>OY282559.1:177424216-178624216 GCA_958295665.1 Tipula vernalis | reverse complement strand
TCGATTTGACACAATAACGTACTCATTTCTTCGAAGGTAAAATGACAGTTACCAATAACTCGATTTAGGTGGGTTTTAACTGACTTCACCGCGGATTCCCACAATCCACCGAAATGCGGAGCAGAAGGAGGTATATGATGCCAAGTTATCTCATTATGAGCGCAAAATTCTGTAATAACGAAATTATTAATCTTACAACTAGTAAATTTATATACCTCTTTCAGTCTTCTGTTGGCTCCAACAAAATTCGTGCCATTATCCGAGTAAATGTTGCTTGGAGCGTTTCTTCTTGCCGAGAATCTTTTCAATGCCGCGATGAATGCATCCGTGGTTAGCTCCGTGACCGCTTCTATATGTATCGCCTTGGTGATCATACATACGAATATTGAAATGTATCCTTTGACTAGTTTTGCCCCATGACCTCTTTTGCTGGCTAAGACGATGGGTCCAGCATAATCTATTCCACAGTTAGCAAATGGCCGTGCTGGAGTTACTCGGACCGAAGGTAAGTCGCCCATAAGCTGTTTGGTAGTTTTCGCTCGATCTCTGAAGCACTGGATACATTTTCGAATTATATTGCGCACAGCTGCTCTGCCTTTTACGATCCAATAGGTTTGCCGTATAAGATGGAACGTATGGGTTGGACCTGGATGGAGGTATTTTAAATGGAAGGATGAAATTATCATTCTGCTTACGATGTGGGAATTAGGCAGAATGATGGGGTGTTTGTAGTCGTACATATTTATTGAGTTGCTTAGTCTGCCGCCGACACGTAATAAACCATCAGCATCTAAAAACGGTGCGAGTGATGATAGCGGATGGTGTCTGGGTATCGTCTGTTTTTTGGTGATCATCAGAATTTCTCTAGCGTACTCTTTATGCTGTACCCATCCGATAAGGCCTTTTGTGGCTGAAGACATTTCATTCAAAGTTATTCCATTACTTTGACGTGTTCCCTTCTTCTTTCTCGCATTTTCAATAAATCTGTGAATGAAACTTAAAATTCTTATAGCTTTATTGAAGCAAAACGTATAACTCAATACTGTCTCGTATATTTCATTGTCTTTTTGATGTAGTTGTGTGTGGACATATGATATCGACTGTTTCTGCTTCATTTCGCAAATTGTATCGCCATAAAACACGTCATTTTTCGCAATTGGCCATAAGTGTTCTGGCTGAATTAACCACGATGGTTCATGCCACCACCGACTTAGTGACAAGAGCTTTGATGGCAGTATTCCTCTTGAAGCATAGTCAGCTGGATTATTTTGGGATTGATGTGATTCCAATGATTCCTAGGTAACAACTGTTGGACTTGAGAAACGCGATTGGCTTCAAAAGTTTTCCATTTGGTTGGATAGGCATAACATTTTCTTTGTAAAATAAATTAAATGAGTATGAATTATATATTAATTAAACGAATACTTTTTGTTTATAAATAAATGTAATATTAGTATCGTACATACATACATATGTATTTCATTTAACTTATGATATAAGGTTTCATGTTTGCAGACAAATATTATTATATGTAAAATGAATTTGAAGTGAATTCAAAACAATGAATGAATTAAATAAATTATCGTTTATAAAACATTATATAAACTTAAAAGTTTCTAATTTTGGTGATTATTGAAATTCAGTCAAAGTTTCAATGGTACGTAAGATTACTATAGATCCTGAGTTGATTTCGTAGCAACATCCACAGCAGAATAAAATAGAAGTTCTGGTTTCCATAAAGCAGTTCTTCTTTAGCATAGAGATTTAAGCTCATCTCCTGTGTAATGTAATCTTAATATTTGTCTAGAAATCAAAGGAAGAAAAACTTTTTTTAAATAAATTCAAAAAAACAGGAAGCTGTTTAGATACTGGGCAGTATTAGTATTAAAATAGGTTCTAAAATACATAATGGTTTTACTAAATCCATTTTTAACCCGTTTTAAAACGATTTAATAAAGATAAATTGGTTTTTTGTAAACCGTTCGGAAAAGATATTAAACGGTTTTATAAAATCTATCTTATTTCTATTTAACTGTTTGAAATGAGGGCCGTTAGAGTTTTTATAAAACTTTGCGGTTACTTTGAATCCTATTTAAAATCGTTCCCAAACCATTTTTAAAAAAATTATCGGTTTCGAAAAACTATTCAAAACTTGGATACCAGTAGGATTTCGTGAGGTATCCGGTTAGTTTTTGAAACAATTTTTGAAACTATTTGGTTGTGACACCTTGGATTTTTTGTGGTGTTGTAATAGATTTGAACCTATAAATTGTTACTTGGGTATATATATATATATATATATATATATATATATATATATATATATATATATATATATATATATATATATATATATATATATATATATATATATATATATATATATATATATATATATATATGTATATATATATATATATATATATATATATACATACCTCGTTATTTTAAAAATACAGACATTTAAATTATTTTTTATCACAAGTAAATCAATGTAAAAATATTATTTAACCGTTGATGATTATGATGACTAATCAGAATCATCTGATCCAGACGAAATCAATAACGCATCGACATTTATATTTGGGTAGTCATATTTGACCATTTAGCCGAATACTCCTGGCATTCCATTAATTTTTTTCTCTAATCTGCAGTCTCTTTGTTTGAGGTACCTCTCGTGCGTCATTTTTGAAGTTGGTCTCTCGCTTGAATGAGAAGTAGATGGAGTCGATTCGATATTTGATGTTGAAGGCACCGAGTTGTTAGATGGTGGAACCCGACTGCACGTTTCAGTCATTGAGATATCAAAATCGCTGGCTAATGTCGGTTCTTTAGATGCAATAACACCCTCACTACTGGAAATTAGATAAGGTGGATGATAATTATCCTTATTGCTGGCGTATTTATGAATAATTTCAAAATACGGCCAACATTCTCTCACATCATCTCCGTTCCCGTCGCCCGAATTTTTTAATTCGCTCAAAAAAAAGCTCTGTAAATTAAAACGAATTTGTTGTTACATAATAAAACTGGTAGATTATACAAAAAATATCAATTACGAACCTTACATTTTTGATCAATCCGGTCCACTGTTATCTACAATTTGAAAGTCTTTCCGGGAACTAGTTTGCCGCTGCATTCGTTAAACACTCTTCTATCAAATAAATTAAACGAATACAATGAATATCTAGCACATAACACTATAAATTACAAACATTACCTCCACGCTGTACTCATATTAGAGTTTTTCGAAGTAAATAAAAAATCTAACCTAATTCGTGTTACTAGCAGAACCACCCGTTCTTCGTATGTCCCTAATAAAATATAAATTATGTAAACTTAAATTAATTCACTTATTCAACATTATTATTATAAATGTACTTACAAACTGCGTATGGCTTCTCGACGATTCTACGGCCTGTTTTATTTAATTGGGGCTGATGCATTTTTATTTAAATAAATTATTTCAAAATTTTGTTTGGCGTCTCACTATTGAAATATGCTACAGAGAATGAAAAATTAGGTTATGTTTTGTTAATACCACCTGTCAAAATTTATAGACGGTCAGTATCGTGTTAATTTTTTTTTTTTTTTTGTGGTGAATAAAAAAAATATTTTTATTTTCTTGTCAACATTTTAATTTTTAACAACTCTTTAATACTTTCACACACGCACTAAAAAGAGAAAATGCAATTTAATGACGTCATGATTTGTCCACATCTAAAACCAATGGTAAGCAAAAAGACAACACGTCTCCGCTCAACAATCGAAATTAAAATAAATCAAAAAGAGCCAAACAGAAAAAATTTCATCAAGACAATCAGCGTGAGGAAAACAAAAAATCAAAACAATCTAGCATGCTTTGCAAATTCAAAATAACAATAGAAAGATATTCGAATTCAAATTTGAATGGAGGCAATGAAAGAGATGATTATTGTTTGTTTATAAATTCCGAGTTATAAGCTTTTATGACGGATATTACAAAAACAACAACATTTTAAAGTTCAAAAATACCTTATTTTTGAAGACGACTTTTACTAAGAAATAATCATTTTCATGACTCGATGTTTCAATCAAAGAAAATTACATGTTTCTTGAATATTTTCTTATAAAAACAAAACAAAAGCTCATAGTTCTAATAAACTAAAATTGTAAATGAAAATAATCGTTTTCCCTTATAGTTTCATAGTAAAGAAAAATTCTATGTACCTTATTTTAAGCTTAGTCAAAAATACAGTCAATACTGGAGGCTCTTATTTATAGAGTAGGCTCTGATATGACAGATAACTCGTAATGATTGAAAAGATCTTTTTTAAAGAAAATTTGTCAACATATTTTGAGTTCTCGAAACTCGTAACTCTTAATAAGAGGGATACATAATCGAAAAATAAAGAAACAGATTTTAGTACTCAGATCGATCAGATCGATTAGACCGGAAATAAGCAACACAGCTTTTGTTGATTGATTTTATGTTTATTTTAATAAATAAATGTTATTTCACAATGTATTATTACCATTATTTTCTATTACACCGTAGTGCGCATTTGTTTGTGGATTTGTTTTGCTATTAAGTTTTTTTTTTAAATATAAGTCCAAAGACACTTATTGAAATCTAGTGAATATCATTTTTTATGCATGAACTGCTTCAATACCCTTCACGCACATTTAGTTACTCCAACGTTAGGAAGCCTAAGCCAAGCATTTGTAATATTATTTTTAGGGAACAAAATTTCCTTTGTTTTAATGTATTTCGTAAGTAGGTAGTCCATTCCGTTATTTAATTATTAATGTTTAAACTTTGAATTTTATTTAAATTTTACATTTTTCATAGTTTTTCATACAAAAAGAACATCGATCTGATGAGGAACAGTGTAGTGCCTATTAAATTATAAGGTGTTAATATAAAAATATATAAAAATTAACAATAAGCAAATATAAATACAATGCGGGGAACAAGTTTTCGTAACATCTAATTTGTTGTGCAACATAAAATTTCCCTTCCAAGTGAACGTTTGATTACTTTCTATTAAAGTTTAGCAAAATATTATTCTGGAAATACAGTGAGCGAAGTATTTATTTCGCATCACTTTCAACGATATTGATGAAAGGTAAACAGTTGCCGTTTAATAGTGAGATGTGGATTAGGTGCCGCCTGATGACAATAACCGGGATAAAATCTGTAGTTATGGGAGTGTAGATATATATACTATTTTATCGCTTTATTTCAGGAGTATTAGAATTATTATTCTGAGCTTTTCTGTGAACAATATTCACTTCGGTCAAAATCTGTGTTGTGTCGGACTCCAATTTTTGTTCTTTTTTTTTATTGCGGAAATTTGAAACCAAAGCTTTTCTTTCAGTGTAAGTTTTTTTTTAATTTCGTTTTGAAGGCAGGTTTTTTTAGGAAATCATGTACGGATTTTTTTGTGCTTAATTTAATTTTTTGTTGAACCAATAATTAGATATAATATAAGTATGTAATATGGATTGGTTCTTGCATACCAACATTTGGAAAGCGATTCCAAAAATGTATAATGGGCAACGGTGTGTCAGTATGACCCAAACCCATCGGTTACATTCTTGTCGTTAATTTTGTAATATTTGGAAAATCAGAAATTTTACCTTTTTTGATTCTACAGTTTTTTTTTAAATGTACCTTTTGATTGGAATAAGTAAGTTTTTTGCGTTTTTACTTTAAAACAGTCCACCGTTTCCAGATTTCTCCATTCGTTTGTGAAGATTTCGTTTGTTTTTAAGGGATTATTACAGTGACTTAGATAGAATTAAATGCGAGAACAGCGTATTATTTACTGATTAACTAAATTTTCATCTTGTATTACAGAATATAAATGGTATAAATTATAATTGTTGACAATAACTAATAATGTCAATTAAATTGACAGTAAATAATAATAATAACAAATTTTTTTGCTAATAAGAAAAATAAAATTACTATCAGATAAGTATTTAAAATTACAAAAATAATGATATTAATTGCAGGTGATTAATAAAGTTTTTGCTCAATTATTTGTTTTATTTACTTTGTGATGAGATGAGCTCGAACAAAAATCGTTACGATATTTCGTTACTTTATGCATAACGCTTTCCTTCGTTGGCTAATTCAGATGATAATTTAGAAAATATTATTTAAAGAAAGCGCTATTAAACATTGTACCAACGTAATGGTGAACCACTTGATTTATAAAATTGACATGTCGGTAAAATTCAATAAATTCAATAAACACTTATGTATCCTCCTTGTATTAAGAACTTTATTCAAACTTAACCTATGGTGAACTTGCTTCAGAAAGCCAAAAGTCGCTAGAAAATGTTTAAGGCAACCAGCCCACCAACATAAACTAAAGCTTATCAAAAAATTTTCAAGATTTCTGAATGTATTTAAAATTATTAATTATATTACAACAAGGAAAAATCTACCGCTTAATTCTGTTTCGAAGCTATCAATTTTAATAAAGCACAAAAAAATTCTTAATCTCAAGGCCAACCACTATATCAAAATAAAAGAGATCCTGTAATCACTGCAGTGCAATAATTCATATTTTCCATTCTTACCTTACATATTTATGTAAATTATTAAGCTCATTCCACCTGTGTAATACACATAACGGTAAAATATACCGCCAAATCACCCAAAAAATCTAATGGGCGACAGTTTATGTACGAGTATATGCTTATATATTATGTACCTAACCGTAGTACAAAAAAAATTTCATAAGACATAGAATTTTCATTTTCCTTTTTTATTTTTTGATGAACAACTGAAAAACGCAAAATGGCAAAAAAATAATAGAAATCCATATAAAATTTCCACAACCTTTTCCAATCCCCCAAAAATAAACAAACGATGAAATGAAAATGGAAAAATGAGAATTGCCATGTCTTTTCCATAAAATTTTTTTCTAATCTAAAAGAATATTTTCAATTTTCTGTGTATGACACATTGTTACGCAATCCCAAAACCTCCCCTTCACAGAAATTGTATGTACTGAAAAAGAAGAGCACACACACACACACACAAACAATGTATTCGATAAGTATGTATGTGTGTAGATTTCACTCAACGATGGAAACACATTTAGTAAAGTTGGGTATGTAAATGTTTATCACTCGTGTGTGCGTATGTTTGTGTATGTGTGTGTGTGTGTGTGTGTGTGTGTGTGTGTGTGTGTGTGTGTATGAACGGAAAAAAGGAAAAACATAATACTTATTCCAAAATCATATTAAATTAGAATTGAGTTGGAAAATTTCTATTCCATTTTCAGTGTTTCTTTCTTTCCATTACTGATGTTGTTATGCTTTTGTTGGAGCTGCTGATGATTATGATGATGATAGGTTTTTTTTCGGGATAATTCTGTAGAAAATTGAAAAATGTGATTATTATATTTCGTCTTGTACGAATAAATATTTTGATGGTGTCGATGAAATGATAAAATGCAAAATATTTCAAAATATGGATAATTGATGTCAATAATTGACATGTAATTTTCTTCATTTATCTCCAAATTTTCCTATCATTTGTGTTTTGATCGAGTATACACAACATTTTGATTAAAATTATGTATTTGGGCTGATTATTTAGAAAGTTTCATTAATTTGATATATTTTTTAGAAATATTTATGTTTATGACATAAACAATGTAAGACACTTTTGAAGAATACGTGTGTCATGTCATCTTCGTACGTCGTATCTTAGTAATACGTGATATGAAGAAATGAAAATGTATGTAACGCAAATAATTTATTTTCAACTTTAAAATTATATTCTTAAGGCATGAGACATCTTAGCACAAGGAATTACTAGTACTTGCCAAATTCACAAATGTGTAAATATAGACCTGAATTACGGTTAATTCTACCGTATTTTCTTGGTCTTAATTAATTTGGCAAGTTGTCCACTATCCTTGATAAAAATGTTAACTCAACCTGAATGTTATGATTTACCCTAAATAGGCGCTTTAGTCAATGGACTAATTTATGTGATACAGGTCTTTGTGATTCCAATTCCGAGGATCAATTTAATATCTGTAAAAAACTGTTAAGACCAGAGGTTGCTATTGGCGTTGTGTTTTTTTTTTTTGCTTTAAATACTAATCAATAATTTATCGACGTTGCAGTTTGATTTCAATATCGACTTTATAAAGAGTACAGAGATCAAATTACACTTCAATGTTTAATTTATAATTTTCACAAGTGAACGTGACGTACAAAAAATAATAATAAACAAAGATAAGTGAATAACAAACAAACAAAGATTCTCAAACTAATTTTATTTTACCTGAAAAATAAAATTAGTTTGAGAATCTTTGTTTGTTTGTTATTCACTTATTTTTGATTATTATTATTTTTTGTACGTCACGTTCACTTGTGAAAATTATAAATTAAACATTGAACCTGTTGGCATCTTTAATAAATGCATACGTATTTGGCCTATTTTAGTTGATACACATACTATAATTACAGGATCATCTTGCGTTCTTCACTATCTATTATCTTTACAAAAAATGTAAGACGATGTACATACGTATGGTGGCCCTTTTAGTACAAGTAAATAGTAAGTAAGTATTTTTGTTAGATTTTTTTCAGCAGTGCAAAGAGGCGCGTATCAACTAAAATAAACCATATATACAAATGTACCTTTAGAGCCACTTACAACATACAGATATTAATCTTATTTATAATTTCCGTTAGAGATTTAAATAATAGGCTTATCGGATTTTTAGATTTGTTTTTAGCAAGAAAACGAATCGAATATACAGGAATAGGCGCCAAATATGTAATATATTCTTAGATGAAAATTTTAGTAGTTTAAAACTATTTTCATTAAATTTTTCGTCCGCGATAATAATCGATTCAAATGAGTTAAATTATTTAAAGCAAGATTGCTTCTAATTATAAATTATTGATAAAATTTTAAAAATAAAAAGATTCTGTCGTGCATTTTTTCTTCAGACCTATGGAAGAAATACAGGTGGTTGAGGCATCCATTAGTTGTTCAAAATTGCAAAAGGTCGTTTAATTTCGAATTAAGATTCTTATAGACATTTGTTTGGCCAATAATGAAATTTTCTTCCTGATTAGCTCGGCAAATCGAAGCTCTTTTCTTCCAAGGCTGCTTTGCTTTTAAGAAATTATTTAGCTAAGAAAAGTAATTTTTAGAGTTCATCTAATCTAAAATTAAACTAAATTAAATGGTAAACCGGATACCCACCCGTTGCTACAAACCGGGTCTCAATGTTCCTTAGAACCATAGAGATCTACACTTAAGCGCGTATAGGGCCATTCACATCATATGGACCGATTTCAAATATTTATCATACTCTGTGGAAACTTAGGTAAGCATTTCCTACACAAAATTTCATTATCATCATCTCCCCATGATCAAAATAAAAAATTAAGCAAGGAAGAACACCGAAAGAAAAAAGAAACGAAACGCGAAACAAAGGGAGAGAGCTGAGAAAATGTAATTAAATTAAATAATAAAATATCATAAACAAAACAAAATCAGAACGACACGTCAGTGAGCATCAAAGAAAAGAAGAGTTGAAAAATAAAAATAATCAGACAAGTAACAGTTTTTCAGATTAAATGAAATTTTTTACAAAATAAGTGCAACCTTTTGCAAATTAAACAGAACTATTTGCAAATTCAGTGAAATCTTTCCAAAACAAAATGAAACCTTTTGCAAATTAAACGGAACTATTTGCAAATTAAGTGAAAAATTCTACAAATAGAGTGAAACTTTTTATTAAATTAAATGAAACAATTTGCAAATAAATTGAAACCCATAGAATTTTATCTCTAAATTAAAATATTTTTTTTTTAAGACAAATTAAAATCATTTTAACTATAGTTCTAACTTCTAAGTCGGCACTTCCCCTGCTGCTGCTGATGGGAGTGTCATCATCATATCCAAAATAAAGTTGGACCAGTCTGTGGCTGTAACAGAATTTACTCTCTGTGTAATCACATCGACAATATTTTGCTCTATTACAGAAACTAACAAATCTCGAGCTTTGGATTTAATTTTTGAGAACGTTTTTTCTATTGGATTTAACATCGGGGAGTAAGGCGGAAGATACTGGATGTGACTTTGGGATGGTTCAATCAGCTCCTTCACTTCTGACGTTTTATGAATCTGGGCATTATCCATTATAAAATAATAATTGGTACCACCGAATTTTGAAATTAACTCTGAGAGGAAGCCACAAAACTTACTTCCATTGCATGTCGAATTTGATATTATTTTATGATGGATAATACTCTGATCAGTTAAACCAGAGCACCCTGTATTTTATAGAGCCATAATCAAAAAATCTGAGCTTTTATAAGGGAATTAGAAACGAGGAAAAAACAGAACTTTTCATAGTAAAACACACAAAACATATGGGAAATCACTTTTTATCCTAAGACAAATTTTTAAATGAAAACGTTACAAAATCTTAATTATGATTTCTGAAATACATTCCTAAATGTTTGAATTTCAACATATATGAATGTCGTTGAAGTAAATCGTTTTCATTTTCTTGTAATAATTGATTTATTTAAACCAAAATATAAGAAAAATTTCATAACAACAGCATTCTGGTCAAATTGAAATAAAAGCTTACTACGATTCGTTGGTCGTTAAGTCAATATACATTACATAGATGGCAGTGATGACCGTAAAAATTTGGAAAAATCGTACCAAAAATTACCACCTGGGGAAATTTTAAGTTCAAAAATTGTCGGAAAAGTAAAACAAATTCACAAAATATAGAAACGTTTGTTAATTTTGGGATTAAATAACTTTTTTTCGTATTTTTCTGTAACCATTTAGACATCTTACGTACACTAGTAAAACTAAAGATAAATTTAGCAAGTATTATTTTAATTTGTCAGAGCCAACTTTGATGTATTTTTCAAAATGAAAGTTCGAAAAAATATATTTTAGAAATAATTTAATTTTAATATTTCTGCAATTAATATTTACTTAATACCAATATGGCCTTCTTGTATATTGTTCTTAAAGATATGTAGAAAACTTTTATATAAACATTTTATAATATTTTTGCTTTTTTCATTGCAAAACTTGAAGCTAAAAAACACCATTTTTACTATGGATTCCTATGGAAATCAGTGAAAAGTTGTACCACTAAAAAAGCTTCTAAAAAATACGTCATTAAGATTATGGCTCTATACTCTAGAAGGCTCTGGTTAAACCCGTTATAAGCGTGACATTTCTACCTCTTACTGAAGGGAGAATGATACGAGCCGGTGTATTTTTTTAGACCTCGCATGCCTTCGTCGTAAATGCCGGTTAAACCCGGATTCATCGATGAATATCAATTTTTCACGGTTTTGTTGAGCCCATGCTGAAATTTTCCAATATTATATTTTGAAAAAAAAAAAAAAAAAAAAATTATGGTTAATTACTTGTTCTTGGCGAATTCATAGACTCCATTTCCAGACTAGCCAATTTCAATGTAATCCGAAGTTTACTTAGGCCGTTTTGAATGCTTAATAGGCTCAGTGGTAAGTTTTGTTCTGCAAGCTTTTGTTTGATAATAGCCAACGTAAAACCAGGGTTAGTTTCAACTATCCGTTCAATTTTGGTTAATACTTCTGCGGTAAGTTTTGTCGGTCGATTTCCTCCTTTCTTTTTTATTAACAATTCGCAGTCATTTTGTCTGTAACGACGAAGCACTGTTTTAGCAGAGTTAATATTTAGTCCGGCGATATTTGCCGCATTTTGGACTGTTTCCCCTCCTTCAAACAGTTTTATTAAAAGATTTTTTTATTCAAGAGATATCTTTTGGTAATTTACGGTTCGTCGGTTGTTTCTTGGTTGAGGTTCTTAAAAGTGGTTTATTATTGTAATAAAAATATTGTCACATATTATAGTAGATGATATTTATATTATGTATAATGTTACATTACCTGATGAACTATTGGATTCAGATAAACTCATTTTAATAACTTTTAATTATGACTGATGAACATGAAACAAATGACATAATGAAATTCTTGAATTTTACTATGCATAATGATTCGTGTTTGAATGAATACGTGATGAAATGAATAATATGTGAATGTACCATTATAAAATTAAAACAGAAGGTATTTTCTTATCTTTCAGGAAGGAAAATTCTATGGGTTCAATTTATTTGCAAATTGTTTCATTTAATTTAATTAAAAGTTTTACTCTAATTGTAAAATATTTCACTTAATTTGCAAATAGTTCCGTTTAATTTGCAAAAGGTTTCATTTTGTTTCGGAAAGGTTTCACTGAATTTGCAAATAGTTCCGTTTAGTTTGCAAAAGGTTGCACTTAATTTGCAAAAGATTTCATTTAATCTGAAAAACCTATATTACACAAGAAGTTAATGTAAAAATAAATTTGAACAAATTGGTACATAAAAAAAGTACCAACTAAACAAAATATTTCAAATTGAAGCTTTAAATAAAAATTAGCGATAGAAGGAAAAAAACTGGGGCCTAACTATGCAATTCGACGACTATTTTCGACGGTTATCGTTTTTTATTAGAAGGTTTATGAAGAAAAAGAAAAACAATAGTTATTATTTGTTGCCCACCAGCTAATGAAAAACGTGTAAATGCTTAAACTGCCAATAAACGCAAATCACCAAGTTACGTTTTTCCATAATACAGCAGCTGGTGTGAAACTAGTATCATCGTTTATCTCGTCTCTTAATCGTTTTTTAGTAAAATAAACCAGCACGTCAATAAACAATATAGGAAAGCCTATTTGACAATAGGTGAAATAATTTACAGAGATGTACAACTAACATTTTCCTCAAGATTTTCTTTTGTTTCTACAAATTTTTATCATTCAAAAAATAAAAATAAATACATAGAACGGTTATTCCTCCCGTGTAAACAAGACATTCAGTCATATAGATCTTTTCCTTACATGTTAAACGCGGTGAATTGTCAAAAATCTTTGTAAGCCAAAACTAATATTGACATCTTTTTTTATGATACGTGTATCAAATAACACTAGAAAAGTTTTTGACGTTTTGTGATATTGTTTCTGATGGCTGGTCTCCACTTACGTATTTTTCTCTTGACATAAAATAAAAGACAAACGGCTCGTGACATTTTTTGTACAACTACTACGAGGGCGGATTGAAAATGAAGCTATCTAAGTAGGAAAACAAAATTTTTTTTTGCCAAAAACCATTTATTTATCAACATAGTCTCCATTTACTTTGACACACTTAGTAAGACGATATTCCAACTTTTTTATACCATCTGAATAAAACGATTTCGGGAACCCCTCAAAATACGCGTTAGTTTCAATAATCACTTCTTCGTTTGAGATGAATCTTTGTCCTGCGAGCCATTTTTTCAAGTTTGGAAACAGGAAAAAGTCACTAGAAGCTAAATCTGGACTATAAGGTGGATGATCAACCAATTCGAAGTGTATTTCACGTAATTTTAGCATCGTATCTAATGCTGTGTGAACCGGTGCGCTGTCTTGAAGAAAGAGCACTTTTTTCTTCTTTAAATGTGGTCGTTTTTCCTTTATTGCATCAACCAATTGATCCAATAATGCACGATAATACTTTCCTGTGATTGTGGATCCTTTTTCAAGATAATCGATGAGCAATATTCCGTGTGCATCCCAAAATATAGTGGCCATAACCTTGCCAGCCGATTTCACTGCCTTTGCCTTCTTCGGAGCACTTCCACCAGCTTCCACCCATTGTTTCGATTGATTTTTGGTTTCAGGTGTGTAGTGGTGGACCCACGTTTCATCAACAGTAATTAATCGACGCCAAAAATCAACAGGATTACGCTTTATCATGTCCAAACACCGCTGTGAAGTGGTCTGTCGAACTCGTTTTTGTTCGACACTGAGCAAACGCGGCACCCATCTTGCCGATAGCTTTTTCATATGCAAATGTTCATGCAAAATGTTGAACACACGTTCATATGATATGTTTACCATTTCAACAATCTCACGCAACTTGACTCGGCGATCATTCATAACGATATCGAGGATTTTCTTGATATTTTCTTCAGTAACCACCTCTTTTGGTCTTCCTGTTAATGGTATTGTTGCAGTGCTTCTTCGGCCGCGTTTAAATTCAGCAATCCAATATTTTACCATGTAATCTGACGGAGCAGACTCACCGTAATGTTTATCGAGCTTTTCTTTTGTCTCTTTCGCCGTTTTCCCTTTCAAATAATAGTGTTTAATCACTGCACGAAATTCGTTTTTTTCCATTTTTCAAGAAACACAAAAGTTGCTTACTTCAAACGACTACAACAAATAAACTAATCGAAGAATTTGGGTGAAACTTTAACAGCTGACGTTTGACAGATCGCAATTTCTAAAAAACAAAAAATGTTTGTGTTTGTGCTGCCATCTAGCGCTAGGTAGCTTCATTTTCAATCCGCCCTCGTAACATAAAGAATAAAACTAATTTCTCTCTTTGAGAATAAGAAAAATTTTGAATTTGGTTCGTTTTCCGATTAATACAATTTTTGGCATATTTGTAACATTTGGTGTTACAATCGTTAGAAAAGTTTCCTTAGATATCATTGAATTTCAACCTCACATTATTTTTATTATTTTATTGCCGAACCGCGAAGTTTCATCGTTTCTTCCTCATCGTCTCCGGCGGTTTGGGATTTTCCCCACGTGTGTTTAGCGCTTCTTTGCGCAGCCCGCGCATCGTGAACAGCGGCGAAAAGGGTTGCACTGTCCTGCATTTTTTTTTGTGTGTGTGTGGCTGTTGGTCGTGCAATTGAACGAAGAGAGAGGGGAAAGATTGATAACAAATGAACATAAAAAAAAATAATAATAACAAAATAACAATTAACAAAATTGGTAATCGGAGGTGATTTTTTTTTTTTTTTTGAATGAGTCGAGGTTTTGATCTCATGAGTCAAATGATAAGCGTGCAGAAACGAAAAATATAATTGATTTTTTTTATAGTTGTGCGTAAAGTTTTGGCATTATTTAAAATTTGAATTTTGTGTTTTTACAATTTGCGAAATTTGCTAGTCATTTTGTATTTTTTTATGAGCCATAAATAAATAAAGAAACGAAAATTTATTTGGAAAAATTGTGATCAAAATTGTAATGTTTATAAAAAAAAAATAAAAAGACAAAGAAAATAAAGAAATAATAATTTTGCATTTCTATGAGTTTGATTTTTTTTGTGTGCATGAAAAAACCAACAAAACAGATATTAAAACAAAAATAATAAGAAAACATTTATTAAAGTGGTTGCTAAAAGGGAAGTAGTGAATTTAAAGTATAAACTATCATTCTGTGTAAGCCTAGTGAATTAAGGGCTGAGGAATACGGTTGTTCCGCTGATTGCCGTTTTGACGCTTTGGATACTGGTTACTGCGTGTGGCAGATTACGGTATATAAAACCCGTGATCTGACGGTTATTATTGCTGTTTGTGTACGTGGTAATGAATGCAGTGTGGGGCAAATGTAGTTGTTTGCTAATTGCTGTTTTATTTTGCTATGTTGATGCTGTGTTATTCATTAACGCTTGGCGAACTACGGTGAAATAAAAGTATTAAACGCCGCTACGGAAGATTTTGCTGTATTTGTAGTGAGTTGATTATTGGCGTGAATTGATTGCGGTGAATTGCTGATGTGGATTGCGGAAATTGTGGCAGCCGGGTGAAAAGAACCGTTCGTTTTTTTTATTATTATTTAATTTTATTGTATTTGTTGAATTTTTGGTAAATTTTTTTTACTTCATATGTAAGTGTAAATTTACAGTTCCATGATTTTTTTTGCTTTTGCTTTTTGGATTTAAATATTTTTTTGTTATTGCTTAATGATATGGCTTTTCAATTTATTGCTTTGAATTTGCTTATTTTTTTTTTATTAAATTTCATTCATTAAAATTCTGAGCAGTCAAATTAATATCAATATACGTATGTAAATATTTTTCTTTTCTCACACGCATAGTTAAATGACATGCATATATTTTTAATAGGTTTCGGTTTTTTTTTTAAATAATAACATTTATTTACAGCTCTCTCTCTCTCTCTCTTCGTTCCTTTCTCCGGTATTCTCGTGGGTATTTCTTTTCTTTAGCTAAGCCTTTTGCTCATTTCATGTTTTTTTTTCTTTGTTGATTTCTAAACTCAAGGAGTCGATGAGGGCGATGAGTGGCTAATATTTTGGTTGTAGGATGTGGTAGGTGTGTGAATCACAGTCTCCGTTGGTAAGTTGGTCCTTGCTATGAGTCTCGTTCATTTCCTTCTCCTTTTTTGTTATTGTTTTTTTTTTGCCTTCTTTCCATTCTATGCGGTCTAACAAGTTTCACGTATGCTCGGGAAAACCCCACCCCGATACCCTGAGCTTTAGCCGGCCACAGATGACCGCACCCGAGCCTCTGCGTGAATAATTTCTGCAACAGGATCGATAGTCCGCTATCCATTCTGTTACATATTATTTTCGTATTCCACAATTTATTATTTATGTTTTATTTTAATAACACAAATTTTATTATATTTTCACCTAAAATTTATTACCCCTCATACGACGACCTTTGGGTGAAATTTCACCCACTTTACATTTTAATGCCCTATAATTTTTTTAATACTTAGACTACCCAAACTTCATTGAAGATTTAAATATCAAGACAACCATAATATGTTGGTTCCATACATTTATTTTTGATATTGCACATACATATTGCAAATATGTGGGTGAAATTTCATCCAAGGGTCACATGTGTAACTTTCTTTGAGGGTCGTATGAGGGTTAAAAGGACGAAATTTCGTCAAAAAAGAATGAAAATTTCATTTTAATTTTCATAAAATACAATTTATGCTTAAATGTCACAACTTCATGAAAATATTGAATATTCTGATCTTTCCTCTCTTGACAAAATTTCAATCCGCATGCTCAAATCCATTTTTGTGTATGTTCAAGAGAAAAATACGTAAGTGGAGACCAGCCATCACAGTATAATTCATTTTTTATTTGGTCTACAACGTACCACTAATTTTGGTTGTCAATTTTTTTTCCCGATAAAGGTTTATTCAATTTCACTTTTCGCTTGTTTTTTCCAAAATGAATTAAAATACAATTTTAATTATTGCAGGTTAACAAAAGTTTTCTTTATTTTTAATTTTAAAAAAACACAAATTAATAATAATATTGAAATCAAAGGAACGATTTCGAGAGTTCACTCTTTGTCATCTTATTGTTAACTACTTGTGCTAAAGGTTATTCTGGATTTTTGGGTTTCTAATTTTGAGTAATTAGGTCAAATATTTTATTTCGCTTTGTGTTTAATATTCACTAACAATGGATTGTGGTTGTTTGTACATATATTTCTATCTCCTCCAAATATTCATCATGTTCCTCTTTTCCAGTTTATGCAATACTAGAAAATTATGGTTGAGTTGGTGTATTTGTCATTCTTCATCACTAAATAATAACCATAATTTGATGGAAGGTATTTACACCCTTATGCACTGTGACGCAGCATAAAAGCAGTTTACACCTTGTTGCGTCAACTGTTGTTTTATGTTAATGCATAAGTAGCATTTTATTATACGTATACTAGATGAACAAAATTTGAACTACGTTGATTGGTTGTCTATTTGTGTAACTGAGTTGCAATTCGTTAACCATATAAAATCTTGGTTGTAAACGATGCAACACAAATATCCCCACTACAACAAAGTATATAGGCAAAGAGGTAAGAGTCGAGGAAGTGTTGCGTTGCGTTGCCCCCCGTAACTATTTTTTGTTAGTACGACGTGATTTCTTCGATATATTGTTTGAAACGAATTTCAAGCAATCTTCATGTTTGGCTTAAATACAATATTTGGCAATCATTACGAGTAAGATTGTAAGTATGGCTTTCGAGTTGATATATGTTCGAAGAACAAATCAGCAATGAAACCAAAGGCTTAACCGCAAGAATTGAAATTAAACGTAATCCGTTTACAATATACTTTATTTAGGTATTAACAATATATTCTAGAAGCTTGAGCGGTTAGAATGCCTAGATTTGAAAAAAGGTTAATTCAATTTTGAAATGATTGTTGAAATTTTTGAAATAAATTTCTTTTTTCCACAATAACTCTAAAACTAAAGAAGATACAAAAGTTAGGTTTTTGTTGCAGAATTTTTATTTTTTTATTTCGCTAGGATGAAAATTAATTAAGATATTACTGTTTTAAGTTCGAATTTGTGGGCGCAGTCCATCTTCTTCGAGCCCTTTAAACTCAGAAATCTGAAAAAGAAGTGTTCAAGGAAGTTCATTTTACTGGCCCTGTCAACTTTATAGGCCCTTAAAATTTCTTGCAAAATGGTTTTTGGAGAGACCAGATATTTTAAAAATTAAGGACGTAATTGTGGAAAAACCAATCGCGTTTTTCGGTGAAATTTTCGGATTGCTCTCAAACATGCATTTTTTAGATGAAAAATCAACATTTTCAATCGCGAATAACTCGAATAATAGAATTCATCCCTCTATCAATTTCTGCAGTTATTTTGAGTGTACTAATTTCCGCCCCCGATAAAGGGTGGCAACCATCCCCAGTGTAAAACACTTATCGGCACTAAAAAAATATTGTTCTTTGAGCCATTCCCTACTTACTGTGCGTTATTTTATGGTAGAAGTCATAAGCCCTATGGCCTATTGGACTTAAACCCAAAACTGGATTAAATTTCTTTAATGCATTATAAATAGCATGGAAAAAACATGAAACGGAAAAATATCATCAAATTTATTGACGAAATTAAATTCCAAACCTACAACTTGTAAAAAGAATGACAAAATCTATGGTTTTGTTCGTACAATTTTTTTTTAATTAAATATTAAGTTTCAAATGGTTATAATTAAATTTAATTGCATTTCCTTATATAAAATTTTAAATTAAATTAAAAAATATAAATTTTTGCTGTTATTATAAATTGATTTTACTGAGTACGGTACGGGAAAAATTTATACAATTAAAAAATGTAAATTTTAAAACGACATATAAATGTGGTCACTTTACATTGATGACGGAATATTGCATGCCCCATTCTATCACCATCTTCTGCAAAATATATTATGTTCAATGTACATAATAAAGGTGATTTAGTTAGATAAATGCGTCCCACTTACTAGTTACTTGTAGCAGTATATAATATTGTATTTCACTCGATTAATAAAGTTGTTATATCAATTGAATTGTAAAAAATAATATTTTTTTATTGGTTTTCATAATTTTTTGTATTTTATTTTTATATTAACACTTGACATGTAAAACTGGAAATTTATGTGTTTTCTATAATTAAATAATATAAAGTTGTTTGAAAAAAAAAACGATTTTCACTATTCATTTGCATAATTATGAAATCGATTTATTAGAATTGGAAAATTAATAGTGGGTTAGTGTTTGTTTTTAGTTTTAATTAAATATAATAATGTTTTGATTTGAATTAATTAGTTTTTGGAAAACTTGTTTTTTTTTCTTTTTCAATTTGTACATAACATAATATTTTGGCTTGTTATTTGATTTAGGACTGGGAGGAATTTTGCATAAGTAACCCACAAACTCACTCCCAGTGTAAACTCCACACCCCAACGTCCAAAAATCCTATAAATTTCATAATGATCCTCTTGAGAATGAAAATACAGTAAAGTATAGAGTTAGAGTATGTTATCAAGATGCAATTTTTTTCATATTTTACTTTTGATTCCTGTATATTTATGTCTATTTTATATAAAATTGTTTTTTCTCTTCTGAAGTACTGATATCATGTTCAAGATATGTACCAAAAAAACAAAAACCAAAATCTGAAAATCTATTCTTACTCGTATAAGAAAAAATAAAATTGAAATAAATGTTTTCATATATTAGTGTGTAATGTGTACGCACAAGAATAAAAGAAAACTTATAAAGATTTAATGTTACGATAAGAAAGTTAAGACAAAAACAATTTACAGATGAAGAAATATTTTGGTTTTTATTATGCTTTTGTTGATAATTCTTGTACGTTTGATTTTGGATGGCGCGGGTGAAAACATAATATGGGAATCAGCAAAAGTAAAATCTATACAAAAACACATGCAAAAATACAGTTGCGTAGGAAACAAAAAGGCAACATAGAATTATTGATACGTTCCTTAGCTCTCTGTAGAGAGCTTAAGACATCAACAAAAAAACTGCCGCTGAAATGTCAGAGGAATACTTTCAGAATATTGTTTAAACTACCGGATGAGGATGCGGTTTGCGTTGCTTGAGAGAATAACATAAGCGGTATTCTCTGATATACACTCTCGTGTGTAAATTCGGGTTTTGTAACTTTTAACTACCGGAATTTAAAATTTTGAAAATTTCATATGTATCACAAAATTTTATCGATTGGTTTGAATATGTATTGTATGTATCAGTAATTGTACTTTTTATGCGTAGTTCATTATAAGAATACAGAAATATCACAAAATTGAAGTTTACTGAACACTCATAACCCAAAAAATTGAAATTTTTGGAACAAAACTAGAAATAAAATGGATTTAATAACTTCAAAATATCAAACAAAATTCAGACTTTATTAAAATAAAATATTATACAGCCTTTAAAAATAGTTCATTTGGCTCAATTAGTTAATTTTCAGTTTTTTTTTTTTTTCGATTTAGTAATAGTTCTTCTACTCCGCGGGGTATAGTTCTGCATCATGGAGGTTTTTGCAAAAAATTCTTAGTTTTTGGAGAGCTGGTTTTTCTATCCATAATTAATTTCGTACTGTTCAGTACAGTCTTGTAGTAAACTACATCCACTGTATCCATATATTTCATCATAGCCTTAATATCTTTTTTCTTTTCATTGCTGATCGCTCAATTAAATATTACAGGTTTTGCCACTATATTTGGAAATCGTTTTTGAATAAAATGTTTATTTAAGATTTCATTTACAAATGGCTGGGTTTCCGATAAATTCGTTTTATAGTGCAACGTGCTTAAATTTTTCGAGTGGTACTTTATTAATCTGATTTGCATAAAAGGTATCATATTTATAAAAATCGTGGATGCTAAATTAAAATTAAGAAAATCAACGTCCTTCATTTGCATTATGCGCAAATATACATTTTCATAATTCAACTTTTTTAATTATTTAAGCAAACTGACAGGGCTGTAAATTGTCATTCCTCTCAAATGTCGCTCGATACCGCTGAATACACTGCATCAACTTTCTGTAGCTGTGAATGTCCAGGCTCGGAATATTTGTGAATGATGCTCTCTATTCCTTTATTTTGCTGTGCAAATATTATTATCATGGTAGTGTTTACGCGATTTTTGTTTTGTGCAACACAACCGTCAGACCAAAGGATAATTTGATTAATATTAGGAAGATCAGCAAATTGGAACGGAAATTAAAACTTTTTATAATACACTGGCCAAATCATTATTAGACCTTCCGCTTTGTGCTTTTGTCCATTTGCTCCAGTAAGTTTGTTTATTATGATTGCAATGTACCGTTAAGTTATATACTGCAAATTTTCGTTTATAGTAAAAATTGCTCACTTCAGCTTTTGGCAGAGCAAACCCATTTTGTAGGTCGTACGTTAAAATAGTTGTTTTGTGATCAGTATTTTTGCTATCTATGTCTCTTTCCTGTTTGGCACAAATTTTATTTTTTTCCATATCCATATCAACTTAATCTTTAAACAAGGAACACAGATCACATAGATCTTTTTTCGGTAAATGAAACGCAAAGTTAAAGTCTTCATTAAATACTTTTCTATAAATGTGTTTCTTCAATGACACTCCATCACACATATATTTTTACAAATTGTACATTTTTTGGATATATAAATTTGATCCAAGATACTCCTTTTGGGTAGTTTCTCGACAATAATGAGATTCTACTCGAGGAAAACTATTAATGTGTCTACTAATTTCCTTGATTTCAATTTCTGGCGTTTTTCTTAGATATGCTTTCCCTTATTGCGGGATGATGGAGTACCAGTAGTTTCATTATTTTTTTTTTTTTGGAAAACCATTGCAATCGTCTCGAACTTATGTTTAGTATTTTCAAAAAAAAATTCTTTCATAAATATCAATAATTATAAGTAAATTCTCGCTTCTTTACAGGAGTCTTTTTTGATTTTCGTTTAGCCGGCATCTTTTTTACGAACTGTGCATAATAAAAATTTTTGGACTTACATATAATCCAATTTCCAAAAACGCATCATGGAGTATCTGTCGTTGTGTTGCATTAAATGAGTCATAACATCTAAATGTGCATGTACTCAACATTTTTAACTGCTCTGTCTTTTTGTCGGTTTAGGTTTCCTACGTTGCACTTCCAATCAGTTATATTTTTTTTTTCTGTTTCGAGATGGTGGAGTATTTTCGATTCCAGAATTTGATTCGATCATAGTAGCAGGTTGAACTTGGATTCTAGAGGATGTTGTTAAAATATTACAAGTTGTACTATACTCCACACGTTTTTGGGTAAGTACCTTGACTTCATAGTTGGATCAGCTAAAGGAGTCACCTGAGTTAAATTCAACAATCGCGTTTTCACTGAAAAAGCTTTGAGTTTGAGCAAATGGAGCCTCAAAATATTTTTCATCAAGGTTAATTAGGCATATAGTCTTTTTCTACGTAAAATAAAAGTATACATTTTGAATTGGTATGTTTAGTACGTCAGACAAAATGCAACTCATCACATTCAAAATTTCTTCAGAAAATTGAGGCACAGGAGAAGATCTATTATAATAAAACATAGTTTGATTCATCATCAACAATAATACATTATATAAAAAGAAATTTATGTGCACTCATCGTTGTATAAGCCAAGAAGTAAATCAAGAAATTAAACATAATATAATAGCTAATTCTAATGCACGATTGGGGCCTCACGTAGCTGCAAAGCAGAAAATGTTTGAATTCTATATGAATCGAGCAAGTAGCATAGTAGTTAAAGCAATTGTGCTTGGAGCGGGAGGTACCGGGATCGAACTTCGATAGGGAAGGGATGTAATGGGTTTTTTTATGAACTATCACCCTCTGACGAAAGTGCCATCGTTCATGTCAGTAGTACAGGCTAACATGTAGCTGTGGAACGTGTAGGTGGTTATGAAAATCGGACCTGTACCCGTATATCCTCGATATGCCTGGCAACAGTGTTAGGTTAGGACCAAAAAGTGAACAAGTGAAATTGTTGGGTGAGCCTTGAACCTCAGAAAAATACAAAAGTATAAAAACAAACAAACAAATGTCAAATGTCAATGAACTGCGTCGTACATTAACAGAGCCTTCTAGAGTATAGAGCCATAATCTTAATGACGTATTTTTTAGAAGCTTTTTTAGTGGTATAACTTTTCACTGATTTCCATAGGAATCCATAGTAGAATTGGTGTTTTTTAGCTTCAAGTTTTTCAATGAAAAAAGCAAAAATATTATAAAATGTTTGTAAAAAAGTGTTCTACATATCTTTAAGAACAATATACACAAAGGCCATATTGGTATTAAGTAAATATTAATCGCAGAAACATTAAAATTAAATTATTTCTAAAATATATTTTTTCGAACTTTCATTTTGAAAAATACATTAAAGTTGGCTCTGACAAATTAAAACAATACTTGCTAAATTTATCTTTAGTTTTACTAGTGTACGTAAGATGTCTAAAATGGTTACTGAAAAATACGAAAAATATTTATTTAATCGCCAAATTATCACACTTTCCTATATTTTGTGAATTTGTTTTGCTTTTCCTACAATTTTTGAGCTTGAAATTTCCCCAGATGATAATTTTTGGTAGGATTTTTCCAAATTTTTACGGCCATCACTGCCATCTATGTAATGTGTATTGACTTAAATGACCAAACGAATCGTAGTAAGCTTTTATTTCAATTTGACCAGAATGCTGTTGTTATGAATTTTTTTTAATATTTTGGTTTAGTAAATCAATTATTATAAGAAAATGAAAATGATTTACTTAAACGATTTTCATATATGTTGAAATTGAAACATTTACGAAAGTATTTCAGAAATCATAATTAAAAATTTTTAACGTTTTCATTTAAAAATTTGTCTTAGGAAAAAAAGTGATTTCCCATATGTTTTGTGTGTTTTACTATGAAAAGTTTCGTTTTTTCCTCGTTTCTAATTCCCTTATAAAAGCTCAGATTTTTTGATTATGGCTCTATAAAATACAGGGTGCTCTGACATTAACTAGGATAAGGGAAATTCCCTTTTTATATGATATTGTAAACTAAATTGCATTGCAAAAATATTTGAGATATTGATGAAAATGTGTTTTTATCTGTTTAATTTAATAATATCGAAGTTTCATGGTTTGTTCAAATATTTATGTCTGATGATGAGTGTATGTATACTTAGCCATTTGCGTATATATATATTGTATGTATTAATATCCTTATCTGTAAAAATATACGGAAGGATTGGCTACTCGTATGTAGGGCCCTACATAATACGAAATGGATAAAAACACAAAATATTTTGCCGGAATAAATGGATTAACTTTTCATTATCAGTCAATTTTTCTCTATAACTTTCTTTGTACCTTGTGGTCAATTTGATTTAAAACTCGTTTGGAAACAAATAACTAATTCAATTCACTTCAATTCTTTATTTAAATTCAATTATACTGTTACACGATCAAATGTCCATACGATCAACTGATCCACGATCAATTGTTCATACGATCAATTGTATTCACTATCAATTGTTTCCACAGTCGATTGTTGTACGATCAACTGTTATACGATCAATTGTTTACAGTCAATTGACAGTAAATTGCGGCCAGTAAACGAATTAAAGCAATCTGTGAAAGAACGGGTTTTTGAGCACATAAATGCTATTCCTATAATAGTCGAATCGCATTATACACGAGCACATACAATAAGACAATTTTTGGGCAGTAATAATAATAATAATAATAATAATAATAATATTTTATTGACTAAAGCGTAAGCCGATGGCTTTTGTGCATAACATTTTTACAATTTAATAACAAACTTAAAATTAACAATTAACATTTTAAATAAAGTATAACAATGAACAAAACAAACTTCCACTTACATAATCAATAATAATTTACAAATATGTACATGTTCTATGTTATAGATTTTAACATAACAGTTTTAAATTTAGAAACAGAACTAATATTTTTTAATTCCATTGGCAAACTGTTCCAGGTGAGAATCGCCTTTATCAATCCGGAGTTATGGTAAACATTTGTTCTATTTAGTGGCAAATTAATATTCCTTGTGCGTAACGATGCAGAAAAATTTAATTTATCATACAAGTACGTGGGTATACCTGATTTTATTCGGAAAATAAACATAGCAGTTCTATAACGGTAAAACTCAAACAAGTCGCATCCAAGGATTGAGCTCCTAAATTCAGATATATGGTCAAACTTTCTAAGGTCATAGACGTATCTCACACAATTATTAAAAGTAATCTCAAGTAAATGTTTTGAGGAACTATCACAATTAGAAAATATCACATCACAATAGGTGAAAATTGGAATAATTAAAGTTTTGACAAGATATATACGTAACTTAACAGGACAAAACTTTTTTATTAATCTAAGCGAATATAAGCTATAGTTAACACGCTTACACAGAGAGCTTACATGATCAGTCCATGTAAGAGTAGTATTCAATACTAATCCTAGATTATTAATTGTTGGAACAAATGAGATTATATCATTATTCAAAACGAGCACAGGTTTTATATAATGTACTTTATGTCTAGTTAAAAATAAAGCTTTACTTTTATTAGGATTAATAGAAAGTGAATTATTACTAGACCATAACGATATCCTATTCAGATCGGCATTAAGTTGTATAATTAAGTCATCCAATGTTACCAAATCACCACCAATATATAACTGCAAATCATCAGCATAAAGATGAAATTGACAGTTTAAAATATGCCAAGGTAGGTCATTAATGTAAATAGAAAACAGTAAAGGGCCTAAAATTGATCCTTGAGGAACTCCAGCAATTACATCACTTAGGTTAGAAAAATCATCACCAAGTTTGACGAACTGTTTCCGGTTACTTAAATAAGAATGAAGCAACATAATAGCGGAATCAGAAAACTTATAATACAATTTTAACTTTTGTAGCAATTGCGTATGATTGACACAATCAAAAGCTTTTGAAAAGTCTAATAAAACTAAAACAACAAAGGAATTACTTTTATCCAAGATAGCAGTTATATCATCAACTATATTTACAAGTGCAGTAGTAGTACTGTGGCCAGATTTATATCCTGATTGAAACTTGCATAAAAAATTAAAATTATTAAGATGCTCAAGAATTTGAATTTGTATAATTTTTTCAAGAACCTTGGATAGTGCAGGCAAAATACTAATTGGACGAATATCACTTATATTATTGATTACATCCTTTTTAGGAATGGGAATAATCGAAGCCACTTTCCACAAATCCGGAAATACAGATTTAGTCAAGCATTGGTTAATGATGAATGTAATATGTGGTAAAAATAAATCAATAAATAATTTCAGTATTTTGAAGTTTATCATGTCATATGCCATCACATCTGATCTAATGACACGGATTGCATTCAACACCATAAGTTCATCTACACAATCAAAAACAAAACCACAATTATCAGAACCAGTAAAATTTAAATCAGGTAACGGCAATACCACTAAAGATTCAGAAAGTTTACTAAACCCAGCTAAAATGTCATCAGCGGAAAAGTCAATAACAGCTTCAGTCGAAAAACATGATATACCAAGCTTTTCTAAATTGTTCCACGTTATTTTAGTATTACTCATATTACCAAAATAAAACCGATTTTTAGCTTGATTAATACACCTGTTTGTTTTATTTCTTAAATATTTAAAAGATTTTAAATCAAATTCTGATTTAAATCTTTTATATTTACCATAAGCCAGATCTCTACGCTCCATTAAATTTAAAAAAAAAGCATTTAACCATGGAGCTGTGCGACACCTCCTAATGCCTTGTTTTCGTGGTACACAATTCCTATCCAACTCTAAGATATTTGAATTAAATACTTTAATAATATCATTTACATCATGATAAAAATAAAGATCATTCCAATCTAACGAAGAGAAACCAAGTAAAAAGTCATCATAATTAATTGCCTTGTAATCAGGTACCACAGTATAAGAAATTTTATCTCTAATACGGCTGAACCTATAACAGGCAAAAATCAAGTAATGATCGGAAATAGCTGGAACAGCAAGTTGACCAAAAGAAATGATATTGTGTATATCAGGCTCATGCAAAATAATTAAATCCAAAAGACTGCTATCTAATCTTGTTGGGTTAAAACATAAATAGCTTAAATTATTTAAACTCAAGCAAGCACTAAGTTTATTATTAATTAACATATTAAAGTTAAAATCCCCACAACAAATAACTTTTTCATACTGGGATAAGTATTGTGAAAACACAATTTGTAAATTAGTTATATCATCAGTACCAGCCGGAGGAGGATTATAAATAACTAAAACAAGAATTTTACCAAAACACCCAATGACCTCAGATGCTAAAATTTCAAGTTTGCCCAAAGTTCCACAAAATAATTTATTGGTTTTTAATGTACTCCTAAAATATATAGCAACCCCACCCCATCGCGTGTTGTTAACTCGATCAAACCGCATTATATTATAATTATTAATATGAAGCGACCCGTTTGAAATCTTATCGTCAAGAAAAGTTTCTGTCAAAGCAAGGAAATCAAATTTATATTCATTCAATAAAATAACAATATCATTAAAATGTTTTACCAAACTACGGACATTTAAATGGCCAAATTTCAGACATACATTAATATTTACCTGCAAAACATCACCTGTAACAGATTTGCTCTCAGATTTACAATAATTTAAATTTAATATATTGTTGAATTGACTACAACTGGTTTCCAAAGCTTTACATTTTGAGGCAATGTTGTCCGAAAATTTTTATTATAAAATTCCCGAATTTGTACACCTAATGGCCAGGTATCAGGATCAAGCGCCTTAGTTCTAAAGTCACTACTAACCCCCACTTTATAGCATACGTACTCCAAAGATTCAAAAACTCGATCTTTAGGAATCAGTTTGAACACTTTGGACTTATCAATGCCCAGGCAAGTTTGCACCATCGATGTAATATCCTGTTCTGTGGTAGCAGGATCGAACTTAGACACACGTAACCATAGCATAGGAACATTTGCCTTAACACCAAAATCCTCTTCAAATTGCCGAGTACCAAGGATCGGTTTGGTACTTAGATGTCGGGAACTCCTTTTCTTTTCCTTAGTTTGTGTACTCGAACAGCCAGATACCACCTCAGCAAAAGTACTAATGGGTTCCATATTATTATTAAAATTATTTATACTGGAACCAGCAGATACAGCTTTAGTACGTTGCAGGGAAGCTGGTATAGTCGGCACTAAGGTTTCATCACCAATCAAACACGCAGATACAGCTTTAGTAGGTTGCAGGGAAGCTGGTACAGTTGGCGTCAAGGTTTCATCACTAATACACAACTCACATTCATTTAGGCCAACAGCAGAAGCAATTGGTTTGTTTGCAATAATATTCTCAGCTACTGATTTAATGGAAATGTCAATTAATTTTTCCAGTTTATTTACATATTGCACATATAAAATTATGCAACTGTCACAAAACCAACGTATGTTCTCAGAATTATTAATTAATTCGAATGCAGCTTTTCGCAAACCAACACATCTGAAGTGTGCAACTTCTTTGCACAATCCACTGCAAACTAAAATGTTCTCACATGCAGTGGGTAAATCACATTTAATGCAATTACTCATATTAAGTAATAACAAGTAAAAATTTATATTATATTTATTATACAGTTATTGAATTCACTATTTATTTTTTATTATTATTTTTATTTATTTATTTTTTTTTTTCAGCAGGAAAATAAATAAAACACGTCCGAATAGTTCAAAGAATACTTGATGACTGACTGAGTAACCTTTCTGTTGCAAAAATTTACCGCCTATATATTAAACGGGTTGAACAAAAAGGACTCAATCTAATGACAGTTACAAAGAGGCAATATCGGGATATTTTTAATTACAATTTTAGTTTAAGTTTTTTTAAGCCCAAGAAGGATCAGTGCAACAATTGCACACGTTACGAAAATATGAACGCTGCCGAAAAAAAAAATTCAAAAATGAAATCGGAGAACACTTAATGATGAAAAATGAAGCCAGAAGACTCAAAAATATCGATAAAGTAGCAGCTACGATAAATCCGAAAAAAAAATCAAAAAATTTTACAATGTCCATTCGGTACAACCAGTAAATTTTATTATAAAAGGAAATTAAATTTAATTAATTTACGGTTTATAATTTGGCCAACAAGACAATTGCTAGGGAAGGTGCCTCAGAAGTATTCAGCCGTTTATATTAATTTATTTTGGAAGAAATGGAAAACAATAACGTAAACGTAAAGCAATTTATATTTTGGTCGGACAATTATCCCGAATAAAACAAAAACAAAATATTGCTCAGCTTTTACTTTTGAGTATCTAAGAAATTGAAGATCGAAATTTCGCATACATTTTTGGAAAAGGAGCACACGCAGAATGAGGGAGGCTCTATGCATTCCACCATAGAAAAATGCCATAAAAATAAAACCATTGGTGTCCCATCACAATATTACTGCCTTGTAAGAAATGCGAAAGTTAATGGAACTTCATACACTGTTCATGAAATGGAACAAAAAGATATTTTCGATTTCAAAAAATTATCAGGTTGCAACTTTTTTGCAAAGAACTCAAAAAATGAACCGTTATTTTTGAGTAAATTTATGGAAATATACATATCGAGCCTAATAAATTATTCTATGTATAAATATAAGTTTAATGAAAGTTTTCATGAAATAATATTGTATTTTGATGAAACGTCTACAGCAGAACGTCGCGGGCGAAAAAAAAATTATAAACCGTGCGAATGTTGATAATTTATACAATCAAAGGGAACCGATTACTGAACTTAAATATCAAGATTTGATGTTTTTATGCAAAAATAATTAGTATATACTTGGATTTTACCATACATTTTTTAAAAGTTTACCACATTCCGATAATATATCCGAAATTTTCGATTACTAATGCTTTGTGGCGGTCACGCATTTATACATGCGTTCACCGCCACAAGTCGAAGACAACGCGGACTGTCTGTCATCTTCAGGCGCAGGCGTACAACTACACAAAACAAAACAAAAAATACAAAACACAACGAAAACGAAATCACAAAAGTACATTTACACAACAAATCAGTCTCGTCTCGGATTTAGTGGCGGTCGCACGCACGTGCGCTCTTCGCACGATATCGAAGCGGCATTGAATGGTGGTGCCAAAATATTAAATTGAATATTGTTAAAAACATAAAATTTAAAAAAATATATTTAATTAAAATAATAACATTTAACCAAAATAAATTAAAAATTTGTAATCAACAAAATGGTGTACAACAAATAATATGTTTCTCACACTATAAAGTGGTGACCCCGACGACCGTTTTTACGGTTAGATACATAATAAAAAACGACGGAGTCAGATATAAACATACGAATACACAAATATGGAGTCACACCACATTCAACACGCATATTTTAATCGCACACGCTTATTGTCACCATCACCACCATCATTGCAGAGGCCAACACGTACCACACCTATACACACAATATACGGAGTAACGCACACACACATGCGTACGAACGGGACCAGCAGCAGCGGCATTAACACCATCATCAATATCATCACCGCCATCACCACACCAGCCGACATTCGCCATCGTCATCGCCTTCATCATCATCGCCACCAACGACACAGCAACAACAACAACAGCAGCAACATCAGCATCATCATAGCGCGAGACAACAACAGCGACAACAAAATGGCATCAGCAGCAACAACAAGATCCAGACAGCATAACAACACCATCACAATAAAAAATTGTATAATTGTAAAATTTAATTGTTAAAATTTTTTAATTGTAAATTTTTTTTTGCTACCACCATTTTTTATATTATTGTTCAATAAAATATTTTTTCTTTGGTGTTTTCATTTAAATGGCTCGCTCCAACGTCGTATGGAAAAACGACGCCCAGCCATACTCGACCTCACTTCCCAGACTCACGGAACGGACACGACATAGGACCGAAACTGGCCCAAAACAGGTTACGTCAGGCTTCAGAAAATACCATTCTGGCCTGGCGCATGTTTTGGGACCAGAGACACACAATACCGAACAAACAAACACCAAGACAAGAAAACGTCAGGCAAACACTGACAAAGTCGCGGTTTTTGTAAGTCGGTCGACATACACTTGCACACACACGCAAGCATCACACACGCCCGCAAGCAACTCACACACGCAAGCATCACACACACTCACGCACACGAGCATACCGAGCAATACGCGCACTCGTCAAACACACGAGCTTAAGCGCACACTCGCACTCGCATACGCAACACACACCGGCACACACACGCAGGCATCATACACACACGCGGATTTCACATACGCACAACATTACAGAGGGGAAATTCACTCGTGGGGGAGTCCTGTGGCGGTCACGCATTTATACATGCGTTCACCGCCACAAGTCGAAGACAACGCGGACTGTCTGTCATCTTCAGGCGCAGGCGTACAACTACACAAAACAAAACAAAAAATACAAAACACAACGAAAACGAACAGCCCTATTCCCATAGTCGCATCACTTCATGTGATGTGATAACTATCACATCACTTTAATTTTGGTATTCTCTTAGTCGATTGAAGTGATGTTTATCACTTGGTGTGATAACTATCACTTGAAGTCATATTCTCTTAGTCGTATAAAAAGTTAAACATCACTTGAAATGATATATTCATCACCTGAAATTTGTAAGTGATAGATCTATAAATGTCAAATATTACGTCAGTTGTAAGGATATTTTTATTGCTGCCAGATATGTACAGTTTCTGTCATTTGTCGTATCACATCATATGAATCGACTAAGAGAATACCAATTTATTCTTGAAGTGATGTGATAGTTATCACATCACATGAAGTGATGCGATTATGGGAATAGGGCTGGAAATCACAAAAGTACCCATAGTCGCATCACTTCATGTGATGTGATAACTGTCACATCACTTGAAGTATAAATTGGTATTCTCTTAGTCGATTCATATGATGTGATACGACAAATGACAGAAATTGTACATATCTGCCAGCAATAAAAATATCCTTACAACTGACGTAATATTTGACATTTATAGATCTATCACTTGCCAATTTCAGGTGATGAATATATCATTTCAAGTGATATTTAACTTTTTATACGACTAAGAGAATATGACTTCAAGTGATAGTTATCACACCAAACGATAAACGTCGCTTCAATCGACTAAGAGAATACCAAAATTAAAGTGATGTGATAGTTATCACATCACATGAAGTGATGCGACTATGGGAATAGGGCTGTACATTTACACAACAAATCAGTCTCGTCTCGGATATCAACACGACAACACGTCGCTCTTGGTGTTGGCCGCCCAACCACATTTTGTCGTCCCAAAAATGGTGGTGTGAAGCAAAAAGAAGTTTTATAATAAATTAAAATAATTTTATAATCATAATAAATTGTTTTAACATTATGTATGTAAATGCATAGCATCTATAGCTTCTTTACTATTTTTGAAAAATTTTGAATTTTGTTTGTAACCGGTTTTATCGTACTATGGATTAAAACATTCTTGTAAAATAGCAATTGATCCTAAGTATTAGCCGTTGTTAAGCAACATCAGGCCAGTAGTGGCAGCGACTATATGATCCCTAAGGCAAGGTTCCGCCAAAATTATTTCTTTTTATGTAATGCATAATTATAGTATGGTAAATCGAAAATTGTACTGCAATAATGCGATACGTACGTTACAATGATAAAAAATCAGTTTTTCTTATAAAAACTATTAAACGACTTACAAAGAACGTAAAATTTGCCTAGACAAGAAAACTATAACTAGTACTTACAATATCGTTTTAATAAAATTGTGCACGCTGAGTAACTAGTTTACCTATTTAAACTATTTTTTAAGATTTTTTAAATGGCTTCCAAAATTGTCAGAAGATATTAAACATTTGCAGTAAAGAATATTCTTAATTAAACATGTGTCCAAAAAATTCTAGTTGAAAACCCTAAAAAGCGTTCTCCTGAAAAACGACGTTTTTGACTTATAATTTTATTGCACGCTGTGAGCGATATGTAATTCATTTTTTCATTAGAATTTGAAAAACATATTATTTAAATTAAAAATTAACGAATCATTTGATTCAACGGAAAAAAAATTTATTTAATAATACCTATTTGAAGTTTTGTTTTGGTTTTCCTCCTTCTCGGGAAGCTTTTCTGGCTCTAGAGCCACCACCTCTTGAGCTACACCGTTAATTGATTTGTTAATCGGTGCTTTAATTGAGGACATACTGCTCCCCGTCTCCACACAGCACCTCTTCGCGTTAAGCTTTTCCTCTTTATTTTCAAAAAGTGGTCATTCTGAAATTAAAATGTTTAACAAATTTATTGATATTTATACTCTAAAACTGTTTCTTGCTTTTGTTTTTTAGCGTGGTGCTAAGCAGAGAACTTTCACAAGAACGATTTTAGGTGTATCCGTATTACTCTCTTAACTGCACACAGTTTTTGATCTGAGACATAAGTTAAAATAGTGTTGATGGATTGAATTAATTAAACCTCCGTGGCGCAACTTAAAAAAAAAAAATTTATGGTTTTCACATTTGACTTTCACGGCGAGTTGAAGTCGGCGAATTTAAAATTTCGTATTATGGTTTTCACCGTGAGCAAGCTGAAATGTCAAAATTGTTCGCCATCTATTTTTAGACGAATCTATATAAAAATGTTCGTTTTTATTTTAGCAACATAAAAAATGGAGGGTAAAAGAATAATTAAAAGATTTTTTGTTATTATTACGTGTATTTTTACATTTTTTATTTGTATTTTTTTTAGAAAATCAAAAATAACAAATCAACGCTGCATAACATATTTACTATACATAATTGTGAAACGCTTAAAAAAATTTAAATTCATTGAAACACAACAAACTGAAAACAATTATAACATAACAGCTGCCAAATGATAGAAAATGTCAACAAAATTATAAAAAATAAAGAGTGGTGCTTTATGCATTCTAATATTACCATACATGTATTCGCCAAAATAAAGGCGAAAACCATAATAAGAAAAACTAACTCACCCGACTTTAAGAATCACGGTGAATCGTTCGGCGAGGCGAGAATCATGATAGAGGTATTAATTTCGAATATTATAATTTATGTAAAATAATTTGATTAGCGACTTGAGCCTCCCAGAAAAAATGATCTCTTTTTGTCTCTTATTTTCGGGAACGCAAAAAAAATGTATTACCAAATTTTGATAAAATTGGAATATTTTTGGCCATTCAATAATAATTCATGGTTTAGAAGCCATATAACCGTCATTTGACCGCATCTTTATTTAGACCTTTCAAATTGTATAACGTTTTACCCGCAAATTTGTTTGTATGTTTTCGCTGCAAGTGATAATTATAATGAGATTTTGAGTACCTACATATATATTAGTATTAGGTAAACACTAAACTTTGCGATTCACACGCAAGTTTCATTGTTTTCCACTTTTTTATTACTTTTTCACTTTTTTACTACTTAAGTTTGAAAATTTGTATTACTGTACATTGCTCGCTAAGGTAAGCTTTGAATTAATCAGATTTAGAATACCTTAACTTCAAAATAACTCAATTTGTACGAATTTAAAATATTTGATTAACAATAAATTATTAATTAAAATTGAAGACAATTCACAGACAGATACGCTGCAAACCGCTAGTATGAGAAATTATTTGAACTACATACATACAAATATACGATTGATGATTTTCTGACTAGCTTGAAGAAAATGAAAAACAATAAATTTGATCTTGAATTAGAAATTCGTGTCAGAAGTCTTTAAGGAGAATCACCGAAGGTTTTTGTATGTAAACAAAACTAACACTGTCACTAAACTGCACACTAGTTTACATCATATCATTCATAACAAAAAATCTTTAAATTTACTTTTACCACATCATTTCCATCCTCATCATCCCATTGTTAGTTTCAACTTAAAGACATATTGTTGTTATATGTTGTATGACGCCTGCCCCGCCCATACAATTAAATCTAAATATGTACATTTTCTGTTATTGTTTAGTATGTAATGTACGTATGTATGTTTTCCACACTTTCTGCTTTTCATTTTCTACTCAAATATACATAATACGTATACAGCAAAATAGAAAAATCTGTTTCCACTTTGCTGTGTGTGGGTGTGTATATGGAAAATTGTGTGAAAAAGAGATAAAAAATACTAAGAAATTTATAAACCATAGAATTTTTTTTTATTATTTATTCGTATGTAAAATTATCCTTGCGTGTTATTTTGTTGTAGCATTTCTACTTGCTGTACTGTATTTGTATGTGCTCTATAGTCAGAATACGAATAAATTGAGTTGTTGGGTTTTGATATGAAAATGAAATGAAAATTCGATGCTGATCATCACGCAGTTGTTGATTATTATAGGGGGATGATGTTTTCCATACACACTTATCAACATTTTTGTTTTGAGCTGGGAGTAGAATTTTTATATACGTGTGTGTGTGTGTGTGTGTGTGTGTGTGTGTTTGTCGGAACATGATGAATTTTATACACAATATTTTCTATTCTTCTACGACTATATTTAGTATACAATTTTTCTTTTTAATATAAAAACAGACAGAAAATTGTATGTGTGGAAATGACAGTTGTTTTTGTGACGTCATTACTATTGTTATTTTATGTATATAAAATGATAAGAAAATAATACGTATATAATTTAAGAAATATAATATAACAAAAATGAAATTTAAATTAGAAAATGAAAAATGTAAACGCATTTTCCTTTAAAAAAAAATAAAATAATAATTTTGAAAATGGGAAATTCTGTTGATGATGTGAAGCTTAAATTAATTAGATGATAAATGGAATTCTACGGAATAGATAAATAAATATGGAAGAATTGATATCTTTTCCAATTGTGTAATATATACGGTACATGCTTCTTAAAATTGCTTTTAAACTATAGTGAATTAAAAAATCGGCTGTTTTTCAGTAGCCGGCTGGATCATCTAATCTAACAGCATTATTTGACGATTTACGAGAAGCTTTGTCATCTGCTCATCATATCGTTAAAAAAATGCCTTAATAGGACCTCAAGTTCAAGTTCAACATGATGAACATTCCTTGTTCTCAATGACATAGAAAGATTTCATTTATTATGCAAGTATAATGGTACACCTGATTTTAATATTCGGAAAATAAAGATAGAAGTTCTGTTGGGCCATGATTCAATTTAGATAAATAAAACAAACTACTAGAATTAATCCGACTATTTATTAATACATGTATTTCTGATTCCAAGCCACTACACATAAAATGCACTCAAAACGCACTGCACAGTATTTTAAACATTATACACAGAAGATTGGTTCCATTCAATGATGACAACGCAGATGTATCTACAATAAATATAATAATTAGATAATGATTGCATTAATTTTAAGATTTTGAAGTACATACTTTATTTAAATTTCTTATTGATTTCGGGAATTGTATGTTGTTATTATTTATTAGTCAAGCTGTCAGTGTCATTTGACATACACATAAGTTTAGTACATTTTGTATTACCAATTTTTGGAGCAAATTCACATGTTTAGAAATTATTTAATAGCACAATTTTTATTCTGTTAAGTCTCTTTTGTTATATTTTGTTATCGCTGTAATAAAAATAATTTGATCACGGATCAGTGTTCTTTAAAAGTTTGTGACAGCAACACATAAAAAATAAATGGAAATTCAATAAAAACCTATTTACTAAATAAAATCAACAACAGCCGACATTGTTTTAATTTCGCGTATTTATTTTTTGTGAGAAAGCGAACCAGCTTGAATTTCCTCAGTGTGTGCTGTACATAAAAAAATGGTCCTTCGAGCCGGATATATGATATATATATATATATATATATAGTATTGGCGAAGTGAAAATAATTATAATTGTCATTAGTGTCGTATAGTAATTTAGTGTAATTTAATTCGATACCATATTGCGGTCGTATTGGTGAAAACGTGATCAGCACATCATTTTTTGAGAAGCGCATTTTTGAGGTGAAAATTAAATTCGACACCATTTTGCACTAAGGAAGTGGCGTGGTCACGGCATCATCTTGATTACTGAGGTTTACCGGTACTTAAAAATATTATTTGAATATTAACAACACAATTGCTGAGGGCTACTTCAGCAATTGGTTGCAACGAGGGAGGGACACGTTTAGAGCAGAACAACGCAATTGCTGAGGGCTACTTCAGCAATTGGTTGCAACGAGGGAGTGACACGTTTAGAGCAGAACAACGCAATTGCTGAGGGCTACTTCAGCAATTGGTTGCAACGAGGGAGTGACACGTTCAGAGCAGAACAACGCAATTGCTGAGGGCTACTTCAATAATTAGTAGCAGCGAGGGGATCGGAACATATACTAAGAGTAACACATTTAAAGCTGAATTTCTAAGCGGCAAAGAACTGGAGCGGTTAGTTGCAATAAACTGGTAACAGGGCTTTTTTCTGTGTAAGTGCTGAGTTGTATAGCAAGGTAGGTGCGGGTGTCGTATTGATTACAGTAGAATCGTGATTGATTTTGAAAAGTCGGTTATTAGAAATCATGTGTGATCAGAAAGAGTACATGGCAAGAAGGGGTGTAGCAAAGAGTAGCATAACTAGGTTGGTAAAGTATGCTGATAGCATTTCCGAGAAAACATCGTATATGGACATTAAGTCCAGGCTAGAGTTGTTAGAACGATCATTTATTGAATTCACAGAGTGCGAAATGAAGTTAGCAATTCTGGACGTTCCCTCTGAGATGGAAGAATACGAAACAAATTATTTAAAGGTTAAGGCCAAATTATCACAATCTTTAGCAGTACCAACAGCTCGAGAGGAAACTAGTCAAGTCGAAAAAATGATGTCTCGCATCTTAAAGGATCAAAATGAATTTTTAACCAGCTTGTCTTCCACCTTTACTAGTTCCCTAAATCAGACGATCAACCATTCATGTGAAGAACCTCATTGTTCTGCCAGGTTACCACGGCTAAACATCCCAACGTTTAGTGGGGATTACAAGGATTTTTCTTGCTTTAAGGATTTGTATACGGCATCTGTACACAGCAAATTGGCATTAACTGATGCGGAGAAATTCCAATACTTGAAGGGTTATCTGCGTGGCGAGGCAGCAGATTTAATCAAGCATATCACGGTTTCAGAAGCAAATTATATGCAAGCATGGACGAAATTATGTGAGCGTTACGATAAAAAACGGTACGTATTGAATAATTTAATTCAATTATTCCTGGAACAGCCGACTACTCAACACAGTTCAGCAAAAAGTTTACGTCAACTGTACAATGTATCGGATGAAGTCATCAGAGGACTAGAAGCATTAGGCGATGAAGCAAATAAAAGGGATGCGTGGCTCATTTATTTATTGTTGCGAAAAACAGACAGAGAAACTCAACAAGCATGGGCACACAAGACAGTGACGAAGGATTTTCCATCACTCGAAGAATTTCTAAAATTCATTAGTGAGAGAGCCGATGCGCTTGAAGCCTGTGAGCCAATTAACGCAGGGAACACCAAATCAAGTACAAGCAAGGTTCACCAAATAAAAATGGGCGAACCGTCAAGACCGATTATTTCTAAGTGTTTGGTTTGTGGCGATTCACACCGAGTCTATACATGTCCTCAGTTCAAGAGCTTAGACATAGCACAACGAAGAGAAAAGGCAGCAAAGGTTCGCATGTGTTTTAACTGTCTATCAGGAAACCATCGAGCCAACCAATGTCAAAGTCAGGCCAGTTGTATGAAGTGTGGACGACGACATCATACACTACTCCATGATGATGTAGGTACTCCACCAGCAAGTACATTGTCGAATACATCAACAGTAGTTGATGCGAATATTACACCACTTTCAGATAATGCGCAAATTCTAACAGAGTCCCAAACAACGCACGTACTAAATGAAGTAGCTCCTTGTGTAACAATAGCCGAACAAACTGTTAATTCAAACATCTCAGGGGAAGGAAGCACATTGCTGCCGACTGCAGCCGTAGAGTTAAAAAATCAACATGGCCAGTTTATTTGCTGCAAGTTACTAATGGACTCGGGATCTCAAACATCGTTCATTTCTGAGAAATGTGTGCGTAAACTTGGAATTTTAAGACAGCAGGGAAAGGTGCGAGTGGAAGGACTCGCAACATCTAACGTGTCCACAACGGGACGTGCGGTATTCACGATTTATTCGAGATTGGATCCTACGAAATGCTTAACAGTAAACGCATATATTCTGCCAAAAATTACGACATTAAGTGGTGCCACGAACAGTTACTGTGATATTCAAGGATATAAGATTAGGGAGTTACCGTTAGCTGATCCATATTTCGACAAAAAACAGGAAATCGACATCCTTTTGGGTGCGGATTACTTTTTCTATGTACTAGCTGCTAATCAAGTTTCACTGTCATCTAACATAGTAGCTCAGGAAACCTTGTTCGGTTATGTTGTTGCCGGGAGGCCAGAGGATATAACGAATGAGGAAGGTAAGTGGAAGCCGTATCATAATTTCAACACCATTATTGCGGAAGATCAAAGTTTAGAGACATTACTTCGGAAATTTTGGGAGCAGGAAACGATTTTAGAAGAAACACCTAGAACAACGGAAGAAGAACTGTGTGAAACGATGTTTAAAACAACAACTACAAAAAACGCGGATGGGAGATTTGTTGTTCAACTGCCCTTAAAATCCACGGCAAGTCCATTAGGAGATTCGTACAAGGTAGCTTTACAGAGGTTATTATCAATGGAACGGAAAATGAGTCGAAATTCCGATTTCAAGAGAATGTACATCGACTTCATGAAGGAATATGAAAGTCTTGGGCACATGAGATTGTTGCAACCAGAAGAAATTAAGGTCAAGGATAAGGAAGTGTATTACTTACCCCATCATGGTGTTTTGCGAGAGAATAGCTTAACGACAAAATTGCGCGTCGTTTTCGACGGGTCGGCTAGTTCATCCAACGGTACGAGTTTAAACGACAACTTATTGATCGGTTCGAGGCTACAAGACACATTATGGGCCATTTTGTTAAGATTTAGATCGTTCAAGATTGCCATATGTGCCGATATTGCGAAAATGTATCGCCAGATATTGATAGATTCAAAGCAAACACCCTTACAACGTGTTCTGTGGCGCAATTCATCTTCTAAACCTATTGATCATTACGAATTATTAACCGTCACTTATGGAACATCTTCGGCCCCATTTTTAGCAGTGAGTGTGTTGTTTCAAATTGCCGATGACTGTGAATTAGAATATCCTCGAGTATCAAAAATCATTAGAAAAAACTTTTACGTCGACGATGTATTAACTGGCGCAGACGATGAGGAAGAAGCACTGAAGTTAAAAAATCAGTTGCTGACGGTGTTTGACGAATGTGGATTCTCGCTCACGAAGTGGCGGTCGAACATCGCAAAATTAAGAGATGATAACGGATTGACTCAAATAACTGAGGAAGGTCGAGTGTCACAAGTGTTAGGGTTGTATTGGGAACCTCAAAATGATTATTTCTCTTTCAAAAGTTTGAAGTTAGAAGATAGTATATATACAAAAAGGGGAGTGTTATCAGTTGCTTCCCGAATTTTTGACCCTTTGGGGTGGTTGAGTCCTTTCACTGTATTGATCAAAGTTTTTATGCAAGGTCTTTGGCTAAAAAAGCTTTCATGGGATGAAAGGTTACCTCAAGAACTTCAAAATGCTTGGACAAACATTAAAATTCAATTTAAATTATTAAATAAAATAGAAATTCCCAGATATGTTTCCAATTTCCAGCCGAATTTCCAAATCCACGGATTTAGCGATGCAAGTGAAGTGGCCTATTCTGCAGCCATTTATGTTCGTGTTCAAAAGGGTAATCATTTCTCAACAACATTACTGACATCGAAAAGCAAGGTCGCTCCTATCCAGCCTGTCAGCCTACCTAGATTAGAACTGTGCGGAGCACATCTGCTCGCAAAACTAGTAGATCGAGTAAAGAAGGCGCTTGAGGTTTCAAATATTAAGGTGTATATGTGGAGTGATTCGATGGTAGTCCTATCTTGGCTATCAAACCATCCTCGCAAATGGAAAACGTATGTAGCGAATCGTGTGGCTTCAATCCACCAACTTCTTCCTGAGTCGTTATGGAGACACGTGAAGGGCAGAGACAATCCTGCTGATTTAGCGACTCGAGGAATTTCCGTCGAAAAATTAGTTTCGAATGATTTGTGGTGGAATGGACCAAGTTGGCTGTCAAAGGCGGAAGATGAATGGCCAATAAACCCGACAATTGGAGAAACACTTCAAGAACTTCATTTGGGGAGCGGGACGAAGTTCCTTCACACGAATATAAAGACAGATGAACTTCATCCAATTTGTATGTTATTTGAAACAATGTCAAGTTGGACCAAAATAGTGCGTGTGATGGCTTATATCCTGAGGTTTTTACAAATTGTGAAGAATAAAAATAAACACTCCAGATTCATTAGCGTAACAGAGTTAGAAAATGCGGAAATCAAAATAATTCAGTCTGTTCAGTATACAGAATTCGCAGCAGATATTCAGTCACTCACAAAATGGAGCCAATTACCATCAAATTCGAAACTAAAGGCATTAGTACCATTTATTGATGCATTCGGAAAGCTACGAGTAGGTGGTCGGCTGCAAAATTTAAAATGTGCTTATAATATAAAACACCCAATCATCATACCAAAGAGACATGTGATCGGAAATCTGATCTTAAATTATTTACATAGGAAATATTTGCACCCAGGTCCATCTTTATTAACGGCATTGTCCCGTCAAAAATACTGGATATTGGGTGTTCGCACGGCTAGTCGCAGCATTTGTCAAAAATGTATCGTTTGTTTTCGTCACTCGACTTTGCGGTCGGCACAACAGATGGGTAGCTTACCAGAATCAAGAATTACAGTCGGTCGTTCGTTTTCTATAGTAGGAGTAGATTATGCTGGGCCAGTACTACTGGCATCAAAAAAGGGTCGTGGGGCGAAATTAATAAAAGGTTTTTTAGTCATATTCGTGTGTTTTATTACAAAAGCATTACACATCGAAGTAGCTTCGGATCTGACTACTGACGCGTTTTTAGCAGCATTGGACCGATTTGTAGCGCGAAGGGGAGCACCTGCAGATATATATTCTGATAATGGAACGAATTTCTTGGGAGCAAAACGGAAACTATATGATCATCACGAGCTAATTGCATCTAACGAGTTCAAATCAAATATAATCGAATACGCACCTTCTCACCATATTAAATGGCATTTTATTCCACCAATTTCACCTCATTTTGGCGGATTATGGGAGAGAGCAGTGAGGTCAGTGAAAACGCATTTAATTAAGGTAACTGGAGCGGCCCATGTGACATTCGAGGAAATGATCACCATTATGGTGAAAATTGAAGGGATTTTGAATTCAAGGCCGCTATGTGCTATTAGGAATGAAGACACATGCAACATTGATGCTATAACCCCAGCACACTTTCTTACTTTGGGCCCAATTACTGCTCTGCCTTGCCCAAACTACGAAGAGGTAAACATGTCAAGCATTAATCGATGGGAGCGAGTACAGAAACTAGTGCAAACGTTTTGGCGATGTTACTCTATCAGTTATTTAAATACACTACAACAAAGATCCAAGTGGCAAGTTACCAGTAATAATCTCGAACTGAACGATATTGTTTTATTGCATGATAGTAAATCACCCCCTTGCCATTGGCCATTAGGTCGCATTATCGAATTGCATAAGGGAAACGATGGACTAATCCGAGTTGCTACGGTGCAGACCAAATCATCATCGTTCAAACGACCAATAACAAAATTATATAGATTACCTATAAATGAATAACAAAAAAAAAAATTTTGTTTTTTTTTGGAGGGAGTATGTTGGGCCATGATTCAATTTAGATAAATAAAACAAACTACTAGAATTAATCCGACTATTTATTAATACATGTATTTCTGATTCCAAGCCACTACACATAAAATGCACTCAAAACGCACTGCACAGTATTTTAAACATTATACACAGAAGATTGGTTCCATTCAATGATGACAACGCAGATGTATCTACAATAAATATAATAATTAGATAATGATTGCATTAATTTTAAAATTTTGAAGTACATACTTTATTTAAATTTCTTATTGATTTCGGGAATTGTATGTTGTTATTATTTATTAGTCAAGCTGTCAGTGTCATTTGACATACACATAAGTTTAGTACATTTTGTATTACCAATTTTTGGAGCAAATTCACATGTTTAGAAATTATTTAATAGCACAATTTTTATTCTGTTAAGTCTCTTTTGTTATATTTTGTTATCGCTGTAATAAAAATAATTTGATCACGGATCAGTGTTCTTTAAAAGTTTGTGACAGCAACACATAAAAAATAAATGGAAATTCAATAAAAACCTATTTACTAAATAAAATCAACAACAGGCGACATTGTTTTAATTTCGCGTATTTATTTTTTGTGAGAAAGCGAACCAGCTTGAATTTCCTCAGTGTGTGCTGTACAAGTTCTATAACAGCAGAACTCAAACAAGTCTTTAAATTCGGAAACCTGATCAAACTTGGTCTGCATAAATAAATACGTCATTTTGTGTTGCAAACCAAATCTCAATTCAACTCAAAAATAATATTTCCAAATTAGTATTTATTTACATAATTAATTAATTTATAAACTATTAATATTAATAAAAACTAACTAAACATAATTTAATGCAGTTTATAATACCCTGTAAGAAAATTAATCTTTAATCTTACCTAAATATGTATAATATTTTATACATATGTATTATATATTGCGGTTTCTGATACGACTCAAATTTACTCAATTTGTCGAATACACTAAAATTTTTCACACACATACAAGGGAGTCATATGTGCACAAAATGGAGTCAAACTAGATGGAGTTATAGGACTTCACATACAGACCCACAAACGCACGCAATATGCAATGCAGTCAAATATCATCGTCACCACCATCGCCATTAACACTAACAGCAGCCAACACCATCATTAATATCAACACCATATTCACCATCGTCATATTAGCGTATCATTATGACCGGCGTAATAACATCGTCGCCACCATTCATCACAAGCGGATAACATCAGCAGCAACACCATCATCACCACTATCACCACCATCGCCCAGCAACAACGACATCATCATCTCCACCGTCATTCATCAGCAGCTCCAGCAATAGCAGCGACAACAACAATAGCAGCAAAATCAGCATCATTAACAACACTTTTTATTTTTTTGTAAGTTATGTAAATTTTTCACCATTTTTTTCCGAGGTCACATTTTTTTTCGTTTCCATTTAGATATGTTTTAATCAACATATTTTTATTTGGTTTTACTCCCGACCAAAGCGACCACCCAGCCATCCCTAACCGCACTTCCCCCGTTATACAGCCACAGTCGAGAATCATTTCGACTGCCGCCGTATAACTTTCCATGTCATTGAGACACAGTCGAAAGTCACTTTGATTGACACATCCTACCACGAGGAAGTCGAAAGACTGCACAATAGCTCTGTCTGCAACATAATACACTTCAGTGAAGGAAGAGATACCCATCTCGGCGAACATCCTCCTTCACAGCTACTGACGCAAGCATCGACTGACCACATTCCCCTTCACTCTTTCTCGGCCTTTCATCGCCACTCCTATTCGGCTGATCAAATATCAGTCTCGGAACATACAGACAGACCGAAACCAACCACATTTCACAGGAAGGGAATAATCACTGGCGTGGGAGTCCTGTAGCGGCTCACTCATATACATTCATTCCACCACTACAACATATTCAACCATAATATGTTTCACCGTTTTCCGACTCAAGTGCGCATTGGGTGTCTCACGTGTCTCATCTGAACGCACTCGCGCGGTGGTAATGAATAATAATAAAATGGTGTTTAAAATATTAAAATAAATTTTTATAAAGTAATTAAATAAAAATAAAATTTATTAAAATAAATTAAGTTCTAAATTTGTTTTTGTTCATTTGTAAACGCTAAAAGCACTTTCCGATTATATCTTCATTACCAATATTTTTATTTTCATTGGGAGAATAAACTTAATTTTAATTTGAAAGAAAATTCCAATAGGTAAAGGGCAATTTTATTAACTTTAGAGTAACTTAATTAATTGATGAATAAAACCATTTAAATCCCATTTCCATCGCACTTTTTAAATTTCATCATAATCACGAAGTTTATTTAGAACTCATTTTAGAATCTCAATTTCATCATACTTGTCGAATTTCATCTTAATCTGTTGAGAAACAGCCAAGTTCCATCAAAATTAATCATCTCCCAGAACTTCATCCAACAATCATTTTATAATCCCATTTCTATCACTCCTGCCGAATTTCATCGTAATCGGCTAAATAGCCAAATGCTGTCAAAATTGGCCATATTCCAGAACTTCACCATAATCTGTTTAGAAATAGCCAAGTTCCATCATAAATGGCCATATTCCAGAACTTCATCTAAAATCAGTTTTAGAATCTCATTTCCATCGTATACCATATGTCGAATTTAATCATATTCGGTTAATAAATAGCCAAGTTCCACCCTAATTCGCCATATTTCAGAACTTCGTCTAAAACCCATTTTAGTATTCCATTTTCATTGCACTTGCCAAATTTTCAGCATCATCGGCTAAAAAATGGCTAAGTTTTAAGATATGCCATATTTTACCATATGCCATATTGAAATATGCCGTCGTGTACCTTATGCTATACTGAAATATCCCGTTTTGAAACATTCCGTAGCGTACCATATGCCATAGTGTACTACATGCCGTATTGAAATATGCCGTTTTGAAATATGCTATAGTGTAATTTATGCCGTAGTGTACCTTATGCCGTTTTGAAATATGCCGTAGTGTACCTTATGCCATATTTTCATATTCCACTTTGAAATGTTCCGTTTCGGAATATGCCATGTTGAACGGATCTCAAGATCACTTACTATAATGGCATCTATGAAATATATTTTAATATAAATAGACCTCCAAACCAATTTTAAAATTAAAATATTTTTAAAAATTGACAAAAAGCAAGTTGGCTCGAAACTAGTCTTTTAAATAAATAAAAATAAATTATCACTATAAGAAAATATAAAGTATTTTGTTTCATTCATTTTCCGAATAAAAAGTGATAAAAGTGCACCAAAATCGATATTATTCATAGTAATTGAATCTAGCTCAGTGAGAGCCGTTTCGTTCGATACAATTATTTCCAACTAGACATATACCACACATTAACACTAAAACGACTTTGAAATGATGATTCTCGCTTAATGTGTAGATTTTCTGATTGTCACTCATGAAGATTGTGGAAATTTGTTACTCCATCCCTCGTAAATGTCGATTCCACAACTATGAATGATTATGTACCTCGTTGTTTAAGGGTAAACGACAGAAATTTGCTCTGTTTGATAAATCGGCCAGTAATAATTCTTGCACTGGAGTATGGTGGAATAGTTGTAGATGGTTTCTTCGAAATACTCTCCGAACTTTATGTTTGCTAATAGCAAGTTGTTCGAAAGACGACTCGTGCTAATGGTCGGATTTCTTCCTACTGTTTAAGTCCTAATTAAAAGATTTTTTTGAGAAAAAGTGGGTTAAATGAATTGTTTTATACAATATTGATCGCACAATTTTTTTAATTCCACCAATGTTTTCTTTATGGGAAATACTATGCATAATATTCCTTCATTCCAGAGAAGAAAGAAGAACGCTGTGCCTTTAAAATTATAGAAAAACAATTGAGTTATCGTAATTTTTAGACCATTTTTGGCATTTACATGATTCAAGCGATTGTGCCGTTTTTACTTGAGAAAATGGGACATTCTGTATATAGTAAAAAGAACATCAAATAAAATTAAATGATAAAGGCTAATAATGTCTAATGCGTTTCTAACGCGTGGATGATTTTGCACTATGTTGGGTTCAGTATTTGTTTCGGGAAATTTTAAATATCTGAATTTCAGTCTTTAAATTTTTAACTTTTCAAAATGGCAAAACTGAATGAATATTCTGAAAATTCAAAAAGACAAACGAAAATACAAAATGGCATATAAGACTTATTTTAGGATTAATTACGTCCCCGCAGGAAAATTTTTTTTATATAAAATTAAAATTATATCCTTACAAATCGTTAAGCTTTATTTGATAATTTTTAAAGTGAATTAGAATTTTATCCTTTTGCCTTAAGAATCGCATCGCCTTCAAATCCTATTTTTCTTATTAATTGACCGTGTAGAATTAATTAAATAAACTATCGTTTTTATAGTATACAAATCGTCCTTTTTTCATTTTTATAAATATCCGATTAATAATAACAATAATACGAATGATACGAATAATATTAATAAATAAAACTGAAAATTGTGTAATCTTTAAAATATATAAATAACCGTAAAAATTATCCTTTTTTCTTCAAGAATGGTATACATTTCTTATGAGAAACCATAAAAGAAGAAGGTCTATGTTTATCCTTCAAATAGATTTGGATATTATAAATTATAATTTTATAGTGTATTTGTGTATGTATATACGTTTAACTCCGGTTTGGTTTTATTGTAAGAATGTTGACTGTAATTTATCGTCTTTTAGGTCTTTTAACAAAAAAAGTTAAATTTTTTTAAATAACTATAATAAACTAAATAATAATAATCGTAATAAACAAGGTTAAGGATTTTTATTTTCCTTATCCAAAATATACACAATGATTCAAGAATAAAAGAAAATTGTAAATGATTTTTGGGTTTTTGGAAAGAAATTTCAAATGGGCAGTCCTCTTTTTAAGGGACGTTTCGGTTATTTTATTAATAAATCAATTATATAAATTTCTTAATATCGGTTTTCGTTTACATATGTGTCAAGTGGATGTCTTTGATTAAATTTCACCTGAGTTTGTTGTTGTCGAACTCAACAATTATGACGTGAGAAAGTATATTTTCTATAAAGTATAACGATGTATCGGTATTTGTTGTTTTATGTACGCGTAACCTCTGTTATGTATTTTATAATTCAAACACCAGTTTTAACCCTAAAATTATTACCTACAAATAGATAAAAAAATAATACATCAATCCCAATAGGTTTAGGTTACAAAATGACCAAAATGAATAAGTAACCCAAAAATTTAAATTTCAAATTTGGCCGAAATAATAAAACTAAATACAAATACAAATACTTAATTTACCCAAAACCAATGTCAATGGATCAAACGAAAATTTCGAAAGTCTGGGTTAATCGCATCGGAATGTGTAAAGAATCTTCCGTGAATAAATCAGAATTCCGTAATTTTGGTGTAGGGTCCTCAGCATTTTATAGATGAAGAGGTGATTCTAAAAGTCATTATTTTCTGATTAAACCGTTTTATGGTTAGCTTTTCACTAAGTACTTTGCAAATAAAAAATTATCAAATACATTGGGTCTTTTCCCACTCAAAAGAATTATTTTGTGACAACTTTTTTTTTTACTTTGAACGTCTCATTTGGAGAAAATAACAGTGATTCGAAACGTAAACCAGTAAACGAACAAATTCTGATATGTTGCTGATTTATGTTAATTAAAAAAAATACGATTTACAGCAATTTTCTGCGTATTATGGGTAAATAGTATTGCAAGTTTTTTCATGTAAATAAATTTTAAGAAATTGCGATTTTTTGGTAAATTTTTCTTCAATCAAAACCAACACCAACAAAGGCAAAGGTCAAATATACAAATAATAAACAAGCGTGACGCCATTTTTAAAATTTATCAGTTGTAAATGTTGAGCTTTGTGAAGTTGTGATGAATGATGATCAAAGCTAAAAAATGTAAGCCTTTGCACCTAGCCGCGGTTCAATACCTGCAACTACCAATAACAGCGTCCCGATTGAATGGTAAGCTATATGTAATGCTAATGTAATGCTAAAAGGAAAAAAAAGATTGTTGAGTGTGCTCTGACCTCTGACAAAGAAAAACGGAAGGCGGGAAACTGTATATATTTTTGTGATACTTGTCCTGAAAAACCTAGGACACACCTTGGAGAGTGCTTCCTAAAATATCATACCAAGGAAAATTATAAAGCCTATTGTTCAAATATTATGTTTGTAGTATGTAAATATATGTACATGAAACATCGAAATAAAATATTTATAATTAAAATTCTTATGTTTGATTTTTTACAATTTTTTATTAAAACTACTGTCGGGTAGCTGATTATCCATACAAACAGGTTCAGTTTCAAAGGGTTAAATCTATTTAAATTTGCTAAAAACAAATTATTTATCTGTCAAAATGGAAGAAGTATTCTCCGAGTTGTTGTCGTTATCTTCTCCTTCATCTTAATCTTCTAGTTCATCTCTTATGAGGTTAATATTAACTTCTTCAGATTATGAAGACCAGGGCGAAGCAAACAAAAATCACTTTAAACGAAAACCGTAGCCTCGTGTGGAAAATTTTCTCGAGAGCGTGGTTAAGTGTTAAAAATTAACTTCATAAAAAATCGTTGCCAAAATGTATTAATTTACAAAAATATTTTGTCCTAGGGGATACAGCCCATCCTAGGACGGATACAATTTATATGTAATGGTGATGTCCAGAGCACGCTGCCACAATCGCCATTTCACCATAGCCAAGTAGGAGTAGCTCGAGATTAAATTCTTTTAATGATTATTGTACCTTAAATAGACCTTAAACCAAAGAATAAGGGCTTTTAAGGATAATTTTACATGTGTTGAAGTATCAGACAAAAAAACTTACATACAAACCGACAAACAATGGGAGCTGTGTTTTTCTTCAAAACAAAAAAAAAACTAAAATGCCTTGAGCACAATCGAACTCCACACCTTTGCCGCTCTAGTTGAATACGGTACTATTAAGCCGCATCCAACACAAGAAACTTTATTTAATTTTCATTGGTATATTCTTTTATTTCTTCAAGCATAGTATGCTATGAAGTTTATGACAGGAAAAACATTTTTTATCGAAAAATTCTCATGGCTTACTACAACTCATAATAACAGTTTTTAAATAATTTGTAGTAGTGTTCGCATACATTTAGGGGCATCACAAACGCGTACCACGTATTTTTTGTGTTATTACTGTAATAACTCTAAAGTGAAATTTTTAATTTAAAGTAAAATATTTCGTCTTTACATGAATACATACTAATAAAAATAAAAAAAAAGGAAAATTGCATGATAATCGAACCAAAAGACCTTTGCCGCTCTAGCCCTTTGCGTTATAACTAAACCACAACCATATTAAAAATCGTTTTAAATTTTCATTGTTATTCAAAATTGAAAACACTTTTCGTTTTTCAATGTGTTGTAAAACAACTAAAATAAACAAACACCGAATTTTCAATGATTACTCTAAAAAAATTTGCGTTATTGTTACAAACTCTGGGCTATTATAAATAATTAGCGATTTGTTTTGACTGAATTTTTTTATTCTGAATCATGGTTGCTATGATCATTTTTAATTTTACCGTTCTTCTTTCAAATATTTTTTAAATTTTTTTTGTTTTATTTTGAAATTATAGTATGCATTGAGCGTTCAGTGAGTGAGTGAGTGAGTGACCTGAGCCTTTCTTATATTAAATTAATAGTTCCGAAATCATTTTTGTTTTTCGATGAAACTGGCAGACCACTTAATTTTCTATTATAAAAATTCCACTCACCTTAAGGCCAAGTTGAGTGGTGGAAGAAAGGATGTAAGTGCAATTTCTTGTTCAATATAACAACAACTCACATAAAATACTCAACAACATATAATGAAAACACTGATCTGGTCAAAGACTTTGCTCAGGTAATGCAAAAGATTAATTAACATATTTAACTTACTACACAAGGTAGCCTGTAAATAAAGTCACCTCAACCCATGTTAATCGGCATGGGCTATACTCTCGCTAACATTGCTGGAGATCTGCGATGCGGATAAGGAATTTCTTGATGTGTGCATTGCTTGATTCGAGAATTTTCAAATTATCATCAATCTCGAAATACTTCTGGCAATATGTGGGGATCAGTACCATATTTTAGGAGACACTGCTTATTCTGTAAACAACTTTTTGTTAACCCATACAAGGATTTTGAAAATTTGGATGAAAAGAAAACCAAACACAATAAAAAACACTGCCACGATACGTTGGGGCTTACGCTTGGACTGCTTTACAATGGAGAGGATGTGTATGTTTGTGGTATGATGTTGTATCCTGCAGCATTGAGAATGTCGACATATCAAAGGATGGACAATCAAATGAGGTTCGTCTCATATTGCAGGAGGTAAACGTTCTACACTAGATGGTCATCAAGCGAAAATGTAAATAGTATGTCTGAAGCTATAATAAGCATGGTAAGGGTGCAGTGATTCACTCATGCAATTAATTTATTCCAATTCTTTTATCCCTACAATTATTCGAAATGCATCTCATTTCGACTATAAAATATGTGGTTGGAATCCGTACTTAAATATATCCCACATATATATATTAGTACCTACAGTTCACTACTTTGTACTAAGCAAATATCTTGGATACCTTAGTACAACACTCAAAATAATTTCATCGCCATCTTTTGTAGCTATTCACAACTAATTTTAAATTATGTTTTAGCTGAATTTTACTTTTACTATATTTCAGTGCGCTGTTTTACGTACTCAAAATTCATCTCATATTTTTTGGTTCATCATCTTGAATAATATACACTTTTTAAAAATTTGAAAGACACACGACAAAATTATCAAAGAAAAAAAAATATTTTTTTAGTGAAATCTACCTCAACATTTTGTTTCGCGATTTAATTAATTTCCTAATTTGTAATACAAGTGGTGGTGGTGAATCTTAGTTAATAAATACTGTACGTACGTAAGTGAAAATTATAAATACAAAACCGTATATCTATGAGATACGATAATTGTGCAGCCGTCTATATATTCAACTTTTTGATTTCTCATTGGCGACACGCGCCCAGCTCGAAAAGAGTGAAACAAAGCATATCACAATTCGCACCGTTCAATTAATAATATGACAATTTGAAAACACCAACTTTACAGGAGACTATTTTTTTTTTTTTTGTTATCTTCGAAGACTTTCAGTTCAACCTATTGATTTGAAATTAAGTGAAAATTTGTATTTCAATATGCAGATTAGGATCGAGGAGAACTTACCATTAATTGTTAAATTCGGGTCCTAAAAAATCAGATTAATCATAGCTTTTAAATAAATTTGAAGGACCTCACATGTGACAAAGCTATTTATCTTAGTTTAATTTTTTTACACGAGGAAATAGTCAGTTCTTATACCAAAATGTCATAGTTTATATTTTTTTTTTTTTAAACATCTTTATTGATATGGCTACTACAATCTTAAACATTATTAATTCATTAGTAAGGTTGACATTAGTACTTATGAGATAAGCATAAACTTGTGTGGGTCTGCTGGACCAGTATCCAGTTCCCTTAAGATATAATATTCATACGGTTAGCTCATGTGGTTTGATTCGTTTGAGCCGCCTTATTTCGTTAAGCTATTTATCTTAGTTTAATTTTTTTACACGAGGAAATAGTCAGTTCTTATACCAAAATGTCATAGTTTATATGAAAATAAAAATGCAGAGAAAAATTGAATAATGTTAAAAAACAAAATTTTAAAACGAAATTAGTATTTTAAATTTTATTGACGACGTTATTGAATACTTTATCAAATTTAAGACTATTTTTTTTTTACTTATATAACGACTCTATATTTTGAGTCGATTACATCCCTGTTACACGTCTTGCATTGCGATGAACAACAGTTCAATTACCTTTATTTTTTTGACTTTATTGCCTTGTTAGTCTGGATTAAATCTCCCCATATGCCGAGAGCCAGTAGCCGAAAATGCTGTGCCAAGATTGCTCATACCGAATGAATATTGTGTACATACCAGTAATGCTAATTGGAATCTCACACTTATTTCAAATAAAAAATAACAATGTTTCACAATTCATTACAAAATTAAAAAAGACAAAACAATGTAAGAGAAGTAATCCACATTGGAAAAATATTTAACATTATAAAGTAAAGCGTTATGTTTTATTCGACCTCATAAAATTGGCTATCGTTTGTGCAAAGAGTAAACTCTTATACAAATCATGATATTTGCTATTTATCAAGTTTGAGTTACTAAGGGATTTCAAGTCTTTCCACTTTGCTTCCGATATTGGTAGAGCCACATTGTAGCTTGAAGTTGACACGAAATTATAAAATGTTTCGGGATTTTTTAAGGCCTTTCGACCTCGAGTTTTGGTTTCATTGACCAAATTATTCCAATCAATTTTATATCCAACAATTAGTAGATTTACACAGGAAAACTTTAGTTCCTTTAATTCCGATATTTGGAAATTAGTATGAACAAAATTTGCTATTTCGCCTATAGGTTTGAAATAAAAAAAATCACTAAGAGACGTTTCTATTACCTGTTAGTAGTTTCTATATTTTTATTATTTTGTAACTCTTTTGATTGTTTATTGTTGGAAATAGGCATTGTAACAACAGTTTCGACATCTGATTTGCACAAATGACACTTGAAGATTTGAAGACATTTGGTGGTGCTAAGTTGTTTTCTAGTAATTCCCTTTTAGGTGCATGGCCCCGATCCGCCATCAGTAAAATTGTTATCCAAAATAATTTTTGGTAAAGAAAACGATAAAAAAGTTTAAAAAAAAATAACAGCTAAATATTTACCTAACAGATCATATGATTGTTCATTACCATTTTCAGTTAATTTTTCTTTAGAAAAACCAATACTTAAAAAAAATCATCAATTAACTTCAAAAACTCTCTAAAGATCAAATCTTTAACCAAATAAATCAAATTTAAATAATATTACTTAAAATGAATAAATTAATATTAAAATATTTTATCCACTTTTGATATATAATAGCTCGATAACTATGCTGATTTCAAATAAACAAAAATGTAAAATAACACATTGTTATTGTATAACCCACGCTGCTAGGGGCAACGTGAGTTATATTTGGTATAACAAAATATTGAGTAGTCATTGGAAAATTATTCGTAGTTAAATTGAATGAAAAACTATATTCCAAAAACTATTTAAATTAAAGTACACCATGACAATTTAAAGAACGGTCACTATGATAAAATGTATTTCAAAATTCAATGCTCCAGTGTGAAAACACAAAATGGAACTATTCCTTACTGATTTACGAAACTTATTTCAACAAAAGTGGATAAAACGTTGTATGGCACTCGTGAGCAAAGAGATATTATCCACTCGGGATAATGTCCCACTCGGCTATCGCCTCGTGGAACAAACTTATCCCTCATGGATAATATCTCGTTTTGCTCACTAGTACCATAAATAACTATAATTATTATAAATATAAAAGTAATAGTTATAAAAAACTATGACAAATCATTTTGTTTCCTTCCTATTTTAGTACTCCAAATCCATTCATTAGTCGATTTAAGTTAGAGAAGTGAAATTTTGGGAGTTTGTGTATATTCGAAGTTTAGATTCTACTATCTCGCTGATTTCCTCCTCGAGCTCTGTTGGAATGTGTCTTCCACTTGTTGAATTATTGTTGTTGGTTTTAACGCGGTTTCAAAACATACCCTATGCTTTGTTTCAACTTGCAATGCCGAAAAAACAGATTGGAGTTCCTGTTGATTTCTTCTGATAAGAGAAACCACACATTTTGTGGCCCTAAATTTTGATTGGCCCTAGAGGTTTGAAAAATTTATAACGGAGAGTTCCAGTGAAAGCTGAGTTTGCCTGTCAGTCCATTTAATAAATTCTCTTGCCGCTAAAATAAACAAAAAATTCAATATTTGCTGTAACTTCCAAGTAGGACTTAATCTCTTCATTTTCTAAGGACTTCGAATCCTCTTCAATGAAGTGGCTGTAGTCAATTTCGAATCGATGGCCGAAGTTTTTTTAAATTTTATAGGTCGCATTCGCATCTATGACTTTAAAAGAGGTTATTATGTGTGGTGCAATTGATATCCTCTATTGTCTGGTATTTTCATATTAAGTTAATTTCAAAACCCTCATAACGATATTTTGGTGAATTAATTATTAATTTTGCTGCTTGTCTTTCCATCGTTTCCATCTTATATTGTATGTTTAAATTTTGAAACACTTCTTTTGTCTCTTTCACTATTTATTTCATAGCCACTGTTAATCTTCCTTCATCTAATCTTTTTATTGTTTTTTAAATTATTTAAGCCTTTCGGTTTTTTTACGCCCCAAAATATGATTGCATTGCATAATTTTGGTTACTTTTCCGTTACGTTTATCGCTCTTCATCAGCTGTTTCAATTTCATTGCATTAAGAAAATATTGTTTGTGTTTTCTTTTGTGGTTCAGAAATTTTGTTTTGCGGTGTGTAGAGGGTACACGGCTCCGGGAACTTCAGTAAAAAATTAAAAGGCAACTCAGTCAAAACAGTTTAAGACTCAAATGCCTTTTCAGAAGGTAATTCAATCAAAAAACTGAAAAACTTTTTTGACTGGGATTCTTTTTGGATTTTTCACTCATTTTTTTATTTTTTGAAAAGGTGATTCAGTCAAATAATTAAACGGGAATCCTAGACAAAATCGTTGAAAAAAGTGAAATTAATGTTATGACTATGGTTATGACTATGGGTACGTCCGAAACCGTTTTAAAATATTCTGGAGAATGCAGATTTCCAAGTTAGTTTTATTAGTGTACGTCAAATGTATACAATTGTTTACAGACAAATACGGAAAAAAATTATTTAATCACAAAATTATGACACGTTCTTAATATTTTGTGAATTTGTTTTGCTTTTCCTACAATACAAAAATTACTAAAACTTGAAATTTCTTCAGGTGGTAATTTTTGGTTTGATTTTACCAAATTTGTACTACCTACATATGTAATGTGTATTGAGCAAGTGACCACACGATTTGTAGTAAGCTTCTATTTCAATTTGACCATGATGATGTTGTTAAGAAAATTTTATTAATTTCATATACGTAATTCAAACATTCATGAAAATGAAGGGGGGAGGGATGATAGCGGTTTTGGAAGATGGATTCTGGTTGGATTTTATTAAAAAAATTTAATCTATTTATTGATTTATAATTTGTTTCTTAACAAGTTAAACTTCCCTTCTTTAAAAAAAATTTAATGTTAAATTTTACTTTTTGATTTTAATTTCAAATTTGAATTTAAATAAATTCTAGTTCGTTTAAGTAAGTAAAGTTTAGAAATAACTAATTATCCGTCCAGTCAAAATTCAGGTTCTTAATGAACCGGATAATACTGCCGGCCGGTACGTGATACATACTATCTGGACTTATTGCTCTCTCTCTCTCCTAGATATTTACTGCAGCATGTAGTTCTGCAATAAAGACGGTAGCATTGGTACCGAAGGACTTCGGGAGGGCTCTCCCACGTATATTTCTACCCCTGCCCGTCTTCCGTTTTGATTTTACTCTTACGAGTTACTGGGAATGGAAAATCGCCTGCAGGTCAACCAGATTTACTACAGGAAGGCTAAATAAAACTGGAGGGTGCCTGGTATCCAGAGTCCGCATACTTTTTAGTTATCCGTCCAGTCAATATTCTTTCTCTTAATGAACCTGATAATACTGCCAGCCGGTAAGTTATACATACTATCTGGGCTTATTGCTCTCCCTCCTACATGTTTACTACAGCATGTAGTTCTGCTAGAAAGATGGTAGAATTGGAACCCAAGGACTTCGAGAGAGCTATCCCACACCCGTTTATTCCTACCCCGTCTTCCGTTTGATTTTACTCTTACGAGTTGCTGGGAATGGAAAGTCGCCTGTAGGTCACCCTGCTTTACTTCAGAAAGGCTAAATAAAACTGGAGGATGCTTGGAATCCAGAGTCCGCATAATTGACCGGACTGATTAACATATCAGCCATTCCATCTATCGGCATATGCTGTTCTACATTAGATTAGGGTTTTTTGTCAAGGGTTTCTCCTTTGGCGCCGTACCTTAGCCTGTGCCAAATAGCCAAAAATGTGACAAATCTCCTCAGTTACCAGCGATTGGCAGCACGTACACTTGCGAATTGTGACCAGGTTACCCCTTACACAATTATATCCATCACGCAGCCGCCTGATACATGACCATAACAGTTCACGTAATGCGAACCCTGCTGGAAGGTTACGGAGCTGGTAGATTATTTACTCAACTTTGGGCCCCCTCCCTCCAATAGAGGCCAAACCACCCAATTCTCAGCTTAATTGCATCAATTGTTATTAATAACGTTCTCCAGTGATGGTTTCGTTAGGCTGGAGTAGCTCGTAGTTGATTATTCCGAACTGATCTCACCAGATGCATAGCATTTACTTTTTGCCATGGTTATTCGGTTTGGCCGCCGAAGTTGATGCTTGAATGGGCCTACCCCACGGAGAGTTTTTTCTGCGCTTTGTGTTGTCGTTGTGTATCCACTTTCCGTCCCTCGTTACGATTCGATGCAAAAAGTCCTTCCGATTTTGTCTTTTGAGCAATTGTTCGCACGTGAAAAACTGGCGTACGACAAACGAATTGAAGCCGTGGTGAGCGAGATTACTTGCTTAGGCTTGGCCGTACATCCAAATCAAATAATCAGTCGAGAAATATTTCCATTGCAAATTGAGATTATTACGATTTTTTTATGTATACTAGAAATCTTCGTTAGTAAAAACATCAGTTCATCCGAAGCATCCGAAAACTGTAGTAAGTCGATAGAAAATGTTATATAGAGTTCGAGTGCGACAAAAAATAGTATCTCTAGAAACTAAAAAGCTGGAACTTCGCTTTGATAAAAATGATAACATTGATAAGATTTGAAAATTTCTTTAGCAATAGATGATTTATTTAAGCGAACAAAGGCTAAGTAGAATTTTTGAAAATTTGAAAAATGTCTTAGATGTTTACATTGATGGGCGTTTAAAACGGTAGTGCTCGTTGCAAAAATATTAATTTAAAACCCGATTTTCCTCGATTAATAATATAATCGAGATAAAACACTCTACATTATCTGTATAGAATTTGCAACTAACATACATACACATATATGTTTACATGAATGGGTATTGAATGGATAGTTTTATTTTGTATTTTACAAACATGAACATGCAACATCAACAACAACAAAAAATACGCGAAAATTTTCGTCACGATTTTATTTTTACATTTCTACAACTTTATTTCACTGGAACTGTATGGAATTAAATTCCATAGCAGCCGCGATGCAACAAAATAAAGTTAAAAGAATTTTGAAAACTATACGTTACAATATGTATACATATAAGTAAGTATAAGTCCTCTCTTGAAATACATGACCAAACAACACAATACCTCAATTCCTGCATTTATTATGTATTCAAGAATTTCGCGATACTGTTTTCACATTTTTCCAATTTTTTTCGTGTGAAAAATGTGATCGAAATTTTATTAAATTTTATTGTCTTTTAAATTTATGATGTTATGGAGAACTTCATAATAACATGTATGTATGTATGTATATCGAGCTATGATTTTGGTACGAGTTTATTACAAAAACCAAAAATTTCGTGAATAAATATTAATGCCGTGACCGCTTCCATTATATTCGGTAAATTTTTGTATTGTTGTTTGTTAGATTGTTGTTCTTATTCTGTATACCAACAAACCCATTGTCACCATCTGGCGTTAATAAAAAACGAAATAAGAGTCTAAAATATGTTTAAAATAAAAATACATAATTCCGATGTATAAATATTCATGAATTCACGCCATTTTTCTTTGAGTATTTTTATTTTTATTTTTTGTTGGTGTATTTTGTATCATTCAATTCATTTTGTTAGAAATTTCATGCTTGTTTGTGGTCATTTTCCGTCATTTTTATAGCCTGAGTGCTTCATTTTTTTTTTTTTGTTTTGTTCTATATACATACATACATCTTCATTCGTTTGGATCTTAAAGTGTAAGGCGAGAAGTGGTAATTACATATTTTAAAATGGAATATAAAGAATTTTTTACGATGATGATTTCATAAGTAGGGAAACGGAGAAACAAATTGCAAATATACAGAAGGATGTGTTGTGTTATGGAAATTTCCGGACATTGAACCAAATCATACACAATTATCATAATCGAAATCAATAATTTCTTGTAAAAAAATAAAAAACAAATACTTATTTATAAATAATAAAAATAAAGAATTTATTTACATACAAGTAAATAAGGTGACACATTTGATTGTCTTTTTTCTTGTCACCTGTTTTTATTGTTACAATAAAAATTAAACAAATTGTAAGAAACACATTATTGTCATTTTTGTTATAAAAAAAAAAAATTATAAATTTCTTTGTGAGGAACACTGCGGGTATGCTTTTTCGGTCAAAGTTGTTTACAGACCAGACCATACATATTTACATAATATAATTTGGTATTGTGTGAATTTTTAAAATTTCTTTAAAAAGTAATGATAATTAATTTGAAATAACGAGACAAATTAGTTTAAAAATTATAAGATGATAAATTCACGTCGAGCGCAGATAAAAGTAACTGCCATGTTCTTTTGTTGAACATTTTAATTCAAATATGGTGATGCTAAATGGAAAGAGTTTACGAATTTTTATCGTCGTTCAAATATTGGGGGTGTTAGACTGTTTAATTGGATTAAATTAATTTTAGCACACTTTGATTGGAGCTTTTACTCTTTACGAAAGAATGGAATTAACAGGGCAACATTATTCAAACTGCATACTATATAATATATTTAAAAACATATCTATACAATAATCACTCAATTATTTTAGATTATTCGATTTGTTGTAGGTGTATAGGTTATTATTGATTGTAGAAAATCAATAATAACTTTATTTAATAACGAAACAAGATTTGCATCGCTTGTCTGACTCGAAAGTTGAAGCCATATCCGAAATAATTTTGGATAAAAAAGAAAAAAGAAAACTAACCACCAAATCAGTACAAATTTGAACCAACGTTATGCATTGAATGCTCATTTGTATTCTTCTGTGCCATTGACGGCGACACGAATATTCGCTCAAAACGAAATCGCATAAAAATCAAAAATAGCCCAAACATTTCTGGACGATTCTTTATTTAACGTTTGCGCGATTGTAGTCGCTGTAAATATTGGATAATGCATTTAACAAAATCGTTCAAAAAAGAACAAAAATGAAGGAAGGCCCAAAAATTTTGGGCAAATCTTCAATATCCATAAACATCCAAAAGATAAATGAACAATTGTCCAAACAAAGAATTAAAAATCACCCAAAACAAAATCACCCAAAAATCTGAAGTGAATAATCACTTTGGAATTCTCAAAAACTCGAATCTTAGCGGTGCCGTAAATATCGAAAATCAAATGTGTATGAATAACTGTATAATTATAATTGTTGCGTTTGATCGCTAAACTAGCGGTTTTCGAGCACTCAATTTGATCACTGTGAAACTTACGGATGAAAAGCACAACCAGAGAAAAATTCTGCTAATTTAAAGTACGTCAATTTTAAAAATGGTATGCCACTAAAGTAGGAAACGCGTCTCTTACGAAAGAACAAATGGACCAGATACATACAAATTGCCAGGCAACCATAGTAAATGTGTTATCAGCCAAAAAAAATGAGGTAGATATATAAAAAACCGAGACCCTCAAATTGTCAATTCGTGTTTGTAATTTTGTGTTGTTACGGGAGAGCGCAAATTTTACTGTACTAATGCTGCATTTATCAAGTATGCCTTAATCGACTAAACTAACTACAGTAAAAAAATTGATGCTTCTGCTATCGTTTCAAAGGAAAAATCAATTTACGAGCTCACTTTTCAAGGTGGTCACATAAGGCTAGATTAGTTACCGTACCTTCTTCCATTTTAGAGTTGTTAGTATCGGATTTAGAGTTTTTATTTGTCAACGTTTTCATTAATGGTCATAAAATCTTATTCGGTACCGTCTCTAACCCTACAAAAGCTAGTAAGCCTCGTCTGCCCAATTTAAAAAATCGTTTGTAGACTTAGAAAGTTGGTTTAGTTATTTCTCTTGCAGATTCGATGAAATGTATATATCAGATGACTTAGTAGGATTTTCTGATAGTCAGTTTAGTAGAGGATAGTAGGATTTTCTGATAGTCAGTTTAGAAAAAAATTGTTTTCTGTCTTCTTCCTCATTTTATTAACGGTGACATAGTTTGTTAGTTTGACATAAGACGTTTCAATGCTTGTACAAGGTTTATTTTTGATATTAGAAAATTCGATCGTATTCCTGGCTGCCTACTCCAGCATTGCTTTAGGATGTAGTTTATCTGTATTTTAAGAATTTCGCGTTTCTCTGTTTATTTTAAAACTTGGAGGAGACTTTTCCTCTTTATAGGAAGCTGCTGTTCAGTAGGTTTCATTCTTCTAACTTCCGCCTAATTCATTGTGTAGGCATGTGGCGGATATTGTTTGAAAAAATTTAAGAGGTTTTTATGCGTAAAGGAAGGAACATCACTAGATTTTTTTAGTTCCGTTTATTTATTTTTTATTTATTTTGTTTATAGTATTTTATTAATAATTTAGTATTAAAAGGAAAAGCATACATGGAAATAAAATAATCGGAACAAAAAAATAACGAAGTTGCTTCCTGCTGTTAGGACACTGATACGGTAGTAAACACTATATATTTATTTATAGTTTAATATTTTATTATTCCATTCATAAATATGCGTATGTTTCCTTTTATGTGTCAACTCTCATTCCAGCAAAATTCCAAAGAAAATATATGGAGAAACTACACGACGGTCACCCAGGCGCTGCACGCATGAAGCTGCTTGCGCGAACCAAGTTTTTCTGGCCGATTGCGAAATCATCGCAAAGACCCCGATTAAATGCACGCTGCAGGCCTGGCCGATTTCCCGTGGACCATGGTTGCGGGTCCATGTAGACTATGCGGGGAGCAATCGACGATTGCTACTATATGGTCATCGTTGACGCATTCTCCGACTGGCCAGAGATTTTTAAAATGCGCTGTACTACTTCAGCCAAGACAATTGACAACCTGTGCGAAGCATTTGCACGCCAGGGCATCGACGAAACTATTGTCTCTGACAACGATCCACAATTTGTCTCAACCGATTCTTTGAGGTGAATGTGATGGAGCAAATGACATCAGCACCATATCACCCGCAATCAAATGGGCGCGCGGAACGGTTCGTCGGCTTGCTTAGAACTGGCCTAAAAAAACTCGAAGGCGAAGGAGCGTGTGCGGTTCTCCGATCCGCCACCATCAGACGACGAAAGCGCATTACGATCTGCTTGGACACGTTGGTCAGCCACAGCTAGAACTGCTTGCATTATTTCCTTTACCTGATTAGCATCTATCTTTTTTGTTTTTGTGTTGCCCAAAACTACAAATTTGTTCAATTAATTTCTGTCAAATTATGAAGGCTCGTTTCTTTCCTCGTCACCACTGTGGATGCTTCTGATGTAAGGGTACCGATACGAAAGTAAACACTATATATTTATTTATAATTTAATATTTTATTATTTCTTTCATGAATATGTGTACCTGTCCCTTTTACATGTCAACTACTCTTGACCTTTTGTTTTTATTTCATGACCTATAAAGGTCGAGTTACAATGAATCCGTCTCATTCCGTTCCGTCGTTCTCCGTCTCGTCTTTTCCGTGTTTTCGTTACAATGCATCCGTTCCGTCTGTTTAAATTGACATTTAAAAAACAAATAAAAAAATAAAATGGAAGACTACGAGACTCTAAAATCTTTAGAAATTCTCTTTGATTTATACGTTTTGTATAAACAATATTATAGAATTTATAAGAAAAAGATGGTGGGTGCGTCCATTAAATTTGGATAGCGACGAATCCGGGTATTTTAAGACAAGCTTTCTCCAAATGAAAGAGTTAGATAGTGAAAAATTATTTATCCAAACTAGAATGACCAGGGATATCTACAACTTGTTATTAAATTTAGTTAAAGAAGATTTGACAAAAATGTCGAATCGTAAACCAATATTAAAACGGAACATTTTGTTGTTAACAACTAATTACGACACATTAATTGTAGATATTTATCTCAAGGAGTCACTCCCAATTCCTTTTAATGGCTTTTAAAATGGGTCTACGACTCGAAATATAATTCTGGATACCTGTGACATAATTTGGAAAATATTGTCTCCCGTATACGTCTCTCAGTCAAATAAAGCTGATTACGAAATCATCGCAGAAGATTTTCTAAACATTTGGAATATGCCAAATTGCGTTGGTTCGATCGACGGGAAACATATTAATATAAGATGCCCGCCACAGTTTGGATCGAACTTTTTTAATTATAAAAAGGATTTTAGTTTAATTTTACTAGCCGCGTGCGACGCCAATTATATTTTCACACATGCATCTGTCGGTGCATACGGCAGCCAAAGTGACGGAGGTGATATATTATCTACATTGTTTTTTCCCATCTTATTTAAAGTTGATGTACAATATTTCAGGTGTGCTAAAAGAATCGCAATTTGGAGGAAGATTATTACGCGGTGCGTTACCATTGCCCGATGATATAAAGCTACAAAATAGGTCTATAACATTTCCACACTACTTTGTAGCTGATGCAGCATTTCCGCTTCATAAAAATATTATGAGGCCTTATCCTGGAGAGTCCAACTTCGATGAGACACAAGAAATATTTAACTATCGGCTGTCAAGGGCTCGAAGGACTATAGAAAACACCTTCAGAATATTGGTGGCTCGCTGACGAATCCAAAGAAATACGATTGATTTGCATTCAGAGAATGCTACGAAGGTAGTTCTAGCCACCATTGTGTTGCACAACTTTATTAAAATGACTGATTCTGCTAAAAAATATTGTCCGCACAATTTTATGGATTGGGAAGATGAAAATAACAGTATTCTAGTATAAATTTTAATTAAACGTTTCACTTTAAAAAAAAATAAAATTTATTTTTTAATACATATCACAAAATACATTTTTCAGTTTGCATTACATTATCACAATTCATTGTTTTTATTCGAGTGAGTAGATAAATATTTAAAGTATGCTGTTTCGTACAGCTTCTTGTGCCTTGAACATTAGATTTATTTTGAATGAGTTTTGCATGCTGCATGCAATCGACTTTAAAAAATATCCGTCCTCGTCGTTGGAGAATGTCTTCTTTGTTTTTTACTCGTTTCTTTGAACCTAATGACGAAGAAGATGTCGAGTTTTCTTCTTCATCTTCAATCATGGTCGTATTTTCAAAATCATCGTCGCTCTCTATGATCATACTTTGATCGGTGTTTTCGACCATCCCGTAAAAAATTAAAAAATTATTATGTACTACACTAATGAAGCTATATCACCTTTTAAGTTTTAATACTTCCGTGGTTTAACCCTATTCCTACCAAGCTGTGTCTCTGAGTCACTATTTAATTTTAAAAAACAATCAAAAATGTATAATCCTAAATATTGTTCTTGAATTATTTGTAAATGTACAATATTAAAATAAAATAAATGAATTTGCCATATGAAATGAGCAATTTGAATGTGGATGTTTGAATGTTCTCAGAGTCGCAGCTAGGTAGTTTACGTTACTAAAATAGCATGGTAGTAATAGGGTTAAGGGAATTGTTTAAAAATTCAAATAATGGATGGAATTCGCAAGTATTGATTAAACCAGTGGACACCCAGATGTTGCAGACATTTTTTATTCCTCTCTCGTACATATTTGTCACCCAAATAGTTCCATTTTTTTTCGCTTAAATAATAATTATAATAAATATGTTATAAATACATTTTATCGTATCGATAAATAAATTTAAATTGGAAAACTCAATCATACCATCAATAGAAAATAATTGATTGTGTCAATATAAAACGTACTTTTTTTATCAAACAATTCGGGAAATTTTTTTATTTCCTCGATTAATCGTTCGGTATCCATTTTTGTTGATATAATTTAATTTTTAACAATTTAATATTTTTTTAATGTTTTCAAATAATGGAAAATCTCTTTGTAGTTAAGCCTACTTCTCGCGTTATGTCAAAAAAAAAATAAATTTGATTGTTTGATTAAGGCTGTATGATACTCACTTTTTTCCCCACTTTTTCAGTAACTAGGAAAGACAAACGGAGTGAGAGAAAAAATATAGATACAAAATATTTGTGAGAGTGACTGTATACACCATAGATTTGAAAAAAATATAGAAACGTCAAAAAAAAAGTGGTAGCTCAATTTTTCTAGTAGTTAATCGAGCAAAAATAGGAGAAAAAGAATTGGATTTGATTCTTTTTTTTGACATTAGATACTTTTTCTGACATTTCTACCAAAAAAAATTTGTATACAAAAGAAAATAATGTATAAATTAACTTTACATATAAATTATGTCGCTGCAATTAATTGCGGCCGCTAAAGCAAATTTATTATGCGCGGGCCTCATATTTCTTACGTAAAAAATCAATTAAGATCCAAAAAATAAATGTTCTTGAAAATGGCTACTTCATCGCATAAAAAAATATTGATTCTATTTACATATTTTGTTTATCCGAAACTTCAAAATATTTGCATATAGTATTGTCTACACTACTCTTCTCTGTTTCGCTTTACTAGTTTTACAGCACTTTATTGCACTTGAAAAAAGTGAGTATATTATACAGCCATTAAGATGTTTCGTCTTTCCGTAAATTCTAAACGTTTTGAAAAAACGGATGAGCTCGTCCGTCTCTTTCCATTTTATTATAACTAACATTCCGTTTTTTCAAACAAAATGTACAGAAAATGTCTAAAACTAATTTGGACGGAGAAGCGGAACGGAACGAGACGGATTCATTGTAACTCGACCTTTATTCGCCACACTTCCTTTAGGCATAAAAACCTCTTAAATTTTTTCAAACATTTTCCACCTCATGCTTACACATTCTATTTTGTTTGTTTGTTTGTTCCTATCTCTGCAATCTTTTCTGGGGCTCAAGGAACTCCCAACTCTTACGGAGAAGCCAAATCGAGGACGTCTGACTATAGGCCCGGTTTCGTTTAAACCAACTGCACATTACATTGCTTCATACCAGCCTATAGTGCTGACATGAAAGGTGGTGGATTTGCACTCTCAACAGGGGGTCAGGTCAAAGATGTGTTCATCTTCATCACCGATCCTAATCAGATGTTGAAAGATCCCTTTTTCATCTCGCGCCTATAGAGATTCGAACCTGGTACCTTCCGATCCAACCGCCGCAGGTCACATTCTATTTTGAGCTGTAGGCTATAGCTCACTTACAATAAAATGTACATCAATACAAAATATATTGTTACGTTTTTGCCTTGTCAATCAAGGTTCGAATCACTGGATTGTGAATAAAACAAAACAATTCAATTTATTATCAACGAATTTATTTATTGCACACAAAACTTATAACAACACAATTTATTAACGAAAACTCACAAAATCACGTTAACATTCGCACAATTGTACTTGTTACTTATAATTTGTATTTCGCACTAAAACACTTTTTAAATCACTTTTTAATTCCTTTTTAATCCTTATACTTTTGCTTACCAAAAACTAATAATCCAATATATGGTATATACACAAACCAAACTTCTAGAAATTTCATGACTTTCCAGTAAGAATAGTCAAGAAATATTTAGAACAGTTTTATCATGAAAAATTCCATTTTAGTACAGTAAAACATTGAGCTATTCATTTAACTTATTCTATTTCGATCTAGATGTCACCGTAACAATAGCCGCATTTTATGACACTAAGTGATTCGGATCAGATCAAAGTTTACTTAGAAAACCACAACAAAATTTGAATAATTTTTTATTTTTGGATCAAAATTTTGATCCGAATGGTTGTTTGCATTGGATCAGATCAAACATTAAGAAATACAGCTAATATTGTATATAATGTAAATAATAAAATTAGAAAAATAAAAGAAAACGAAAACTTGACTAAAGTAAAGTACACTATTCACCGACCAAACGGCACAGTGGTTAAATCTGCGGCGCTTCGTGAAATACCCGGTTCGAATCCCGCTAGGGGTGTGGGATGCAAATAGGATTTTCCGTCATCTGATTACAATCGGTAATAACGATCAACACAACTGGGACCCCTGTTTAGAGTGCAGAATTCATGTGCTTGTCCACCTTTCATCTCAATTCTGGTAGTCTACATAAAACGAGTATAAAGCCTTACGTCCAGTTTGGCTACTTAAATGAGTAAGGCAGGACGTTAAAAGTGAACTGCGGAAGATTTGGTAGTGCATTGAGCCGCAAAAAAGATTGCGAAGATAGAAACAAGATATAGTAGATTTCAAACAAAATTTACAAGAAATTCGACCACGATTTGGCCAATCCGGTCATCTCATTATTACTATAATACATTGTTATTAATGGAGTGAAACCATTACTATATATTGTATAATTTAAAATCAATAAATATTTGTGTTCGGCAGCTTCCATTGACATTGTCGGTTCGCCGAAAGATACATTCACAAACAGACTTGCATGTTTTTCCAGTTTTCTATATTTTTTTTCGAAATTCGTGAACGTTTTTTTTTATCGGAATAGAAATTTGATAAAAAAGAAACGTCTACTTTAAGGAATATTGAATTACCCGTCACGGTTTTTTTTTTTCATTTATTTTTAGAATAGCTTCTGGCTAATTTACCATAAGACAATGATCCCGAATCATACAATATTAACCAGAAATTATATCGACTCTTTCTCTCGTTAGTTTGTTGAATCAAGCTTTAGGTAATTAACGACTATGTAATTAAACAATGTTCCGAATCAAAAACCGGTGCTTACATTTTCGTTCGATGTCTACTCCAACACTTCAGTAGTATTTACATTTCATATTTACATTTAACTGTTCAATGCGAATAGCCAATGCGATTAACAAAGGACAAGATGTCCGGAATCTTTTAAAGACCAAACATTTAAAGAGTCGTGCTAATAAAACAGTTTGGATAAGATCACATTAAAGTTAAAATAAAAAACTGGCAATAGGTAAAGAAAATATAAGTGACTAAGTCACTTTTTAATTAGCCAAAAATAATTTTAAATTTATTTGATTAACTATTTTTTAATTTTTGTATATTGCATAAATAATTTTGAAAGATAAAATATACATTGAAACGAACTTGATTTCAATTTACTTTACGTTGGTATAAAAAACCAAATTTTTCTTCTAATTTTTGTCTAATTAATAATTAAAATAATTTTATTTGACGCTTTAATAATTTTGAAATCCATAGTGTAATTAAGATTTTTATTACAGCTTTCTTTTCAATTTTGTAATCACACTAAAATGTAGATTTTAAAATTATATAGCTTGGCTTACGAAAATAACTTTGAATTATGAGGTAACTAAAATTTTGAATTAAATTAATCTCAAACTTCAAAAGTGAAACAAAAAAGCAAATATAGTAAATCTATTAAGGACCTGCTCGAATATTGTGGTATTTTGATATTTGTTGTGCAACAATTGTTTCCTTCTTTCGCTTTCCTGCACGAATACTATTACATTATTTTTAAATTTGAGCGATTAAATTATACTCCCCAGTTCCGCAACCACATTATAGCATTAATCTTCACGCACAATGAAAATGAAACTAGAAAACAGTTTTACCATGTAAAACCCATGGGTGAATGCCTGAAATTGAACTAGTGGCATTTCTGTTCAGGCTAGCCAGTGGCACAAGCCATAGTGTGGTCGGAACCTTAATGGGAATACCGAGAACAAACGCCACAGAAATCATACATAAGTTGTTTGATTTTACGGTGGATCATATTATGCAACAGGTAATTAAATTACCAAACACAAATGAACTCGACAGCATTGGATCGCTGTTCAGCAGAGCTGGAACTTCGGTATTCAAAAAAGCGGTATCAGCACATCACTTCAGAACAATTAAGGTTCAACAAAAAGCATTCTAAAACAAGGAACATGGTGCTTTCGGTCAATTAAAGGTGAGGTAGGTGTTTAGACAAAGGTGTTTTGTGGCAAAACATTTTTAAGAAATCTCCATAATTCAAAATGTGAATTGTGTAAAAACTGTGGCGGCTTGCTGTACATTCACAATATTTGCATAGATATAATTATTTTGTATTTATGAATATACACAAGAACTCACGAATGATAAGAATATAGGTTGGAATAACTTTTCACAATCCGTCAAAAACTACTGTTGGGTAAGCCTGTAGTAATTTAGATGAGTGCTACTCATACCAAAAACTACTACAAGAAAATAATTACCACAGTATTCGAGCAGGCTAAAGGCCTAAACTAAGTTTGCTAATTAATATATCCGTTATATACTTATCATAGTAGCAAATTAATTGTTCCTCAGTTAGACAAAGATTACGAAATACTACACTGATTTAAATATACATACATATGGTATGAACGAGTATGTATATGAAAAATTTCTTCACGATAAATCAAATCTCTCCTACCCAATTTTCTAGTGATTATCTATAGTATTTTTTTCATTTTAATTCTATTTTCTTAGCTGCAAAATAAAACTAACGCGCTATATAGTAAACACAGAACACAATGAAAATTTATTAACAAGGGTTACTTACAATTCATTAAAACTATAACAACTGCAAGGCGAGAAAGAATATAAATCGTAAAAATAAAAATTGAGGGAAAAACCATCGAGGGAAATTTTTTATGTTTTTGCTCATAAGAAAGCATACGTTTTATTATGTGCTCGATGTGTTAAACAACAATCTCGACAATCCTCAACAACAATAATATTATTTTACTTGACTTTGGAGAAAATGTATGTATACGGTGGTGTTGAATTTTCCGTTTTAATTTTTAGTCGAGTACGACCATTAAGGGTGGGTTAGATACATAATTTAGTTTTCATGGTTGTTTTCTCTCTGTACTCTTTTCATAAATAGTTTTGGTTGAATAGATTATAATGATGTTAGGTTGAAGACGATAATGGTGATGATTTTTATTTTTGTTTTGTGAATTAAATGATAATAGTTTAATTTCTTCTTTTTGTACTCTCGCAAAACTAAAACAACAAAAAGGTAGGTGTTTCGGTTTTGCGGTATACAGAAAATGTTTAAAAGTTTAATTGGGTGGAAGAGCATATTAAGAAAAAAATGAAAATTTAGTATATAAGTATTTTTACGTTTGTATGTTCATGGCAGATTTAGAAATATAAAAATATTTGGGGTTGTTGGTTTCTGTATATTTTTATACATACACGTATGAGAACACGATTTAAATAAAATAACAAAAATATCTGTTTACCATGAACATTTATACAATTAGTGTCTTATAAAGATTGTTTATTAGTCATTTAAATAAACCAATCAAAATTTTATTATGTTCTTTCCAATTTTTTTTTTTTTGAACATCTTCCAAACTATTTAATTTGCATACAGAATCAATTTTGTCACATTTGATTATAAATTTATTTTTGTATTCATCCATTCATTCATATTTTAAAATTCATTCATAATTTAAAACAAATTTGTTAACAATAATAATAATAAAAAATATTTTAGATATTAAAACGCTAAAAAAAACAGAATTATAATTTATTAAAAGAAGGAAAGATAGGCTGTTTTTATACAGAACGAATAGATACAGCGTGGTGCAAATTTATAAAATATTTGCTTTACTCGCGCAGGCAATTAATACTTGTGTCAAATAATAAATTTAAAAAAATTCTAAAGCAAACCTTTACGCATTTGCTTATAACACTCTGATCCGGGTCTATTTTTAGGTAAATTGGTGCGAGAAGCTTTGTAATATTCCACGAGTACAAGCGAGTAGAGGGTATACCCCAGTTTACCGAATTTTACCATTTATTTTTCGACTGGGACTGTACAAGGACAACGGCGGGTCTCGGTCGACACGGCTTATTTCATTACGGAATATGAAAAAATAGCATATTTCAAAAAGGCATTTTTCAAAACGGCATATGGTACTACACTACGGCATGTGGTACAATACGGCATATTTCAAAAAGGAATATTTCAAAATAACATATAGTTCACTACGGCATATTTCAAAACGGCATATATAGTACACTACGGCATATGGTACACTATGGCATATTTTAGAATGTCATATTTCAAAAATGGCATGTCGTGCATTACGGCATTTGGTACATAAGGATATAAAATACACTACGGCATGTATGATTTGGCAAGTTTTAAATTTAAAACGTTTAATATTTTTAATTTCCAAACCTATATTATCAAAATATATCCATTTGAATTACAACGAACGCCGGTACGTAAAATCCGATTGAATACAGAAGATCAATTCGCTTTCCACAAGGCACCTGATCACGTTGTAAATGCGTTCTTTGAAAAGTGTACCTGTAAAAAACGTTTAACAGTTATTACATTTTGTTTTCACAAGCTGTGGTCGGATTGTTTTCACGAACCGTACAAACTAAACTGATTTGCCCATAATTGTCATTTAAAAAGCGTATCTTACTTAAATGGCGCCCAACGTGACCATAGATGAGTTTTTTTTTATTTAAGTTACAAAACTTAAATGAGATTTTTGGAAATTTTACTAAGGATGTTTTCTATTTTATTTCTATTGTTTTTTAGGTTTACTAAATTATTATGACTCCAAATTTCTTTATTTAATAATTGAGTAATTTTACACCCTTCATTCAAAATTAAATAAAGATTTCCGACAATTTTCATTTATATTTGCCTAATTAATTCTACAATTAATTATTTATTATTAATTAATTAATTTGCCTCGTTAATACTCAGTTACCAAATAAATTTTACTTTCAGTGGGTGTTTCTGTTGTACTTCGACATTTGATTTTTTTTAAATAACCACAAAACTGGAAAGCGCTTACTAACTGAAAATGTGCAATAAAACATCTGCTAAAATAAATTAGTTCGGTGAAAAAAAACAACAAAAATTAAAATCTGGATTTTCCCATATAAACGCATATTTTTGTAAAAAAAGTAATAATTAGAGACGGCTAAATAAAAAATCGATGAATTTATAAGCGAGTTAGCTAATTACCTTGCTAATTGTAGAAAATTGGTTCCATCTATATGCAAATAATTTTATTTAATAAAAATACCCTCTAAACGTTGTGACAGAATGAAAAAAAATTCCAATATGTAAAGAAAAATTTAAGTAAATAAAGAATAATTCTACTAATTGAAGAGAAATTCTGTTAGGTGAAGGTTTTCAGAAAAATCCGTTAAGTGAAGGCAAATGCTATTAAGAAAATGGATTTCGGCATAATCTGTTAAGAAATAGTCAAGTTTCAGATTAGTTTAACTTATTCCAGAACTTCATCTACAAATAATTTTAAGATCCCATTTCCATCGCACTTGTCGAATTTCATAATAATTGTTTAAGAAACAGCCAAGTTCCATCCTAATTGACCATATTCTAGAATTTTATCTAACCGCCTAAAACTCATTTCCATTACATTTGGCGAATTTCATCATAATCGGTAAAGAAATAGCCAAGTTCCATCAAAATTGGTCATATCCCAGAACTTTATCAAAAAATATTTTAAAATCACATTTCCATAGTATTTGGCGAATTTTATCATCATCGGTTATAAAATATCCGAGTTCCATCATTATTGGCTGTATTCCAGAACTTCAACTAAAACACATTTTAGAATCGCATTTCCATCACACTTGTCGAATTTCACCATAATCCATTAAGAAATAGCCAAGTTCCATAATAATTGGCCACATTCCAGAACTTCAATTAAAATTCTTTTTAGAATCCCATTTCAAACGTATATGTAGAATTGCATCATAATCGGTTAAGAAACAGCCAGGCTCCATCAAAATTGGCAGTATTTCTGAACTTCATATAAAATCCGTTTTAGAATTCCATTTCCATCGTATATGTCGAATTTCATCCTAATCTGTTGAGAAACAGCCAAGTTCCTTTAAAATTGGCCATATTCCAGAATTTCATTTAAAAGCAATTTTAGAATCCCATTTCCATCGTACATGTTGAATTTCATCATAATCGGCTAAGAAATATCCAAGTTTTAGAATATGCCATATTGTACCATGTGTCATAATAAAATATACCGTCGTGTACCTTATGCCATAGTGTATCATATGGCATACTAAAATATGCCATAGTGTACCTTATGCCGTAATGTACCATATGCCGTATTGAAATATCTCATTTTGAAATGTGCTATAGTGGGCCGTATGCCGCAGTGCACCATGTGCCGTTTTGAAATATGCCATATTGAAATATGCCATCGTGTAGCTTATATCATATTTTCATATTCCGTTTTGAAATATGCCATGTTGAACGGATCCCGGCAAAGCATATATCTAGTACTGGCTTTGAGGTCAAAGATTTATTGGTCCCGACGTTTGATCACCATGAAAATGATATACCGGCCAAATGGTGTGCGTGTCCTTGCGTGGGACAAAAGCTCTTCTTCTTTATAGTCTTTAGAAGCAGCTTAATGCACGATGCGAATGAAAAATCCTTTGACAAAATACTCAAATCAAACATGGGACATCCTACAGTGCGGGATGAATGGTTGATGAGTAAATGACTTATTTAGTATAGAGCATCGACCATTTTGGTACTATTAATCGACCAGGCGAGAGCAACAAAAATTTGAATGTGCGACAATAAAGTAAGCTAATGGCTTTTGTGAGAATTTTGCTCAGTGATCAGTGATTCTAGATATTTGAACTTTTTCACTACCTCTTAATACGTGCCTCCTGAACTGCAGACTCGGTGTGTCTGCTTTCCCGTGATTACCACCTTTCTGGACTTCGTTTCGTTGGAAGGCCAACCGCTTTCAGAGAGATGATGTTGTGACCCCGAATCCAAATATCGTCAGCGAACGCTAATAGCTGGGATGAATGAAGAAAAGCAGGGAGGTATGTTGGCTTGGCATTTTTTAGAAAAAACGTTTTTGAATTTAAGAATATTATTACGGTTGTTTGTAGTTACCGGAACAATACAAAAAAATGATATGATATGAAACGAATATGGAGACATCGAATTTGAAATAATACGTAAAAGGGCACCCCAAAATCCTCTTCAAGTACGTATCCTAGAAGTCTACGAAAAGAACGGTGATATCTTTTTCATAGCACTTCTCTAGCACCATCATCAGCGCAAAAGTTTGATCGATGGTTGATCTATTTGGGCGAATAGACAAATAAGAGCTGTCTATCACTCTTCTGGGATATCTTCTGTAGACCAAATTATTGATAGGGGCAGAAATATGCAGTAGAAGAGATAATCAGCGCCATATCTGCCCATTTATAGTATTTTATTAATAATTTAGTATTAAAAGAAAAAGCACACATGGAAACAAAGTAATCGGAACAAAAAAATAATGAAGTTGCTTCCATTAGGCATAAAGACCTCTGAAATATTTTCAAACAATTTCACCTCGTGCTAACATATTCTATTTTGAACAGTAGCTCATTTACAATAAAATGTAAAGCATGAGGTGAAATAATATTAAAAATTAGCAATAATAACAACGTTAATAAAAATAGATTAAGAAACTACGTATCAATCAAGCGACTCTAAAAATTTTGACGTAAATAATTTTGCCGATCCTAACCTCTTAATTTCCGATGGAATTAAATTCCAAAGGGAACCTCCTCTACCAAAAAAGGTTTTGTTTAACGACCAACAACAATTTTTGGCCGGAATTAGGCGGAAGTTAGAGGAATGAAACCTACAAAATAGTTATTTCCTATAAAGATAACAAAAGACTCCTTAGTTTTGATAAACTACATCCTAAAACAAGGGTAGAGGTAGAGGGAAATATAATCGAATTACCTAATACCAAAAATAAACCTAGTACAAGCATTGAACTATTTCATTGCAGACGTGAGATTGTCTTGTACTTGTAACAGAAGGTTGACAGGCATAAAATCAGTGGCGCATTGACGACATCGATTGTCAATTAAGAAACTGACACCAAATTCATGTTTATATAAATTAGTGCTTTGACAGAGAGTTAGTCTGTAGCAACTGTGTAGTCGTCGATCTCATTGACGATTAGTCTTATTTCCTGCAGCACCATGAGGTCAAGCTTATAACATAGATTCTTGCTCGAAGAGTTGATGGAGGCTCTTCGGACGATTTAGATCATGAAATGACTATTGTCGTAAAAAATCAGTGTACTAAGATGATTTTCATAGTTGTTGTCTAGGATTTATTGAAGAAATATTAAAACTTGTCTTTTATTTGGCATGACACAGGATACGACTACAATAATTGTGTTAAGCTGCGGCGTTTGAATCGGGAGGCACCGGGGTCGAATCCCGATAGGGGTGGGATCCAAAAGGGATTTGTCATCATCTGATTACGATCGGTGATGACGATGAACACAACTAAGAACTCCTGTTGAGAGTGCAGAATTCATAACCTGTCCCAACTTTCATGTCAACACTATAGGCTGGCATAAAGCAATGCAATGTGAAGGTGGTTTATACAAAACGTGCCTATATAGCCTTACGTCCCCGATTTAGCTACTACTGAGTAAAGTGGGACGGTAAAAGTGAACTGCGAAAGAGTTGGGAATGCCTTGAGCCCCATAAAAGATTGCTTAGAATAAAACGAAAATAAAATAAAAAATATCTTCCATATATTGGGTACAATAGTTATGGTTTCACTTTTACTCGTATTAGACGAGGCATACAATTTTTCTGTTGCCTTTATCAAAACATTTATAAGGCCAAACATTTTGTTTACCATTAGCATTTATGCAAACAATCATACTTTGTTGTAGACAACCATTATTAAAATAATTATGAATTTTTGTCGCATTAAAATTATGATTATTCCATCAGTTTCCTATAGTAAAGACTTCCATCACAGATAAGATACATAGTGCATCACAGATTGTTGGCAATTACTCATTGCCACTTTTATAATAAATTATTAAAGCCTACCATTTATGTTTTGATAATTTAACTGTAAAAATCAAAATAAAAATTTAAAAATTCTCTATAAAAGAAAATATGGTGTTTAGTTTACTACAGATGATGCTGTTTCAATGATTGTTTAAAAAAAATATTAAGCTCATACAACCATAAAACGATTCGTGATGGGTTATCTGTGTATTCGTCTTTGTACTTCAGAATTTTGTACAACAAAATAATATAAAGCTAAATTGTGACATTACATCATTTGTTGAGGTTTTCGTTTTCAATAGCCCTCCGTATTCAATTTCAATTTTTAATGTGAAAACATCTTTAGCGCAGGTAAGCCAGCAAATTTTTTGTTTTTAGTAACATGTATTGACGTTTTCTGGGAGCAAGCAAAACATACGATTTTTCGAATTTGGAAAAGAGACACACGACATTGGTAACATGAAGGCAACATGACCTTAGGTTGTCTTTGGTAACAATCTAGCAACATGCCCTACCATGACATACATCGTTCCTATCGGTGGAATTTTAAAAGAAATTTAACATGTCTTGTGGTTGTCTTCTGTGCGTTACTAATAACACGTACATGACATAATCATGTCGATTATAGAATCCGCGAGAGCGATCAATCGCGGATCGAAAACTGCATATAAAAAAAATAGGAAACAATTGCTGCAAATCAAAGTATCCTAGAAAACTTTTATTGATTTACATGCAATTTGGATTTTTTGATTCACCGTACAAACGTAATAGTTTTGTAGCGTTTCTAAAACAATTTCTTTTTAACGATTTGTAAAAAAATCCAAAGGGATTTCAATGAAACTATGATATAAAATTTTTGTTTCTCATTTTTTTTTATATGTAAGGCGACATTCATTTAAAATAAAATCTTTGATTTTAATATTCATTTCAAGTATCGCTTCAAACATAAATCACCATTTTGGATTTTTGTTTTTTGTGGGATCATTTCAATTTTTCAAGTGAATATCGGTGAAAAAAGTTTTAAATAATTGTACTCGTATAATTTATAAAATATTTGTTAGAAACAACTATAAAAATCGTAAGGCTTTTATTACAACATATGATAGATTTCTATTGCTATTAAATGATATATTTTCCTTGTGGTAATTATTCTATTTCAATTTAATAATTTTTGTATAAGTGATGCATAACATATCGAGAGCGAAACGTTATAGAATGGTTTCAGAAATGGCAGAAAATAGTCTATATCTAGAATTAGATAGTATTTTAAATCACGCTGTAGTTTCACAAGAAATTGTTTCCGAACATTTTGAAGTTAATATATTGAGAATACTGATCTTATTTTAGATGATAATTTTTTGTTTGTGGATAAGTCAATTTCTTCGGATTCATCGGATGAGGAGTCATCACATAGTACTGAGTATTTAGATCCTTCGAGTAATATTAGCACTTTAAAAACAAACTTAGTTAAATGGATTATATTACATAATATATCCGCAAATCCAATTAGACATTTACTAGGAATATTAAAAGATTTTGGCATTAATCTTCCTAAAACGAGAGACGCTTTATTTAGAAGCACTAAAAGTAAAAAAATTCAATAAAAAACGTTTTGTTTTACGAGCGTTTACTTGCGATGCTCCAGCAAAATCTTTTTGTAAGTCGGTTTTGAACCACAACGCGATAAAAGGCTGCCACGAATGTGATCAAACTGGGTTCCGTATCTCTAACACTCCCATTTATAATGTTGTATCCGGAAATTTAATAACTGACTACTCTTTTATTAATCGGTTAGATGCTAGACATCATCATAAAGCCGAGTCAAATATATTAGAGATAGCTGGAATTAACATGGTTACTCAATTTCCACTAGACGTAATGCATTTAGTCGATTTAGGATTTGCAAAAAAAATGTTAATTCTTTTGTTGGATAAACTAAAACCGGATACACAAATATTAATGTCGAACATGTACGCGTCTTATGCTAGATATGTTCATTCCGAATTTTCTCGGAAACCAAGGGGTTTTAAAGAGGTTCACAGATGGAAGGATACGGAATTCAGATTTTTTATATTATATGGAGTAATTCCGCTTTTAAAAAATTTTGTATATTGTAATATATATTATCATATTTTGCTTTCAGTAGTCAGTCTTCGTCTTTTATCAGTTAAAAATCTTGTAAAGAAAATAGTCATAATGCGCAAATACTTATAAATGAATTTGTATCGCTTTATCCTCAAATTTACGGATTAAAACATGTAAATTACAATGTGCACAGTCTCTTGCATTTGCCTGATTATGTTCAATTATATGGCCCATTAAATTGTTTCTCTGGATATACCATATTTACGAAAATTATTTGCAAGAAATAAAAAAAATCTATTAAAAAACCGCAACGTATTTTGAAGCAATTGGCTAATAGAATTTACGAACGGGAAAACATAAATAATTTTATCGTCAAAAATAAGTTAGATGACATTGATATATTTGAAGATTGCAACAGATATAAATCGTATAAATATGATTCATATGCATTCAAAATTAATTTTTAAGGTTGTTTTTGTTCTATTGTTCATCAGGCGACAGGAATACCATTTTTCATTGAATGAAGAGACAGAAAATAATTCACAAGTAGTACGAGGTCGAAGGTTTCAAAATTATTATTCTTATTTTGAAACCCCAATGGATTCCAAAACTGATCTCGGAATATTGGTCGTTAATGCGAATGAAGTTTATCCTAAAATAAAACTAGAATTAACAACAATAACAAATTTACATATGTATGCGTATTAAAAAGTATACATTCGGGCGAATAATATAAAATATTTTTCTATAATAATATCCGAATGAAATATATTTATTTAATACCTAAGAAAATCGATATTTCAAGATTTTCAATGATCGGCAAACATGTCGTCGGTAGGCCTGTGTGTCTACATTAACCATGCCAACCCGTTTAAAAAGTTATTGGGGTTTACCTAGTTAATCCTAGATTATTCAAAAATGTGAAAAATTTTGTCTTAAGCATGTCTAAGAAAATCAATATCTTGAGATTTTCACCGATCGGCAAACATCTGACTATGATATTTCGGTAGCCATATGTGTGTGCTATGATCATGCCAACCCATTTGAAAAGTTATTAGGGTTTACCTAGTTAATCATAGATTTTTCGAAAATGTGACCAATTTTTATCTTAACAGAATGTCTAAGAAAATCAATATCTTGAGATTTTCACCGATCGGCAAACATCTCACTATGATATTTCGGTAGGCCTATGTGTGTGCTTTGATCATGCCAACCCATTTAAAAAGTTATTGGGGTTTACCTAGTTAATCCTAGATTTTTCGAAATGTTCAAAAGTGGTTCCTGGTCATGTGGAGCGTATTTTTCGTATGTTCATTTTGCTTAATTTGGAAACACATTTCTTAATGTATATGTTGACATACTTCTTAAATTAGGATTTAAATGTAGATTTATATATCATTATTTTAATGTAACACCTAATATGAAATATTTATGGACATAAGTTTTGGTTTGAATTATTTTATCTAATAAACTAGAAACTTGCGTAACTGACATAAACTTTCATATTTTTTTGATCGAAATAAATTTTTATGTAAAAAAATCAACACTACGCTACTTAGTTTAAAAACTTACTTATTACTTTTTTTTTTGGTCAATAGAAAATGACCAATGTACTTTTTTCGTAAATTATTTTCTAAAATCAAAATATTTGACTACTTTTTCAGTTTCCCCGGACTTAAAATATATAAGCCGACAGCTACATAGCTTCTATAAAACTAGACATTAGGAAAATTTTACAAGTATTGAAGCCAGCCCCAGGATTCAACATCGATCTACCCATAAAATCACAGGAAGAATTGGAAGCGATTACCTCCAGATTAAATGACAAGGATTTTTCATCAAATTTGGTAAAATAAAAATTATTTTCATTATACCTAAATATTTTACACATCAATTTAATTTTTATTTTCAGACAAAGTATTTATCTCCATTTGAACCGGTTGCAGCAAAGCACCATTCTACCAGTATTACAAAAATTATAGCGGACGGTTTATTAAAAAATTATAACTGGGATGGTATCAACTCAAAGCTTCCGTTAAAAGACTTGGTGCTTTTTAATAAGATTCTATTGCTTAAAAGTAATTTGCTTATTAATCATTTCATATTTAACTACGGATTCCTGGAAAAAAATAATTAAGAATTAAAAAGATTTTGAAAAAAACATTAGGAAGCAAATAAGTGATTCCCACAACAGGGTAAATAGAAGAAATAGTCGTCTTTCAAAAATTTAGTATTTCAAGCTATAATTATTAATTATTATTTTTTATAAAGTTAACAAATGAATTGAATTGAAAAAACTACCTAACTATTTTAAATAAATGAATTAAAACTAGTCTATTGATGTCTTTTAATGTTATTAATAACAACGATCAGACATGTTATCAAAGTCCTACATTGTACACGTTACCAAAGGCAAACACCAGGCATGTTACGAAAGACCACCTTACAACAAGTGTTTGAAAACGAGTTGTCTCATATACATGGAGTTGTTATCTGACTGTTATGGGTTTGTCCTGATAACATGTTACATGGTATTCTGGCGTGTGTTCTGCAAGACACATTTGCTGGGAAGTCATAAATTTCATGTAAAAAAAAGAACGGAAAATGCGGTACGAATGAAATTGTAAATTATATATATTATACGTGAAAAACGAACACAACATGCACCGAACTTGCACACTACACCATTCGAATTACAATTTCCGTCGGATTAAAATGGAAAAGCAAAAAAGTTATGCATTTGTAGTGTAAGTAATTCAAAAAAGTGAAATGGAAATACATTAGAAACAAACAGAATTGCACGCATACTTTAAGTATTAAACAAATATTAAATATAATATATCTTAGCGAGCTGTAAAAATGGCACTTATTCATTAATACATAATAAAATAATAATTTCGAAATTACTTAATCAGTATGTTATGTTTAGTATTGCTAGAGCCTTCTAGAGTTTAGAGCCATAATCATAAGGCATATTTTTTAGAAGGTTTTTTAGTGGTATAATTTTTCACTGATTTCCATAGGAACCCAAAGTAAAAAAGGTGTTTTTCTGCTCCAAAGTTTTGAATAATAAACGCCCATATTTTATAAAAAAGAATAACAACACTATTTTAAATATCTTGAACAAAAATATTTATGAATCCTGTGGAGTAGTACTAATTATAATTCGCCGAAATAATAAAATAAAAATAGGTCTCAAGTTTACTTTCCAAATATCCAAATAGTAACAGTGTCCTATATATGTCAGCGCTGTCGAAAGTGGAGCTTCGGCTCCAAAATGGAGCTGTAGAATAATTTGGGAGCCCAGGAGCCCAGTGGAGCTCGTCAACTTTCCAATTGGAACTTTCGAAACAGTTGATAATTTTTATGTTTTTTAAATGATTTTCATTTTCTGATTCTACTTAATATTGTATGTATTTCCATTCTACAGTCTGTACGTGCATGTTTATTGGGTTATCCATAAAACTTATTGAAACTGCTTATAGGAACAAATGTGCTCGTCAAAATTATAACCTTTCGCTCATTTCAGGAATAATTTAATATTCCGTTTCACAAAATCCTAAAAGTAGCAAACACTAGATGGCTGTCTCTTGAAGGAGTTGTCAATCGAATTTTAGAGCAATGGCAGCCTCTTCAACATTTTTTTATTAAATACATTTCAGACAGACTCCGATTTGACTTCAGAAATCTCTGAAAATTTAAATAATGTTAATTTGGTTTATTTTTTTTTATCATACACTCTTAAAATTACAAATACAATAATTTAAATAAAGAATTCCAAAGTGAGACTCCAAAAATGTATAGGTTGCTTCCTTCTATTAAAACATATTTATTGGCAATCTTACACAATTTTGTTAAATTGGAATTTGTCGAAGAATCCAATTTAAATGAGTTAAAATTCGCCAATGATATTTATGTCACAGATAACCTAATATATTTAGGGCCAAAAGCGGAAAATGAAATAAATAAAAATGTTCTACCTGAAGAATCGGTATTAGAAATAAAGAAGCAGTGTAAAAAGTTTTATATCAAGCTGTGCAGTCAAATTTTGATGCGTGTCGATTTTAAAGATGATGTACTAGTTCAATTAAAACATTTAGGTCCTCAAAAATTGGGTGAAAGTATTATACCTTTGCTAAACATCTTTCCGCAAATTAAAGAAAATTTTGAAGAGGCCAAAGAAGAGTTTCGAACTCTGCGTTACCAAAAATTTGTGGATAATTCAACAAAGTTGGAAGATTTTTGGGGAAGTATATTCGATTTAAAAACCGGGTTAAACAAACCAATGTTTCCGAATTTAAAAATATTTATAGGAGGTTTATTAAGTTTGCCACATAGAAACGCAGCCGCCGACCGAATATTTTCAGAATTAAACAACATAAAAACTAAAAACAGAAATTCGCTAAACCTTTCATAATTAATTCATTGCTAATAACCAAACAATTAACCAAAAATTGTTCGATTTTTGAATGAAAACCTTCAAAAAATGAATTATCAAAATATAAATTTGCAAACTCCTAAGATTTGGGATTAGATTTTATTGATTTTTGCTGTTTAATTCCTGTAGTTCGTAATTAATGAATTGATTTTGGGCTAAATGTGAAATACAAACAAAAAGGCTGAAACTTAATACATATTAAATAATGTTAATTTATTGAGATATTTAAAATAATTAAATTAAAATCGTACGTGTTATTTTATTATTCAGTTTTTTGAGTTATTATAAAACTAAAATGTATAATTAGTTATACAAATGAATTGTATTTTTTTATATTTATTGTAATTTGTACGTTTTCGAGTATTAATGATGTGATTTTTAATTTTGTTTAGTGTACGCATAGTACAATAAACTGTACTGAACCGAAATAAAAAATAAAATTGTTTAATTAATTTGTTTTTGTATATGCTCTTTTGTTTGTGGAGCCGATTGGAGCCAAATAGAAATTGCATTGGAGCTGCCCGTTTTTTTTAAACGACAGCGCATTGTGACCTATACAAATATAGTGAGGGCGTTTTCTGTATTATTTATTTTGAATTGAATGATATTTTAGTTACTTTAACCTTTCTTCAGGTAAAACATTGCAGTAAGCTCATTTTTAAATGAATTTTGGTTTTTTACATAGAAAGGTGTCATTAATTTTGTCGTGTGGTTTCTAATAGAGCCGTAAATTTAATTAAAATGGCTTGAAAAAATTTGTTTGCATGTGACTATTCAAAGAATATAAAATGGAAAAAAAGCCCTAAATTTTATATTATTATAAAATCGTAACATAGATGTCTCTTAAACAGCTTTTTGATATAAACAATTTGAAATACACAGCTGTTTACTTTTTAATTTTTGTGACACTACAACGGAAATTAAATAAATAGGTGCAAATAATAATGGTCTGTATTGAGCAAGTCAATTAACGGTGATACAATTGTTTATTTCAAGTTCCATTGTTAATGCAACAACGCTGCCATTATAGAAAATAGTGAAGCAAATAATTTTGTATTGCGAAGAATTCTAAACAAATAATTCTTTTTAAAATTTAATGATATAATTTATTTTATATTAAAGAATTTATGTTACAACAAAATTAAAATTATATTCCACATTAAAATAAAAAATTAGTACAACAGTAAATAATTAAATTAATGTAAATAAATTTATGTTAGATTAAACAACAATAACAAAAATGCGTATGAATGTTTTTCAAAAGCATTTATTATTATTATTGGGGGGGCCATGCGGGCGATCAGCCACTTCGCACTGCGACCTAAAAGATCTATTGTGCTGGCCCCTGCTTAATTATCCGTCCAGTCGATATTCAGGTTCTTAGTGAACCTGACGATACTGCCTCCCGGTACGTGATACATACTATCTGGGCTTATTGCTCTCCCTCCTAGATGTTTACTACAGCATGTAGTTCCGCTAGAAAGACGGTAGCATTGGAGCTCAAGGACCTCGAGAGGGTTGTCCCGCTCTCGTATATTCCTACTCCTACCCCGTATTGCGTTTGACTTTACTCTTACGAGTTGCTCGGAATTGCAAATCACCTGTAGGTCACCCAGCTTTACTACAGGAAGGCTAAATAAAACTGGAGGGTGCCTGGTATCCAGAGTCCGCATATTTTGGGCTGATTAACCTATCAGCCATTCATCTTTCGGCATATGCTGTTCCACCTTAGATTAGGGTTTTTTGTCAAGGTTTTCTCCTTTAGCGCCGTACTTTAGCCTGTGCCAAATGGCCAAAAATGTGCCAAGTGGCCTTAGTTACCAGTGGTTGCCACGAGGAGGCAGTACGTACACTTGCGAATTGTGAACAGGTTACCCCTTACACAATTGTACCCATCACGCAGCTGCCTAATGACAAGACCAGAACAGCTCACGTGATGCGCACCCTACTGGAAGGTTACGGAGCTGGTAGATTAATCTACTCAACTTTGATCCCCCCTCCAATAGACGCCAAACCACCTTTTTTTTATATTATATATAAATATATATTATTATTATATATTATATTATAAAGCATACATTCGGGCGAATTTATTGTATAAGGAAATTCATTTAATTCAAATATTTGAACTTAATGGTAAATTAAAAAAAAATCCAAACATAAAATTTATCCATTCTTTTATTTATTAGGAATATTCAGAATGTAAAAAGAATATTTCATTTGACGTTTTGTAATTATGGTATGTTCGATGTTTACAATTTAAACGATTAAATTGAATTAAATCGTACATATTAAGGAAAATGAAATTATTAATTATGATACAATTAATCGTTTAAGGCGTAAAATAATAAAATTTTCGAAAATATTTTTAAAAATAGTTTTATATAGAGCTTGGCGGATACAAAAATCCCAGCATATATTTTTAAGATATATCAATTAAAATTAATATTACATTGTGTGTTTTCACGCACAGAATATTTGTAACTTCATTTAATTATAATGTAATTATTTATTTAATAAATTTAATTTGTTTCCTAATTTTAAAAATAAAAAAAATTCATGCTATGGAAAATGTATTCCATTTATATCAATCCGTTATTTTATTACATTAAATACGGAATATTCCGAGGTCACGTGATCAATATTCTATTCCTTCTGTTCTTTCTATGGAATGAATAAAAGAAAATACTCATTGGGTCAAAGCGAGAAAATCGACATATCAAAATTTTCTTTTATTGGCCATCATCTGACTTTGATTTTCATTGAGTGTACTTTAATCATGCTCATTCGAAAAAGTTTCATTAGGTTTTCCTATTGAAATATCGATTATTCGAAAACTTGAAAAAGTGGATCTTATACATGTCTAAAGAAATCGATATTTTAAATCTTTTATCTATCGGCGAACATCTCACTATGACTTTATATTAGGTTAACGCTTTGAGCCATTATTAAGTTTAAGGGGATTGGCTTTGCGAAAGCCCAAATAGTGTAAATCATGATAAATTTTATGTTTGGATTTTTTTTTAATTTACCATTAAGTTCAAATATTTGATTTAAATGAATTTCCTTGTTTAATAAATTCGCCCGAATCATGCTTTTTCAAACACATACAAAAACTATTTTGGTGTTGTTATTTTCGCATCAAGTTATTGATATGTTGAATATGTTAAACTATAACAGAAATTTACAAATAGTTAGTTTCCTTAATTACCTAATGTCTTCCGATATACCAGTATAAAAATCGTTTATAAAACAAAGATTCCCGCAAAAAAATTTAATTATCCCATTATACATCCCTGTTAAAATGACATTTACATCGGTGGCCTCTTTTATATTTGAAACACTCAACGATGCTATTTTTCCAATCACTGTGTGTAATCGCATTACACAATTTCCACGTCCATTCATCGAAATCTTTTTAAAATCAAAAATATGTGTTTATGTTACTTCAAAACTTCCTAATCGTCATCAACCTTGTCATCGTGATGACCCTCATTAATATTTTGATTTTTTTTTTGTGAAACGGAAATTTTGACAGAAGCGGAAAGCTTTTCTGCCATCTATTGGCGAGTATTGAAGTAGCTAAATTTATTTTTTAACTTATAAGCAAGCTTCCATTAAATTTAGTGGAGATTGTGGTTGTTGTAAAATTATTTCTTTAAATAAATCAATTATTAAAAGAAAATGAAAATCACAAATAGCAACTGCCTGCCTATTGTTGAACAATTAATTATGTAAATCACTATCAAAATGCATAGATACAACATAAAACCAGAAATGCATGGGAAAGAGCAAAACCAAAAATTGTTTTATTATAACTAACAAAAATGGGAATTATTTAGGTTAATTTTGGACTTCAATTTTATAGTCCATCACCAGAAACACAAGCCTACCAATTTTTAATATTATGGTTGTTTAGCATTTTTGTTTTTTTTGTGGCCAGCCAACAAAATATGAATACTCCCTTACTAAATTATTACACCAAATTTATTGGAAATTTGAATTTTTTCGAAGAACCCGTTATTCAAGAACTCCGAAAAATCACTGCAATCTTCCATTTGATATATAAACGTTCTATTATTTTCTTTTACATAATTTTGGGCCGGTCTAATAATCCCTTTTGTGTAGAATGGTAATAGACTGACATACAAACTAACGATGCCACTTCGAAAATCATAACTATATTATTCGATTTGAAATAAACTAATAAAATGCCAATGCAAGGGTTAACAACACCTAATAAATCCATAATATTTTTGTTTTCAAATTGTGCTAGTATCAAACTAAATCAGCATGTAACACTTAAAATTAATAACCATAATATTAGGAGACGAAGAGTATCATGTTGAAAAGTTTCCGAGAAACTTTTTCTTTTATTTACGTATAATATTATAATAATACACACAGAAGAAAAACTAACAAAAAACAATAAAAACCGAAAGCTTCTCTAGTAAAAATTTTCTTTTATTTTATTCAAAAAGTTTTCACAAAATTTTGTAATTTAAATGGTTTCGGTATTATGTACTCATAGAATATATAGTAAAGTAACAAATAAAATGTAAAATGATATTGAGTTTGGGGTAACATGCGCAGATCCTGAAAACGTACTCTCATTTACAATTTAAATCACTTTTTAGGGACATATACAATCCTCAGTGCAAAAAAGGTATACCAACAAAAATTGAATAAAATGGAAAGCGAAAGTAAACAAAACACGAGCACAATAAAACTGTTTGTTTAAAAAAACTTTAAAGTTTGAAATTTATATACGAGAGAAGAAGAAGTATAAGAAGTAGTGAATTTGTAACTTTACAAACTTTTATTTTTTATAAAACATTTTTTAGTGAAATATGAGGGTGTTGGGGCGATAAAACTTTTGCCATTTATAGATTTTTTTTATTTTTTATTATTTTTTTTTCGTTTTAACAAAAAGAATAAAGTATAAAAAATATTATAAATTGATATTTTGTAAACGAAACAAAAAAAAATGTATTTCTTTTAAAGATTATAAGAATATTTTGTTAACAAATAATTTTGTAGTTTCTTAAATTATTCAAGGACGGAATTTTTTATCAATAAATTTTCTTTCATATTTCTTTATATACCAAAAATATATAATAAGAATATTAAAAAAGAGATATACATATATAATAAAATTATCATAAAGGAAAGCATAAATAAAATAAATAAAATTATTTTATTATAAATACAAAAAAAAAAATATTTAAATAAAATTCATTCGCTTCAGAGATGAAAAATGAAATATGATACAAGTGGTCGATATACTTTTTATGTTATTTTGTCTAAATAAAATTAATTTATTATTAATTAATTATAATTGTTTTTTTTTAAATTTAATATGTGTTTTTATACTGAGATGGGAAGGTATTGGTTTGTAAAATTATGTAAATTTGTTGATTCTATTTGAGAGGGATGCATGATGAATATATGGTATATGTGGAACAAATTGCGCAAAATCGATGTGCCCTTCTTGTGACAATATCAAGAATTTAGTATTGTTGTTTGTTTATAGCAATGACTATCAATTTGTTTCCCGGCACATTTGTTAAGTTTAATCAAATATGTAAATATTATTGAGGGCTCGATTTTTTAAATATGAGGTTACGATTTGTGGTTACATATTATTAAACATCATTTCGTTAGTGAGGCAATATCGATTTTGGTTTCATATAATATATTGGAGACCCAAAAATATAACAAAATGAAATTATTTGAGAGAACACAGTAATAGTAAATACAGTAATAACTACTAAATTATGTTCTCTCGCATCAATATTGTTGTGTTTTTGCCTTATCAATCAAGGTTCGAATCACTGGATTATGAATAAAAATGAAACAATTCAATTTATTACCAACACAAAAAATTAGTACAACACAATTTATTAATAAAAATTCACAAAATCACTTTACTTTAATATTCGCACAATTTTACTGATCACTTATAATTTTTATTTCGCACTAAAACACTTTTTAAATCACTTTTTAATTCCTTTTTAATCTTTTCACTATCGCGTACAGCGATTACAGTTGCAATTTTGCTACCACCGAGTAAACATTTAAATAATTTACTTATTACTTGTGTGAAAAGTTGAATCAGCAGTTTAAATCTTCTTTTTTTTTTTAAAAATATTGTGATGTGAAAAATATGTGAAATCGTGATGTCCTCACCTCCGCCTCAAGTAAAAAAGGCAGGGCCAAATCAGCAGACAGCGATGTCCACAAGCGATTTGCCACTGAACTTCTTCACGACCTCAGATATTTTTAATAAAAATACATAAGTGCAGCATAGTCCAAAGCGACAACAAATTTTAAATGTTCAAAAAATTACCGTACCAGGCAATTTAAATCAAAGTGAAATTATTAATTTAAATAACATTGGTGTGTTGAACCATAACGAAACTAAAATTGCATCGTCGCCAAATATTGACGATAAAACAAACAATGACAGTGCATCGACATCAGATGACAATAAAATAAACAGTGATGTAGGTCAGTGTTTAGTACAAACGGGAATAGACTGGTATATTACTGTCCGATCAAAATGAAGAAGAAGCCCTAGATCAGCGGCCAGTGCAAGCGCGAATAAATTCACTAAGCTAGCTAGCGTTGAATTAACGCATGGTAATAGGTATTCTTGCTTGTTTGTTGACGAGCCGACGCCCGAAAAAACTACAAAAACTGAGAAGCCGCCACCAATCTATTTGAGGGAAGAATCAAATAGAGAACTTGCTAAAACGATCGAGTTTATTACTGAAGGTGCATTTTATATTTCCGGGATCAAAAGAGGAGATATAAAAGAAACAAAAATTCAACTGCTCAATATTGATGCTTACAGATCGCGTTAATTAAACATTTTGACCAAGTTGGTAAACATTAGTACATGTATCAACTAAAGAGCCAAAAAGGATTGGTTGTTGTGTTAAAAGGAATAGAGAGTTACGTGGATGCAAACGAAATTCAAGCTGCTCTCGCTGAAAAAGGCTTCCAGCGCAAAACTATTACCAATATTACCGGTACAGTGCGTTAAGTGAAAAGAATATGGGCACACTAGAGCATATTGCACTTTGAACGATGTTTGTGTTATATGTGGTGAACTCCACAATTCAAAGGTTTGCAATAAAGCAAAAAAGGAAGCATCAGTGAGAAAATGCAGCAACTGCGATGGAAATCACACAGCTAATTATAGAGGGTGCCCAATTTATCTAGAATTGAAAAGGATAATCAATCCAAAGCAGCGAGCAGAACAACGAATGCTTAATCTTGATTCTTCAGCTAGAAAAGAAGCACGACCAGAAATTCTAAACACAAACGCTCAAAATGAAAAACAGTACGCAAATGTAAACGGCAGCGTGCACCAAGGGGTTTCATATGCAAGTGTTCTTAAAGGTACCGCTCCTAAAGTTCAAGCAAGTGAAGAGGGAAACATATCAACAGCTTTAAATAAATTGACTAATATGATGCAAAGCTTCAAGGCGATGATGGAGAGAACCATGGATTTATTGATGCAGAATATGAGCACGCTGATGCAGATAGTCGTAAAAAGCCAGAAATGACCATTATCAAAATAGCCATATGGAATGCAAACGGCCTAGCACAACATAAAGCGGAGGTACATGCATTTCTCACTGAGTACAATATTGACATAATGTTAATATCAGAAACACGCTTCACCAAAAATAGCTATTTCAAAATTAATGGGTACTCTATTTATGACACCAAGCACCCAGGTGGTAAAGCATATGGAGGCACTGCTGTATTGATTAAGCGAAGATTAAAACACTACGAACTTACGAAATATGAGAAAGAACATATACAATCAACGAGCATCTGTCTGCAGGAGTGGTTTGGAAACTGCGTCATATCGGCAGTGTACTGCCCTCCAAAACATGCTATAAAAAAACTCCAGTTCTTGCATTATTTCAGCCAGCTGGGTAATAAATTTCTTGCGGGCAGTGATTACAACACTAAACATACTCATTGGGGTTCCAGATTAACATCGCCGAAAGGCAAGCAAATTTATGATGCTATAGAGGAACAGTCCCTGGATTATTTATCTGCCGGTAACCCAACTTACTGGCCCACAGATAAAAAGAAAATTCCTGATCTAATTGACTTTTGTGTAACTAAGGGCATTCCACGTACATATGCTAAGGCCACCGATTACTATGATCTGTCCTCTGATCACTCACCGGTAAAAGTAACATTGAGTACTGATATCCTAAGGAACGAAATACCGAACCGTCTTACAAACAAGAAAAACTAATTGGGATCAATATAGGAGGCTAGTCGAACAAAAGTGTCTACTTAATATTCCTCTGATCACACCAGCTGATATTGATGCGGCGGCAGAAAAATCTAAAAGATGTCATGACATTATCTGCTAAAAGGGCTACACCCGGCATAAGTAGTTCGGAAAAAGTTAATAAACTGTCACATAATATACAGGAACTAATCCAGGAAAAGCGAAAAATTCGCCGTCAATGGCAGCAAACAAAATCACCGTTATTGAAGTTGAAATTAAATCGAGCTACATATTAAGGCCCTAAGATTTGCTTTGAGCGAAGAAGAAAACCAGCGCGTAAAGAACTACTTAAGTGATCTCTCGGCAACCGAGAGGACAGATTATTCTTTGTGGAAGGTAACAAAAAATTTAAAAAGGCCAACAAATTCGAATCCACCGATTAGACTACCAACTGGAAATTGGGCGAGAAGTGATGAAGAAAAAGCCAATGCTTTTGCTGCTCATAGCAACAGTATTCGTCCCACACGAAGAAGATAATTATTTTATGCTACTCCAGCCAACGGATGATGGTTTATCCTACAAACCTATAAAGTATAACTGGAAGAAAGTTAAGAATTCAATTAAAACTTGCATAAGCCCGAAAAAGGCAACAGGACATGATCTCATTACTGGAAAAATGATAAGGGAATTGCCGGATAAATTCATAAAACTAATAACATTTGTATTCAACGCGATCATGCGAACCAGCTATATTCCTCAAAAATGGAAGATATCCTTGATCACAATGATACATAAGCCAGGGAAAAATGAAACACAAATCTCATCATATCGTCCAATAAGCATGCTGCCCACAATCTCAAAGCTATTTGAAAAAATGTTACTAACGAAATTGAAACCAATATTAGAAGAACGGCGCGTTATTCCAGACCATCAATTTGGATTCCGAAACCAACATGGTACTATAGAGCAAGTACACAGATTTGTAAATGCAATCAAAAGCACCTTCGAGGAAAAGAAATATTGTGCTGCTGCCTTTTGGATATCGCCCAAGCTTTTGATAAAGTTTGGCACGATGGACCAATTTACAAAATTAAAGAGCTTCTACCGAAGAAATTTCACTCAGTTTTGGGAAACTATCTTCTTCAAAGCAATACATGGTCAAACAAAACAGCGCAACTACTTGCTTAAATGACATTAATACAGGTGTCCTGCAAGGCAGCGTTCTAGGACCAATATTATACTTGTTGTACACAGCTGATATACCTGTAACCAACAAAGTATTAATATCAACATTTGCCGAGGACACGGCCATCCTGGTGTCTCACACTAATCCTGAAATTGCCTCAAAGGAATTACAGAATCATTTAAACAAAGTCGCGGACTGGCTGAGAAGCGAATAAAAGTGAATGAAAACAAATCAAATCATGTCACATTCACGCTGAACAAACGCACCTGCCCACCAGTGAAATTAAACGATAAAAATATTCCTCAACAAACGAAGGTAAAATATTTAGGTTTGCATCTGGATAGAAGGTTAACGTGGAAAAATCATATTGAAACAAAGCGCAACCAAATAAAAATTACATTTTCCAAAATGTATTGGCTAATGGGAAGAAAATCTCAGTTGTCATTAGCCAATAAAGTTTTACTTTACAAAGCGATAATCAAACCCCAATATGAACATATGGTATTCAGTTATGGGGATCCACCAGCGCTTCAAACAGAGAACTCCTGCAACGAACCCAAGCGAAAATACTTCGCAGTATTAGCAATGCTCCTTGGTATATTTGAAATAGTAATATACATGACGACCTTGGGACCGTTAAAGAAACTATTAAAGAATTCAGTTCGAAATATTATTCAAAACTAGAAGCGCATTCCAACGAATTGGCCAGGGAGATACTAAAACAGCCGCGATCTAGACGTCTGAGAAGAACAGATCCACTCGAACTGATGAACCTATGAACCTCTAAGTTTAATTCGATATATACATACACTCAGCGAAACTGAATTAGCCTCACATTGATTTTTAGCAATACTTAGACAAATTCCAAATATTATTATTTTTTTTTTTACAAAAACATAAGTTAGCCTTGGAAATTTAAACACAAAGAGCGATTTGTAACATAAAGGATTATTCTAGAAAATAAAACAAAAAAAGATAATTTGTTGAACGAACAACAACGAAATTAAATTAGCCTCATAAAAAAACGCAATAAAGTCAGTTTGAAATAATTGGGAAAATCAGGAAGTTATATTTTCCGTACGTGTTAGATTTTGTGAAGAATCGATTTTATTGAATATAAAAATTATTTTGTAGAAGATTGTAAAATGGGGCGGGGGAAACGATTGACGGGCGAAGAAATTATTGCCATTAAAGCCTACAAGGACTCAGGCCTAACAAACCGCCAAATTGCAGCCAAACTGGACAGGTCGCCAAAGATTATCAATAACTACCTTAAATTAAAGGAGTCCTACGGAAAGTATGGTGAAAGTGGGGCTAAACCAAAAATAAACGACCGCTGTAAGCGTCGTATTTTTCATAATGCTGTCGATAGACATAGACAGCTACCAGTTACGGTTCGTCGAGTACAACAAATTTTACGCAGCAATCCGTTAGCTGATTGGAGAAAAAGAGTTGCAAAACCCTCTTTAACTGAGCGTCACAAAGCAGCCCGATTATTATTTGCAAGATCTCATATGAATTGGGAGGAAAAATGGAAAACGGTGCTCTTCAGCGATGAGAAAAAGTTTAATTTGGATGGTCCAGATGGTTCCCAATATTACTGGCACGACATTAGGCAAGACACAGAAATCCGTTTAAGCAGGAACTTTGGCGGGGGCTCGCTGATGGTTTGGGGTGGATTTTGCTATAACGGAAAACTTCCGCTTGCTTGGATTTCTTCAAGAATGAAATCAAAAGATTACACCGATATGTTGGAAATCAGCCTAATTGAGCACGCGGAAGATCTTATGGGTGCCCATTATATCTTTCAACAGGATAATGCAGCCATTCACAATTCGAAAGAATCAACAAAATGGTTTTGTGAACGGAATATTAAGGTGATGGACTGGCCAGCTTGCAGCCCGGACTTGAACCCTATTGAACATTTATGGGGTATTCTTTCTCGCGAAGTTTATCAGAATGGGAAGCAGTTTGGTTCAGTGACTGAATTAAAAAATCGCATTAGAGAAGCTTGGATTGAAATCCGAATAGAAATTCTTCACAAATTAGTTTTAAGCATGCCCGATAGATTATTCGAGGTGATTAAGAACCAAGGTGGATATACAAAATATTAAACCATAAAATAAATTTAGATTTCAACTTAATGTAAGCATAATTTTTATGGTCCATGAATTGAGGCTAATTCAATTTCGCATATTTTAATGAAATTTGAAGTACTGAAATTAATTCTGTTGCCATTTTTTTTCAAAAAATTATAATTTCTGTTTTGTATTGTAGGGAGTAAATAAAATAAATGTTGCTAAATTTTTTTTAACCTAATGCAAAAGTTTTATTTTAAAAAAATGATGCGAGGCTAATTCAATTTCGCTTAGTGTATAAGTATAGTCTAAATTAATTAAATTGTGAGCACTAACAATAAGTATTAACATTGGTTAAGACTTAAAATATGTAATAGTTTTTGGCTTAAGATTTGATTACTTCTTGTGAGTTTCTTATGTAGAAAGATTCAAGAATAAAGCCATTGGCAACATTTAAAAAAAAAAACTATCGCTTACCGAATACTACTGAATCTAACTCGGCTTCGTTCGCCTTTTTATATACACAAACCTAACTTCTAGAAATTTCATCACTTTTCCTGTGAGAATAGTCTAGAAACATTTGACAACGAACAGAACCCAAATCACCTCCTCTGTATAGGGCCAGTCTCTCTAAATGCACCGCCTTTGGCTTACTTCGATGTCCCTTTCGTATCCGATAAACCACGTCGTTCATCCTTGTGATGCCAGTGTAAGGTCCTTCCCATGCATAGCATGGTTGCAGCTTCGATGATAATCTCTTTTTCCGTTGCGGGTTGTGAACCCATTCTAATTGCCCTTCCTGGAAGCCTTGGTTATTTGCTCGTATGTCATATCGAGGTTTCATCCGGTCACTTGACATCTGTATTTTCCCCTGCACAAATTGTCGAATCTCATTATATTATATTAGTTGTCCACATAAAGATGCTGATGGTACAGCCCCAAACTTTAAATCTCCCGGTAATCGTGAATTATCTCCAAATAACGTTTAACTGGTGTCATTCCTATACTAGCACATATTTATTACCGCTCTCCGCTATGTGCTACCACTCACTTTCTCATCCGTGCTTTCCCACAATAGTTTTAAGCACTCATTCTCAAGACGGAGGCTATCCCATTGAGCCCAATAAGCCTTGACAATGGGAATTTTGTCCGCGATCTCGCTCCAAGTCGAACGGTGTTCCTTTTGCTTCCATTCCATGATAACTGATAAATTCGTATCATCCAATTGTTCTATCATGATCATTTCTTCGGTCCACTACTCATCAGGCAGCACTTGCGTAAACCTAACATCGATGTAGCCTTCCTTTGCTTGAACGTGACCGCAAAGTTTACATTCTATTGGACATGGCCATCATGATAATGTGTCGGCATTTCCGTGTGCGCTTCCCTTCCGATGTTCGATTTGGAAATCGTAGCTTTGAAGACGTTCGATCCAGCGTGCTACCTGTCTCTCTGGATTCTTGAATTGCAACAGCCTCCGTAAAGCACCGTGATTTGTCCGTAAATGGAATTTTTGGCCACAAAGATACTTATCCAAATGCTTAACATATTCCGCTATACTACCGTGCTAAGAAAAAAAGTCACAAATGCCAAAAGTCGAAAAATGCGTTAGGGGCATATTTGGATTCTGCAAACAAATACCTATATTTCTGCTGTTTTAAAAAGCCAAATATCCTTCATTAAATGACCTAAAATCACATTATTTAGTAGTCAAGCTTCATATTAAGACATGGCAAACAAAAACAGAAAAATTAAAATTATTCAAAACTACAAAAAGGCAAATGTGACTTTTTTTCTTAGCACGGCTGTATAGCCAACATTTCTTTCCGTGTCACGCAGTAATTACGTTCCGGTTTTGATAATGTTTTGGAGTAGTAAGCAATAACTCGTTGTTGGTCATTACTTTCCTGTGATAACGCACCTCCTATACTGTCGTTACTTGCATCGGTGTCCAAAATAAATTTAACGTTGTGTATAGGGTACGCGATGATTGGCGTGACGTATAACCTTAGTTCCTCGAATGCTTCTTCCTGTGGCACTATTCTGGTTTTCCCGGGGAATTGCGAATTGTGAATTGATTTATTGTAACTTTTAGTGAATTTTGATTTTCTTTTTTCCAAAGCACACTGAGTGATTGGTATTTTGTTCATGTTTTGGGAAAAAATAATTCACAATCAAGTTTTTAGAGAAAAATCAAACAACAAAATTGCTATGAAATGGAACTATTTTTCCCCAAAACTTAGTATGCTTTGTTTGGAAAAAAGCAAACCAAAATACACTAAAAAGTTGCAATAAATCAATTCACAATTCCCCGGGAAAACCAGAATAGTGCCATTGGTCATCCTTCCATTCGAATGCCTTGTTCTGTCTGGTTAACTCGTGTAAACTCACACAAAGCGTCTATAATAGGTCTATAATAGGTGCACAATCCCAGAAAGCTTCGTAATTCGTGTAAATTTGTAGGTCTTGACCAGATCTTTATCGCTGAGATCTTTTCTTTGTCGGTGTGAATTCAATTAGTCGTTATCAGATGACCCAAATATTTTACTTCAGTTCTGAACAGCTTACACTTCTTTGGGCTTAACTTTAATCCGGCGGCCTGTATCCGATCCAAAACTTCTGCCACTTTCCCTAGATATTCGTCAAAATCGTTCCCCAGACGATGATGTCACCTATATATATTAGACACGTCTTTCAATGTAATCCCTTTAACACGCGCTCCATTAATCGTTCAAAAGTCGCAGCGCATTACATAATCCGAACGGCATAGCATTAAATTGCCAAAGCCCGTTACCTACACTGAACGCTATTTTCTCGCGATCTTCCTCATGGACTTCCACCTAGCACCCGATAACGTGTCTAACGTGTCATCGATCTTTGGCAGTGGGTAGCTATCTTGCTACCGTCCTTCTTCTCGACCAATACTACCAGTGAGCTCCATGGCCTGTTAGATGGTTCGATTACTCCTGCTGCCTGCATATCTGTGACCATTCGTTTGGCTTCTTTTTGTTTGACGACATTTATACAGTGCGATACACAACACTTCCCTCGTCTTATTTTTTTAAAAACGTAACTGATCTCATAACTGAGTTTACATGAGATTTAAATAAAATTTAGTTAAGGGACTTATTACTAAGTTTATATTGAAATAGATCCGACATCTTCTTGTCACGAGTCGAGCGTCGCAAAGGTGCCACAACAAGTTTTTCTCGGGTTATGGAGCTCGGCGATGTTGCAGCTTCGTTCATCTAACAGTGATTCAGGTGGTTTAGTAGCTTCGCTTTCCTACGACCCCGTAGGCTGTGCATCATTCAATTTCGTCGGTTTCTCAATAGGCTAAGTAGCCGTCTGAACCAGTTGATCGATCATATTTAGGGGAATCGATCTCTCTAGACCGAATCTGATGTTGATGTTGTATACGTATCTGATCACCAAGATTTTAACTACGGCTCCAGGTTCCCAGTTGTATGATACATTCAAACGGAAAATTACATTTTCGTTCTCTGCGAATGATTTAGAAAATTTCGGTATACCTTTTACTGGTATTGATCCAAAAGGTAGTCTCAATTGTGTCCAACGGGTACTCGGTTCAAACCGTAGTACACAGCTCGATGGTGTTTCAGCACTTGTAGAACTCGGTGCATTGCGATAGCTGAACGGGAGAAGCGGGAATTACGTCTGACAATCATCGCCGCAATTCGTCTACTGATTTCCTTTCGTCTCCTAATGATTTTCGAAGTATTTTCTTTACCGTCTGCACAACTCGTTCTGCCAAACCATTTGCTTGAAGTACGTATGCCGGACTCTTTAACAGTGATATGCCATTATGTGATATACATTGGTAAAACTTTATGAACTCCGATGAACTAAATGGTGGGCCGTTACCTGTTACTAGCTTTACCGGACAACCAAACGACGAAAATATTTGCTGAAGCTTAATGATTACATTAGCAGCAGTTCTTTCATACATTATTTGAACTTCAATCCACTTCGACGTTGAGTCAATTAGTAGTAATAAAGTTCTACCTCCAAAATGAAAAAGTCTTCGTGAAGTCGATACTACAACGTCGAAACTTTAAGCTTATTTTTCTAGGTTTAACTGAGATATTAATTTATTTGTTACTTTGGCAACATTTTTCTAGTGTATCTTTTCTTAAAAGGTAAAAAATGTGAACATTTTGTATTTGCGAAAAATGTAGCCCCGTTTGGTGTTACACATAAACAATAACAATTTGTAATTGTTTTTTTTTTTATTTATTTTAAGCCACAATAATATGTCATTTGAAGTAAAGAAAGTTTGGTTGGAAAACAAATATCGAAAAATAATGGTTCCACTAAAATTCTTTAATTTATAATTTTTCGCAGGTTAAGCCATAGTTGAGCTGGTTGAATTTACTAAACCAATCATCTTAGCCTCCTTGGCAAAAATTAAATAAAAGCTAATATAGATTTCAAAAAATAAGTAGCGTATCCCAGTTTAGTTTCTTCTACAATATTTGGTCAATAGACTTAAAAATTATTTAATTCCCGCTTCTTTCTACTGCGTATCATTAGCCAATAATCAACATTTCGTTTATTTTCTTTGCTGTATTTTTTTTTTGACAATTTACAAAAACAATGCTATATATCGATGCCTTAAGGTGAATAGGACGTAAGTCGCATTTTCAAAATTTTACAGGAGTGCGAAAAAACTTAATATTTTTCTAAAAAATGAGACTTATAAAATAATAAATAATGTTGATATAAACAAAAATAGGTGTTATTTCGAAAAACTATTTAATTTTATTATTATGTTTTTGATTATTTGGTGATTTGCATGTTATGGCCTATTGTTGAAATATTTTCAAGCTCTTAGGACCTATTTTGTCAAGAGTATCTGTAATAAAATTATGATTTTCAGATTAAATTATATAATTTTTTATTATTTTATTAATTAGCAATTCAGTCTTAATTACACTCATGTTACTGCTTGTAACAGTTTATCACATTGATTGATAAAAATAAATTATATATTGTAAAGATAGAAAATAAATTTCAAATAAATAAATAAAATTTGAACTTCATGTTCTGTGTAAATTAGGAAATAGGAACTTCATTAATTGTAATTAGGCGACTGAGAAGAAAAGATCCACTCGGACTGATGAACCTGTGAACCTGTAAATTTACTAAATGATTATATTATACTTATAAGTATAATCTAAATTAATTAAATTGTGAGCACTAACAATAAGTATTAACATTGGTTAAGATTTGATTACTTCTTGTGAGTTTCTTATGTAGAAAGATTCAAGAATAAAGCCATTGGCAACATTTAAAAAAAAAAAAATTATTGCAAGCGTAATACAATTATTTTTTAGACCTGGGTTTATCAGGATTGAATGGTGGTATATCATCGTAAAATCCATGGGTGTCACTTGGAATCAAGAATTTCAAATCCTGTACACGGTTAAAAATAAAAGGATTAAAACCATCTTATTACTATCCTTTATGGGGATAACTATACGTCCAACCTTTTTTGAGGCTGAAAATTATACTTCTCGAGTAGAAATTTTAATGTTTCGGATTACTAAAAAAATTTAACCATTTTTGAAATAAATTTTATTTTTTTGGGAAAGAACAAAATTTGTATTTTAAACTAGGATAAATTTTATACATACTCTGGTGAGTAAAATACATTAGACAAAAAAATAATAAAATCGTCTTTTGCTATGATAATTTTTATTCTGTTTGAAAAGAAAGAAGTTGCGTTTCAAAGAATAAATTTTAACCTTCAGAATGTTAGAAATTGAGCCTTATATATATATATATATATATATATATATATATATATATATATATATATATATATATATATATATATATATATGTATATATATATATATATATATATATATATATATATATATATATATATATATATACATATATGTATATATATATATATATATATATATATATATATATATATCTGTGGTGAAAAGGTAAAGTATCTTAACTCGAGATAAGACATTTTTGAGATTTTAACAAAATCATATTCTATTAAAAATTAGCTATTTTTACAGCTGATCGGTTTGCCTGTAGCTAATACAAAGTTCGAGTTATTACTATGTCCAAATAACTTATTTGAAAAAAAAACTATAAAATCAAAAGGAAAAACATCTTATTTAAAAATTAAAATAAAGTTATCAAAAAATTCGGAAGCAAAACATGTTAGTTACATATAGGTCAACAAAAACATTTTAGTAAAACACCTTGTTTCTACATAATTTTCAGTGTTTCAAAAAAAAAATATATTTAAAACAACTTATCTACAAACAAGGGATTTTTCCCTTTTATTTTTGTTGAAATTATATGCTTATTCAATATCTTATGTCCTATTAAGATTTATTGGAATATGCATAAAAATTTGGTAAAAAGGCTTAAGTGAAATAAGATAAGTTATTTTAACAAAATTGTAAACGTAAAATAACCTGTTTGCATTTTTCTTAATTTTCTTAGTTACTCTAATAAAATTTAAAGTAACTAATACTTTAAAAAAAAATGCTTTGCATCATCTTACGAAAACCCTGGAAAAACTAGCTTATATAGTCATATATTTTTTCACAGATTTATTTTAACCGTTTTTTTGCTCTCCTGAAAATTGTATAAAATCGAGATAAGATACTTTACCTTTTCACCACAGATATATATATATATATATATATATATATATATATATATATATATATATATATATATATATATATATATAAATATATATACTCGTACATATACATAATTACTGTATAAATTAATATAAATTTATTTTTTCAATTTTAAATAATTGTCATTTACCATAATTCTAATCAAATCAGTCGTATTTATATCAAATATAATTTTCTTAAACAAACATTACAAAAATATGGTACTTAATAATTAATTACAAATTCTCTAATTCAAAAATAATTCCATAAAAACAAATAAGTATCACAAAATAAATAATAAACATATAACAAAACAAAAACACTCTTTAATTTAATAAATTAAAGTTTCAAAAAGAAACTCAGTTAGGAAGTTAGTGAATAAACCGATTATCTTATATGCCAATCAATAATTTTAAACTTTTCATTCCATGGGTGATGTGGGCGTCTGGTATCTGGTAGAAATTACTTTGCAGAAAATTAAAAAATTGTGAATGTGCTGGATCGTAGTGAATATTAAAAACAAAATGTAGCTTGAAGAAAAAGTCAATTGCTTCCTCGATAGATGAAATCGTTTTCGAGAAAATTAAAATAGTTTCGTCCACTTTCGACCCGAAATAAGAAATTGCTTTTTTATTAGCCCCATAAGCAATTATTTGTGGTTGACTTTTACAATAGCTGTAAATTTCAGCCTCCGGAGTAGCCAAAGGGCAAAAAATCATAAAACTCTCTAGCGAATCTAATGTTGACGATTTTGTACGACATCCACTGGTTTTTACAGGTGGTAAGAGGCTTAAAAGTTTCAAAACCAATTGGAAATCCTCGCTCCATTCTGAAATTTTTATATAATTAGAACTATGTAGTCTAAAAGTTATAAATAAAAATATACCTTGCATTTTAGTTTTTATAGTTTCATTTTTTTAATTACTTTTAAAAACTTGATCAATTTTCCCCATACATTTTTTTAAATTTACTTTTAAATTTGGAACTGCACCGAATTTTTTTTTGTGTCGCAATTAATTCAAAATCCACGAGTATCTGAAAAAAAAATAATTAAATTCGATTCATGATAAGAGTAAATTCCAAAAATACCAATTCTGGCATAGCTTTGATCACCGGAAAATCCTCCAAGATAGATTTGCTATTATTTCTTCTATGTTGAGAAGAATGTTTAAATTTGTCTATAATAATTTGTTTCTGTGTTGAAACACACGCACTTTTCAAAAAAGAAAATTCGGTCGAAAAATCCACACGCAAATCCTCAATTTCGGATGGCTTCTCGCATTGTTCTGTCTCTCGGACATCGGGGATTATGTTTCGACCGTCACACAAATCTTTCCCGTTTTTTTCTTTTTTTTTGTAAATTTGCGTTTCAGGCTTTGGCAATATTTCATCCTGTCGTGAAGCCAATCAGAAAGTGATTTTGGGTCAAAAAATAAATCCTAACAGTTAAATAAATTTTCTTATTACTATTGAAAAACTTTTAAATTCACAAAGTATTTCAAATAATTACCCATTCATTATCTGATTTAAAATTTGTATACGCTGGCAGCAACTGTATGCATAATTTAGCGTAATGTGTATATTGCGCTGAACTAGGATAATACCCACTAAATAAAATAATATGCTGACAAGCATATCTTTTAAAAATGTTGCGGTCCCTTGTCCATAGTAAGTTGTCCTTTTTATATTGATCTAAGATAAAATCTCCTTGTTCCTGAATTCGTATATAAGCCTCTAATTCCTAAATTAAATAAATTATGTTTTGTGTCATTTTAAATTCATATTAAAATAATATTTTTTACATAATAAAATAATATGAATACCTCTGCGCTTAAATGGTGAAGAGGTTCCTTAAACATATTCTGGCGGAGAGAAACAGCTTCTGTTTTCTCCATATTAAAAGCTGTTGCGGACGGTTCTGTTGATTTAGTAATCATCACCTCCAATACTACAAAATAAAAATATTTGATGGTAAATAATATTTAATATAAAAATATATTAGGTAAGTATAAACAAACCTTCAGGGAGGTTCTGTGTACGTGCAGCTGAAAACTCACGTCATGTTTATATTAATGTATATATTCTAAAAATATATCGATCTTAATAATTGTTTGATTTTATTCGTAAAACGATATGGGTTCGCTAATACAAAATCCGGTTTGGGCTAAATAAAAAATGAATATAAAATCAATAAATGTAAACAATTATACAGGAAAAACAAACAAATATCAAAAGAAGCCAGATTGTTGCCACAAACTTACTAAATCTAATTGGTTCCCTGCTTTGAAAAATCGATTTTTTTAAAGTATATAATGCAACAATCCCAGATAATTGTTTTGATTTTCATTATTAAGCTTACCACATAAAACGAAATCATCAAATGTCAGTGTGTCGTCCTCCATTAAACTATGCACTTTTAACCATTTTGAACTGTTACGATAAACAAATTTTAGAATCATTTTTAGCACGTGTCAAAATTTATATTTGAGTTACACAATAAGACCATTCACGCTCATTACTAAACACAAACTAAGTTTTTCTAAATTAAACGGAAAAAGAACTCAAATATTAAAAAAAAAAAAAATTGCCATCTCTTACTATTCCACAAGAATAATATAAAAAAGAGAGAAGGATGATTAAAAAACAAAATATATTTTTCAACCTAAAAAGAATAAAAATTATCCTTTTAGAAAAATAAATTTTATTTATGCCAAAAAGAATAAAATTAAAAACAAATATTTTTACTTTAAAAGCATAAAATGCAAATATATTAAGCAATTTTATTCAAAAATGTATAAAACTCATTTATGATAATTGTATTATTTGTTTAAAAACTTGAATTGAAACATTTTTAGAAATAGCTAAGTTATTTCATTACTAGGCTAGGTACGAGTAGATCATTTGGCCCAGAAAAACCCTAAAATCTTCTTCGAAAAAATCGTTAGCCTTCAGTTTTATTTGAATTTAAACATAAGTTTTACTTTTGTATAATATTGATGATTGATTGCTGTTTTGAAATGGAACTGAATAATAAATAACATAATAAGTTTTAGATGTTTTATGTGACCAATTTGTAATGTTGTAAAGCAAAGAACTATTTTCATACACGATTTACCTCATTGTAATAAAATTTGGCTTTGTTTTAATATGTGAAACATTTAATTTATTAATTTATTTACATTCATTTTTATTAACTTATAATATAATTATCTGAGTTGTACCTAATAATATAATTATCTGAGTTGTCAGCATAATCTGTATGTTTTTCATAAGGGATTCTAATTTACAATTTCTCAAAAATAATAATATTGTAATTTTCTGTATGCATTATTCTATAGGCGTGGCGACTGCAGCTAAATGAAATAGTACACCATTTTCTAGTTAGAAAATAAATTTTCTTTGAGATTACGAAAATTTCAACAATTTCTTCAAAAACTGGGTTACCATTATTGTCGAATGAATTACACACAAACATCTTTCTTTTATACAGGTAATTACATTTCATCCATGAAGCCATTTCAACTTCATTATTTATTGAAATTTTAAAAAATTTTGCGATTTTTTCACCTGAAATTGGAATGAATTTCAAATTTGTTTTTCTTAAAACGCCGAATTGATGTTTTGTCTTTAATTCAATTTGTTGATCTGCCATAAATTGCTGATGTCTAATAGTCAGCGTCTGACAGATATATTTAAAATTATTAAGTTTTGATGATAATTTGATAAAATAATTGTGTTTCGATTCAGATCTGATCCATGATAAATGTACCGAAGGTCCTAATTTTGTTATAATTCTCGGATAGTGGATCAGCATATGTTGTTTCGGAGTTAAATTTAAATGAAATTCAATTTTGAAGGCTTCTAAATATTCTTCTATCGAGTATTTTAATTGCAAAATAAGGGAAGAAGTAAGTTTAGGCGCAAACACTTTATCCATTATATCAAGTAAAAGAAGAATTACATTAAATTTGCTTTGTAATTTTTCAGGTATTAAATCATTCACGATGAGGGGTAGAACCCGAATTAAGCACCAAGTTTGAGCAGCTTTTTAACCTATTCTTTGTCCTTCTTTGTCAATTATTATTGGACTAGGTTTATTAGAAATTTCTAAAAATTCGTAATCAAACAAACGAATTCGATCATTGACAACTTTAAGCAGTTGTTTGTCGTAAGTAGTGAACGCCTTCATGAACTGTTTTATTGATAATTGGGCAAAGCCCTCCAATATATCATGCATTGCATCAACGGTCATTAAATCAAACAGATTAAAATAAGTTAAGTCTGTAAATGAACTTTTCTGTTTTATTCCACAAATATTATTGGAATGTTTCTGTATAAATTTTAATTGTTCACAACATTCACCGTAATGTTTCATGGTACGTAGTGTAACGAAGTTATACTGTTTGAAAACCGTCTCTACCAAACTTGTCCAAGAAAACAAAAACAAATCAAGGTAGAATCGTAAAAAAAAACTCTTCGTCATCAGATAATAAATAATACTGGTTCATTGCCTTTGATCGGTCATTTTAGCGCGGCTTTAGCTCAGGAGTAATGGGGTGGGCTTTTCAAAGGATGAACTCAGTCTTGAGAGACCGTTAATTAAATGTTGTAAACATAAATTTAAATAATTAGAAACAAAAAAACAAGTAAGGAATCATCATCAGCCAATTAGAACATTAACAACGAAGAAATCAGAGTAACACAAACCTGTCATGACATCACTCACCTCGGTCCCACTACGTTTTGATTTTTATCTCATTATCATTATATTATTACTTCAAGAGTATAACGAAAATTCAATGGCGTTTTAATTTGCAAAAATAAAAAAATTATGTATTTAATTTCAAAAATAAGTTTAGAATTCAAAATTTATAAACAAATGTGGAAATTTTAGATGAAACTACAAAGTTATGAATAATGTATGGACATATATGCAAATGGTTAAATTAAAAATAAACCCTAACTAAACTTATTAAATACCTCATCTACTTAAAATTAAGAAACTAATGAAGAAATAATAATAATAAACATACAATAAATGTATATAAATACTAATAATAATAATAATAATAAGAAATATAATATAAGGATAAAGAACAAATAAAAAAACTCTTATCTTGTGAAGGTGCTTAAATGTTGTATGTTGAGTGTTGAATGTTGCGCCGGTTCCAATTAATTATATTATTTGCAATGTTGCTTAATAGAATTGTTGTTGCAACATGAATGAATTGCGAATATGTGTTACATAGTGGTATATTCATCAGGGCACATAAATGAATGAATAATAATTACATATTCGCTATGATGTGTGTTATACATTCAATGTAGCTTATTGAATATTGAACATTTTGGATGTTCAAAATAACGAATCACTAACTATGCGACTGGCTGTCATAAACATTGTTCGAATCACAATTCAAATAATTCACTATAACTTATTTCAATATTATTTTACTAGATTTATATTAGTTTTAAATTTTAGAATATTGTTTTTAAAATTTTTAACGGATATTATGATCAAGGTTTATTTTTATTAGAGGTAATTTTATGTCTATCTGTTATATATTTTTTTACAATCACTTCACACTAAACGGTACAAGAATTGATCTTCTTGTAACTGTTTTTCACTTAACTAATTCACATTTTCCTAATTTTAGGAATTTTTGGTTAAAAAAAAAAAGGTTTTATTTATTATAATTCACTTAGATATTATTTTGTTATTTATGAATGTATTGTTATTAGATTTAAAAAGAAAATATTATTATTCACTCAGCTTACTCGAAGCACATCTCGAATAGCCGTTTAATGATCATACGATCATAACTGTCTCAACATAAATCGTGTCCTTGAGACCTCATTATAGCACACTTTCACATATATTCTAATTTTATAATTAATTAACGATAAATGGTATATAATGCAGAATGCTTATAAAAGTTCGCAATACAGGAAAACTTGGCCTTAAAACTAAGCAGAAACATTTATGTTTTTAATGTTAAATTGCATATACGTAGGTGCATAACCAATCCACTCACAAAAAGGGCAAATTCCAGTTAAATTCTAACCGAATTTAAAAATGCCGATAATTACTAAAGTTTATAAAAAAAACGCCTCGAGTTCTCTAGATTGATTCAAATTATTCTACAATAATTATCACCATATCAATCTATTGCCGCAATAAAAAAAAAACAAAATATATTGCGTAAACTGAACTTCACTTATTCAATTTGTAGCTTTTTCCAGGAACAAAACAAATTTAATTATTTTTAAATTTTTAACAAAAGGTTTTATTTCGGGATCGATTTTAATAAATCATCCACTCTATTCCATAGCAATTTATTGACTGTCTTCCCCATCAAAAAAAAAAACAAAACCCGATCATCATTACCACCATTCAGTCTGCATAACATTTGTAACCCAGGGATGGACACCGCTGTGTTACAGTAGTTTTGATTCTATTTCAGTTGATATCTTTTGACATTCTTCTTTCACAGAAACACAAATTCTGCAATAATTTTGACTGGAAAAGCTTTCTACGAATCCCAAAGGGCTATTTGCTCCTAAATTATCATAACCAATCGAAACCAAAAACTAAATTTCCATCGATAGTGATTCCATTTGTTTCTAAATCTTTAACATCATTAATTACAGGTGCCAATATGTCGTTGTAGGTACAAGTACCAGACTTTATGTCATTCACATTAAATAAACAGAGCAAAAATAAATTGTTGGTTTTTAATAGCTGTAACGGAATCCCAAAAGGGATTACGTTAACAGACATGAGAATAGCGGTCTGATGCGGTATAGTAGTTGGCTAGAGCTCACGGTGCGGCGTGGGGGTTTTCAGACATATTTCTCATGCTTGAATAACCGCATGAAGAACAAAATTAGAGGGCAAATGGAAATTAAAATTAAATTGCCACGGCCTCAGCGGCAAAAGAAAATAATAAGCTGGGAGTGATCGATCCGGAGTGACCGTCTCAATCCCAGGCGACTACCGCCGTGACTACCACACGGGCCTCCCCTCATCGGCCCGTCTACTGGGATGCTGTTTCCCAGTCGCGACGGCCACCGATGCCACTATGAGGGAAGGACGCCCGCATGACAATCCCAGCGACAATCCCCCGGAACGGAGACTGTCACCCCGACGCGATCAACTCATGTAGCGTGCCGCCCTCCAGCACAGCCTGTCCTGGAGGAACGAACGGCACGCACGGAAAAGGGTGGAAAAAGGCCGACCCTTCACATGACCCCACCTCACATCATTCGATCAATTATTTATTTACACGCACATGGTGCGGCGTAGCACACTACAGTAAGAATTCAAAGAAAAGTTCTGTTACGGTAAAAGTAAAAAAATTGAAAATTAGGTAAGTTAAATTACGTTAAAACTGATTCTACGTTAATGTTAGATTTCACTTTCACTATCACTGTTGTAAGAAAACCAAGAAAAACACAAAAAATACCTGAAAGAGATGAACCGTTATGGGGTCGAACCACACCCAAAACGGACAACCGATCCAAAGCGAAGAGAGAAAAAAACGGAAATTCCAAACGCAGTTAATCAAAATGACGGTAAAGAAAAATATAACCGGACAATACTTTGCTCTGCGTGGGGCGTTCACCAAATCGGTGCACCACCACGAATCGAGGATATCCGCAAAACAAATATATAATATATAGGAAAAAAAATAAGCGGAGGAAAAACAACTGTTACAATTAAAATAATTTACAGGTTGTTAATTTCCGCTAATAGCGTACCTTTTTTTTTTATGGCCCGTCCGACCACACCGCAAACAGCGCCGACGCAGGATCCCCCTCACAATTGATTGCCTGCCCCCCACGGGCGGGAATATTATCGTCAGAATCACGCACGGAATAATCAGTTTATTTTATTCACGCCCAACCATCAAATTTTCTGATTTTATAATTGAGGTGGGTATCTTGGTTCACTTTTTTTTTGTTTTTGACAGTGAAGATCTTAATTAATATTCTGATAACTAACACCATAAATATCCGATGTATAACAAGAACATCTGACAACGCATCACACTCTTAATTTTATTTTTCAGCAATAACATTTGCACACATTTGCAAACATCTACCACATTAGAATGTTCTAATTTCCGCTCACAGCTTCAAAAAAAAAAAAAAAAAACGGAATAAAACACCCCACAATGAACGGTCACTATTTATGATTAAATTTTTTTTTTTTTTATTTATTATTATTCAGCGTAAATTTAAAACACAAGAGATATATTATTGTTCTTTTATTTTATTTTGTTTTATTATTATAAATTTATAAATTTATTCGCATGAGGCTTTTCATTAACCTTTTATATTTTTTTTTTTTTAATCAAAAAACAAACTTCAAAATAACAGATTTTATATAAACCAAAAACAATTGTATTTAAAAGGTGACAGTCGGTAAAAGCAACATCGACCGCCTTTATCAAAAACCAAAACTAGACTAAGTTACCTTTTATTTTTTATTTTTTTCATCAAAAAAAAAATCAGTCCAATTCCAATTTATTTTTCCCCCTCCACTTTAACTTCGCATCGCTGTTCGTCCCACTCGTTGTATTTGTGCACATGTTCATCATTTTTATTTATTTTTTTATTTTTTTATTATTGTAAAATCTTTAATGATATATTTATGTTTTTTTTTTTTTTATGTACACAAATACAACGAATAAGACGAACAACGACGACGAACATATGTACATACTTAGTTGTACGGCCGCCTCGGATTCATGTTGAATACACCGATCGGCTTTTTCCCCACACAGAGCAAATATCACGCGTTAATTTAAGCCAATGATACCAGAAAGAAAAATGGAATATTCCAGATTGAACATTTTAATAACGTAAACATTCCATCTCATACTACACAATACATGTACACACACCAACTCGCAAGAGATATGTATGCTTGTACATGACAATATAGAAAACAAGTAAATGCAAAAAAAAATTTAAAATATGTTTACATAGCAATCGGAGGGAATATTAAATCTAAATTTGGAAATCACAAAAGCGAGCATAGGTATAAACACCATGGTGGTCAGGGTATTTTATAACGACAAAAAAAAAAAATTTCAAATTATATGAGCGTTTGGAATCCTCGCAAGAATTATGTTCTTCTGCTTCAAGTGGAGACGTATGCCAGTCGTAACATAGCATGAAATTGGGAAAATTACGCAAGGTGAAGTAAAACGCACCAATTTTATGTGGTCCAGATTTTGACCCTAATGAATTTATGCACTCAAAATCATCGTAATAAATTTGTAAAAACAGATTATACTTATTAGTCTTAAAATGAGCACAAATTTTAAAGTTGTCTCCATCACTATAGTTCATTATGATTCCAGGATCACTTTGTGTTTGCTTTCTAAATAAAATTTCAAATACTTCTTTATCATTAAAAATCCACTCTAAGGTTGTCTATATTGGTACGTACATATAAGTCGATTGAACAACACATAATTCATAGTTGTTACTGCTTCTATTAATTTTGTTTTCGAAACGAACCCCGACACTCAATTCAATAGGTGCAACAAAATTATTAAGTTCTTAAAACATTTTTCTTCTTAAGTACGGTGTTTTGTATTTTTCAACGCATAACTTAATAGTGTCAATGAGAGCAAGAAAATTCGCTTTCGTAGAACTATTTGTCTCGGCTGGTAAACTTTCCACCAAAGCATGAAAAATATTGTTAGTGTAATCCGATATAAAATTTAGTATTGAGGTGATTTGTGATTCCGATAAGCTCATTGAATTTAATTGTTTAACAAAATTTGCGAACTCATAATCTTGCCCACTTGAGAAGTTAGTTACCACATCAACAACATTACTATTACTTTTATTAATTGAACCTTCACATTGTTCGCTGAGAAGAACGACGTCCAGTCCGAACGTTTCTTCTAGTTTCTCCAAGACGTCGCCTTCTAATATTTCTGTTTGAAAGTCGCTGTTATTATTATATTTCGCATTATTAGCTGAAAGACACTTTCCTATTTTTAAGTGCTTTCTTAAACTGTCGAAAGATGAAAATTCCGACTGGCAATCATTTTTGTTTAAACAACACTTTAGTTTACTAGATTTTGTATTAAATATGAAATGAGTATATTTTATATGAAAAAATAGACTGTTTATTTCACTAAACTTCTCACAACACTCAAAACAAGAATATATTTGATTTTCCATTGCTTATATATGTAGCTACATAGTACATATAAATTTATAAAGAATAAAAATTATTATAATGTGCTTCCAGTTGAGGTCTATGAACTACTAAAGAACATAAATTACAAAAACACACAAATGAAAAGGATTCCAAAATAACAATATTGTTGTTTTAAGTAATAAAATTTATCCATTTTAAGATTATGCTTAAATTAGATGAAGTTTATTATTAAAAGTATGAATTTTAATTATTTCGAAGATTTTTGTAAAGTATAATATTACTTCTTAGTACAAGAATAAAATTTGTTCTAAACAGTAAAAAATTTTAATAATTCAGAAATAGAAAATTTTAAGTTTTTGAAAAGTACGTATTTAATGTTTTAAATTGAATTAAATTAATCCAAATTTAATTCATACTTAGGATAAAATCAATTTTTATCCTTTCATTTTTAACCGTGTAGGTGTTTAAAATTTGTTTCTGAAAATGATAATCGTTCCCAGTAAATGCGTTTAGTGGCTTGTACTCGTGATCAAAACTTATTTTATATTTTACTTCCTCCTCACGTGTATATTTAAGACACTTTAGTTGGTTGACTGTCAAGTCTCCTACGAGTTTACCTGAAGTATAAATTGAATGAGAAAAAAACAGTATTTGATTTTAAATTGAATAAATTATTACCTGGTCGAATAGACTTATACTTTTTAAGATCGGGGCTGTCATAATTTAAAAATTGTCGAAATTCAAAAGCTGAATTTTAAGCGGGCATGGTTTTCTACGAGCTTCTTTCGCCAAAGAAGCAAACTCACTCGGTAGATTTATTAACTTTCCTTTTATCTTCCGTTCAATTAATGAATGCGTTGAGTCACGTACATTTTGCGTATGCCCTTTCTCCAAATATTTCTGCTCGATTACGACATTAAGTTGTGTGGATAGATTACAAAGAGCATTTGACAAAACTTCGTTTCGGTTCTGGTAGCCACACCCTTCGAATAAATTACAACAGGCACTTTTGATTCATTTAATGCATCTGCAATTTTTATGTGGTTACAAATTATTATGGTAAAACAAGATGCCAGCAATTGGCCTTGTGTTCTATCCCACATGTAATTGGAAGAGTCGTGCGTCACTACATCATTTATTATGAAATTGAGGATCTGCAATTTAATTTTATAATACTGCGGGCTTGCATCAAGCTGTGTACACAATTTTACAAACTACTGGTCAACTAGCTCTATGTGATGGTTATATTTGCCTACTTCTAAATTACCCACTTTATATTCAGTCTAAGTATTGCATCGATCCTTACGTGGCTTGAAAATTGAATAGTTCGACTCTTTTAAAAAGTTATTAAACGAACAATTAGAAAATGATTCAAACTGATATTTTTGACAATCAATTACGTATTCATTGTATGTCGCTTAACGTCTGCAAATAAATCTTTTTTGTATCTTTCCTACGATAGTGTGATTCGAGCTTGGGATAAGATTCTAAAAAGAGCTTTAAATGTGACTGTCGCTTTTCATTTGTAATAAATCTTTCGGATGTCAGTTATTCTTACCTTTCTAGTCTTCCTAGTTTCAGTTGGATTTATTTGTAGACCGTGAGGTAAACCGTTTTTAAGCCACAATCGCATCATCTTTTCTTTCCGATTGTACTGAGCAACATTTTTTGCCGTAACTGCAACATACCCCCGTTTCTAGTTTTAAAAAGTAGCTAAGTGATTTAGTTCTTCGAGACGAGCCTTCTGTGTATAACCGATTTTTGGATTCTTCTTTGATCAAATTACAAACATACATTTTTTCTGGGTCCAATCCATTTTCCAAAATTGTGCGAAAATTTGTTCTCTGATTGTGTTAGTAAACTGGGAACATTTCCTGAATTTACTTTTTAGGCAGTAATTCGATGAACACTCTTCACCAAGTTTTCGTTCTGGCCTTTCTGTACCATACTTAATCTGCTTAGTTCTAGATCGTTCGTAGCCCTGACACGCAGAACTCTTCATGCGATTTTGTTGCGATACATCATCAGTTGTTTGTAGCATAATCTGTCTGAATAACAATATTGTCAATATTATCTGACTGAATAACATTATTGGCAGCGTTATCTATCTGAATAACATTATGTACATAAATATTATTGATAGGTTCAATTACTAATACTGCTTCGTTTATGACCGCCTCAGGCTCCATATCAACATATAGTATTCTGCACATGCTTGAACATTGATCAACATTTCAGAAACTTCAAAATCATACTCCTCGTTTTCGGCCATATCATTGACATTCATAATTTCTGCAGATGTAGCAGTATAAGAATATATTTTTTCGAAATTCGCAATGTTTACTGTTTCTGCTGGATATGCGTTTTTGGGCCTCGACTCTTTTCGGCGATACGTTTTTTTGGTTAGATCTAAGAAGCATTTTTTCGTTTCAGTTTTTATAACTACAATTAGATTGAAATTGCATTTTAAGAATAAATTGCATGGAAATAATATGACGTAACAAACATATTTAAAATAAAAATAGGTCGTATCAATATTTAGATTTATTTTCGATATTATTTTACACAGCTGGGTAAATTTAAGAATATTTTAGTTTAAATATTACCAAGAAATTGGTTTTGTCTTAATTAAGTAACTAATTAAGACAAAATGTTAAGTTTTGCGAAAATTACCAGTTTTTCAGCATTATTAAGCAATTTATTTTACCATAAAAAACCACGACTTGCTCACCTAAAACTCTACGAAATTATGCGTGATACGACGTATTATTTTGACGTTTCCATTCATGATGATACGCCTTAAAATAAAAGCAGGAAAACCATGATTTCCGATTGGAAGACGATTCTTTTCTATTGTTTTATTGTGTAAATCAACCAGAGGCGTCGTATTAAAACAAAAACCCATTTTTAAAAAATTTGATGTTATGCCTTATTCATTTTAAACCATCGATCCAATTCCTTTACAATAACAATTGCACTATATGCAATTTATCAATAGCAATTTTAAAAAAATCATCAGATTTTTATGTTTTACTAATATCGAAAGTATTTGTGAAAAGCAAATTTGTTCCACTAGGAACATAGCTACTATAAGGCGGGTTTTAGTATTCGTGTCTGTTCCAGTTTGCGAAAGCAATTTTCGAATTTAGTTACTTTAAAATCATATACAGGGTGGGCCAAATAAATTTTTTTTTTTTAAATGCAATAAAACAAAAAGTTCTGAATTTTTTTTCAAATTTATTTTTTCATTGTAAAGAACAATCCTTCCGATTAATTATGGAATACTATTTCATTCATATGACTGCATCGGCTGGCCTTGACGTACCCCATACGGTCGGTCCAATTTTTGAGCACATTTTCGATGGTATGCGGCATTATGTCTTCAATGGCAATGCGAATATTGTTCTTGAGAGCGTCAATCGTTGCTGGCGTAACACTTATCTTTGACGGCACCCCAAAGATAATAGTCCAACGGCGTCAAATCACAGCTCCGAGGCGGCCAAATCACATTAGCATTTCGGCTGATAATTCGATCTTCGAAGACAGTGCGCAAAAGATCAATTGAAACGTGTGCTTTGTGGCACGGAGCGCCGTCTTGTTGAAACCAAATGTTGCCTATGTCCTCCTCTTCAAGTGCCGGGAACAAAAAATCGTTTATCATGGCGCGGTAGTGCTCACGATTGACAGTAACGGCGGCTCATTGCTCATTTTCAAAGAAAAATGGCCCAATGATGCCACCGCACCAAACAGTCACTCGTTGAGGATGCATAGTCTTCTCTACGATCACGTGCGGATTCTCCGAGCCCTAAATGCGACAATTCTGCTTGTTTACATAGCCGCCAAGATTGAAATGCGCCTCATCCGAAAAATGATTTTTTTGCCAAGATTTTCGAAGTAATGTTTCAATATTTCCCAGCATTATTCAAGCGAATACACAACCTTTTTCGTTCAGCGGAAGGATAAAACTAACTTTCTGTCAAATCAAAAATGACTTAACCCTTACCATACTCAAAATAACCGATAGTTCAAAAAAAAAGTTAGATGGCCCACCCTATATTGTCCAATTTTTCAACTAGATCTAATTTCACATAAAATATTAGATAGATTTCTTCTTGTACTCTTGGTTTGGATGAACTCTACAATTGGAGAGATTTTACAGAATTGGCACCCTGCATAAAAGCTAATGAATTTTTTGCTAAAGGGCCGGTACGCTGCTGAAGTGAAATGAAATTTTCAATGGTCTCCAAAAGCAGGAAGATAAATCTTACGTGAAAAACTAGTTTGCTAATATGGTTTTCCAGTTGCAACAAAAAACAGACTCCGAGTCGAATCCGAGTTGAAAAATTACAGTTTTTTGATATTTCTATTTCCCCATAACAAAATTTTTTTCTTAAGACCATTTATTAGGTATTTATTAACTATCTTATTATTTTATAAATATATTTTGCCTCATATTTTGCTTTGACGTTCAAATGACATTTCGAGCGACAAATGACAGTTGTTGTAATTTGTTTTCGCTCAGTCTTTTTTTCCCTCGACTGGAAAACCATATAAGTTTCGTAAATACATATTTTAGATCGTATAATTTCATGCTAAAATGTCAGAGCCATATTTTATTTTTGTGTTTTTGATTTGTGAATTAATTTCGGTTTAAATAGAACGGTTATTTTTCTTTAAAATAATAAGAAATATAATTTGTTTATACAAGTATGTACAAAGCTTTGTAGAACCCAATTTTATTTAAATTTCTAAAGAAACAAAAGTCTTTAAAACTTGCTTTTACGGAAGGCAATTAAGAAACAGAATAAGAAGCGGAATCTTTCAGTTAGGGTAACATCTTAGAGAACGAAGAAAACGTAGGCGTGAACTGTATAAAACATTTCTAAATGTTAACTCGCACTTTAGTTGGAGGATATGATTGCCGATAACAAGTTCTTTAAAGAAACTTTCATATGACGATTCAAAAATTTGATAGGCTCTATGAAATTTTTAAAGTTGAATTAGCTCCGAAGAGAGCAACTCGACCCCACGGTATTCCCGCAAAAGAAAAGTTTGCTATTAGCCTGGATTAAGTAAGATTTAGGTAAATTATTAATTTAAGATACATATTTTTAAAGCTATAGTATATTTCGCAAGTGGAACCATTCAACGCCATGTAGCAGCTTCCTGTTGGAATACACGAGTCCTTATGTGCATCCACTTAGCCAAACAGAGTACTTAATGCTGAACAAAGCAAACCACCGTAATCGGAACTAAAATGAAACAAACTTTTGTCTTGCGAGAGACCATTTATGTACTTTAATATTCACAAAAAAACTAAACTCTAATACATAAAAACAAGAGAGAGAAAAATAAAATGCAAAACAAAACGCCTACTTCACCTCAATCGATTCTGGACTGTCAACAAATAATTCAAAATGTCCATATAACTTATTTTAACACTCCTCCTCAATTTAATTATTTGTACAATTTAATTTAATCCGCATCGCTCGCGTAGCATGATATGCCGCTTTGCCGGCAATGGTTTTGTTAGTAAATCAGCCAACATATCTACTGAAGGGCAATATATGCATGATACGAATCTTCGTTGCACGTAATTTTTAACAAAATGATATCGCGTATTCACATGTTTTGTTCGATTTGACAATCTTTCCTCTTCTATTAGCTTCAAACAACTTTGGTTGTCTTCGTAGATTGTTGTCGCTGTTTGAACCGGCTGTTGCAAATCGTTCAGCAACCGCCGCAACCAAAATGCCTCTTGACACGCTTCGGACAATGCGATGAACTCTGCTTCTGTAGATGACAATGCGACGCAATTCTGCTTTCGACATGCCCTACTTACGATGCCACCATTAACAATAAAAATATAACCAGTGTTTGATTTTCGGTCCTTTTTATTTTCGGTCCAATTGACGTCAGCATATCCGTAGAAAAATTTGTCCGAATTGTCATCACTGCCTAATGCCAATTTTATATTCGCAGTGCCCCTTAGATATTTCAATACTCGTTTCAATTCGTTTCAATCTTGTTGACGTGGTTGTTGCACTCGTTGCGCTAATATTGATATACTCGCCGAAATATCCGGTCGTTTATTCACGGATATGTAAAGCAAACACCCGACGAGTTTCTGATAATCTGTATTTGTCAGCAAAAAACTATCATCCGCATCGGATTTATCGTAGTTCACTTTCATCGAAACGTTTGAAACTTTCGCATCACTGAGACCGAAATCCGCAGCAACTCTTTGAATGTATTTTGATTGACACAAATGATAAATGTTTTTTGCGTCCTTGATGATTTCTATTCTGAGGTAAAATTTAATTTCACCCAGATCTTGCAATTCAAATTTTGATGCGATGATTTCCTTTATTTCGTTACCTGTTTTTATTGATTTCGCTGCCACAATCATATCGTCGACATAAATCAGAAGAAATGACCATTCGCCGTTTTTCTTTAGTGAGTACAAGCATTGATCTGCTTTGCTTTGATGAAAACCCGCATCTATCAATACTTCATGAATAGGGTCATTCCAAGTTTTCGCCGCTTGTTTTAGACCGTATAGACCTTTTTTTAACAAACAAACGAGTTCACTATTCTCCTCAAATCCCGGCGGCTGTTTCGTGTAGATCGTTTCATTCAATTTCCCATTTAAAAACGCCGTTTTGGCATCAATATGTCGCACAATGAGTTTTCTTTCGATGCAATCGATAAAAGCGCTCTGAATGTTGTTTGTCGAGCAACAGGAGCAAACACTTGATCTTAATCAGTTCCATATTTTTGTGAGAAGCCCTGTGCGACTAAACGCGCCTTGTGTCGATCAATTTTTCCTTCCGCATCGGTTTTTACTTTATAAACCCATTTGCAGCCTATCGCTTTTCTGTCCTTTGGTAATTCGCACAATTGCCATGTTTCATATCTCTTTAATGATTCTATTTCATTTTTCATTGCGCGAATCCATTGTTCTTTATGCTCACTGGACAATGCCTCCGATAGACTTTTCGGCTCGACGACTTTATAAATCATTTCGATTTCGTCGATCAATCGTCGTGGTGGCACACCCTTTTTTACACGCTGTAAAATGCGATGCACTGATGTCTCATGAATGGGAATGACTCTGTTGTTTTCGTCATTGAAAATACAATGTAAGCCGTCAGCGAAAGATTCGAATTCGACATTCGACACTGCATCACCAATGTTGTTGCGCACACCCGCATTATTTTCTGTCGTCACAGTATCGCTCATCACGTTTTCACGCACATTTGGATCAATTTCAGTTGACTTATTCATATCGATACCGATTATACTTGATTCGACATTCGCATCACTTGATGATAAATCAACGCTGATTTCACTCGCTGATTTTTCCGTAAAACGCACGTCGCGACTGATCACCAACTTATTTTTGACTAGATCTAAGCATCTGAATCCCTTTGAATTTTCGTCATAACCAACAAAAATCATCGGTGTGCTGGTATCATCCAATTTTCATTGTTTCTCTGTGGCACATGAACAAAAAATTTAGCATCAAAAATTGAAAAATGTTTAATACCTGGTTTCCGCTGATTCCGCGCCTCATATGGTGTCTTTTCGATCGCTCTGCATGGCAAACGGTTTTGAACATAATTTGCCGTTTTACTGCTTCTGCCCAAAATGTTTTCGGTAAATTTGGGTCCACTTGCAGCATACAACGCGCCATCTCGATGAGCGTACGATTTTTTCTCTCAGCAAGACCATTCTGCTGCGGCGTGTATGGTGTTGTAAACTGAATCTGAATTCCTTCATGTTTCAAAAAATTAACAACGTTCTTTCCGGTGTACTCTCCTCCTCGATCGGACCGTATAACTTTTGGTTTCGTAGAGAATTAATTTTTTACCAATGCTACGTACTCCTTTATTTTCTCGTCGACTTCTGATTTATTTTTTAGCAAATAAATCACCGTATAGCGCGAATAATCATCTATGAATACGAGTACGTACCGCTTACCGCTCGGAGAAACTGTTTGCATTGGTCCGCATACGTCAGTATGTATAAGATCAAGTGGAGCTGTAGATTTTGTAAATGATTGCTTTGGAAACGGCAAACGTGTTGTTTTTCCCTTGAGACACACTTCGCATTTAACCTTGATGCCGCAATCGACAATTTGCTTGCCGTCAACTAATCCTTTCGAATACATTTGCTTGATTGCATCTGTATCGCGATGGCCAAAAATGCGATGCCAGTGATGAATGCAATTTTCTTTATATTCGCGTACTGCATACACTTTGTTCGGCTGACGAAATTTAAAAAAAAATCGATTGAGCGTGTGCTACTGCCACTTGTTTGTCTCCGAATTTAATTTCACACGTTTCAGAATTCGGAATGAAATTCACTGCATAGCCCTTTTCCGGCAACTTTTTCACCGACAGCAAATTTCCTTGAATACTCGGCACGTACAACACATCTGTTACCGTTGCCACACCATTTTCATTGACCATTTCGATGCGACATACGCCTTTTCCCTTGACATCTACGCTTTCACCGTTTGTGACGTTTAAACTCTTGCATTCCGCTTGATCTAGTGAAACGAAAAAACCTTTGTTGCTCGAAATATGTTTCGTAGCACCCGAATCGAAAATCCATCCACCACAATTTTTTTTCGATGAAACCACAAATAAAAAATTGTCATTTTCTTCAACTTTATTTATTTTGTCACTGAATCGATGCACTTTCATTTATTGTGTGTTTCTTTTTCCACGATTTATATTTACCGCATTCACTATTTACATGGCCAGATCGTTTGCAAAAGAAACACTTAATATTGTCTTTAAATTTCGCCGTAGTTTTTAATGCCGAATTTGTATTTTCATGTGACGTCTGCCTCTGGTCGTGCCTCTAGTGCAACAATTAAATTATCGTAACTGCGCGGTAAACTGCTTACGATAACACCAACATGCCATGTATTTCACAATTGCTTTTCGCCCAAATCACTTAATTTCTGGAACAAATTCGTGAGTTCATTCAAATGGTCTTCGACGTTTCCACCTACACTTATTTTTAAACCACAAATACGTCGAATTATGCTCATTTTATTTGCCATTGAGTCCTTCTCATGAAATGTTTTTAATGCCGTCCATGTATCTTTCGCCGTGGTTTTATTTCAAATGTAGCACAATTGGTTGTCTTCGACCGACAAACTAACCCACGTCCGAGCCTGATCATCGCGAATTTGCCTTTTGTTGATTGCTTCCGCATTGGCATTATCTTCCGTTGGTTCTGGTTTTGTTTCATTTAAAACACTCCACAATTTTTCTTTCATAAGCAATAGCTCTATTTTATACTTCCATTTAAAATAATTGTCGTTGTTCAATTTTGTTAAAAACGCTTTATTTGAGTCCGCCATTTTTACTTTATTCACTCGCACTTTCTTTTCCGCATAAACTGTTCTTTATACTTCTTTTATTTAAACTTAATGTCGCTTGTTCAATATCTGGGCCTATAACCTGTTGGAATACACGAGTCCTTATGTGCATTCACTTAGCCAAACAGAGTACTTAATGCTGAACAAAGCAAACCACCGTAATCGAAAATAAAATGAAACAAACTTTTGTCTTGCGAGAGACCATTTACATATGTACTTTAATATTCACAAAAAGACTAAACTCTAATACATAAAAACAAGAGAGAGAAAAATAAAATGGTAGTACGATTCTGGTCAACAAATAATTCAAAATGTTCATATAACTTATTTCAACACTTCCTACCGTATCAGTAAGCAGCACAATGGCACTATCTCGAACAATGTTTCTTCAGCAATGCTAAATGCAAACAAAATGCGGGAAGCCGATTTTTTAATTACAAGACACTAATTTGATATTAAATGATTTTCAATAATTTCATATTAAATTTTCAGTGCTTTCACAGTATAGTCCAAATGGCTATAGCGGACGCAAATTATAAATTTATTTACGTGATTATTGGAGCACATGGTAGCGAAAAGGATGCGAATATCTTCGCGACAACTTCCATCGGGAAAAAAATTATTGATGATTCTGTTAGCTTTCCTGACGATGTACATGTTGCTGTAGTAAAACTTTCCTTTTACTTCGAGGGAGATGATGCGTTTTCCCTAACAAAACGTATCATCAAACCTGATGCTCCCAAGCAGAAATCTAAATTCACTGACGAGCAGAGAATTTTCAACTATCGACTTAGCAGAGCCAGATGGAAAGTTGAAAACGCTTTTGGGATTTAACCATCGAAATGGTTCTGGCTCAAATGGATTGTCACCCTGAACGAACCCAAAAAACAGCTAACCCTTATTGCTATTTGCATAATTGGATGCTCAAAAATAATAAATCGTCATATTGTCCGCCTTCATCCGTTGATTCTTTTGGTCAAGAAGGTTATTTAATTGAAGGCGAATGGCTAAAAATTATTGATACAAAATCAAGAAGGACTTACGTGATAATAATGCGGGTTTCTTGAATTAAAACAAATCTGAAATTTTGAATATAATTATTTTTAATAATATAAAGAAAAAATTAAATAAAAATATAAAAATAAAATTTATTCTTCCTTTGAGGAGCCAATTATACGTATTTTAAATTTAATTCGGTTTCATGCTTCCGAGTTGTAAGAGAATTCATCTGTATTAGTACGATTCGCTAGTACTTAAACGCACAGCACATTCTGTATATATAGAATGTAAATTGTGGTATAATCAGTCCAGTCGCCGCGGCCTGATGAGAAGATTGATTTTTTCATAATCATAAGCTCATCAGTTCGAAACTGGATTGAATTCTCTTACAATCTTCGAAACATATTAAAATCATATAATTAAATAAATAGAATTCTGTCTATTAGTCGGTTTCGTTGAATTACTGTTCGTAAATACTAATATACTTCTCGTGTTAATCGAAACACACTTAAAATGGTCTAATCACCGGTAGCATATTAGATATTACATGAATTAATTAATATTCAACAAAAAATGAACAAAGTAAAAATTAGCGTACACAGAAACAGAGCTGTGTGAATATTGTTAAGAAGAAAAATTGTAAGAGAATTCATCTGTATTAGTACGATTCGCTAGTACTTAAACGCACAGCACATTCTGTATATATAGAATGTAAATTGTGGTATAATCAGTCCAGTCGCCGCGGCCTGATGAGAAGATTGATTTTTTCATAATCATAAGCTCATCAGTTCGAAACTGGATCGAATTCTTTTACAATCTTCGAAACATATTAAAATCATACAATTAAATTTTCTGCTAGTTCATCCAAAAACAGGTAAGTGGCATAACTTTTAAGCTCGTTTTGAGGATTTTGTGGACTATTTAAGTTCAGCCTTTTTTCCGGATTTCAATTAATTTTGATATGCCAATTAATTTTGATATTTTTGATATGTCTTTATCACCTAAATGCTATATAGATGGAGGCTTTTCCACACAGACAGCTAATTTAATTCTCTCCTCCAAATTAAACTTTTGGTTTTTTGCTTAGTTTGCCCTTCACGATTCGCACTTATTTGATGGTCACGAAATAACCTCCTCGTCTTCTTCCTCGAACAAATATTCCAATTCAATAAATTCCATATTTTATTACTGTTGGAATAAACAATAAATAAAATTATATTTAAATATGTGTAATTTAATTACAAACGTAAACAAAATCTTTATTTTTGTTTAATTACTCAGTTTGTTTAATTACCGTAAATATTTTAACTCAATTATATGGATTTTTACATTCAAACGCAATAAAATACACTTTGATAGTTGATTATTTCTTTATTCAAAATCAAAACGCAAAAACTCAAATGAAATTGTCAAAATTTATCTTCATAGTCCGGGAAAATAAAAAATGAAGTGAAAAATGCGTAGAGATAAAATAGAGACATCTGTATTCTAATATGAAAACCCCCATTTCGCTGGCTAAACTACGTACATTAAAGTGAAATTCAGCGGTGAAATTTTCATGTTCATTTTGGCTTGAGTCATTTTTATATAAGAAATTTTATTTCACTTCAGCAGCGTACCTTCTTTCACTTCGCCAACGTGGAAAACGTTTAGATCTTCATTCTTTAATTCAAAAATTAGACAATATGTCATTTTAAGGCATCTAACTTCGAAAAATTTCTATCGTGAAATAGAACAGACACGAATACTAAGAGATAAGCTCCGATATTCGGGGAAATTCCCGGATAAACTTTTTTTATCTTATTTGAATATTTTAAAAATTTTAATATTTTCGGCAGAAATAAAATAAAATACAAAATCACTTTTCAATTAAGATTATTTACGTTCTTCGGAACTCTCGATATTAGATTAACCCCAAAAAGCTATACTCTAATTATATTACAATATTATATGTTATATTTAAAATGCCTAAAATAATTTAAATAACAGCAAACAATATGCAAATTGAATTCCCATAAAAAAAACTCTTGTGACGAAATGTACGCACCTAATTTTCCCTAAACAAATTTAAATCGATAATTTTTCAACTTACACAAACTGATAAATTAAATCCAAAAGCCAGATCCATAAAAATGTCCTATAATTTATACTTGTTGATTAACTATGTATATTTACAACACAGAGAATATTGTTTGGCTGTACTGTGTAATTTTATGTAGGTATAGTGTTATGTAAATTCCCCAAAAATAATAAAAAATAAATCCGATTGTCATTTATGTATTTCGAAAACAATTTTCCATTTTTCATTTAATTTTAAAAAATTAATTTGTTTGTTTATTTTTTCCCTTTATTTTTATTTTTATTTAATCTGACTTTGATTAAAAATCGCAAAAGGGAACGAGAAATAAATCGTTTCAATGAAAAATCAGCAATTTTCGATGGAATTAAATATAAAACACAAACAATTTATTTGTATAATATTATATTAAATAAATTACGAAAATTAAGTAACATAAAATAGAAAATTTATATAATGTTTAGTAATGAACTTGTTTAAAGATTAATGTTTGAGATTTTTATTAAATTGCAAAGTGGAGAATTTGCTACCAAATCATGTTGCTTATAAATTTTAAATTGAATTTTTATTGATTTAATTGGTGTTTGATTTCAATTTATTCCATGTACACTTCGTCAGAGAGTTGTTGATCAATTATTTTTGTTTTTATAATTTTATATTTTATACTAATAAGGTGATTTACAATAGTATATTGAATAAAATGGGAATCAGATTTGAAATACATAAAATAGAATAAGTTTTTTAGTTACTTAATCAAGGGTACATATCTTTGCATGAGAGGTAAACTATAATATGTTCATTTTCTGTCAAATTTAGTTTTTGAAGCTGCGTTACCTAATGTTTCCCGCTCTTTGCAGTGGTATGCACCCGTCTATCCAGTTCCTCATACTCGCCGAAAGTGAACCATTAAATTAACACCATGTGACATTTCATATCGTAGTATACAACATTATATGCAGATATATGTATAACTTTTTATTCCTTGAAGTAAAACTACAAGCACATGGTGGTTTACACCGCGGAATAATATTTTTTAGTATAATGCACTGTATCATAAGCCTATTTTAAAGAACATTTGACGATACACTTCTGGTGTTCTATACTTTTGGCTTTTGGGCAATAGCAATGCAAGATTACATTGTAAAATATAAATGTGAAAAGTGCCTTCTTTCCGCAAGTGCCCTGCTTACGGCTTTTTCTAAAGCATCTGTTTATGCTCATAAAAATTGATGAACAATTTTATAATATGCTCTTTCAGTTCTCCCAAGTCCCAACCACCATTGCGCATCATTGGTCATGTCTGTTTGATTACTGATCGTGAATGGATTGGTGCGTCAGTTGGTATTAGCAGTTTTGATTTATTATTGATGTAAATTACTCCTCATTATTAATGGGTTTTTTATTCTCCTCATTGACTACCACCGATTTTGAATTAGTTTTCGCTTATTACTTCTATGAGTTGAGAAAATCGATGGGTATTGTTAGGATGAATGTTGTACCGTGTCAACTCGAGGGTTAACGAATAATTTTTATGTTGGTTGCGATAACAATGATTGTAAATCGGGTTTTTGTGCTGGGTAATTGATTTTATTGATGAGATGCCAAGAAGATAAAGAAGAAGAAGAAAAAAATTTTTTTTTAGTTCATGAAGGGCAGAAGCAGTGACTTAAATTAAGATTAAATTAAAAATATAGTATGTCGGAGTTTTTTCTTTGGTACAAATTAAAACGATAATATAGTATGTAGTACCAGAGCCTACTGTATAAATAAGAGCCTATTTTTTACTAAGCTTAAGATAAGGTACTTACAATTATTTCATTACTATGAAACTATATGGGAAAACGATTATTTTCATTTACAATTTTAGTTTATTAGAACTCTAAGCTTTTGATTTGTTTTTATACGAAAATATTCATGAAATATATAATTTTATTTGATTGAAAAATCGAGTCTTGAAAATGTTTATTTCTTAGTGAAAATCGTCTTCATAGGTATTTTTTAACCTTAAAATGTTATTGTTTTTGTAATATACGTCATAAACTCATAACTCGAAATTTATAAACAATACAATAATTATCTCTTTCATTGCCTCTACTCAAATTTGAATTCGAATACCTTTCTATTGTTATTTTGAATTTGCGAAGCATGCTAGATTGTTTTGATTTTTTGGTTTCTTCACGCTCATTGCATTGATTTAATTTTTTCTGTTTGGCTCTTTTTGATTTATTTTAATTTCGATTGTTGAGCGGAGACGTGTTGTCCTTTTCCTTACCATTGGTTTTAGATGTGGACAAATCATGACGTCATTAAAACAAATTCTTATTGTTGTAGAATTTTTTTTTTTTAATTTAGTTTCCCTTATTTTCTTTAAATTATTGCTGAAAAATAGGGAAATTTGAGAACCTATGTTTTAAGTGAGTAAAGACATTGAGTTATTTTTTCAATTTCAGAAAAAATTATTTAACTGGGGTTAACTTTTCATTCATGCTATCGTCAATCGAAATCGCGTTTTCTCATATAAACGCTTTGAAAATTAATTATTTTTTAGTGTTTCTATGTACCTTATTTTAAGTTCATTTTTCACATTTCATGTTCTCTATTCACATCAAGATGGTTCTGGTAGTGTGTACGGAAGCTTTAAGTTGGAAAAGCTATCGTGATTTTTTTGTTGTTCGATAATCTAAACGGAACGATTTAAAAAAATAAATTTGGTGGTAGACGATCAAAATTGTGATTTGTGACGGAAACATGTGCTTTATAAATTTAGTTTAATTAAACTGTTCTGTTCAACAGATTTAACATTAAAATACATAAGTTTGTTGTAAATCAATCTAACTGGTGATTAGCGAGATCAGTGAAAAAAATAAAAATAAAAACGATATCCAGCTAATTACTGTAATACAAAACGTAATGTTACAAAAGGGAAAAACCAAAATGTGTTTACCGAAAGGTGTAACTATTTTGAGTGATATGTGCTTTTGAGCTTTTGGGTATTATAAAAGATAAATATAAACGTTGAATTAATAATTATATTAAATAATCAATATTTAATGATTTAAATAATAATTGACTATGAATAGTTTAAATTACATAACAATCCAAATTAAACGGTAAAAATGGCAAGACCATGCTTTAATATAAAATACCAAACATAATAAAAATAATAATTTAACGTTAAATACATAAACGTACACCTTATCTAACCCAATAAAGCGCACCAAGCACCAGTCGAACATACATATGTATATTTACAAACAATTAATTGCGGAATTCAACCTTCAATAACTCAACAACCAACATCCACATTTTGGTTTGTTGGTATGGCCATATTTTCATTAAGTTTTTTTTTTTTTTTTATATTTACAATTAATTATTATTAATTTATTATTATTCAATTACTTATAATTCAACTAGTTAGGGTATTATGGTAGCATAGTTTTCACCATTTCCTCATTGTTAACCAAAGTTATATTTTGCGTTCATTTATTTTGTTTAAATAAGCAATCTATGCTCATTTTTGTAAAGTTCAAAATTTAAAATGCTGCTTTTCACCTTATTATTATTATTATCTGACAAAATGGAGTAGAAATTTTTCAGTTAAAGAGGATGAACTAGGGTGAGTATGGAGCAGCTTTGGAAGGTGTATTTTGGCTATTCTTGGTTAGTGTTTTGATTATTTTTTTTTCTCTCGTTTCCTTTTGTTGGTTTTTCCATTTTCTTTTCATTTTTATTTTTTTATTACTAGCGGTCTCATACAGATCCGTCTGATCCCTTAGAAACCCCCACCCCAAGCCCTGAGCTAAAGTCGGCAAATTCGGACCCTCTGAGGTTACCAGATGAATAATTTCTGTTGGCGGAAGCAACCGTAAAAATGGTTGTTCTCAGTTAATTTTGATTCTGAGTCGAATCCTTTTTGGGGTCTTTCGTTACAGTATTGTTGTCAACTGAGAGGATTATGATATGTTAAATGCTAATTTGTACAATGTATCGTAATACATAGTCATTGGTGCAAGAAAATAAAAGGTGATTTGGACCATGGATTTTGAGGGAGAGTATTTGTCATATTTTACTTTGTGGGCCATGTATTGGTACTTTTGGTAGGCGTTATTGCAACAATAATGAAAGCAAGAAAATTCGTGTAGGGGAACAATAATAATTTCTTGCCATCAAAAACGAAATTTTTGTGAGAAATAAAAAAAAATCAGTCAAGTCTGGACTATCGTTTAGTCTGGTCCGCAGACTATAAAACCTAAAATTGTGTTTTTTCTTTTATTGATAACTAAATAAAGTAAATCATAAATAAATATATATTTTTTTCCGTTATATTACTGCCGTGTGGCATACATACTATATGTATTTGATTTTTTTTATAACAAGTTCAGTGCCTTTTAGACACACTATGTTTGTATTATCTTTTTGTTTAATGCCGGGTGGCTAATAAATAATATCTAAAAGTGATATATATATATATATACATATATATATATATATATATATATATATATATATATATATATATATATATATATATATATATATATATATATATATATATATATATATATATATATATATATATATATATATATATATATATATATATATATATATATATATATATATATATATATATATATATATATATATATATATATATATATATATATATATATATATATATATATATATATATATATATATATATATATATATATATATATATATATATATATATATATATATATATATATATATATATATATATATATATATATATATATATATATATATATATATATATATATATATATATATATATATATATATATATATATATATATATATATATATATATATATATATATATATATATATATATATATATATATATATATATATATATATATATATATATATATATATATATATATATATATATATATATATAATATATATATATATATATATATATATATATATATATATATATATATATATATATAATATATATATATATATATATATATATATATATATATATATATATATATATTATATATATATATATATTATATATATATATATATATATATATATATATATATATATATATATATATATATATATATATATATATATATATAATATATATATATATATATATATATATATATATATATATATATATATATATATATATATATATATATATATATATATATATATATATATATATATATATATATATATATATATATATATATATATATATATATATATATATATATATATATATATATATATATATATATATATATATATATATATATAATATATATATATATATATATATATATATATATATATATATATATATATATATATATATATATATATATATATATATATATATATATATATATATATATATATATATATATATATATATATATATATATATATATATATATATATATATATATATATATATATATATATATATATATATATATATATATATATATATATATATATATATATATATATATAATATATATATATATATATATATATATATATATATATATATATATATATATATATTATATATATATATATATATATATATATATATATATATATATATATATATATATATATATATATATATATATATATATATATATATATATATATATATATATATATATATATATATATATATATATATATATATATATATATATATATATATATATATATATATATATATATATATATATATATATATATATATATATATATATATATATATATATATATATATATATATATATATATATATATATATATATATATATATATATATATATATATATATATATATATTATAATATATATATATATATATATATATATATATATATATATATATATATATATATATATATATATATATATATATATATATATATATATATATATATATATATATATATATATATATATATATATATATATATATATATATATATATATATATATATATATATATATATATATATATATATATATATATATATATATATATATATATATATATATATATATATATATATATATATATGTATATTCTCTGTAGCTAGTTTGTTTTTTTTTCTTTATGTTCTTGGAGTGCATTATGGCAAAAGCATTTACTTATAAATAGTATTGTAGTAGTTGGTGAATAAAATCATTTTCCTACAATCGCCGTGAAAAGCAGGCTTTTTTTCTCTGTTTTCAAAGCCCAAAGTGTCTGTTTTTTTGACAGTTAATAAACAAATTACTTTGTCACACGTTTCTCTTAGAAACGTGTGACAAAACTTGAAACCGCACGCTAAATTTGAACATATGAAAAGAAGAGTAAGAGTAAAAGAAGAGTATTGAAAAGCGAAATTTCACATAATTATGATGTAATTATTTTTATTGATTATTATTGAAATTTACATTAATGGTACAATTGGTGCAGTTTTGTATGTTGATGCCGCGTTGATTGAGTTCTGGTGATAAATCCGGCGGTGTATTTGAGAGATCGCTATCACTTAAATCCATTTTTTTTAGTTTTTTGTTGCAAAAAATAAATTGTCAATTTTTAAGAAATACTAATGTTTGTATAAAACATCAAACCAAATTTTTGTTTTTCTTTATGAAAAATAAAAAAAATCTTTGACTACTCGATTGAACAAAATGTCGGTCCTAAAATAAAATCGTATTGTCAGTATAGTAAATTTTACTACAAAATTATCTTTTTATTATATTTTTTAAAATGATTGTAGGAAAAATAAAGTGTGAAACACGTCCGCAAAGTTGTTTGTCACGCTCGAAAGGTTGCTGGCCTCCGTCCCGTCGGCCAGCAATTTCCTTTCTCGCGTGACAAACTGGCACTTTGCGCTCTTGATACACAAATGACTATTATTAAACTTAATGTGGTAATAAAAAATTGTCGTGTGAACACGAAAAGTGAGAAAAAAAAGAAAGTAATATTTTTTAAACGATCGGTTTATTCTACTGTTACTGTGTGGAATCTTTCGTTGTTTTCTGTGATGTAAACAGTCCGCTTTGTGAAGTTGTTCATTGAAAGTTGCTGCGTTGTGTAAATTCAAAAGTGGGATATCGGCTTTGGGCTGTGGTCGTTGATAATGACACAAGAAAAAAAAAGAAAGAAATAGAAAGTTTACAGAAATAGGAATAAGCCGGTGTCTTCAGTCTGACGCGCCCTGCCAACCAAGCGGGTGCATTTGTGGTACTTTGTGGCGACCTAGACAATCAAGCGGGTGCGTTTGTAGTATTTTGCAGCAACCCCGTCAGCTAACGATGGTGTGAAGGTACCAGAAGGGGAACCTGCGTCGGTAGCGGTAGCAGATGGAATAGCCAAGGGTAGATTCCCCAGATATTGTGGATTTTTTGTGGGGTTGAAAAAAAAAATTAAAATAAATTATTTTATTAGATTACATATTTATAAAATAAAAATTGTAATAATCTAACGGGGGATTTTTTTTCCTGTTGCAATTAATTTTTCTTTCGATAATTCCCTCTGTATTACCTTGTTAATTCTTTATTATAATAGCTTATTTCTTGTGAGCTGGCCTTGACTGATTAACGCGTTTTGTTGTTTTTAATTTTTTTTTTCTTTATTGTATTGGTTGCTCTACATAACGTTTTTTTTCAGCTTGACTTATTGTTCCAATCACGTTATCACTTTGAGTCAAGTGATGACCTTGGTTTGTTTTAAGCAACGCCATATTAGTTAATTGACATTATTTGATGTTGTTATTTTTTTCTATCGATCCGGTCAGGAACAGTTGAGTGAGTAGGGTGTGACTAGGGGGTCATGATGGGTATTCGTGATAGGGTTATGTCTACTGGGTCGGGCCTTCCATAATCCTCCGGTCGTGCCGTTCTCCCCTGACAGACTGTTTGAGAGAACGACACGACAAAGGTATTAGTCGTTTCATGGAGATAACGGTTTCGGTCCCGTGAAGTAGCCAAGTGGTCTGATATGAAGGCGCCCTTCCATCTCTTATCGGCATCGGCGACCGCCGCGACCGGAAAGGCAATTCCGCTAGCCGGACCGATGATAAGGGGGCCTTCGTAGCAGACTCGTCAGAGTTTGAGCGGGACAGCACTGGCATCTCGAACGACCGCACCCAATTTATAATTTCGTTTGCTCTTGAAGATGTGGCAGATATCGTTTAGATTTTTCCTAGTTTTTTGACCATTTTCGTTGATTCTTATCTTTGCGGTTATTCAAGCATAGAATTCATGTTTCGAAACCCCCATCCCCCCCCCCCTTCCCCGCCAACTCTGAGTTTTAGCCGGCTAATTATACCGCACCAGACCTCTGATATTATATTCTGATAACGAAATCTAACGGTTTCATTACAAATTATGTAACCTACCACAAGGGTATGCCTCCAGGTCCGCGATATATTGAGTTTTGAATTATGTACTCTGATACTGAAAATTATTTGTGCAAAGCAAAAAATTTATTTTCGGAAATACAACTAAGGAATTAAGATCTGGACCATATTTTAAAAAGAAATAAACTGTATTAGTTACACTAAAGCATCTACTTTGAAACACCAAAAAAAAATTAAAATTTTTATTAAGTACTAAAGAATAGTTAAATTTTGGTTGGTGCAAAATTATTTGTGCATTTATTTTGTGTGCAACATTATTTGTGAAGTTGAAACAAATTGCTGGTTCCAATTTTAGATTAAAAAAAATCAAATCAGTAAATAAGTTATATGAATTAAGATAATAAATTAAATATATAACTGGGATACAAATAGAATATGTACTTCGACGGTGGCTCTATTTAGTAAATATTAAGTTATTTTTTTTTATAAATATAAATTATATAAAAATTTAACAGCTACACAATTTAGGGTAGAATTTTCTGACAATTAGTAGTTATAGTTCGGTGTAGGTAGTTTTTAGGACTAATGTTCTGTTCACTAACAAATAATTTTACTTTATTAATTTTTTGTTGAATATTAATTAATTCATGTAATATCTAATATGCTACCGGTGGTTAGACCATTTTTTCTTTGGAACATACTCGTATTAAAATCATATAAATAATTTTAGTGCTTTCTAAATTCCTGGGCCTTAGCCGGCAATGAAAGGCCACACCGAAGCTCGGAATGGTTGAAAGAAAAAGAAAATTCAGTGACAAATTGCATTTTAGTTATATCGCCATGCCCTCCAAATTCACTACACAGTTTGGAAAAACATTAAAACAATATTGCTAAATTTGTTTTAAAATTTTAATAAAACGTAGATCCCCCTTAGCTTCTATAACCTCTCTCAAACGACTCGGCATTGAATCAATAAGGTTGTTAATGACCTCAAAAGAGATTTCACTCTAAGCATCTAAAATTGCTTTCCACGTAACATCTTCGGGATTGGAATTTTCCGTTTAAAATAAGCCCAAAATTATCAACTATGTTTAATTCGAGACTCTGCGCACATCTTTTAAAAATGTTGAAACAATTTGCCCCTTATGTATCGGGCGGTGTCATGTTGAAGGATGAAATTAGAGCCAATTAATATTTGTCCAGCTTCAAATATGCTGCTTCATTTAGCACTTCACAAATATCACACTTGCGTAATTTATCGTCTCAGCCGAATGAGAGGTCTCACACCAGTGTAGCCTATGCAACCCCATACCATTATATTGCCACCACCAGAATGCCGTATTGGAATAGTAACCAAACTTTTAAGTTTTTCTTAAGTGTCTAATAATAATATTTTTTTTCCAAATGATCCGTCTATCGAAAATAACGACTCTTCTATCCACAAAATGTTCCTCCAAATTTCAGAATGCTTATGAATATGTTCCCGGGCAAAATTTAATCGAGCGATTTTATTTTTCGGTGATATGTAGGTTTTTTCGGGTTACATAAGCCTTAATTTCTTCTTCGTTCAGTCTTCTGCCTATTGTGGTCCTGCTTATCTTTGCTAAACTACTTGAATTTATGCCACTTTGAATCTTTTTCTGCGTCATATAGTAAGATCAACCTTTACAGCTCCGCAATTGTGTTGTCTTCTTTGAATGAAGTAACCCTTTTTCTACCTCGGCCTTCTACAGTTTTAACCTCTCGCTTATTGTTGTGTTTTTTCACCTGATTGTAACGAGACCCCACAATGGCTTCGTTAATAGACATGAGAATAGAGGTCTGATGAGCGGGTGCGGTATAGTAGCTGACTATAAAATATTTGAAAAATCTGAAAGAAAAGCAAGGTAGAAAATGCTCTGAATGTGAGGGTGCAAAATTCGTCCTTACACCATAAACCAACCCAAAGTAAAACAGAAATATAATGTGATATAATAAAAAGAAATAAAACAAACTGTAACAAATTTAAATTAGGCTCAAAATCAAAAAAAAAAAAACTCGTTACTTTACAAAAATTATCAAAAAAAAAAAAATCAAGAATCAAAAATCAGCAGATAATTTGCGTTAATTTAAAGGGGGAAAAAATGTACAGTTTGCTTCAAAATTAATACCTTTATAGGCCCGTCCGGCCGTACAGCAACCAGCGCCGACGCAGGAACTCCCTCAATAATAATGGTTGCCCTGCCCCCACGGGCGTGAATACTGTCTCAATACCACAACTTCGCCACCGTTAGCTGACGGGGTTGCTGCGACAACACCAACGTAAAATTTTCCCCCAAACGGAACACAAAATCACAGTTCTGCAACGGAACAAGTATTTGACGGCAAAACTGAACACCAAAACTTTCTCTTTTTTTTCTATTATTTGTGAAATAACTTCCCCCATCTATTTAATAAAGTCCACTTTTTTTTTAACTTTATTACTTTATAAAAAATGTTTATTTGTATAGTTTATACAACTTTAGGTTCACACTATTACATTTATGGTTATACAGATTTTTATGTTTTTTGTTTATTTATTTATTTAAACTTTAAATGCCTCAAATTTAATAAAAATAATTAATAATAATTTAATACATAAAAATTAAAATTTAATTTAGTGTAAACGAAGTCTCATCCTACTTTTGATTTAATTTGTAACATTATAAGCCGTGTTTTCCATGAGAACTGCACTAGAACTCGATAAACTTTAAATTCCTTTTATTCTATGTAAAACGAAAAAAAATAAATTCATAAAGCGCGAATGTGTAGTGTACTTGATATAATTACATATTTTGAGTTTAAAAATTTCCCCCTTCAGTTATTTCATCAATATTTTCTTATTTCTTGCTGACGTCATTACACGCAACTACACTCGATAAATTCATGGGTTTGTCCAGTGTAACTAAAAAATAAGCTATAATTGTCATTATTTATTGCTGTAACAACTTAAAATATGTATTTATGTGAAATGCACTACACATTATCACTTTATGAATTTAATTTTTTTTCCTGTTTACATAGAATAAAAGGAATTTAAAATTTATCAAGTTCTAGTGCAGTTCTCATGGAAAACACGACTATAATTACTCTATTTTTGTTTACAGCAAAAAAACGTCGGACCACCAGAAAAAAAAATTAATAAAAAAAAATGGAATTGTAGCGTGATTCTTATGATCCACACTTATCTATTCTCAATCAAAATTTAGACAGCTCACCACTGAGGTAAATATCAGAAAAAAACTCGACCAGTCTCAATCGAGATCCAAACTTGACCGCCTTATTTTAAAATCAAAACTAGACTAACTTAATTTTATTTTATTTTTTCTACCTCGAAAAGATCTCTCTTACGCAATCGGTTTTTTCTCTTTTTATCTTTTTTCCTCGTTGTATTTGTTTTGGTTTTTTTTTATGTTCACAAACCCAACGCGTGACTCACCAAAACGACGACGAACAAATATTTTTCTTTTCTTCGCCGTGTTCGTGCCGCGTACAAGAGCACTTACAACAAAATAACCACAACAAATCATCACTGTATTACAAAAAGAATATTCCAGACGAAAAAATACATAAATGAAATCCAATAATATGCGCAGTACGTAACTTACACATAGAATTGTTTTCAATATTTAATATACATGATCAAAGCAAAATATGTTTACCAACAAAACGAATGGAACATTATTTTTTTTTAAACATAAAAGAGCATAAACCCCTTTAAGGCGAGAGAACCAATTTACTTGCGAAATAATAATTTGTTCCTACTTTCTTGTCTCAACCATTTTTTAGCACGGTTTTGACGGAAAGACGGTCGTAACATGATAAAGAATTGTGCTTCGCTGGTAATCACACTTGTAGTTTGCAACAATGTCGGTCCATTTTTCTACATATATTTCCGATATTTTTGGCGGGAGAGCGAACATTCAAAGAGGATAGACGTGTTTTGCCTTTCCTCTTCAGAATTTAATTTTATTTTATTTTTTATTTATGTGTTGGTGAGCTAAAGTTTGCCAAAGAGGATAGACGTATTTTTCTATCCTCTTCAAAAATTTAATGTTATTTTATTTTAATTTTTTGTTTTATTTATGTAGTATAAAATAATAATAATTAATGTGAGATTTAGCGAAATAATAATTTGTGTTATAGTTTTTTAGTGAAATAATAATTAAAGTGTAATTTTGGAATGGAAAATGCAATCCACCGGGATGCATTTATCAGGCAATGTTTTATATTTATAGATAAAGAAATCAAAATTTTTGATTTCTTGTTTAAGTGCATGATTTTAACTTTTGTGTGATTGTACATGGAATTCGAATCAATTTCAATTACTAAATTAAACAATTGGATAGTATTAAAATAGATTTTAACTTAAATAGACATACGTCGTAGTTAATTTTATATTTGATTTGATTTTTACACATACTTGAATGTGTTCTTGGGTTTTATTTTATGTACAATCGACACAAATATATGCTTTGAACATGATACATAGCAAAACCAACAAAATGTTTATACAGGCCGTCTCGTTCGCTCTTTACACAGATCCAATCAAAGAAATGTACTATATATTAATGGTTTTTGTCATATAATATTCAAACAAATCAGAAACAGAGAGAAATTTTTTTTTGGCTTTAGTATAGTCGTCACAAATATTTTCCTTTATCTTGATATATAGATCAGGAATGTTTGTATGTTCGCTATTAGGGTATGATCTATAATATAATGAAAACATGATAAGTCTCCTGCTACGCACATGGAAGATTGTAGAAAATATTTACCTTCAAGGTGTGTTGGTGGTTTAGTAAATAAGATTCTGTTATTTGTATTATTCATAAAATTCATTTCTGTTGATCGCATCGATCATTTCTGTTATTTGTATTATTCATAAAAAATATAGTATACATGATTACAATAAATTATTTATTAATTTACGGAAAAATTCATCAGTATTTTCAATCTAATTATAAAAATAGAATTTGACAGTTAATACGTATATTCACTCAACCATATAAAAAACAAAAAATCGCAGAATCCGGATTTTTGGCTGTTCCAGTTAAAACGTCAAAAAACTGTCATTTTTCAACTCGGATTCGACTCCGAATCTGTTTTTTGTTGCAACAGGAAAACCACATTAGTGTTCGTTTTTTGGTAAATTACGCATTTTTTTCTATTTTATGCTCGTTCAATTGTTATAACAATAAAGAATAAAGTATCTAAACCTGAAACATTTACCGTTTTTTATTTCGTTTAGTCTCCATAAAAAAAAGGTAAATGCATTTACCGAATTTAGCCGATTTACCCAAGAATTCGACTGCTACCATAATTTTAGTTTCATTCCTTATATTCTCTGTATTCTCGACCCACTGTGATGCTCTTTACATGCATACTATATAATGTAGATACTATACAAATATACGTAGGTGTGTCGGTTTTATTCTAGTGGGTTTCTTATATTACGTATTATCAAATACGTTCGAGTCTTATTCGAGAAAAACTCATATACAGCATTTAACAAAATTATTTGTGCATGCTCAATTTTTAACGTAACGTAACATAAACAACATCAAAATTATATTAAATTTTATAAATATTAAACTTGGGAATAACAAATTTTTTTAATTAAATTAATTAATTAAACAGAGTTTAGGTTTCAGTATATATTTATTATATTATGTATTATAAATATATTATTTAATGGTACCATTAGAAATCTTTTAGAATTTAATTATCCTGATTGTTTACCTATATTTATTTATTATAACTATATTTAATGGCTTATGTTAAGGGGGAAGGTTAAGTTAATTTTATGGTTAAACCTTTATTTATATATATGTAATTATTTTGTCTTATTTTTATTTTTATATTGATATTCGTGCAACCTGCGTCATCAAAACGCTTTTAATTAAAGCATAATCATTTTAATTTTATATAAACAAGGGTATAATAATTTAATTGAAAATATAGTAAATTTATTGTTCTAATATTACTACCCTGTTTGAAGCTGTCATGTATTCGCCGTAATTTTCGCTTTTTTTAAAATTGATAATTCTTTCCTGTATGTTAAAATTTCCCTCATCAGTAGAAAAGAAAATTTTCTCAAAATATGTAGATTAAAAAATAATTTTGTTTTGTACGATATATGATAATTTCAAAATAGTATTTTTAAAGTTATAAAATTCCTTTCACAAGTTATATTTTGTGAATATTTTATAGTGTGAAAATTTATGAAGCTTTCTTTTTTCGGATTTAATAAATTTATAGTGTTATTTAATGATGATTGCCTTCCTAGAAATAGCAAACAACTGATTAATTTGTTTTAGATTTAATTTTCAGAGATATTAATGACCAAGAAGACTTATGACTAATTTCTTTATTTGTGTTATATTTTTTAATTTTATTTCTGTATTTATTTTGTTTGTATTAATTAGGTTTTACAAATCTTATTTCAGTGCAGGAATTTTTAGTTTTTTAATTTTGTTTCATTACATTAATAAACTTAATTAACACAACTGCTTCACTTGAACACTAACTAATTTAATATGTTTCAGGTACTAAATTTAAATTCTAATTTAACTCAAATATTTTAGCAGTTAAAAGAAGTATGGCGGTTTCTAATCATTAATTTAAATTTTAATTTGAAGGGGTTGTTTGGCTGGAACGGTTATGTGTATTAGGTGGTTAATATGTTAATTTTTATTGCATTACATTGGTTAATTAAAAATGTATAGTTTATGTAAAGATTTTAGTTTTAATTCTAATTAACTTATAATTTTTCCAGTTTTGAGGAGTTGAGGCGGGTTTAAACTATTAACTTTAAATTTTTAATTTTAATTTAAAATTACTTGTTTAGTTGTAAGAGTTAGAGGTTAGTAGTATAATTAGTTTTAAATATATGGTTTCGCATATATAATTCAAATTTAACTTAAATATTTTATCAGCTTTGTAGAAGGAAGGTGGCGTTTCATTATTAATTCTAAATTTTAGTTAAGTTGTTTGTTTAGTTGGAACTGGCCTCAAGAAACACTGAGAAGCCGAAAATGAACTTGTAGTTAGGTTGTGTTGTCCTGTACTAATTTATTTTACTATATTTATTACTAACAAATTTACTATCAACTACTTAGATGTCTGGAACCGGATTGATTCTTTGTAACTAATAGACCTTTCCTTTCCCTCGATTTTGTTATTCGTAAAAGGGTGTACGGTGGGCCCGGCGTATCCGGGGAATTTGCTTAGTCTTGGTCGTACACACTAAATCAATCAATCGATCAAGTTGCAGTATTTAAACAATTAATTAATTAGCTACATGATAACTGTAACTAATGAAACAAGCGCTGTGAATTTAAATCGTAACTTAGTAATTTTAAATTTTTAAACATAAAATTTTTAGGTTAGAATTGGGGAAGTTTCCATATTCGATTTCCTAAAATGTTAATTTTTTGTAATATGTATTATATTGTGTTTTGCTCATTAATGTAAATTAATTAATTTAGTTTAAAGAATATTTAAGGGGGCTCTTCCTTAATTTGCTAATAAATAATTCAATTTTCTGAATATAACATAGTTCCAGAATTAATCATTATTAAAGGGATTAAAATTAATCCTAAGTTTCAGAATTAAATTTTAGCTTGGATCAACTCTTCAGGATCAATAAATAGTGAATAATTATGATGTAGTTTAGAAATTGTGTTGTCCTGTGCTAACTATTTTTACTATATATTTACTAATAATTTTACTAATTATTGATCGCTTAGGTGTCTGTAACCGGGTCGAGTCTATCCCAACTAATAATCCTATCCTATCTTTCGGTTTTATTATTTGTAAACGAGTGTACGGTGTGTGTCCGGGAGTTCCTGCTATAATGCTTGGGCCGTACATCCTAATCAATCAATCACATATTTCCGATATTTTTGGCATTTTTTTTTGATAACTGATTGACAGATACTGGACTACTTATCAGCAATGGCTTAAAGCCAAACAAACATGTATGATAATATTATAAACAGAGTGTTTTGTTGTTGCACAATAATTTTGCCCCAAACAAAATTTGACATTCTTTATTCCTTAATAAAAATTTCAAATTTTTTTATGGTGTTTCAAAGTAGATACTTTGTGGTAACTATTGTAATATATTTTATTTCTTTTTAAAATGTGGTCCAGAAATTCCGAAGCAGTTATATTTCCGAAATTAAAAATTTTTGCTTTGCACAAATAATTTTGAACGTGATGTATTTACATCAAAAATTTCATTGCAATGGGCGCATTCAGGTCTCCCAACATGTTTGCATCAAAAATTTACCGATGGAACACATTGCCATGAAATTTTGAATGTATCATAAGCGTTCAGGCTTTAACTTGTTGATTTTAACCAACATGTTGCCAACAGTTGGATTACCTGAATGCGCCCAATGTGATACCTACAATATCACACAAGACGCGATACGTACTTAAACGTGCTTATGGTAATATTTACCGTCGAAAGTAGGATGATGATGTACTAACAAACAAACTGATATGAGTACAATCAAAATACAAGAGGTTTAAAGACCAAACTTAAAAATGTGAATTTGCAGATTTTAACATCAAATTTTGACATAATTGGTTGAACTGAAACTTTTCTTAATTCATTTATAAGTTCTAAGGAATTATTTGATAATCGGTATAGTGTGTTTAGAGGTGATCGCAATTTTGATGTACATGTAAATTTCACAATCATTTGGACGTTGTCCAAATGATTGTGACGAAAAGGTGAAGTCAAAGCCGCATGCCTCAATCAACTGAGGGAGTGTGAAGTTTGATCCTCACATCCCCATGCTGGTTAACATTCAGCATGCACACCGAACTTGGATTTTATTTCGCCAACAGACATTTTACGATCACCACCTGCAGCTTTTGTCGGCTATTGCTCAGTCCTGGGGTGGGTGAAGGTTGGTGGTGTCTCGTAAAACTTCATTTGCTGCCGTATCTGAAACCAAAAATTAATTTTACACCTTACCGCCCGCGCTCAACACACGGATGTTCATCCCCCTGAATACAATAAATTTACCAACACATATTTGAATTACTATTTAAACGCATTATAATTTATTTTTAATTAGTAAATGATTTTTGGTCAAAGACTATATTACAATAGAAAATATTTTTTTTTCTCTCTACTCGATATAAGTCAACACGATAAGAAATGTCACTCATTTCCAATCTTTCTTCCGGTGCACACAATGCTGACCAAAGCAAAGATTAATGCTAAATCTATCCATGAAATTTGGCTTATATAAACCGAAAAATGTGCTCCCACGTTGTCCCGTTAAGAGTTCCTTGAGCTCACCGAACCCGCCACTGAACTCTAGAATTTTTTTTTCTTTCCTTTATTTAATATTACAACTGATTTACAAATCAGTTAGTAATTTATCTTTCTTAAATGAAGATTCACAGTTGACGGGCAGTAACCCAATGGTTACTCCCGTTTGAATTTACATAGTAATTATTTTTCTCTATCCTAATTAAATACAACTGAGATTTTGCCTCGTTTAGGCTATTGCGCCATTTCTTTGTCCAACTACTCACTGTGTCGGTTGCTTTTTGAAGTTTGGTCGTTGCTTCTGATATACACTTTCCAGTCGCCAGAATAACTGTATCGTCTGCAAATGTTGCTATGGTGGCACCTTCTGTATTTGGCATATCTCTGGTGTACAGGATGTACAATATAGGACCCAGTACGCCACCCTGTGGTATGCCTGGTGATATTCTCTTTAGTTCAGAGTACTCTCCGTGATATTTTACACGGAAATGTCGGTCTGCGATATAAGATTTAAAAATTTGATAGAACTGCTTAGGTAGATCTCGATGCAATTTAAATTCAAGTCCTTGATGCCAAACTTAGTCAAAAAACGGTGGCTTTGACTTTCGAGTCAGTTCAAATTTCTTTTTAGTTTTTTTTAAATATAAATATTTTAATTAAAAGAATTTGTGTACAAATAGCTCAACCCAAGCCGTGATGTCATCTTAAAGAGACGAGATTACTGAGACTCTAAGGTGTGTATCAGGTGAATAATGCATGGAACCCTCTTGTGTTCCTTTTGAAGAAGGAAAGATCCAAGCCACGGTGTGAAACTTCAGATACAGAATTGCCGGAAGAAGTATATTGGGTGTACTGTTCTTAAATCAACAGTTATTTTGTATTATTATTATACTTTGACCACTTTTTAAAAATTCTATTGAGAATGAGCTTTAGCTCAAAGTAGAATTTCCAAATAAATGTTAATAATAAAATAAGTTTGTGCTACATCCAAGAAGACGCTGGAGCATATCTTCTTATTCTCAAGTGCGTCTTCGATTATGTCCGTTATTCTGTGAACTTGTTCTATCGTAGAGTGATTCTCTCTAAATCCAAATTGGTGTGGTGGAATCAAATTTCTCGCTTCTATTATTGGCTTGAGTCTCTTGAGCAGTAATTTTTCAAATAGTTTTGAAATTACAGGAAGTAGTGAAATCGGTCTGTACGAATTTTTATCGTTCGCTGGTTTGCCTGGTTTGGGGATCATAATTACTTCAGCAACCTTCCATTGTCGTGGGACATATTTTAGTCTGAAGACAGCATTGATAATTTGAACCAAGTTTGTAGTCCCTTCTCGGGAATGGCTTTTACTACTTGTCCAGTAATTAAATCATATCCTGGAGCTTTTTTTGCGTTCAAATTACACTTGATCTCATCATTTAATTCCTGTAATGTTACACATTGAATTACATGCTGCTAGGGTTGAAATTTGTATCAACACTATGCAAAATCATGAAAACAATAATCATGAAATGTGAGAAAATTTTATATTGAACTTACCCTCCAAATAAAATGCCGATTTGATTTTAACAACCCGGCATTTAAATTATTATCTTTAATTAATCCTGATTGATTAATGTCAGCAAATGTTTCCTCCATAATTGTATTAGTCAATATTTTTCCGAATTTGTTAGCAAATGAAACACAAAGATAACATATTGGACGAACTGAAAGTGCTGAAGTTATCCTCGCACTTAGATAAAACAAACATCGGGAAATTTTGGCTAAAAATTGGATAAATAAAAAATTCAATAGGAGAGCTCCTTTTTGGTACATTGGCTAACTTTATGTTGAGTTTAATGAGTTTGCCTCTTAGCTCGGCGGCAGCAGAGCGAATTTTTTTCTGATTTGAATAGTACAAAAACGAAAAATAGAAATCGTCTGTTAATCGAGACAATGGACTTCAATTATGGACGCAAAAGAATTGTTATCGGAAGAGGAAAAAAATCGGTCAGTTCCAATAAAACGAGTCAGGTTTGAGTACCGCGCCCGAAAATAATTTTAATTTAGTTATCTCTATAAATTTTATAATTTAATGTTCTATTAGATTTTTTTTTTTACAAAAATGAAATTTTATATTTATTTTTATTTTTAATGTGATTTATAATTTATTCTTATGAAAGAAAGTGATTTTAATTTTAGTTGTAGTAAACATATGTGATGGTACTGAATACCAAATGAAAATAATGTGATTTAATGAATTTAAATAAACAATGTACCTTTAGTTATTTAAATACAAATGCACATACCTTAGTAATAACCAAAGAATTATCAATTATCATGTTTTATTTAAAAAAAAATAAAAAATGGATACATTTGGATACATTTTTTTCCAATAATTGGATACATTTTTATTTTTTCGAGTGGTCTGGTATTACTGGTAACGCTGTTCCTAATTTTTTCACAAAATATTTACTAATTTCAAACTCCAATTGTGAATATTTAAATAATCGGACTTAAGCGACTTTTGCTTTTTTGTACAGAATTACTCTGTAACGAATAAAAAGTAATGAGTATTTACATAAAAAGTAACGATAACGAGTACTCGTGAAAGTAAAGAAACTGCACATCTCTAGTACAATTATACAAGATGTAGGGTAGCTAATTACACAAATTGACAAAAACTTTCAAACACACTCAAAAACTTCTTACTTCAAAAACAATTTATAATTTAGCATTAGAATCGAACATTAACACATCTTTATGGCGAATTTTAATAAATAAACAAAAATGAATGCAACAAAATGTATTCAATTGTTTTTATTTTATACATCAAAAATCTAAATTACGTGAAAAGAGATTTTTTGTAAATACCGGGATTTTAACCAAAATTCCCGAGAATCAGAATTATTGGGTATGTGAATATGACTACGCCCTTTCTTAATTAGTGTCGTTATTTTTACTGCTTACGTAAACTATAAATGCGCAATACTTCTATTCTATAGTACTTGATGTCAGCTATCAAACGCAGTATACGACATTTGGTTGAAGTGTAAACAAATAGAATTTTTAATTTTTTCAAAAGGTCGAATTTTATTCCAAATAAACATCATTTCCCAAGTATTTTTATATCCGAAAATTTTTGTATTTTTCTGACATTTCGCTGATTTCATCTCCGATTATTTTCCGAATTAATGTCCGATATATTGTAAGATTTACTATGAAAGTTGGCCAAAAATATCGGAAAATGCGGACAAAAAAAGTTAGGTTATGGTTCGACAAAATTTTGGCGGCAAAATTTTACTTTTAAATTTGGTTACATACAATTATACATACATAAATATTTAAATAAAAAATAAAAATAGTTTTTTTTAATTTTAAAATTTTATTGAGAATACTTTTTTTTACATGTTAATACAATATATAAATTTAAAACCCTGCTGAGAAAAGCGATGTTTGTGACTCCTCTTTCTCTGTGGCCACCAGGAACTTCTCCAATGTACAATCTGAAATTAAAAATAATTAGGGTTATCGATCTTTGCATAATGCATAATAAATATTTTTTTGTAAAAATTGGAATGATTGGAAAATTTAATTAATCCAGAAATTTATGCTTAAAAATTGCAGAAATTTAATGCTAAATACTCTGTACGTAAATAAATAAATACGTGGTCCACTAAACGTTTTTGGAGCTATAGGTACTAAACCACAGTTACCTCTTTTAACTTTTAAGGAAAAATTTTGGCCATTTAAAATTATAAAACTGTTCCAAATGAATCAAGTATTCAACAAATACCCTTTAAACTACACAATAGGTTAATTAAATTTGGCAATCGTTACAATTTTAACAAATAAAAATGTAAATTAAATAGATACTATTTCCATATAAACTTCATATGGAAAATTTTTTCCTGTCACATATTTCACTTTTACAAAAACAATGTTTTGTAAATAAAAAATAATTATTTATGCAAAATGTCAATATTTACCTTACGGATGACTTTACCACTAACTTTAACTTATTTTAATAAAATATATATTTATATATATACTAATCTTAATAAAATATATACATATTTATATAATATGTATGTACGCACTTTTTATTTACGAATCTCTCGATCGTAATGGCGTCTACAGAAAAAAAAAGTTTGCACTTCAACGCTACATGTGTTGAAAGTTGGAAACCGAATTTCATCATTTTCCAATTTTTTCGTCCGAAAACCGGACAAAAATTGATAACCGGTTGAAGTTTTCAGTTTTGTTATACTTGGGTTGCGGGAAGTTTTATTACATTATTTTATTGCAAAGAAAAGTGCAGCGGAAACTTATCGTTAGCTTGTGGAAACTTACGGTGAGCATGCTCCACCGAATACAACGTGCAAAGAATGGTTTCGACGATTTAAAAATGATGTAAACAATCGGAATGGTTCAAAAAGCTAACAACTGGGTTCCACATGAATTAAAAGAAAGAGACCTCGAACGGCGAAAAACCATTTGTGAAATATGTACTGGTTCAAAGACAACAATGAAAAGGTTTTCTTCATCGGATAGTTACTGGAGATGAAAAATGGATTTATTATGAGAATCCCAAACGCCAAAAATCTTGGTTGAAGCGTGGTGAAGCTGGTCCATCGCAACCAAAGCGAGATATCCATTGGAATAAGGTTATGCTCTGTATCTGGTGGGATCTGACAGGTGTGGTATATTATGAACTGATGGAATCAGGTGAAACTATCAATGGCGATGTGTACCGACGATAACTAATATGTTTGAAGCGAGCTATAGAGGAAAAACGACCAGAATGGGTGAATAGACACAACAAATTAATTTTTCTGCATGACAATGCAAAACCACATGTTGCAATCGTTGTGGAAAATTATTTATAAGGACAGGACTGGGAAGTTCTACCCCACCCGCCGTATTCACCAGACATAGCTCTTTCAACGGTTCAGGAAAATTGGCTTAATGATTGGATCGCCTCCAAAGACCAAGATTTCTACAGAGAGGGAATCCGTAAACTGCCTGAAAAATGAGGGAAAGTTGTAGCTGCAAGTGGAGCATACTTTCAATAAATAATTCTTTCATTTTCTAACCAAGCAAATGTGTTTTATTTTAACAAAAAGGGCGGAGTCATATTCACAAATCCAATATAAAAATTGATCAATTTTCCGAGACTTCGCACCCGGGAAATCCCGGGTAGAACTCACTACGTGGAAGTAATGACACCGTCGTTTTTCGTAATTAGACGCGACAATCTGAAGATCTCTGAAGAAGATATTACTGGATTAAAATTATCTAACTTTTATTTTATCTCACGACTTAAACGGTGGCGGTTGGATGGAACAATTTTTCCTCTTCGTATAAGAAAGTCTTTAGCAACAACAGGCGTGTTTTAGTATACAAGTCTATTCTAATTCGAGATAGCAATTTTTTGAAATACTTTAAAATTAAATACCGTCAATTTTTTTAATTAAATATGGTAGATCTAATCTTTTACAATATTTATTAAAAAAAAATTCACTTAAAATATTAGATGGATTTCTTGTTACACTCTTGTTCTGGATAACCTCTCCATAATTGGAGAGATTTTAAACAACTAGCACATTGCATAAAAACTAACGAATTTCTCAAGTAGAATGGTTTTTGTTAAATATAAAAAATGCTTAGATCTGCATTGCTTAATTTATAAGTTAGACAATATTGATTTTACACGGACTACACGAATACTAAAATATGCCTAACTTAAACATGTCTTATCACTTGTTAAATAACTAAACACCTGAAATAGTTAACAGTTTTAGACTTACCTTAATAACAGTTGTTTTGTTTACATTGTTCCATTTGTCAATCAAAAGGAAAACATGGCAAAGTATATTTAATCGATCAGACTATGATTTGTTTATGTATTGGCCATCATGCATAAATCTTAGAACACAATTTAATGAGTAGGTATAATCCTATATATTATTGAACACCTAGTAGCTTTATTTATAAAAAGATAAAAACTTGAAATTATTAGATATGAAAAAAAGTCGCTCTCTTGCGGCAACCATCGACTTGTTAACATCTATTTTTCAAGACAATAAAAATTACACGTACGGGTGGAAAATTAATACTGTAACTAGTATTTTAATAGAAATTATCGTCATATCAACGTGATATTATCTCTTAAACTAAATTAAATTTCAATCCAAAGCTAAAACAAAATAAAAAATGTATTCCAATTTAATTAAATCATTAAAGCAAGTCTATAAATAAAACAAAACAAAAAAAATGAAATTATTCCAGATCCCTTTTCATGAAAATAAATTAATTTTAAACCATCTTAGAAAAAGGATTACAAATTGATTTACAGTTAATAAATTAAGTTAGGCGAATAATTTAATCGTAGACCTATCAGTTTCATCATGATCTGATCATCGTTCACCCTCTTGTTTTATATTTTAAATATAAATTTCATCTGTTGGATGGTTTTTCCCCCAATTTTCGGTTTGTTATTTTCCACGTTAATTTTTAAGTAAATAAATAAACAAATAAAAACAAAATTTCCCTTTTAAAAGGGGTGATTTTTCCGATTTAAATTCTCCCTTCGTCCGTAAATAGAAGAACTAGCAATTTTAGAATGATTTAATGTGATCAATAATTTTTGAAATGATAAATAGACATGTTAGATTTTCATACTGTAATCACCCACTTGTGTTGCCTTTAAATCAGTATTTTTTAAAGTCCGACAAAGTGCGTACTGCTGAAAGTATGGTGTTAAAAGTCTTCAGACCTATCACCTTTACATCTTTTCAAAGAACAGCCAATAAAATACATTACAATTTGTTAAATCTTCAAAAGTTCGGATGAAATCTCAACTTACGAAATTTTCTAAATTTAGGCTATAAATCTATTTGAGTTTTCTGTATTAAATTGTTTGAAATTAAATTCCTAAATTAACTGCAATTTATAAATTCAACAGAGTCAAAAATAACTTCCGTCTTTTTGTCATTAAATAACAAAATTATATTAATTTGTTATGTATTCACCCCCAATATGTTTGACCTTCTCTTTTCCTCCTGGCCTATCAATTCCTGGAACGTAAAGTTAGTGTGGACTGTGGTAAGATAAACCATCCAAGCTTAAGAATTTTTTCTTGAGTCACCCTTGTTGTAAGTGGTCGCACATTTCATGTAAAAGAATGACGTTTTTGCGATTACCGAGTGCAGGATGCTTTTCATGGAGTTCCTCTTTCTCTTATTTATCTGCAGTAACCGTTAAATTGAACTTCAACAGCTCGTGATTAATTATACATTGAAAATCCTACCATACACACAATAAAATCTTTTTTCATGGATGTCTGCTTTCGGATCTGGTAGGGTTGGTTAATCCTTTGCCACTATCTTTTCCGGAAGAGATTGTCAAAGTTAGCCCATTTTCCATCACTCGATTCTCCCTTCAAAGGCTCGATTTTTTCCCGTGAGAGCAGACTTATGGCGATTGACAAACGATCTTCTTTATTCCCTTCACTGAGATTGTGAGGTACAGATATTCCCAACTTGTTAGGTTTCCCTAATTACCCCAGGTGGCAGCAAACAATTCAGTATGATGTTAAGTCGCCTATTCCACTGAAGACACAATTCATCTACACTCAATTCTACTTGCACAATTCCACTTGGCACAATTCCACTGGCCACAATTCCACTTGGCACAATTCAACTGGCACAATTCAACTTACACAATTCAACTTACACAATTCAACTACTTCCACAATTCGACTTGCACAATTTAAGTTTTTAAGAATCAAACGCATGCGTTTGATTCCTAAAAAGTTAAATTGTGCAAGTTGAATTCGTTTAATTATAAAAAAGTCAAACTTAAAAAGCTACCTAAAGAAAGAACTATGAAAGTTAAAGTAGATGAACTGTGCCAGTGGAATTGTGTGCAATGTAATCGTGTCTAGTGGAATCGTGCTAGTGGAATAGGCCTAGAATCGTAATAACTGCAGCAATGGAAATATTTTTTAGCGTTTCTAACTTCACCATTTTTTTCAAAGGTATATCCTGCTTTTATTATAAATTCGCTTCTTTGCCCATTTCAGTTTTTATTATTTTAAAATCCATAGTGATAATTATCTTCGTAATTAAATTTCAATAAAATTCAATAAAGTAATATTGAAGTGTCTGTTTGCGTTTCCGTGTAACTATACAAGTTATAATGCAAGTTAAATTGTGCAAGTTAAATTGTTCCCTAACCGAATTGTGTCAAGTGGAATTGTCCCAGCGGAATTGCGTCCATTGGAATTGTGTCTAGTGGAATTGTGGTAGTGGAATCGCCCGGTTATCGTTAAGCCATTTTGCTATATCAAGGTTAGGAACAACACTTTAATGTAACGTGTACCACACAAAACAGTTGTCAGAAGACTAACAGAATCCTTATCTATTTAGGGAAAACAAAAACTCGTTTGTACCGGTGACTCATAGTGGGTAGATACAAACAATAGATTCTACCTACCAGCATCAGAAGTTATTTGTGACTCAACCTAATATTTATAAATTTAGTAATTCAAATTTTCAAAATAATTTGTGAAATATTCTTAATTTACGAAAATTTTAGGATTTCATTTGTAAATTTTTAATTTAAAACGTATTAATTATCTCTCCTTTGTCAACTACTACAAAACGAAAACCGTCGAAAAAGCCAATGGCGAATTGTAAAGATGCAAAAAGACACTGTTTAATGTCAGACAACAATTAAGGATGTTCACAATAATCGTAGATAAACTTCTTTCATACAAAATACCTATAATATCTGTGCCAGTTTATATCAATTCAGGGCCGAAATGGTACTTTTGTATATTTTGTTAACTGCAGTTTAAACAGAGCATCTCTATTCACCCTCCCGCGTCTTTACTCAGAAATTTGCTGCCTCCAAACCCGCAATAATATTTCTAGTCCCGATTCAATACAACAGTTTATTTCAATTTTCTTGCCTGCACATTATGATTCTTCTTCTACCCAAAAATTACGTTATAAATGATAGATTTTCATTTCGAATATCTTTTATTTAGGAAACGGTGAAAGATTTAGTTTTCATATATAAACTATGCTGCTCAATTTATCGGTTGAGAACTGAAGAGGCAATCTGTGATTAATGCATTAAATAAGATTCCAAACTTGTTATGATCCTAAAAGTGATCCTAAATATATCAAATCATTCACCTTTTCATATTGTGTATCTCCTGAAATGAAGTCTCCTGAAATATTTAGTCTTCGCTTCGTTGATCTGAAGATCAATTTGTTGGGCTGTTAATTTCAACGGAGTATCTCTCTCTTTTAGGGAGCAAATATCATTAACTTATACTAAACGCTGGGCTGATTTATAATACAGGCAGCGATGCTGTGTGATATTGAGCTAATGAATGACATACTCCACTGAAAAGTTTGAGAGAGTTTAAGCTATTGGGTCTCCTTGCCGCACTCCAGGTATTCCCAAATTTTGGCTTCTATAACAGATGGTATGTTGGGCCATTCATTAAAAGCTTGCACATAGGAATCAATTTTTGGCGATATGCCCAGGTAGAATAAGACGTTCCATAAGGTATTATTCTTAATGTTGTCGTTAGAAGTCTACGAAGACTGTGGAAAGAGTATGTCCTTTTCATATCACTTCTACAAGCCACCCTCAGAGTAAAGTTTGGTCCGTCGTTGATCTATTTGGACGAAAACCACATTGACAAACACCCAAGATCCTCTCGATATAAATTGATAACATTGGCCCGATTACGTTGCTCAAAACCTTGGACACAGGCGTGTTTAGGGAAGCTATACCGCGACAGTTGTTGCAATTCAACTGATCTCTTTTTTATTAAGTCGACAGACACGAGACGCCTTCAACTCTTCTGGGATATTTGACCATTACGTTGCAGATGGCAATCTCCAAAATCATTTAATAACAGATTTAGCATTTCCAGAAAATTGTCAAAATATGTACACAATTTCCACCACGGGGTCTGGGGCCTTGTGAAAACTTTATTTTCTTGTGATTTCTGATGTTTATAACCCATAATTTATTCGGATATCAATATTTTAATCGGTTAAAACTACATCTTAAAAAACCTTTAGTTTAAGTCGGTTACTAAATATAAAAATCCTCATCCGGAATATTAATAATCCTCATCCACCCGGGATACAATTTCATCACTGCACTGGTTTTAGAGCTGACGTATATTAAGCTATAGGCCAAACAAATTTTTTTATCAAACGCCAAACTTGCTAACGTAGTCGTTAGAAAGAAGTATTTACAAAATCAATGTTCATATTTTTTAGGTAGGAAAATCTGCCTCTTTGTGATAATATTACGTCCAAACCACAAGAAAAATTATGACAGAAAACACTGAAATCCGATCAACTGTTGATTTTTTTCTAAACTGCTTTTTCAAAAAAAAAATTCAAAGATTTCTAAACGGAGTTAAACTCGTACATAAGAAGTGGAATATATTGAAGTATAAAACGCAACACTATAGAGCCGTATTCGTAAATAAAGAAAGTCGGTGGCAAACAACTTTTGTATGTAACAATGTTGAAGATTGGATATAGTTATTCAAGTAATAGGAACTAGAAGATTGATTTGTTCCACAATTCAAAGTTCCAATTATTTACGTTTGTAGAACAATTGTAGATATTTACGTGCTGTTTTGATATTTTCCAAGGAGTAGAAAAATCGCAAAATTTCGTTCATTAAACATCTGCTGTCCCTCTCTGCCTCTTTGAAGTTTTCTAGGAAAATGTCAGTTAGGCCGATATTCCTTATTTTTAATTACTTGTCCCAAATCGAGCATAAAATGATGAGTGGACTACATTTTTATTGGTGACCGACGCTGGATGATGAGTAAAGTTTTAAACTGAGAGACTTTCAACTATTCTGTATTAATTTAAATTGTGGTTACAAATTTCTTTAATAAGATTTTGTTGAATAATGTTTACTGGTTGACTCTCCAAATAATAATAATTATAAAAAAAATTGACAAGCTGCAAATTCCCTATTTTTCGTGGTAATTTTTATAATACATACACATACATAATCAAATACATCAGATGATCTCAAACACTGATCGCCTTCTTTGAAGAGCTTAATTTTTCCATAAATTATTTTTTAATTTGACATTTTTAATATTTTCGATAGTAAACGAGTTGTTGAAGAATCGGGGTTGGTGTCATTACTTATCAACTCAAATGTGACCTGAAAATACATGCAGTAACATCACTAAATCTAACTAGTCGGCCTTTATTGCGGTGGTCTAATTTTTAGAGAAAAAAGAAATCATTTCTGTTGCTATTAAATATTTTCTTAAGACAGGCCCAATAATTTTTTCTCGGTTGCTGAAAGTGAAAAAGTTCCGACTTCCGACTGATTACTTTCTATTTAGATTTAGAAAAAAATTTGCCAAACTCGTTTGAAATCAAAGCTTTTGCCATCAAAGGATAACGATTTTAGTGTTTGCTGGGGTAATTCATTTGTAATAAACGTTTTACATTCCAAGTTTACTCCTTTGCACTTCAAATTAACCCTTTTTTAAATCAAATTCAACATTTAGCAAAACAAATTGAACCTTTTACAAATAAAGTTTTAATTAGAAAAGGTTGAATTTGATTTGCAAAAGTTTGATTGTATTTGATTTTCTTTGAGAAAGGTTAAATTTGAATTGTAAAAGGAAGCTTTTTGATGTTCCTAAAAATCAAGAAAAAATAGTTGAAACTTTTATTGAATCTTTTTTATTAACGTCTCGGATTTCATCTTTTGAAGGAATTTTCAGAAATTTTTGAAATTTTCATAGGTTTTCTAAATGTTTACAGACTTTTATCCAGATTTTTCGGTATTATTGAAATTGTTTGAGATCAATCGAGATTCATATAATATAGAGATTATTTCATTTTTTCTGAGACTGTTCCGCTTTGTATCTAGATTTCATTTCATTACCAACCATTTCAAGTTTTTCGACCATTTCTAGGACTAAACGTGGTTGTTAAAGATTTTCAAATATATTCGAATTTTTAATAACAATATTCTGCGATTAGCTTTGAGTTGTGAGAATTTAGTAGATTTTTAAAGATTATGCCAAAATTTCGATATTCCTTGGATTTCCTTTGCTATTCAAAATTATTGAAGAATGTCCAGGTTACACAAAGGGTTTTCTTAGGTTTTACATACGCACGGATAATCCGATATTTGAGAACTTTAAGTTTGCCTTTGAAATGAATCACATTCTGTTTCGACTAGTTAAAAAATCAGATACTTTTAAATAATACGAGGCCCGACAATAGGAAAAATTAAGTTTTTTTTCTAAATGCTTTACTTGTTCATAAGTCCAAGAAGTAATATTAGCGGACCAAGAAAAATTTTGCGGGACAGAATTTGTAGTTACGTCACTGCTAAATCGTACTACAATACATTACAATACGACTTCTACAATAGTTGATTTTCAATCGGTGGCCGCAAATACTTATAAGCACTTATGATCGCACTTACTATAATAAACACTTATCAAACTTTTTTTAAAGAATATAGCTACAAGCCATTATGCAATTTTCCGCTCGTATGCCTAATTACACTTTTTTGTTGCCCTGTGGCCCTATTCTGGCTATTCCTAATGGGAATTGGGAAAATATTGCTTTATTTCCAAACTTCAATAATTCCCAATTTTTTATTCCCCAATTCCCAAATGTGTATTCTGGCGTAATTGGGAATCATTCAATGGAAAAAAACGCTATTTCAAATATTGCAGGCGCTATTATTTAAAAATTCTATTTTCTACATATAAAATAAAAACTTTACCGATACTACGTTGTAAATAAAATATGAAAATACACAAAACAACCAGTTTCTTCTAATTCGCAAAAAAAAAAAAAATTAGGAAAAAAAACGTCAAAACTTACATAGAATGGAATTATTTTTCCCTACTTTAAAAATTCCCAATCGCCAGACTACACTTTTGGAAAAAATAATTCCAAACTGTTAGAATACTGTCAAAATAGTTCAATTCCCAGGGAATATCCAGAATAGGGCCACTAGAAGCAATACTTTTATATTATAGATTTTAGCAGAACTAAGTTGCTTAAAAGGTGCCCTTTTTGTGTTTGTAGCAATATACTTTACTAATTTGGCTTATTTCTAAACTATATATTTATGCCTCAAACTACGGCGGAACAGGAGTGTTTCATGTACCAAACATTATAAATCCCTGCCTTTAGATGATGTGTGGTGTGTGTGAAGGCGAACAAGGAAAATATATTTTTTATTAGTTTGGTACCATCAAAATTGCTTTGTGAAAATGAAAAACAATAAAATCAAAATTATGACACGTGCCAAAGTCATTCATTATATTGAATGCCTCAAATATTTTACGTATTTCTTTGCTTGCGATACAAAGCAAAAAAAAATAGGAAATAAGTCATTGAAATTATGTTGCGGATTTATGAAACGATTATTTATGTTTTCATGTTTTTCCATTCCATTCAACATTATGTATTTATCTTTGTTTATGTTTGTTTGCTGGTATGTTGATGATTTTTATTTATTTAAGAATTTTTATTTTGTTTGTCTAATTTTAGCGATGCGGTATGTACGGCATCAGCTCCTTTTACACCACATTCGCCATGAGAAATAAAATTTTATGTTTCTATTTGTTTATGGTTTTAACATAAAATTAAATTTAATGGGTGAATAAGTACACATCAACCATTCGCATACAGTACTTTATCATAAAACTTTATTCATCGTTTGACAGCTTTCCCCGAAATAAAAATAAAGTAAATTATTCAAAAATATTTTCAAATTATGATAATCATTTTCACTCGAAATACCGGTGGAACCATTAAAACAATTTTTTTTTTTTTTTGGTTCATAATCCTCTCTCTTGTGGAAAATCTACATAAAACAAACGTAAAATAACCAAATAACCTAAAAAAAAAATAAGTGTAGTGTTGTAAATGTATGTTTATACATTTTGGTTGTGTTTTCCACCACGACCAAAAAAATATCCATTTTCATGGAAATAAAAATGAGTTTTCCTCATAAAAGCAAAAAATATTGTACATTTTTTTTAAATAAACAAAAATACAAGAATATTTTAGCAATACGCGAAAAATAAACAATAGTAAACGGAAATAATGTATAGCACTTTTTAAAGGGCACTTTATACCGGAACCGGAATAAAGTCATTTCTAGAGAAACGAAACGAAATATAAATATATAAAAATAAAATTTATATTTGTATGTATACTATGTGTAGCAATTGTGCTTTTTAACATAAAATACAATAAAGCAAATTGTGTAAGTATGTGTTTATAATAAACCAAAACTAACCCTCTTTAGATGAAAAATGGTTCGTGTACATAATTTTTAAATGATATCGTTTGGTAATAAGTTTCTATGACATTTTCATTTTAATATTTCTATGCTGCATATAAGCAAGAGAGCGTTAGCAAAGACGTACCAAAATTGGCAGTCGAATGATTTTTGAGCCAAATACCCTATTTTCCACCTTAATATCTCATAAAAGACCGCTTAACGAAGCAGCTACTAGGACGCAGCACATACACTTGCGTAATTTTGTTAAGTTTCTTCTTACAAGAAAATATTGGAAAATTTTAATACTGGTTCTCGGTATTTAAAAAATCCCAACACCTGTTTATACCGATATTGGGCGGAATTAAAAAAAAAATAAAAAAATAACCCAAATATTGGGGTTTGGAGAAAACAAGATACTTTAAGAATTTAGCTCAATTTATTAATTTTAGAAAAATAATAAATTGAACAATGTTCTCATAGTATGCTAGACAGAATTATATAAAACAGAATTTCATATCCAACCCTCGAAGAATTCACAATCGATATTGTAAGAACTGTTAGTAATAAATTATCGATAGGTACTATTTTTTTGATAGACCATATTATATAACACATTTGTATTAACTGTTAATGCTAAATACCTCAAAAACGGGTCATATTGGGTGTGTGAATATGACTCCGCCATTTTTTGTTAAAATAAAACACATTTGATAGTTTAGAAAATGAAAGAATTATTTATTGAAAGTATCCTCCATTTGCAGCTACAACTTTCCCCCATTTGTCAGGCAGTTTACGGATTCCCTCTCTGAAAAAATCTTGGTCTTTGGAGGCGATCCAATCATTAAGCCAATTTTCGATCTCTGCGCGAGAACTGAAGCGCTGTTCAGAAAGAGACAACTGCATCAACCGGAATAAGTAGTAATCTGAAGGAGCTATGTCTGGTGAATACGGCGGGTGAGGTAGAACTTCCCAGTCCTGTCCTTGTAAATAATTTTTCACAACGTTTGTAACATGTGGTTTTGCATTGTCATGCTGAAAAATTAATTTGTTGTGTCTATTCACCCATTCTGATCGTTTTTCCTCTATAGCTCGCTTCAAACGTACCGATTGTTTGTAAACGTTTTGCAACAGTTAATCGATCAACATTTAATGCTACAGCCAATTCTGATTGTGTTTGAGAAGAATATTCAGCCAATAACGTTTCCAATTCAGCATCTTCAAATGTTTTGGGTGGTTTTCCATGCTCTTTATCTTCATGCCAAAATTATCGAAACCATTCTTTGCACGTTGTATTCGATGGAGCATGCTCACCGTAAATTTCCACAAGCAAACGATAAGTTTCCGCTGCACTTTCTTTGCAATAAAATAATGTAATAAAACTTCCCCCAAATGATTGACATTTTGAAAGAATTAAAATTACTATTTGTTTACACTTCAACCAAATGTCGTGTACGTATTTATAGTTTAAGTAAGCAGTAAAAATAACGACACCAATTGAGAAAGGGCGGAGTCATATTCGCACACCCAATACAACAGCTCCTACAATATCGAAATTGGAATTTCGGAATCGAAAATAGAAACATGAATATGCTGATTTTCATTAACTCACTAATTATATTTTTGAGATTTTTAATAATTTAATAAATGATTTTATTTTCAACTAAATTATAAGTTTAAATAAAGTAATAATTTGTCCGTTGGTAATTTTATGTTTGCAAGAAGGGTATATATATCTTTTGGATTTAGTTTCATTGGATGCATAAGTGAGGTAATTCATGTGTTGGCAAACCTTACGTCCAGCTCATCGTCTATCAAGAACATTTACTTAGTGAAATTTATGATGTAAAAAATTACCAATCACGTGTTAACGAAGAATATTATACGGATAGGGAGCTCAAAAAGAATCAAAATGTCGGAGGAATAAATAAACCGAATAGTTTCTCCAACGAAAAAGAGCAAAAGGATAACAGAGAGTTACCAGTATCAGCAAAACAACATTGGGCCTATTTTCACGTGTATTTTTTCGTCACTTTTTTCCTCCTTTTTTACACTTTTACCTATAAACTAATTTTGAAGAGGGGAAATTTGTGATGCACACGTTCGACAAAATTTATTTTTAGCTATCGTGTTGTTACACACTAACACATACAAATATATTCTCATTTTCGTTAATGCAGTTGAAGAAGAAACAAGCATACAAAATAAATAAATAATTTGCTTATATTTAGCGGAAAATTAATTTTGGTAAGCAAAATATGATTAAAATAGTCATTTTTTTTTTCTAGTTACCAATTTACCATATTGAGTTCGAATATGGCGAAATATATTTAATTTAATATATCATGTGTTTTGTGAAGTGTATTTCAATATTTAATTATTTTTGTGGTTAATGTTAAATTGCCGGTTTCTTTTAATGTAAAAATATAAATTTTCTATGCGACCGTAAATTTATACTTTTTGAGGTTATGCCTGCACATTATGCAATGCATGATTTCTTATAAAGTATAAAGGAAAATTATATTACTTTCTTTTACTCTAGTAAAATAAAGTATAGTAATCATGAAAATTTTGGACATTGGGATTTTTAGAGATTTATTTGTTTTGAGGTCCCCTGAGTCCGAAAAAGTGGGTTTCGAAATGGTGTCTGTCTGTCAGTCTGTCTGTGTCCTCTCTACAGCCCAGATGGTTTAACCAATCGAACTGAAACTTCAGATTTAAGCTTTTTTGATAAATTGGGAGGTCCCAGTGAATTTTATTTCAAATCGGCTAACCGGAAGTGGCCACTCTCTTGGTCCAGAAAATTTATTTTGCAAATATCTTTAAAAATATAAGTTTTACAAAAAACTGCTTAATCCAAAATGTTTCCAAAAATTAAAAACAAATAAAAATAAAAATTTAAAAATTAAAAAAAAAATTAAATTTCTCAAAATTCTCTGTTCGTAAAAGAAAGTCGTGTGTTGGCCACACCTCAATTTTTTTAAATTGATATACATTTTTTTGCATTTTTAGTGAATTTAAAATATAGTTACCACCAGATTGGAGTAAACAGCAGACACTTCTTTTAATTTAAAATTAAGGAAATATCCATGTTTATATAAACCAACAGATTCACAGTTTGTCATCAAATCTATACGGGCCGCCAGCCTTTATAAAATACTAGAAGAAATAAATAAAATTAAACCTAATTGCACAATAAAGTGTAAACTGAGATGCACACACACGTTCAGTCTAATCCTTCAGTTATTATCATGGATTTGAATGAGCGGAACGATTTGGCTGCTCTCGGTGTGGTTTTTTTAATATTAAAAAAATTAAATAAAAAAAATTCTAAAAAGTGGTGCAAGAAGTGGCTTCAAAAACGAAATTTATCTTCCCATATAAATTTATTAATAAGAAGATTAGAAACATAGAGACATGAGAAGAGCAATATCTACACATGAAAGATTGACTGCTACCTTAAGATTTCTAGCGTGTCTCAAATTTTCTATATAAATAGTCGAAGTAGTTTTGTATAATTCAATGTTTTAATTATTATATGAAACGTCCTCTCATCTCAAAATTTCGACACAAAACTGAGAACTGTGCATTTAAACCCCCACACACGTTCGGTTCAGTTAATCGTTTCAGTTAAAAATATAAAAATTTTAAAATTCTCAGTTAAACTGTACAGTTAAGTTTAACTGAACTGAAATACCCACACACGTACAGTTTTAACTGACAGTTTTAACTGTACATTTAAAACTGTCAGTTAAAACTGTACGTGTGTGGCCTGCCTAAGAAAAGCGGTACAAGTACAGATAATGTTTATATTCCAAAACTGTGGTATTATAACGAGCTACAATTCTTAATAAATGTTAACGATTCTGAAGAAAGTTTATGCAATATAGACCTATCAGAAGTAAGTCGGTATAAAATTTGTTTTCATTCAAAATTTTATGTATTATTATTTGTTATTTTCAGATTGGAATAGATGACAAAGAACACGCCGAAGAAGCGGTGGAACATAAAAGAAGGATAGTAAGTTGAAATATTGGTTAAAACTAGTTTTTTTTATCTATCTTAACAGTTTTTAAAATGGCTTTCACCTCATCTGGTGACTCAAGAGCATAATTTAAAATTAATTTGAAACATCATATAGGTATTACATATATAGAGAAAAATTATGAAAATAATTAATTTGGTTCGGGCTTGTTGTGAATATTCCTTATCATATTACACGCGAATTTCGCGTTTGATCAGATAGTTTTAGAGTTATGATCAGAACTACTTCACATCCTAAAATATTTTTTTTTTCTGTTGAATATATAATACTAAATAATACTATTTACAGAATAAACAACGGATTACGAATCAATTACAAGATCGAGCAATTGAAGCACTCGAGTAAGCAAAAGAATTTATGAAACAGCCGCCCGTTGTTACGAAAGAAGATGAATTCTGTCGGTATTTAAGTTCCGTATTAAAAAACTAAAATTAGATGACACGTTTGAGCAATTGAAAGTACAAATATTGCAGCTGGTGTGGAAAACAATTGGGGAAGAAAAGAAGAATCTGCAAAGTCAAAATGACTCAACTAATTTTAATAGAAATTCGCGACCTTCATCCCAAATGTCATTATCATCAAATTCTTATTTTCAAAAATACAGGACTTCTACATCAACGTCTTCAAAGTGCAGGAGTTCTACTCCGACTTCTGCATCATCAATATTTGATGTACAATCGGAAATTGAATTTATTCATACACCGCCACAATCTATTCACAATTTTGAAGAGTACTTACCGCCAGATGCACCGCCACAATTAATTGAAAATTTTGAAGAATACTTACCAATTGATAACTTACTACCAGCTGAACAATATTGTATCAATTCGCCACAAGCCGAGAAATATCAGATGACCGCAAATAACATTGAAGGTAATGAGACATCACAGCAAGTTATGTACGAGACGATTGATTATGAGACAAAATTACATACAAATCTTGTAAATAAAAATCGACCACTAATTGAAATTTTAGAAATAAGAACTATAAAAGAAGCAACCATGCCAGAGCAATCGGCTAGAAACAAAAAAGATACTTTACAATTAGCACTAGAAGAGAGCGATATGACTTTTTAATAAAATTAAGAATTAAATAATTTTTTTACAGTATAAATATAAATTTTGTTAAACTAAATTAATAAATTATAATTTCATTTATTTGCTATAAATTTATAATTGTCTTTATTTCTAATAATATGCCTTTCAAAATTACTGACCTGCGAAACAAACTAGGTATTTATTTTATTTTTACCTGAAACAGTATTTCTTGTTAAGCGATTTTTTTTAATTATTTCGATAGATGTGATCAGCTGGATATAAATATTAATTATTCTTCAGAAGAAATGCAATTTCGGGTCATATTTATTGCGCAAAAAGAAAACTATGTAATACAGTGAATTCATCGCAGTCGAAAATATTCAAAAAAAATTTCACTATATTATTAAAATTTCAATATAGCTTTCCCCTATTGCTAGGAAACGAAGAGTGGTATCTTGTTTCTGTATGTCGAGCCTAATTTTTGTTAAAATATAATAGAAATTCTCCTCGGTCATATGCAGAAAGTTTCTATAATCCGCTAAATTCGAGGAAAGTTCTTTCATCAGGCTTTGCGTGTTTCCTATAGATTTTCTAGTTTTTCGGTAATCTTTTACCCAACACTTCCGTTTTCTACGTCGTTTATCTTCGTCTTCAAGAGCGGCTGCTATTAGCAAACACGCAGATGCTGTCGATATTACACATGCTACCTGAGCACGTGTTTCTAATTCCATATTGCAATGTTTTACTTGTAAAAGCACAACAATTTAATTTAATATAAAAAATTATATATTTTAAATTATTAAAATTATATATTAGTTATTTATATATAACTCGTAATATTTCCAAATATTAAAATTAAATGTTTCTTTCATTGATTTAACTTTTATTTTATATTTCACACTAGGTAGTAGTTGTTTCTTTATTAATACTCGACAGGAAAATAAAAATCATTTTACACATACATTGACAAGTAATGTAATGCAAAAATACACGTGAAAATCAGCACTGTTGTTGTGACAACAAATCTAGGTGCTGAAAAAATACACGTGAAAATAGGCCCAATGATCGTTCTCGATTCTTTGCACTAATTCAACTCAATTATTCATAATTCAATTCAACTATTCAATCATACAATTCAATTATTCATAAGTCAATTCAATCATTCTGAATTACGCATCACTCGTTCATCGCCACAATATACAAATCGCGCAGCCACACAACATTTATTCAAACAAATCAATCACAAATCAACAACATCAATCGCATTCATATTCAAGCGGATTTACATAAACTCGGCACATTGTCCGCGCCAACGCATCACACTTCATTATATGAAAAAATATACTGATGTCAAAAATCTCGCGCACAAAGGAAATAAAAAATAACTGAATCGTTTTACTTTCTTAAAAAACAACATCGGGACGTTTTTCTATTTTGGTTAAATTTAAGTATTTTGCTCGTGATTTATTTTTACAATAAACTAATAAAACAATACTAAAATAGTGTTTGCTACAGTGGCAAGGGTATATTTTTCTTTATCTAAAGTGTAATTAGTTATTAAGTAAATTCAAAAACTTTATGTGGATTAAATTTTTTTTAAAAAATATATGGCGTTTTATTTGACCAATAAAGTGTAAATAGATCCTTTCAAGCTATTTTTTATTATTTTTTTTTTATTTAATAAATATTACAATTCATCTAGCAATTTATCTACATTAAATGTTGTTAGCTGTTTCAAGTATAACCCATTGGTTAGCTCCAAGTTGATTACTAACAAGTGTTACTGGGTTTGGGTTGATCACCATACGACGCTAATCTGCATTTTCATGTTGACTAAGACGCTGTATGTGTTTCCTCGCATATTTCTTAATTTCTTCATTGGCGAATTCCATTTTTAGTGCTTATTGAAAGTTATCATTCCTTATGTACCAAGGTACGTTGACCATACGGGATGTGTAATTTGTTGCGAATTCAGTCGACAGGTAATCAATTAACATTTTTGTTGAGTTGCAGGCGCCATTTCTTCGTCCAATTACTCAATGAATTATAGCTCAATGAAGTATGTAGAGCATTGGCCCCAGAACACTTCCTTGTGGAATTTCAGCCAGTATTTTCTTTAGTTCGGAGTATTCCTCTTCATTTTTTACACGAAAGTGTCGATCAGCTAGATATAACTTTAAAATCAGGTAAGACTGTTTCGGCAGATCTCTGACTAATTTATAGGACTCGATGCCATACTTTGTCGAAGGCTTGAGATACATACAAGAAGACACTTGAGCATATTTTATTATTTTCCAGAGCTTCTTCAATTAAATCTGTAATTCTGTACACTTGGTGTATGGTAGAATCTCTTTCCATAAATCCAAATTGGTGTTTTAACCTCTTGAGTAGTAGCTTTTGAAATATTTTTGAAATTGTTGGAAGTAGGGAAATCGGCCTGTACGATGTTTTCTCGTTTGGCGGCTTGTTAGGTTCTAGAATCACTATTACCTATGCCACCTTCCACTGGTATGGAACGTATTTTAACCAGAACGCTGCGTTGATTACCTTCAGTAATTTTCGTAATCCTTCTTCGCTGTAACTAAAAGTCCAGTGATTATGTCATAACCAGCAGATTTTTTTGAGCTTAAGTTGTTGTTAATTTCATCTTTTAGCTCTTGTAGTGCTACAGGTCTTATGTTTTGGTCAAGCTATTTCTACGTTTTCAGCAATTTTGGCGGTTTAGAGAGCCACTGCAGCGTGATTGTATAATCTGAATATAGATAAATGTTAGGTTCTCTCGACAAATTGAGAGATGTTAGTACAATATTTAATAGTCGAACCAATAATGTTGCAGCGTTTAGCTCGAGTTTTGGAATACTTATGACTTTAATTGGAGTAACTCGAGTTTTTGCAATAAGTAGGTTGACCTTAGGTTGGCCATTCTGAGTTGAACGCGAATCTATGACTGCGGCATATGCATCCAAGGATGCATCGGCAAATCCGTGTAACTCCACTGATTGCTCGGTGGTCCACAACCATCTCGAAAATGTTACTCCGGTTAGTATTTGTTGTGGTAACTCATCATCCCAAGTAATGCCATGCAGCCAAAGAGACTGGAACAGTATTTTTAATCCCACTGTGACTGGTGACAGGAAACCCAACGGATCCTAAATTCTGGCGATCTCTGATAAAAATTATTTTTGGTAAATTGGTTTGCTGACGATAAATTGATTTTGAAGAAGAAATAATCGTTTATTGTATTGTACTTTATTCCAAGCACAGATCTGTTATTTCCCAGGACGATAATTCGTGACTCTCAATGGGTTTCTTTTCGAGCAATTAAGGGTGATTAGCGGACCACTTACGAATGTTGAAACCGCCTAGTTTCAATAAGCTGATTAAATCCATTTGTAAGGTAGGCACGGAAACTAAATTGTCTGATCCAGACATCAAATCGTGCATATAGAAGTCTGACTTCAGGATTGCACTATCTTTTGAAAATGTGTTACCAAATTGATCGGCTAAATAATGTAGTGCAGCAGTTACTAAAAGTGGTGCTGAGGCGATGCCGTAGGTTACGGTTTTTAACCGATAATTAATTAACGCTGACTTGGGATCAGCTCTCCACACAATGCGATGATAATCACTATCCTTTTTCGAAATTGAAATTTGCCGGAACATTTTCTCAATGTCGGCCGAAAATACATACTCGTGTTTACGGAATCGGATGAGTATGTTTATTAGATTATCTTGTATAGTCGGTCCAACTACCAGGTTGTCATTGAGAGAATGGCTGCTGCTTGATTTGACGGAGGCGTCAAATACTAAGCGCACCTTTGTTGTACTGCTTGACTCTTGCAGCACAGGGTGTTGAGGTAAAAAAATTATTAAATTATGTGTTTTATCCAATTCATCTTCCGGCACTATCTCCATATGGCTTAACGTCAAATAATTTTCCAAAAATGCATGGTAAGCTGCTCTTAATCGACTGTCCGCCTGTAGATGACGTTCTAATGCGTAGAATCTTTTGACTGCCTGTGAATAACTTTCTCCAATGGTTGGTGGTATATTCTTGAATGGTAGCAAAACGGTTATTTTATTATCATCAATTTTTGTTGTATATTCGAATAATTCAATGCACTCCTTTTCTTCGGGCGTTAGCGGGCTTACAGCTACAATCTCTTCAATTCTCCAGAATCGTTCGATTACTGCTTCAACACGAGATGCATCAATTATCTCTACGGACTTTATTGGCTGTATTGTATTGACGATTGGTTTGGTACTTCTGGAATTTGCTGGTATATTGCCTGCGATAATCCAACCAAATTTGGAATTTATAGCAAAGGTACTATTTTGCTCACTGTGTTTTGTCCCGACCTCAAGTGAATGGAAAAATGGTTCACATCCCAATAGCAGGTCAATGTTGCCTGGTGTATTGAAAGCTGGGTCAGCTAACGGTCTAAACTTATCGACTTCCTCATATTGAAGATTTGTGGGTTGAACTGGTAAATACGATGTAATGGATGGTACAATTAATGCTTCTATCGGTATCTGATAGTTATGGTCAATATTTGATCTCAGTTTTAACACACACCCTCCTTTTGAACATCCAGCTTCAGTACTATTAAGTGTGCGGATTCTCATGTCCGATTTATGGCGTGGAATCTTCAATAAATTGAGAAAACTATCGGTAATGAAGGAAAGTGTCGAGCCTGAGTCCAACAATGCTCGTCCCTTAACCCAATTACCATATTTCTCTTCTACCTCAACACAAGCTGTTGGTAGAATGGGTATCATTGGATTAGTTGACGGCGGTTAAGTTGACACATTTTGGATTCTCGCTGAGATGCAAATTTACTGTGGTTGAAATATTTTCTGTAGTTCCTGCGCATTCGACTGGAGATGAACTTATATGGTTAGCAACTGGAATAGGTGTTTCCGGTACAAAATGAAGCAACGTGGTATGCCGTCTTGGACACTTCTGGCAATGTTTGGTAGTTCGGCAATTTGTAACAACATGCCCTTGGCTGAGGCAGTTAAAGTATCGGTTGGCCTTGGAAATAAAATCTCGACGTTCCGTCACAGAGAATTCTCGGAATTTCATGCAATCAAACAGTTTACGCTTACTGTTGCATACTAGGTAACTGAACTGCCTTTGATTATTGTAATTGCTCTTCGTCTGGACATCGTTTATCTAAAAATTCGAGTAGCGTTTGAAAGGTGGGAAAATCGACGTTTGCGCTTTCATACTTCCATATACGTCTTGTTTCCTCATTTAGTTTGTCGGTAGCTAGTAGAAGTATCCATGGATCCCGATTTGTTGCATCTGGACCAAGCGATTTTAATCCGCGTACTGTTTCGTTTATGGTATCATGTAACTTTATTATGTTGCTAGATGTTGCCTTATTGAACTTCGGTATTGCTACAAAATCACGTATGTACCTATGTCTCGACTATTAGCTTCTTCTTATCGTACTTTTGTACAAGCAGTTTTACTGCTTCATAATTATTGGCATCATCTACCCGAAAAAGGCAGATGGAAGTATATGTGGCACCCCTTAACTGACCGAGCAAATATTTAAATTTTTGTGCTGGAGATAAACTGATATTATCGTGCACCATTGATACGAATATGTCATAAAATGACTGCCATTGCTTCACGTTTCCATCAAACACAGGAAGATTTAAAGGGGATAACTTAAAATCCGATCGGAAATATTGGCTTGTGTTGGCTGTAATATTACCTACATCCTCGTTGTCTACTTGCGCTAGGTTTATTTCCTAATGAAACTTTGAATTTTGGATACAAGCGAGAAATACATTTCATCAATTAAATCCATTTCAGATGCCACATTGTCATCAATCGTAAATATTTGGTTTTCTACGGCCACGAACTGCTTATAAATTTCGAGAGTTTTAGATAAGCGAACATTCAGTGGTTCTACAGTAGCATTTATCCCTTTCGTGTTGATGAAAGTAGCGTACTTAGTAAATTGACTCTTGATGATAGCCTTCCTTTTTAATAACGATTCCATTTGGTTTCACAATTTCACTATTATAGCACAACACTCAAACAAAAAAAAACAAAAATCCACTAGCCCACTCCCAGTATATCAAAATGTCTGCTTGACCACGTGCGATTTTGGTTAAATTGTTCTGGTACAAATACGGTACATAACCCGTATCCCGGTAGATGTTCGGAATTACTAACCTTATAATTGCTGAGTTTTATCTCAAATTATTGCTTTGGTTGAGCGGTTTTGTATTTCTTCGACGAACACTGGTTTGAATTTCGAAAGATCCGGCTCGAAGGACCAATTTTATATGATTTTAATATGTTCCGAAGATTGTAAGAGAATTCAATCCAGTTTCAAACTGATGAGCTTATGATTATGAAAAAAATCTTCTCATCAGGCCGCGGCGACTAGACTGATTATACCACAATTTACATTCTATATATACAGAATGTGCTGTGCGTTAAGTACTAGCGAATCGTACTAATACAGATAAATTCTCTTACAATTTTTCTTCTTCACAATATTCACACAGCTCTATTTCTGTGTGGTCTAATCACCGGTAGCATATTAGATATTACATGAATTAATTAATATTCAACAAAAAATTAATACCAGTTTTATGTGTAATTACTTTTAGGTACAAAGTAATTACTTTTGTTGTACCTTTGATTTTACTCAAAAATACAGGTGGTAATTATCGCTTGGCGACTAATTATGCCCGGTTTGGTTGTAAGTATATACACGGTAAGTATATTCTCCAAAAATTATACACGGTAAGTATAATCCGGAATTATTAGGCAAAATAATTTATCCACTTTAATTTTATTTCACATAAATTTATTCTATTTTTAGGTAAAGTAATGTTTTCTGATGCTTACAGAACAAAAACGTTTTTTAGAATGACAATTTATATAATGCGATGATTTTTCGGAAAAATTCCCAAAAATATATAAAGTGTCATCTGTTGATAGGTATTATAAACTTTTTTGAACAATATACAATTTTAGTACAAGTTTTGAACATGTAACATCATACCTAATATAATATTCCACGGCATGTACCCAAATTGGAACTGTCAAAACAATAAGTAAACAAATTAAATTGGTGGTCGGAAGTTAAATGACTCTATATAAAACTAAATTTAAACTAAATATTATCTTTACAATTTCAGCTAACAAATTATAGGAACAAAAGAAGCGTCTGATGTACAAATATGTTCTCTTTTGATTTTAGGTTACGCACACGACAGCCGCAACACATATATGATTTATGCTCCTTTTTCCAGAATTAAACAAAATGAATGCAAATAATATGATTTAAACTGACTAATCACAGTTTATAAATCTTTCATTTATTCAAAACAATAAAAGGTTCAAATAGGTTTGAGTTTCAAATTTCAAGTTATCGCCGCAAATTAAAAATTTCGAACGACAGTCGATAGCTGTCAGTTTGAAATACGTTCCACTGGTATTCCACAAATATTTCTCTAGTACGAAAATGAAATTTCGTCGAATTTTTTTACGATTGAGGTTTACCATAACGATTTTGGCTACCTCTTGTTCAATTAGATAAATAAAAAACACGAGTATAAAATGGGCATAAGCGATTTTGAGGAAATCCTTATTTTAGAAGGAGAATGATACAAATGCCTTTACAACAAAAAGCATCCGAACTACAAAAACAGCTTAAAGCACGGGCAACTGTTTCATAAATATGGAATGTCACAGGTAAATTTGTTTGAAAGTACGAGTAATATGAATATATAAATAAAATAAAACATTTCTTGCAATTTTAGTTGATAACTGCAAATCTAAATGGACCAATTAAAGAGATACACTTTTCCAATTGCAGCTGTAAAAGAGCCAAATGGCAGTATTACTGCCCGTTGTATTTTCTCGTTCCGTTTTTCTATACTCCCAGGTGAGATCATGAAATTACTATTACATGGATAAGTAATACGTATTTAATTTAAATAAACACTATTTAGGACTGTTTCTAACATAAGCGAAGAAAAACTAGAAACAACCAAAAATATAGCCCGGAAAAAAACTTCTTTTTTAGGAAAAAGATTTGTCGGAAAGCCGCAGCGCTTGGAATCGCAGTTGTTTTTAGAAAGCCTAGTCAAACGAAAATTCAAGCGTCGAGAAAAGGTCAATTCTCGAAATACGAATTTTAGAATTATTGCATCAAGTGGAATTTGAAATTTGTTATAATATCAGTACATTCATACATAAAGCCTGCAAGCTTTACAAGTTACCATGGTAGTAATGAATAATGGAAGAAGAGACTTCTGGATAAACTAGAAGTGAATATGATATATATTTGATATGTTTTTTTTTTGTGGTGGTGAAATGATTCAATGCCGAAAACTATAATTTTATTTATTTATTATCTAATTGTAATCTAAATAATTTAAATAAATAAAATGAATAACTTTGTTAAACTAATTTTAGAATGTTTGTCTATTTCTAATTTATTTCCAATCTATTTTAGGACTGAAGGCAACTCCGCGTATTTCGCAGTTTGCTTTTACCATCCTACCTTACGTAGTAGCTAAATTCACGACCTCCCAATCCAAACGTCGTAGCTTTAACTCTGTTTCGTTTAGCTAAATCTTAAATTTCCGGAATGTGAATTCTATTCTTTTTCTGTACCTTTGATCTATGAACATAGACACGATAAATTTATTAGCACACCTGTTTTGTCCACACTCTCGAATGATAAATGATAATTATTTTAATAAACAATAAACTATTTTCAATCAATTCTCTGTGTATATCGATATTAAATACTTAAGCGAGCAAGAACGAAACAAATCCGTAAAAACTTCAAGAAGGATTTATTTGCGCTTTCAATAGAATTTCTTGAAAAAGAGAATTGAAATGAAAAATTGCATTTGAAACGGTTTTCAACAGAAATTAAATCAGTTTTCTATAGATTATAGAACGAACGAAAGAACGATTTGTTGATTATGTGTGTTATATTATGTATCGATTCGGTCGTACATAGATCATAAATTTATGTTTTTTTTTTCTTATGTTTTATGATTTTTATTTTGTTTATGAATAGAGAATAACTATAAATTTATTATTTTATTGTTGTAATTGTTGTCGAAGCCGTTTTGTATGATTTGTTGTTGAACACAATCAATTGTAATGATGGTTTTCATATTAATGATCATTCGATTGATTATTAACATGTTTTTATGAATTAAGGTGATTTTTGAAGAATAATGTAACGAATGGTTTATTATCCATACAATACTTGGGTCTTAAGAATCCTCTTATTGTATTTTACAATTGAGTCGGTATTTATCGTTTATTGTATTTTACAATTGACGGTTAGATACGGTTTTTTGTTTATGATCCTTTCCATTAATCATACAAAAGCACTATTAATATTCACTAGCTAAGCACTATTAATATTCACTAAACGTTATCAGGCGGTGTCTGCTATTTTGTTTCTCAAGGAGCCTGTTTTTTGGTGTCTTCCTTATGGGGGAACGAGCAAGTCAGTAACAACTTTAAGTAAGAACGCGGTATACAGAAAGTGCATGTTACTGACCAGCGAATCTTTATGAACTTTAAATATTCAAACAGTAAAGGCGAACCTACACTTTACACTTTAGATGAGCATCGCAGATGATTCATATGCAGTAAACCGTCTAAACATTGTTTTCCTCAATATTTCGTCCAAAGTGAACAGTGAACAAAGTAGGCTCGGTTTCTACTGTTGATGGAACAAAAGAATGATTCTTTCCTAGTGAAACAATAGTGACAATTGTAAACTTGAATTTCTGTTTACTTTAGCAGAATTTTTTAGTTTTTGTGAGTCGAAGCAGAAACATCTACAATTCCAAGATAAACTAAATTTAGAGGTTCAAAGAGACTTCTGGTAATAGTGTTGGTTGTGTAAATAATATGCATACTCATATTCTTCAATAAAAAAATTAACTAACACTAATATGATTTTGTTTTGGTTTTTTATTATAATATGAAGAGTAAAAACTAAAAATAGATCAGAAACCAAAATAATTTACATCACTGCAACGCCGTATAATAATTTTACCAGAACCATCTTGATGTAAATAGATCCGGCATGCTAAAAATTAACCTAAAATAAGGGACATAGAAACACTAAAAAATAATTTATTTTCATAGAATTTGTATGAAGAAACGCGATTTCGATTGACGATAAAACATGAATAAAAAGTTAAACCCAGTTAAAAATCAACTCAATGTCTTACTCATTATTGCTCATAAAAATAAAAAATAAAAATTAAAAAAAAAAATTTAAAAAAAAATTAAAAATATCACAGTTTAGGAAAGCGATATACTATATGTATGTTCTATGTTCAACGTTCAACAACGACTTCCTATTCAATCCCAATTATAAGTATGATCGCTCAAAATTTTTTTTTTAAATTGGTCAGGGTTATTGGCACTGGCCTAGTCCAATAGAAAATCATCACTAGACCGATGGTCATTGAGGTTATCACCGTGTTCTATATTTAACGGATTGGACATGATTATTGGCAAGGGCCTAGTCCAATAGAAAATCATCACTAAACCGATGTTCATTGTGGTTATCACTGTTTAGGAAAGCGATTTGCTTTCTATATTCAACATCTAACAAAGAGTTTCTATTCAGTCCTTCTATATTTAACGTTCAAACCACTGTTTTCTATTCAAAACCAAAAATTGACCATGATTATTGGTACTGGCCTGGTCCAATAGAAAATCATCACTAGACCGATGGTCATTGAGGTTATCACCGTTTAGGAAAGCGATATGTGTTCTATATTCAACGGCTTTCTATCCAATCACAATTTTAAGTATGATCGCCCCTAACTGTTTTTTTAAATAGCCAGAATTATTGGCAATGGCCTACTCCAATTTAGAATCTTTATTAGACTGATAGTCTTGGAACTTTCCAGTAATTAGGAAATATGTATTCCTTAAATGGAACGTTCAACAATGAACTTGTCAAATGACACACCAACAAATTGATAGAGAATATAATTTTCGGAACGTTTTCGGAACAACTTCACAAGCATATAAAAAACTGCAAAAATCAATTGATTGACAGACAATTTTAATTTCTTAAATAAATACTCGTATGGGCATAATACACACACAAATGACGTTTCTCCTCAGGTTTTTCTGACGTAGTGGATATAAAATTCAATAGATCGGTACGTTCTGGTCAGATGCTTAATGTAAAGGGCGAGAATTGTATTTTTGTAGTTTGGTTTGGTCGCAGCTACCTGATGAATAGACCAACTTTTCTGTACGAAACTAAACTACCAATATCAACATAGAAACCCAAAGAAGGGTTCTAATTTTTGACGAGTAATACATTGATATAACTCTTGGGGTAAAGTAGGGGGAGGGGGGGATGATATTTCTTTTTTTGTAAGTAGATATATTATGAGTGATTGGCCTCTTTATTTTTCTGATTTACCAAATCGAAAATATTGGGAATGTCATGAACAATTAATAAATTTTCAATAAAAAGCCGGAAAAATCAATTGATAGTAAAACAGTATATTATTCAATGAGCATATAATGATAGCTGTTATTCACGAAGATGACGTTTACCGACACGAGCCGATAGGCAAGTGTCGTAAATCATCTGAGTGAATAACAAACATTATATGCGAGTAGAATACGATACTTTGTCCACGACCGATAATAAATTGTGTTTTATTATCAAATCCTTTAAATGAACCTAAAATAATTTCCGTCGACATTTTGACATCTCAATTTAATAATAATGAAAATAGCAAGAGACTACTAGATAAAATTTGCAAAAATGAAATTTTTATTTGGTAGTAGTGAATAATAGAAGAACGGACTACGAGATAAACTAGCAGTGAATAATGGATATCATTATAATTGAAGAAACACACGTATAATGAGTATATTATGCGTTAGTCGTGGACAAAATGTATTAATTGTATTAAAGTGAATAACGATATAAATTTGAATTTGAATATGGTTAGTTGCTCTGGTTGATGATGATATAAATATAAGTGATCATGAATCAAAAAGAATAATTTATTAACGAAAATATTATTCCGGATAGTGAACAAAAGATAATAAAATATTTGTATTATAATAAAGTAATTCACAGTGATATGATGAACTTTTATTATTTGGACTGTGACTTGAATAATGAAATATTTTTTGCAAACTTAAAAATAATAGTTAAAGGTTTTGTCTTGGTGAAAAGCTTAAATCTTAATAATAATCAATGGTTTTCTGAAGAATTAAAATATCTTTAAAATAGAAAAGTTAATCAGTAAAAGGTGGCAGTTTTTTCTAATAAGGGACATGAATGGAATGAATATAAAAGTTAACCTAGAACTAGTATAAAAATTTACTAAATAGAGTGAACAATAGATTCATTATGGATAAAATTTAAAAGGTATATGTGGAGAACAAAAAACAATCTTGTAATGAGGGAAAAGCTTAAAGAAATTGGTGGTATCGTGTTCAACGTATGACCAAGATGATGTAATTGCCGAGAAATTTAATGAATACTTTGTGTGAAGTATAAACGAAATTAATTTTAGTATACAGTACAAAGTCTACGAGAATCTAATACCTGATGTAATTACTAAATTTCGATTTAAGGAGATTGAGTTTGAGGATTTAAAATTAGTTATTAAATCATTAAACTATAAAAGAGATTTTAGTCCGCAATTATTAATGATATTTTTGACTTAATTGGTGAAAATTTGGTTAAATTGATAAATCAGTCCTTAAAATGTGGTTTATTTTCAAAAAATTAAAAAAAATCGTTAATTAGACCTATTGAAAAGGTAAAAAATACTATTGAGTAAAGTGAATTCCGTCCCGTGCGTATGATACTACGGACTCAAACATTTATGAGAAAATGCATGGAGGAAAAATGGAGGAAGACTTGGAATCAAATAACATGATATCGGAACAACAGTCGGAGTTCAGAAATAAACATAGTTTTTTTGTACCCCTAGAACTACCGACCGGTCAAAATGACCGATTTACATTTATTGAATTCATTTTTTAATTATTATGTTAGAATTGTTTTGGAAATTTTTGATGATTTTTAATATAATTACTTTATTGCCATATTAAAAGTCATCATAAATTTCCAAAACATTTCTAACATAATAATAAAACAAAATAAATTCAATAAATGTAAATCCGTCATGTTGACACAGGTTGCAGTTAATAGTATTACCTTTAAAATAAAATCAACTGTTGCTAGGCACCCCTCGATTTATTAAGCACATTTTAAAACAAAAAATTGTTGGCTTGCTAAACGAACAAAACGATAAAGAAATCAAAATTTAGGTTATTTGACCAATAAGAATTGTTAATAAAGGATGAAGGGGGTGAAATTTGGTAAATGTGACTAGAGATTCGCAATCGGTGGCCCAAAAAACCATGAAAATGACATGTTCACAATGGTTGTCCCTTTCAAAAGGATGAAAGGGATGAAATTTTGTAAGTATGACTAGAGATTCGTGATCAGTGACTCCAAAAACCCCCGAGTAGAGAATTTCAGATTTTTGGCCAGCTTTTCGGCAATCGGCCCCTATGTGCGCCGCAACGTACGCAACTTTTAATAATATTGTAGAATCAAGAAAGAGGTCACCTCACACCATATTCAGTCGAAAAAGGTATCAAGCGAAAAATCAGTTGGTTTCAGTTGCTAATGGCTGTATGATACTCACTTTTTCCCCACTTTTTCAGTGACTATGAAAGACAAACGGAGTGAGAGAAAAAATATATATGTATACAAAATATTTGTGAGAGTGAGTGCATACACCAAAGATTTGAAAAAAATATAAAAACGTCAAAAAAAAGTAGTAGCTCAATTTTCTAGCAGTTAACCTTCGCATGGGCAGCAATTTTTTTTCTACGCCTGTAAAGATAATTTTTCTGTGTCTGCTTTGTATGGGAAATTTTTAAGATTTTTTTGTTTTTCTATATAAAATGCATTTTTCAAAAACAAAACAAAAAAATATTCACTGACTAGCGAAAATTGCCAGATGAAGGAAAAACGTCGTAGTTATTCAAAAAGAAAAATTGAAATCTTTACATTTGTAAATCTTGCCCATGCGAAGGTTAATCGAGCAAAAATAGGAGAAAAAGAATTGGATTTGATTCTTTTTTTTTTTGACATTAGATAGTTTTTTCTGACATTTCTACCAAAAAAAATTTGTGTACAAAAGAAAATAATATACATATAAGTTAACTTTACAAATAAATTATGTCGCTGCAATTAATTGCGGCAGCTAATGCAAATTTATTATGCGCGGGCCTCATATTTCTTACGTAAAAAATCAATTAAGATCCCAAAAAATAAATATTCTTCAAAATTCAAAATTTTGATTCTATTTACATATTTTGTTTATCCGAAACTTCAAAATATTTGCATATAGTATTGTCTACACTACCCTTCTCTGTTTCGCTTTACTAGTTTTGTAGCACTTTATTGCACTTGAAAAAAAGTGAGTATCATACAGCCATAAGGATGACTACGCAACCAACAAGGCAGAAAATAAACATTGAGAATGGAAAATAGAGAAAAAACCTACTTTTCACACTTTTTGTAGGAAAACAAAATTTTACATCCGTGACCAAAAGCTTGGGTACGACCAGTGGCGTAACTAGAAATGTCGGGCCCTCTCCCCACCCCCCGCAACATTTTTTTGGACCCCTACAAATGCTTCTTGTACCTATGAACAAGTAAAGCTTTTAATGAAAAACTTATTTCTTCCTATCGTCTAGTCTCGCATTAACCTTCACCTTGTCGGTATTTACCCGGGTAAAGATCGTGATTTTCTCCGTTGAATAATTACATGAATTTTAGGCGAATTTTAAAATCGCTTCGACTCAGTGATTAAATTTTTCAAATTTTTCAGAAAATTCAAAAATTATTTCGGGATACTAATATGGTAATGAGTAATTTATCAATTTTCGCTTTTTTCGACCACCTTCACAGTATTTACCCCGGTAAAGATATTTTTCCTCACGTTCTATACAAAAAAACAAGCAAGTTTTATTTTGTTTTTTGTTTTATTTTATTTCATTGATATGAAAAAATATCAGATTGAACTATTGGCTCATATGACATAGTTGACACTGGGGTTGAGTAAGGCTGTGTTCCTGACAGATTGGTTTTTTACAACAAACCCAAATTTTTCTTGTGGATCTCTTCTTTTTCCCTTCACTATAGCACATAAAGCATTAGCCTTTATGCGTTAATCGACCGGATGCGTCTCGATCAAATAATTGGTCTGGTGTAAACAAAGTATTACTAGGCCCTTGTAATTGTTCAATTGGTAGGCCTAGAATGCATTGTATTGCACTTCTGGTAGCATAATGGTTTACAACTCTTGGAAGTAGAGCTCTCAGATCTTCTAAAAATTTTCGCCGACGACTAGTTTTTACAGTTTGTTTGTTGAACGGGTTATTTGTTAATATAAATTATATAAGTTGCTAGTGCCGCTATGTCTACAATGTTAAAAAACACTGTTGTAACATTTTGTCGTGTCTGTTGTTGTTTTGTGCAATTGTTGTAACATTTTGTCCATTGTATCAACGGCTCCTTTTGTAGAATTTTAATGTAAAATAATACCGGGTTTTAATTTTGTTCCAGAAGTACTCTCGCCGTCGTGCTGCGTCAATAATAATATTACTGCCTTGTTCGCTTTTGGCACATAGGAGCAAAGCACCATTTTTTCTCCAAAACCAAATTTGCTTGACAGAACCTCTCTAGACCTATATGGTTTGAATTCTACGGGAATACATGTGTTTTTTTTTTATTGTACCGACTATTGATAAATTCCATGTTAACAAATCCTTTGCAAGTGGTATGGAAGTAAAAAATTATCGGTAGTGACATTGCTACCGCTATTTTTGTATGGAGTTATAAGTTCCTTAACTACCCGCTCACCTTGATTTTTGTCACGAATATTGCCAATTTTACCTGTATAAATTTGGCCATTCAAGGGGTATGCGGTTTCGGAATCACATGCCCACCATATCTTGAGCCCATAATTGGCGGGTTTAGAGGGAATATATTGTGTAAACTTCGTTCGACCTCTAAACGGAAATAACTATTCATCAATTATAATTGATTTATGAGGTCTATAATTATTTTTCAAATTTGCGTTTAGCATCTGAAAAATTTCCGTAATTGGTGCCGCCTTATCAGTTTCCATTCGAGCTTGCCGAGTTGCATAATAGTCGAATCGAATGAAACGAGTAACATTGTAAAATCGCCGAACAGACATTGTAGCTCGATAGAATGGGAATGATTTTTTTTTCCAGAGTTCAGCCGTTGGTTCATAATTGGATTTGTGAGCACCAATAACTATTAGAAGATCCTAATAAGCTAGCAGTTCTTCCTCTTTTAACGGTTCCCAGACTAATTTTTTTTTTATCAGGATTCGCTTCCATGTACTTCTTCTACTGATTTTCGGCCTTTTTGTTGATATTTCTACAAATTATACTTTGCATTGAACTATCAAATAATTTACAAAATGTGTCTACAACATCTAAATTTTTGGTATTCGGATTAAGACAAAACATTGTGGGCCAGCAAACGGTGTAAATTAGGACCCGATTTTCGCCATTTAGTGCCATCTTGGCCGATATAGTATTCACTATCGTTTCCATAATTCTGGTTTAGATCATCTCTATTATCATCTGTGTTGTCGTCTATATTACAATCTTCTTTGTCATCGGCCTCTGAGTCAGTAGTTTCCCTTGTCTCAGCGACAACATTTTCGAGCTCCACATCTGAATCGTCGACGTCACTTGCAGAGATATAATCAGGATCGATATCGTCATCATCAAACGCAAAATCATTTTCCGAATCCGAAGCTAAATTACGCACTACAATTTTGCTTTTCTTCATACGATAATCTATAACAGATAATTTTTGATGCAATACACGCAGCAATAAACCGTTATTTTATGTTTTTTTATAAATACTGTTACAAATTTAATTATATTGTACTTCCTTCTCATGTAAACACTTGACAAATATTCTAATTTCTCCTTTCCATCTTTGTTTTTTTTTACATTTACAGAATCACAATTATTAAATAACGTTTTTTTTTTACTAACTACATTTAATAAAAATCAAACATCGACTGAAATATTTGTAGGTAAAACACATGCAAGAGCAACAAAATAAAATTAAAAACAGTTAAGTAAACAGAGCTGCATTCAAATAAAAAATGTCTCTTGTTATTTTTTTAGAATAAAAGATTTATTTTATACTGTAATTGATTGGTAACTCATTCTTTAGAATGACAATAATTACTGAATTTACTTTATTATAATTTCTTATTTTATACTATACAATATTTGATTTCCTATGCCCGGTTTCACAAAAAACTATCCAACCCTTAGTTAAATAACATTTATCCACTTTTGATATATAATAGCCCGATAGCTATGCTGATTTCAAATAAACAAAATGTAAAATAACCCATTGTTATTGTATAACCCACGCTGCTAGGGGCAACGTGAGTTATATTTGGTATAACAAAATGTTGAGTAGTCATTGGAAAATTATTCGTAGTCAAATTGAATGAAAAACTATATTCCAAAAATTAGTTAAATTAAAGTACACCATGACAATTTAAAGAACGGTCACTATGATAAAATACATTTCAAAATTCAATGTTCCACTGTGAAAACACAAAATGGAACTATTTCTTATTAATTTACGAAATTTATTTCAACAAAAGTGGATAAAACGTTGTATGCCACTCGTGAGCAAAGAGATATTATCCACTCGGGATAATGTCCCACTCGGCTATCGCCTCGTGGGACAAACTTATCCCTCATGGATAATATCTCGTTTTGCTCACTAGTACCATAAATAACTATTCCCTCCTTTCATCTTTTATAAAATTACGTTTTGTTTGATAATACAAATTCTATGCAAGTTGATTATATTTGATTTTTACATAGAAATATTTAGCCTTTTTTTTTTTTTTTTTTTTTATTAGGCTTGGCTCCTACATAAAAAAAGAGCCATATCGCCAAAATATTTAGCCTTCAGCTAAATATTTAGCTCGACGAAATTGGGCAGTTAAATATTTAGCCCTCCAGTTAAAATGTTCATGTAAAAAAGGAAATAAAATTAGCATGCGTTGAATTTGTGTTATGAAATAAATTGCAATTTAATAAAAGAAGAAAGGGAGGAAACATTATTTAACTAGAGATTACTTCTTTTTTTGTGAAATCGGGCATTAGAAATATATTTATTATAATTTAATCGAACATATTTAGTTCTTGGAAAATCGGTTTTATAATTTAATCGAACATATTTAGTTCTTGGATAATCATTCGGATATAATTTGAAAATATCAAGAATTTCGAAATAATCTCAAAAATGTCGAATTTTCAAGTATCTTGAATATTCTTGAAAGTTCAAATATCGAATTATCCGCAAGTTTTGTTAAAAAATTGTATAAGCATGAAATATGTATTTGCAAAAAATGTCAATTAATTTTAAGTTTGATAATTAATTTAAACAAGTTTGGGTTTTAACTTAACTTTTAACGTTGAGTCTTTTCTATACTTTTAGGTTTTTGTTAAAATGTTTTATGTATTTGCAAAAAATCATGTACTTTTAATTTTATAAGGTTTCAATTTTCAAAGCATTTTTATTCAAACCATTTTACTCAGAAATATGATTTTACAAACGGAGGCGGAATTTTGGCTAAAATTTAGAATTATCAAAAGCTTTTAGTTTTAAGAGGTTTTCAAACCAATAATTTCAGGTTTTGGTTAAAATGTTTTAGAGCAAAAATTATGTTTTGCAAAAAATGTCAAGAACTATTAGTTTTAAGAGCTTTCAACTAGAAAAGCTTTCTAAACCAAACCATTTTACTCAGAAATTCGACTTTGGAAACGTAATTTAGGTGTATTTCAATGTAAATTATCTAGAGCTTTTAGTCAAACCAAACCATTTTACTAGGAAACTTGGTATTATAATATAAGCTTTCGTTTATTGAAGCTTTTTGAATCAAATCATTTTACTCCGAAATTTGGTATTAAAATGGGCGACGGAATTTTGGGATAAATTTAGAATTTTTGTTAACAATGAGCTTTAGGAATTTTGCGATATATGTATTTAGAATGTTTGTTTCCAATAAGCTTTTAGTTTCAACTTAACATTTTTGAGCTTCCAATCAGTTTGAACTTAACATTTTTGAGCCTTTTTGTAATTTGAGGTTTTTGTTAAAATGTTTTTGAACATACATTATGTATTTGCAAAAAATGTCGAAACTTTAGTTTTAGGTGCTTTCACGTATCAAAGCTTTTTAACCCAAATCATTTACTTTTTATTCTGAAATTTGATATTTTAAAGGAAGGTAGAAATTTTGAATAAATTTAGAATATTTGTTTTCAATAAGCTTTAACCTTGTCAATTAATTCCTACCTTTTGGGATTTGAACTTAAAATTTTTTAACTTTTTAATAATTTCAGGTTTTTAATCAAATGTGTGATAAGTATAAATTATATATTTGAAAAAATTGTCAAGAGCTTTAGTTTTCAGAGCTTTCACTTATCGAAACTTTTTAAACAAACCATTTTACTTCGAAATTTGATATTGCAAGGATTAGAATATTTGTGCTCAATGTAAACTATCACGAGCTTTTAATTTTAAGAGCTTTTCCAATCAAACCATTTGCAATCAAATTTGATATTATAAAGGAAGGTGTAATTTAATTTAGAGTATTTGTTTTCAATGAGCTTTAAGCTTGATAATTTATTTATACTTTCTCAGTAATTTTTGTGCCTTTCCATAAATGCTGTCTTTCGTTAAAAATTTTTATAAGCATAAATCATGTCAATACTTGGAAGAAATGTCGAGAACTTCAAGTTTTAAGAGCTTTCATTTATCGAAGCTTTTCAACTCAAAACATTTTATTCAGAATTTTAATATTGCAAAGGATATTTTTTGTAAAAAATTCGGAATATTTGTTCTCAAAGTAAATATCCTTCATGAAAAATGGGTTTCACTGTACATCGTAAATAACCTGGACATTCTTGAATAATTTCGAATAACCTACAGGAAATCGGAGAAATATCGAAATTTTGGCATAATCTCATAAGATCTTTTAAATATCACCATTTAGATTTATTTGCGTAGCTCGGCAAGTTCTTACAACTCAAAGCTAACCGAACAGCATTGCCTTACAAAATTCGAATAAATTCGAAACCCTGTAAAGATCTCGAATAATCTAGAAATGTCAAAAAAACTAAGAAATCTAGAATGAACCGAGGAACAATCATGATTAACCCAGAAAAATTTGAATAATTTCAATAATACCAGAAAACTGGATATTAATGAATAATATCGGAAAGACTGTATAAATCTAAATTCGTGTAAATATGGAATTATTTGTCAAGCAACTTAAGAATAGAAAGAACCCTCGGATCTTATCGGATATTTTTTTTTAAATATCGAACAATCGTATTCTTCGAATAGGCTCTAAAATTCTCGAATAACATCGAACTATCAAATACACTCTACTAAAATCTCAAACATACTCGAATTATCTCGAAAATCTCGAATAACTTGACGGTTTCGCGCATCTCATTTCAATGATAAATTCCAAAAATCTCGAGAAATTTTAAAAAATGATCAAGAGATGAAACCTGAGACGGGAAGCGAGAATTTCCAAAATCAGAAGAACCCTACCAAACATAACCAAAAAAACACCATCACTAGTTGCAAAATTAAATTGCCACTTGCATTTTCCTTATATGTAAAATAGTTTTTCAAAATAAGCCTGTACATTTCATTTTTATTTACCGTTTACTGGTAATCAAAAGATCAACTAAATGAGAAACTATAAGTCGAACGAACGCTAATTGATTATAGAGACTGACTGGTTTGGCTCAAGTGAGGACAAAAATTTATTTTCAGTCGCGTTTATCTATTTTTCTAGTTTTTTCTTGGTTTTTATGAACATCACAATAATACATCGCAAGCTGCAAACACCAGCAGGTTACTTACTATAAGCTTTTTTTTTCAAATCAAATCTAACCGTTTTCAAAAGAAATTGTATCTGTTGGGAAATCAAATTCAACCTTTTCTAATCAAAACTTGATTTGTAAAAGGTTGAATTTGTTTAGCTAAAGGCTCAATTTGATTTGTAAAAGGTTGATTTTTGATCAATGAAAAAGTGGTAAACTTGGAGTTACGCAAAACGTATAATACAAATAAATCAACAAACACAAAAATTATTGTTGTTCTAAATCTAAATATCGGTCAGAATCTCAAGGTACTTTCATTTCTTTGGAGTCAGAACCGAGATCCTGTCTTAAGAAAATATTTAATAGTACTATTATAAGCTTAATCTGAGCTATCTAATCTAAAATTTGAATTATAAAGGATATCTCGTGGGCTCGCGGGTACCTAGGGGAAGTTTGCCTAGGGCCCGAATTTTCGTTAATCCATTACTGCTTTTATCACGTCCCAAAATAGTTTACTTTTATTTTCACAATGGTTCAGCTAATCTCAACAATATTAAATTAAGTCAAGTATTTTTTTATTTGTTATTTTTTATTTGCTTTATTTCAATTTTTTAATATTTCCATGTGACTGATTTTGTAATTGCTGGTGTTGCCGGTTTGTTAATGTCATAATTAAATGGTTTCCTATAAACTTTTGTTATATTTTGAATTTATTACTTCTTGTATTAATATTAGTATTATTCTTATTGATGTTATTGTAACTATATGATATTATCATAGAATTGTTATTATTATTCAACTATTGATGTATTTGTATGTTATTTTAGTACACATAATTGGATTTTGTCCGCGTGTCGCCCCATCATGGAATAAATAAATAAATAAAATAATTTTTAGACACAAAAAATCAGCTGGTGAAGACATACGATCACGCTAATTGTTTATAACTTATTGTCAGTCCCACATGTTGGTGATTCCCGATTGGTAGCTCCAGCGTTAACAATTAGCTGGTGAAAACAGTCTCTTAACTAATGCTGAAGCAAACGTTTAATGGTAAGTTAATCAACAATCATCTAAAATTCTAACTAAACTAACTCATAAACACGTTTAAAATTTATAATTATGAAAACATTTTTTTTTTAATAAATTATAATTAATATACAAAATTAAAGTACAACAAAATTAATCCAATTAAAATTATTTAACATGCATCAGGCTTCTTAAGTAAATTGAACAAGAAAAAAACTGATTTAAGAAGTAAATATTTAAATTAATATTCGTATTTATTCATTATTGTTGTATTGTGCCCGTGTGTGCTATGTTTAATTTTTTATGTTTGTAATGTTGCTGTTAAGACCAAAAAATAAATAAAAAAATTAATAAATTGTTTTGTCTTATTTCAAACTTAAATATATTTCTTTTTATTATCTATAAGAAGAAAAAAAAAAAATAACAAACCGAACCATTTTTTTTGTATGTGCTTTTTTCTTAAGCTACGTGTTTTTTATTATTCGTTAAACATGATTAGGCTTATAAATTTTTATTACATAATAAATTAATCTAATTTAGCATGGATATTTATTTTAATATAATATAAATAAGAATATGTGTTGTATTTATATTTTTATTATAAACATTTTTATTATACATACATATATTTATGTTTATGTTTATAAATATACGTTTTTTGTTAAGTGTATAGGATAATAACATGTTTTGATTAATAAACAGAAACAAATTTTTAATTAATTGGAATTAAATTTTTTTTGAGGTATTTTGTTTTAATATCGTCTTAAAAATTAATTTTCATTTTATTACTCATTTTGTGTTTGTTTTTGTTAGTAAAGAAAGGGGCTAAGAGTAAGGTAATAAGAATGTTTCTATTATATATTTTGGTTTCGTTTGATGAGATTTAAAAATTCCAGATTTATAATGTTTAAACGAAATGCCACAACTGCACGTAAATAATCCAGTGGCATATTCTAATTATAAATTTGTAAAGGAACATTTAGTTTTTGAAAAGATTTTTTAGTTTCAATTAGAGTTAAGTTTTACAACAGTTACGGGATATTTTTAATCTTTATTAAATACAATATGATAGATGCTACTGTTACACTGTGCGTATTTGGTGAGCAGTCTATAATTGCGGTGTATGAGCTACGTAATTTAGAAAACTATAAATAACTATGAGTAGGACTTGACATAAAAGAAGCCCATTTTTCGATTTAATTATTTTTCTATCATATAACGTATGTTTTTGTAGCAAAGCAACAATTGTTCATCAACTCTGAGCTCTGATGGAGCAAGGCAGGTCTCCCTAATTTGTTTAGACAAATCGTATTGACGGTTCTACGCCCATCTAAAGCTGTTTTATCCACATGACCAGATTATGTAAAAGAAGTGTCCATTTTCTTCAAAAAAAATACATCAAAGAATATTTCTTGTTGATTTCAGTGTATTTTGGACGGCCAAAACGCTATATGTCTGTTTGTTTCGGTGTCATACCTGTAAATCGATGTTTTGTCACCAAGTGTTAACCTTTTCCTTGACAAAGGATGTTAACAAGACTCACTTTTAAGAAATCGTAAATATATGTAGGTTTTAACTAAGCTCCGTTCAACATGTGTTGCAATAAAGAAGATATCAAGTCTTCAAGCAACGCTCAAGACTAACTCTGAAGCTCTGACGTCTACGATTGATCTCTCTCTGCAAACCAGTTATAAATCGAAACTTATATTTTATGTGCTCGAATATCGTCTTTAAAGTGCCGCTATAATTAGTTCTCCTTAAATAAATAAAATTAATTTGCTAAGTGCAATAAAAGATTATTTTGAACAAAAATCAACAAGAAAAATGTATACAATTAAGTATTTGTTTACATGTTTGTCTTTGTTACCTTTGTCAGTTTGGAATCGAATACCAGATGTTAGACGCTTTGCCTTAAAAGGCGAATAGGCATGTTCTTTATGAGCCTTATACCAGAAGCACATGAGCAGAATTTATGCTAGCAGGGCTGCCGGATTGGCGGATCTATGGGGGTGCAGAGGGTGCGATGCACCCAGGCCCCTACCATTACCTTTCTAAGACCCTTCAAAATCAATTTATTGTATTACTGATTAATAAGATGTCAAAAAATACGTATAAAAAATGAAGAAGTCAAATTATTTTAGTATTCAAGTAGATTGTACTCCTGATATTTCCCATAAGAAACAAACTACATTAATTTTAAGATACGTGTTTCAGGATCTTGTAACGATTCATTTAGTAGGGCGAGGGAGACACCAATCTGCGTAGATTGTGAAACTTGTCCAAAATCGTTAACAGAACTCTTTTATTTATCTTGCGTAGAGACTTCAACGACGACGGACTTAGTTAGTTTTCCTGCATGATCAGTCAATGGATCACGTATTGAGCTATGTGTATAAAACCATAGGTATTGAATGTGATCTCGATGCAGGCATGCTCAAAATATCAACCGCCAAGCACTTAAAGATGAAGTAGAACACACTACCACCGATCAAATTTCATCAGAGAGCTGCTCACTCGCAGCCACAAACAGTCGTGAAAAAAGTTCACTTCGAACATTGTAAGGCGCCAAAAACTCCTATATTTTATTGACCTTCTATTTTTATCCTTATATTTTGGGTGAAGTTCTGCGACGTTAAAATAAATTCAGTCGCTTCAAGTTTCTGTGATTCCGAAAGACTCTTTCCTCGAATAGCTGGTTCAAGCAAATGCGCGGCAAAATGCAGCGGTTGTAAGCATTTTTCGTAATTGGCGCTGAAAAATAATGTTTGTTTCTTGCGTTTAAATATAAAACTCACAAAATAATTATATTTTTTAATTCACAATAATTTATTATTCCTTATTGATATTTAATAAAATTAAAATATATATCACCGTTTCTTGCTTCAATAATCTCCGTTTTTCTTTGCTTATGATTTTTTCCAAAATGCTTTGTTTCACCTAGATGTATCTCGCTTGCTGGTTGCCAAAAGAATACATCAAGAGAAAATTTGCCAATCATCATGTCATAATTAGAAAATGGCTAAAATTTCCCTTCGATCTTAATATTGTAAGTAAGTCGGTTAATTTCGATGTATTTCAAATTATCCGCTTTATACTGCTAGAAATTGCAATACAGAAAATACATAGAACGCACTCATTGCTGAACACAAATAATCTGCTATGGTATTAGTAGTTATTATTATTTCATAAACAAAATGTCAAAGCGTCAAATCAAAGTTTTTTGTGATGTAAACAATAATAAGAATACCAAGTGATTCTAATTGATAAAAATTATTAACCCGTGGCGAATATGGAAGCAACTCGATGTTGATTCTACTACCTTGATCAACAAGTTCCCGGAATAACCACCGTGTGGCGCTCCCATCGTTCCGATTTGAGTTCTGTTTTTTTGGTTAAGGCAGTACATCTGTTGTTGATATTCCCTCTAAATCTTAGCGTCATAGCTTGACATTTGCAAAAGTTACGTAGTCAAGAGTACATCTATCTCTGTGTGTGTTGGCGTTTTTTCCATTATTTCCTCTCGGCTGCTGAAACGCGTTCCCAGTAACGGTTTTTTAACTCGATTGAACAGAAAGAAGTCACAGGGAGCCAAATCAGGTGAATTCGGTGGCTGTTGGATGGTATATAATATAGATATAATAAGATAAGTATTTGATTACATTACTTTTAATACAACAACAAAAAAAAATAAATTAAATAATTTTCTTTTGCATGGATTTTTTAGGCTGTCATCATTAACAGGCGCATTTATTTAGTTCAAAAGTTTGTTTTATATTAACAAAACAGTACACCACTTTAGACAAAACAGAAAACTCTCAAAAAAAGATGGCCATTTAGCAATCGGAGATAGTACACAGTGAACAATTTCGAATAGGAGATCGTAGATGCCTTCATAACTAACTTCACTTCGTCTTCGATAGTCAGCGCCTTCAGGACATACCTGATGCAGCATGAATGTAGAACGTTTTTATTTCCGAAACCATCCATAAGACTGATTGAAAATTTCAAAGTGTTGATAGACTGAATTTTGAAGATATCGACAATGAGCAAGTTAAGTCCATGGCAGATGCACCAATACTCGGTAATATAGGGAAAGCTTTTGTTAACTATTTTTCGGGACGCTTTATTGTTCGTTCCATTATCAGTAATAAGTACAATAAATTTATAAATCCTCGGCGTCTTTTAACACCGCTTTGACTTTCTCGAAAAGCAACTTTAAAAGCCAAATGTCGATTTTCCTTAGTGAGTAGATTTATAGAAAAAGACTTTGGGTGTATCGTATTGATGACATAATTTGTTATGAAGTCCCTGCGTATGTTCAACCAATGTAACCGACGTTATAGATTTGAAAATATTTTTTTTTTTGTAATACGCCTAAATGTCGCTCAAAGAAAAAAATTACTACAATTTATGTTGACACGATGGGTATTTTTGTACACGGCCACCGGCCAGTGAAGAAGGAAAGGGAAAACCAAGAATGAATAATCCCCTCTAAATTTTATTTTGATTTGTCTCGTTTGGCTTACACCATTTCATTTCGTGCCATTGTCCAAGACGAGAAACTCCATTTTCACTTTTGTTTTTTTTTTTTGTTAACGTGAAGATTCAACACAACAAAAGGAAAACCCTGAAATTGAAGTAGAAACAGTTGATTTTATTTAAATACATAATTAATTTTTGTCGCTTAAACCACCATCTATGTTTGAGTATAATATAGTTAAATGTGGTAACACGTTTTGAATTGTCATTTTTATAATAAAGTTTGAGTACTGAAATAAAACGCCATTCGAAGTATAACGCTGAATGGAAAAGAAGTAAAATACAATAAGCATTTTTTTAATATTTTTTTGAATGAACGGGTAATACTACAAATCAGAAGTGGGATATTAGTAGATAAAGTATATAAAGTATTTACCTAATACTTAGCAGTGAATAAATGGTGTAGTGGATAAACAAATATATTATCGAATATTGTTTTGTGTGTGAAAAATGTTTAGAAATATAGAGATGATAAATAATACAGAGTGGCGCACCGATGTCGCCCCACAAGCAATTCCGCCATTCGATACCAGTTTTATCACAACGGAATTGAATACGCCGGTTAGTAGACCACGGAAACTTAGTTTTGATCGTAATGGGAGCACCGTAGTTGCACCACCGAAATTAGATGAAAACTTACAAAGAAATGGCTGCCTACAACCAAATCGCACACCGACTATGGTCAATGGTAATTTTTCATTGTTACCTCAATACCAACCGAATTTGGGAGTACCGTTCCAGCACGTGACACCACCGAATAATTCTGAGGTTAGGTATCCGCAATCGCCGAAACCAAACACTAATTGGGGTACAAATTATGCGAATTTGGGAGTACCATTCCAGCACGTGACACCACCGAATAATTGTGAGATTAGGTATCCGCAGTCGCCGAAACCAAACACTAATTGGGGTACAAATTAGGCGAATTTGGGAGTACCGTTCCAGCACGTGACACCACCGAATAATTGTGAGGTTAGGTATCCGCAAACACCGAAACCAAACACTAATTGGTGTACAAATCATGCGTTTCAAAGCAACGTAAACCCATTTAAAATGGTTAATAACGATACACTTTTACATCGGAAAATAGAAAATTTGAGATTTCGAATTAAATTCAAAGTTTTTAAACATTATTTCATTCTTCGGAAATAAATCAAAGAATCTCATACCAAATATAAAACACGAAATGAAAATATGTTTAACTTCAGATAAAACTTTTAACTGTTCACCGCGTAGAATATCCATAAAGGAAAAACAGATTGTTGATGAAATAATATCGGAATTACTAGATAATCAAATTATTCGAAAAAGTACTAGTGAATATGCAAGTAGAGTAGTTCTAGTTGAAAAGAAAAACGGCAGGAAGGGATTGTGCTTAGAATTTAGGGAATTAAATAAAATTACAGTAAAGGACCGATTTCTTCTCCCACGGATTGACGATTGTTTGGATAGATTACAGGGTAAAAGTTGTTTTAGTTTAATTGAATTAAAAAATGGTTTTCACCATATACCAATTGAGCTGAATTCCGTCAACTACACCGCATTTGTAACACCTGATGGACAATATGAGTATTTAAAGGTATCATTTGGTTTATGAACGCTTTACTAACCAGGTTTCTAACCGACTTATTCAAAAAGGAGATGTAATTGTTTATGTGGACAATATCTTAATTGCGACACGTACGGTGGAAGAACATTTAGAAGCATTGAGCGACGAATTCCAGTTGATGCTTGATAATTGTTTGGAAATCCAACCGTCTAAGTGTTTATTTTTTAAACTAACTTTGGAATTTCTTGGTTACGATATTTCCAAAGAAGGTGTACGACCATCAAAATGACATACGGAAGCAATGACCGAATATCCTGTTCCGAAGAATATCCATGAGGTTCACCGTTTGGTGGGACTTGCTAGTTTCTTTCGGAGGTCCATTTGTAATTTTTCCGTTATTGCTGAACCGCTATATGACTTGCTTAAAAAGGATTCAATTTTCAAATTTCAAGAGCCGGAAATAGAAGAATTTCCAACATTGCAAACCAAGCTATCATCTGCTCCGTTGTTGAAAATCTATAATCAAAATTACGAAACGGAACTTCACACGGACGCTAGTAGAATAGGCTTTGGTGCAATTCTGTTGCAAAGGCAACCCGATGGAAAATTACATTCTGTTGCGTTCTTTAGTAAGAGGACAACCGAACCTGAAAGTCGTAAGCACTCATTCGAACTTGAAGCATTGGCAGTTGTCTATGCTGTTAAAAGATTCCGTGTGTACTTACATGGATTACCATTCAAAATAGTCACTGATTGTCTATCTTTTAAACAAACTTCGGAGAAGAAAGATTCGAATTGTCAAGTTATGAGATGGTAGATATTGTTAGAAAATTATAACTACAGTATTGTGCAACGAGATGGAACGAGAATGAGACATGTTGATGCTCTCAGTCGTGCACCGGGTGTCCATGAAGTAGCGGAGTGTACATTCCTAGAAGTTTTAGCTTCATTTCAAATGGCCGAAGAAAGCGCTCGTTTCATTAAAGAATCTTTAAACGATAGTAAGGATGATGATTTTTATACCATACGAGATAATCTTTTGTACCGTAAAGACAAGGATAAATTGTTGTTGTATGTTCCACAAATATTGGAAAATAGTGTTATTCGTCAGAGCCACGAATATGGTCATTTTGGAACAAATCGAACTATTAATTTCTTACGTAGGTCATATTGGTTCCCGAAAATGAAGGCAAAGGTCGAAACTTTTTTAAGGACTTGTTTGAAATGTTTATATTTTCAACCAAAAGATGGGAAGAAAGAGGGATTTTTACATCTCTACGATAAGTTTGAAAAACCTTTCCTTATACCACATAGAACATTTAGGCCCTTTTGCCGAAACAAAAGGTCATTATAAGTATATTCTGATGGTGGTGGATGGCTTTACAAAGTATACGAAAGTTTACCCTACGAGGACGACAAATTCACGAGAGGTTATTAGACACCTTAAAAATCACTTTCTAAGCTTTAGTACTCCGATTAGACTAGTAGCTGATCGAGGATCCTGTTTCCGATCCAAAGAATTCAAAACGTTTATAAGTTCTCGTGATATTAACCTTGTATTAACCGCAACGGATTCCGCTCATCTAATGGACAAGTTGAGAGGCAAAATAGGACCGTCGTTCCAATGTTAGCAAAAATGTTAGATGTTGATTCGAATAGGGACTGGGACAAAATAGTTAGTGACTGTGAGTTCGCGTTCAACAATTCACTGAATCGATCGATTCAGACAACACCGTCCATGCATGGCACTGTTTGGTGTAAATCAGACTAAAGAAAACGATAATATGTTACGATTTATCGAAATGTTGAATGAAGAACCACGAGATTTAGATAAGTTACGTAGTGAGATTGTTAAGAATACGCGAAAGTTACAGGAATACAATAAAGATTATTTTGATAGTCGTCGAAAACCTGCACATATTTATAAAACGGGTGATTTTGTCCTTGTGAAAAATAGGATAACTGAGGCTGGTATAAACCTTCTGGTATAAACCAGAAGCTTGCTCCTAAGTTTAAAGGGCCGTATGTAATAACGCGTGTTTTGCCGAACGAGAGATATGTTATTGAAGACATACCGGGACAAAAATTGACCAACATTCCTTATCATAGTGTGTGTGCACCGTTTAATATGAAGCCGCATGCTTTGGCGACCGGAGCGATCGCATTGTCAGGTATGGCCGAATGAAGTAGAAACAGTTGATTTTATTTAAATAATTAATTTTTGTCGCTTAGACCGCCATCTATGTTTGAGTATAATATAGTTACATGTGGTAACACGTTTTGAATTGTCATTTTTATAATAAAGTTTGAGTACTGAAATAAAACGCCATTCGAAATATAACGCTGAATGGAAAAGAAGTAAAATATAATAAGCATTTTTTTAAATATTTTTTTGAATTAACGGATAATACTACAAAATAAATTTTATTAGCCACAGTATTTGATTAATTCAATAATTCAAAATAAGGTAATTAAATAATATTTAATTGTGACCATTCACAAAAAAAAAAATTATATTTATCGGAATATTTATTCTATAGAGGTCAGCCATTATTAAACACAGAAAAAAAAATAACAAAAAAATAAAAACAAATAGGAATATCTTGGAGGGAGCCCTTCCACGCGGTCGTTTTGTGTTTTTTTTTTAGGGACCCGTTAGACGTTGAGGCGATCGCAGAATAGTTGTGAATATATCCCTACGAAAGGGCGCGTGCGCCTGTGTTTTGTGGTGCTCATGGTGCGACTGGCGATTCAGAACACCTGATCCTCAGATTAAACAATCTGGCCAGATTTAGCCACTTTTATGCCAAAAACATAAAAAAAAAATAAACAGAACAGTGGTTGCCGTGAATAATTTATCTTACACAAAATTCAAGGCCGCGACCTTAACTGTGTTATAGACGACAAAGCGGTATCAGAATTTTACTCGGCAGTGCAAAATTTCAAATTATGTGTATTATTATTTTTAATTTTATAATTATAATTTTCAATATTATTGTGGGTTTCTAGAATAAATAAATGGACGAAGTGGCATCCAACAAAAATGTTCTAGTGTAGTGCGTGATTAAACGTACCAAAAAAATTAAAAAAAGCAAAAAAATTATATAAAACATTGAATGAAGTTTTGTTGATCGGTCGGTAGTTCAATTGATACAATATAGTTCAATTAGAGGTAAAACGGCCTCTTGAAAACAAAAAAAAAATTTTAATATTATTTTTCAGACCAACACGCCACCAGAGCTCTGATACGTGGAAATTATTGAGTTTTCATATTTTTTTGTTAATTTTTTTTAAAGTTTTTTTTATCTGCACATATACATATGTATCTAATTTGTCGTTTTACCATATAAAAAAAAATAAAAAAAATACGTTGGAAACATAAATTACACACTCTAGAACATAGTTGTGGGGATGGTATTTCTGTTAATTTCAAGAATCCAAATCTATTTTTGTTTTTTTTAGAATATATATAATACATTGGTTTTTATTATTTTTGATTATTATTAATTAATTAAATGTAAAATTAAAATTTGAATAAAAGTATTTATATGGTCAGGTGTAGGGAACATTTAAATTTTTTTTTGTTGATGAATTTAATTATAAACCAAAAATATCGGATAATAAATAAAATTGGTTTTAGTCGAAATAATTCCGAAATCTCATTATTATTAATTTTCTATTTCTGTTCTTTTTTTCCTTTTTTTTGCCTTGATTAACACGTGATAATATGTTGTAATGTGTTGCTTACCGAATATTACTGCGGAGGGGATAGTGATGATTTTTTTTTAAGTGCAGTGTTTAGTGATGTGATTTAGCGAGTGTTGTGATTTAGGGGTCTATTATAAGCACATGAGAATTAAATATGTAATAGCTACATTGATCGCAAACGACCCTACCCACTTAAAGCACTCGATAAAAAAAATAATGCAAGCCTGTGCGAAAGGCGATTAATGGCTGTTACACCAAGCATCGGTCTGCAATGTCAGATGCTCCGGCAATTTTTGGTAAGACTGATCCTTCGACGCGATGGTACTCAAGAACCAACAATTGATTGGAAAGTTGGTATCTCGAAGGAAACGGTCATAATTTCTTGAACAAATCAATACAAGCCGAATTTTGTGGTTGAGCCTAATGGAGTACCAGAAACAAAAATTGCTCGAGTAATAGCTCATTGACCATCTGGTAATACTTTTGTCTCATTTTGTCAAGGAAACTCCAGCATACTAGAGCTTTTCAGCGACTAAGACGTTGCAGCCTTTTTTCTAGTTAAAATAGTGATTAGCGTTTTTTCCAGACAGAGCGATGAATCATATTGAAGGTCAGATTCCAGCTCTATTACGTATTTGCCAAATGAATATGTGAATGAAACAGAAAAAGGTGTTATTATATTTTACAGCAAAAATTTGGTGTAGTAGGTTAATAGTACATAAGGAAGTATAATGAAGTGATGTCACAACTCTTTTTGCATTTAAACTAGTTGAGTTGTTTGGAAAATTTTTTAATTTATATTACCGATATTACCACGATAACACCACTTTAGGTAATATTACCTAAAATTACCTATTTTACCGGTAATATTACCATCGAGAATATTACCATTTACATCACTACAGACATAGTTTAAAATAACTAATATCTCTAACATAATAATTAATAACTTTAAATTCACTAGAATCACACCGTTTTTAATTCAAAACTACGGTTTTTTTTTGTTTATTTGTTCACATGGAACGTGCAACGTCTTTTTGGCCACACCACATATTATTGGCCGGCCTTACACAGATATTTTGCACTTAGGTTAATTTAATTTTATTTAACTGTTTTTATTCTATTTTTGTATAGACTATTTAACTTATTTATTATGTCTAACCTTTTAACTATTTATTACTTTTAAACTTTTTATTGTTATTTATGGTTTTAATTTTATTTTAGTTCTATCAGTTTATTTAGAATTTAATTTTAGAAACATTAGGACTTTTAATTAAGAAAATGTACTTATCCTAAATTAACTGCAATTTTAGGGTTATATATATATTTCCGTTGCTCAACTGTCTAATTCTAATTGTAACACATTTTGTTCTCTTTAATTTTATTTGTACGCAAATATATAATAATAACTGATTTTTCAAATATGAGTAGCACTTAAAATTAGTTTATAATTAGAATGCCAACTGCTAATTATTTTATTTTTTTCCACTATTAATTCTTCAACTACTTATTCTTAACTTTTATTTTTTCTCGCCATTACGACAATCAACTCCACTCAAAAATCTTCGAAAAAAAAACAAAAATGCTCCCTCTTTTATAGCCTCTCGATAACCGGTTGAACCAATCAAAAATCATTATTTTTTGTTTTCTAGAGGCTTCTGACATAACAGGAGAAGGTCTTACTAAATAATGTTATTTGAGTTCGAAAGAAATTGTATTGACAGTCAAAATTACAGAGCGCAAGCTTACGACAAGGGAGCAAATATGAAAGGCAAATACAAAGGCGTCCAAGCACTTATTTGAAAATTTAAGGACAATATAAGGACTTATTTGAAAATTTGCAACGTCTTTATACTTTGTTTATTTCATTAACTAAACGTTAAGAAATTTTAACAAAACACGTAAATATCACATTAAAATCGTTGAGTGAAACTCGTTGGGAGGCTAGAATAGAAGCAATAAAACCTCTGGTATCTCAATTACGAGAGGCTTTAGAAGAACTAGCAGCAACATCAAATGATTCAAAAACAGTTACGGAAGCAAATTCTATACTGGAATATATCGTAACAATGCTATTTCTTGTATCATTGATTGTGTGGAAAAAGCTAAAACTCTTAGGTTCAGATGGAATGTAACAGTTCACAGAAAAAACTAAAAGATCATTATGGGAGCCCATACCGATAGACAACTGATTGGAAAAACCAATAGAGTTATTAGTAAAAGAGATGACAAAATCAATAAGGGAGTAACAGGCACCGCTAGCGGTTGGACAAGAAAACGTTGGTGACACAGTGTTATGTACGGATAAATTAGGACTATTTAAAAGATTCAAATAATCCCGAGGGAAGCTGAAATTTTGGAGTGTATCAAAATTAAAGTCACCTGATATACCTATACTTTTCATCGAATCTACAAGAGAAATAACTAAACAAACTTTCTAAGTCCACAAGAGATTTTTAAATTGGGCATACGACCTCTTACTAGATTTTGGTGGGCTAAAGACAGTATCGAATAACATTTTACGACCATTAATGAAAACGTTGACAAATAAAAACTCTAAATCGGATATTAACAGTTCTGAAATGGAAGAAGGTACGGTAACTAATCTAGATTTAATGTGATCACCTACAAACATATGTACATAAACCACCATAATTAAGGTGAGGTACCGCTCTATCTTTCCTAAATATATTATAACCTTTGCTGCACACAACTGAACTAGGGATATTTGGGTTTAAAAAGGTCTCAGAGAAGCACCATTAAAAATGTGACGAATCTCGTCAATATTTGAGACTAAACTTTGCACGTTTAAAGTAGCTACATTTGTATGTTGCGCGATGTGTAAATGTTTTATATGTGATTTTATTTAAATATAAAACGTTATAACCCTTTTCAACCCAACCAATTATTTTTCTAGGACCCCTTTGAGACCGAACTTACACATTTGTGTAGGCAAATGTTTTCCCCTTTCCGACCGAGGAATTTTTCTGCCAAAAATCGACAAAAACAATTTTCCGTGTTAATTAGGATATATTTTCTAGGTCACAATGCAGTTAAATAAGAAAAATTGTTGATTAGTTGAAACACGAGTATTTTTATTTAATTCATACATATATTTAATTCAGGTACGTAGTAAAAATCATATTAAAACTTAAAAAATTAAAAATTGTTGACCATAACATTATTTGGAATGAAATTGTTCGAAGCAATTATTGTATTTGGTAATGCATAAATAAATTTCACACTTTTTACATCGAAATCTGGTTAGACTTTTACAGCATTTAAGTCTACATTTTCTGGCAGTGTCTATCACAAACAGGCCAGTGATTAGTTTAGCATCCACCGGTAAAGATGAGCAATAATTTTTTGGCCGTTTAGGTGGAGGTGTCTCAACTTTACTATCTGATCCCTGATTAGGTAGATAAACTACAGAAGCTAGTAACGCCTCGGCTACTTACAACCTAAATTCAAGTAGATCTTTCACCAGATTCTTTGGCACTCTGGAAAAAGTAAAATCGTGTCGATACTCCTGCCAAGAATGAACTATTGCTAGGTCCAGGAAGTTTAGTGATAGTTTAAGTGTCCACTTTTTCGTTTTGATGAACGTACGGTGGTACACCAACATCTGGCTCATTCATTCAATGAATTGAATAAGAAACGTTCTGTGTGTGGCGCCTAAACACCACACACAGAACGTTTCTTATCCAATTCAATGAATGAATGACGACGAATGATAATTGACAACTAATAAAAAAATAATTCGATATATCATCTTTTTTAACTGAACCTGATTCAATAAACTAAACATTATTTACGTTAAAAATACTACACATTATTTTTGAAAACTATTTTCGAATTTAGTTTACGATACAATCAATATTTATGTACCTCGTACCTTAAGTGTAATTTTGATTTTGCTATTGCTGCATGAAAACTGTTAATTTGACATACAAGATTTTCAAAAGTAAACAAAAGTCGATTTATACAATGAAGTTGGCTTTAGTTTGCCTTTTCTTTATCCATTGGATATGCTATTTTTTAAGTTAAAGTAAAAGGCAAACGACAAAAGTAAAAAGTATTTTCATATGCTCTGTAAATGAAAGAATTCATCTAAAAAATTGAACGGAAATTTCGGTAAGAATGAAAACGAAAATCAGATATGAGCAAATGGGACACACATTATGCATTTGTAGTGTAATATAAGTAACTCAAAAAAATGAAATGGAAATATATTTGACACAAAGAGAAAAATTAATCACAGAAGAAAGCATAATATTTTTATTATTTATTTCTATATACACCTTAGATGAAAATGTCACATACACAAAGATACATAATAAAATAATAATTTTGAAATATTTTAATCGGCATGCATTGTTCATTATTGCTCCGTAGGGAGACACGCTACCGTTTTTCCAGCTGCCATGAATTTACGGTCAACATAAAGCCCACGTCTAACAGAACCGCTTTATTTCATTTAGTTTAAACTGATCAATGATGACATAGCGACGCCACTTTGATTTGTTCACCGGGTTTGCCGTGACCATTCACTATAGTCGAAATATGGAACTTCAACAAGATTGCCGTGTACGAGTAATGGTGTATTTTAAGGCGAACTGGTCAATTCTCGTTGTATGAAAAATTCCAATGAAAAAAGGCTTTTCTTCTCCAGGTCTCTTATTAAAAGTGGCGTGTTTTAATACTATTATTAAAGTTAGCATTTTAATTACTGTTATAAATATGTACGTGTTGTAAAGGGCCCTACATACGACCTGATATGGTCGGGCGGTCGGGCCGATTTGGTTATATCAGACGTAAAATCAGGTCGTGTGTAGATTTGTCATATGGACCGCCTTACCAAATCAGATCGTATGTATTGTTGTCGGGTGGTTGGGTAATTTTTCTATCAGTGAAACGTCAAATGTATATAAACATATTTATGTAAAATGGCGGAAACACCAATTACAGAAAGAGAAGTTTTAATCCAATTTTTGGAATTATACAAAGAAAAGAGCTGCTTGTGGTGCATAAGCAGCAAGCAATACTCCAACAGGGATGCCAGAAATGAGGCACTACATCTGTTACAGCAGAAATTTTGCTTGGTTGATAGCGAAGCCACTATCGATACAGTGAAAAAAAAAAAATTGAAAACATGAGGGCCTCATACAAGAGGGAGCGAAGAAAAGTAAAGTATATGTGTACATACAAACAAATTATTACTCAATTTATATTAAATTTACAGTTTTATTTAAAAATTCACCTTAATAAAAATTGTTCATGTCCATTTCAGGGTATATTAAGGGGTCCCTGAAAATTACACGGTTCTTATCATAAATATATTACAAACAAGTTTTGTGCTCGTACGTACGTTTCCCTGAAATTGTCAAATTCCTCTAATTAATCAATTTATATTGTAGACATCACAAGAAATACCGCAGCCACAAAAAACGACCTCAAACAAACGCCGTTCAACCACTTCAGCAAATGTAATGAAAAAACAAGACCGGTTAATAGAAGCTGCCGCAAAAATGTTAACAACGGACGCCCCAGCGGAATCGTATGGGATAGCGGCTGGGTGTCAATTGCAACAAATGACGAAATTACAGAGAACAATCGCAGAAAAATTAATTTCTGAAATTATATTTTATGGTAAATTAGATAAATTGACTCTTCAATCCACCATCAACTTAAATTCTGAGTACGAACACGTGGTACTCTCTCCATCACCATCGCCGTCAGCCAGCTTCGGATATAGCAAATCTAGCCTAAATTTCCCACAAGCATCAACACCTACGCCAACTGAATTAACTATGGGCCTACAAAATGGCGAAATTGTAGGCGAAGTTGTAAATATTGATAGTAGCCAATACTCGATGGAGGATTACATCGTTTTCAAAAATTATAATTATAATTATATTTCATTTATTGTTAATCTTTTAATTTAATCAATTTTGTCCCCCAACACATTAATCATGCGATCTTGAAAAAACACACGACCTTTATCATTGAAAAATTCCGAAAAATTATTCCGGCCATTTCTGTCGTCCTCCGTTTGTTGCCTTTGACTTCTACGATCAATCTGAAGCATAACATTTTGTTGTCGCCAATTAGCTTCTCGAAACGTTCCATTCTCTATATCTTCGTGATCTACGCAATTTGCATTAAGATAATTATTCGACGTTTTCCTTAAATAATTGTGCAGCGCACAGCACCCTAAAACAATCCAATCTACATTTGCTACGTTGATTAAGATCGGTTTCCGCAAAATTCTGAATCGCGAAGATAATATCCCAAAGATATTCTTCACTACTCCCCTGGCCCTCGATAACCTGTAGTTAAACACCCTCTTTTCTTTGGTTAAGTCTTTCTGGGGATAAGGTTTCATTAAATTTTTGCTCAATGCAAAAGCGCTTTCTCCAACGAACACGTATCGTGCTGATATAGTTGTACCAGGCAATAACGATGGCTTTGGTAAATTGAGGTCACCGGAAGTTAATTTTTGGTAAAATTTTGTATGTTTTAATACTCCTCCATCTGAAACGCTTCCGTTAGTTCCAGTATGAACGTACATAAATTCATAATTTGCATTAACTACAGCGAATAATACTGTACTAAAGGTTCCGTGGTAATTGTAGAACAAGGACCCAGTTCTTGGCGGTTTATTGATTAAGACGTGCTTTCCGTCCATAGCACCGACGCAGTTATTAAACTGCCATAGATTTTGAAAAGATTGTGTGGTTTCTAACCACTCGACTTCGTTAACAGGTATCTGAAACACAACATTGATATACATATATATCAAAAGACACTCTATGACTCTACAACTTTAACACAAACTTTATTTTTAACACAACTTAATACAACATAAAAATAAAATTCACCTTGATGGCTTTACAAGTTTCGGGTATTATTTTCGACATCAATTGCGATTAAATAATACTACTGAATTTTAAATCTGCGTACTCTCGACCAGTAGCTAGGAATCGCAAAGTAACAACTAGCCGTTCTTCGGCTGTAACTGCTTCCCTCATCAAAGTATTTTGTTTAGAAATCAATGGCGATACTAAAAGTAACAACCCACTAAAACTTTCGTAGTCCATCCACAAGTAATTCCGAAAATCATCGCTGTTAAGTTGTTTTAATAAAATCAAATGGCTAAATTTTTTGCGTTGCAACAACTATTTTTTAGCCCACATTCTTCGATTTTTAATATTTAAATTCAAACACTCTTTTCGTAATCAATGACAACTGACCAAATCAGACGGTATGTCAGGTAATGTATATTCAATACTGATTTGGTCGGGCCGACTGTCGGCCCGACAAGTCATATAGTGTGTAGGGCCCTTTAGGCTAGACTTTTAATCCTAGGCGTAAAAATTCTTTTAATACTGTTTCCACTGTTGAAAATAATTGACATGGCATACCTTGGTCAAATACACAAACGAGAAAAGTCAAGGCCTTCTTAGCTATATAAAATATTTCAATAAAATTTTAAATCTTGAAATTTTAAATGTATGCAATTTGTACTTAAATTAGTGTACGCAATGAATTTTCTTCGTTGGAGAAAAAATAGCGTGTGTTATTCGGATTAAAAGTGGCTTTGTTTGTATCGCTTTAAGCCTAATGACACAATTTACTATTCATTTACATCAAGTCAACCGTTTAAATTATTTGAATGCAAAAATAATGCATTGTATCATTAGGATTAAAGGCGACTTCATGACATCGAATATTATATGCTAGCATATTAAATTCATACTCTGACGTCACAGTTTTGTAATTTGCTCAAAAATTTCGTCTATTATAACTGACAATTTAGTTGTCAATTTTGTTTTTAATTACAATTTGTTCTTCTGCTTCTGTGGTTACCAAATTATTATTTTGTGTGTTCTTAAAAATTTTCAATTAATTATATAGATTCGGTTTTTTTTCTTGTTATAAATTTGTGTTGTTTATCGTTATAAATCTATGTTTTTCTCGGTAAAATGTCTTTTAATCAAATCGCCATAGACATTTTAAATGATGATCTGCATATAATGAATGGGCTAATTTCTGCGTATATGGGCTTTGAGTATCGGCGTCGTAGTAGTGTTCGTCGACATAGTGTGAATCCGATCAATCGCAACAGACAACGACAAGGTTACTACCACAATCTTGTCGCTGAAATGCGATTAAACGATAACAAAATATTTGCGAACTTCCATAGAAAGACTCGTGAAGCATTCGATGAGTTACTCTCCATTGTCGGACCGTCAATTCAGCGGCAAAATGTTGGCGAAAGATCAATTACTGCAGGAGAAAGGTTGTCACTAACCATCCGGTATAATATATTGATATAAATGTTTGATTCATTATATAATTATTCAAAAATATATCATACGTTTTTAGTTACCTCGCCAGTGGAGATATGTAGTATGGTCTCCCTTGGAAAATATGGCTATCGTATTGGACAAAGTACAACTTCCGGAATTATAAGAGAGACATGTCTTAAATTATGGTTAGTATTGAAAGATACTGTTTTTCCTAAACCAAGCTGCACCATATGGAAGGACATTGCGAGGGATTTTGAAGATCAATGGAATTTCCCACATTGCTTAGGAGCAATGGATGGGAAACATGTTATTATACAAGTAAGATGTTTATTTTTAACTAAATTTTAATTTCTATAACGAAACTATTTCTCTAGTCATTTAGTAATTCCGGCTCAACACATTTTAACTACAAACATAGCCACAGCTTTGTCCTATTTGCTATATCGGATGCAAATTATAAATTTATAATGGTGGAAATTGTTGCTCCGGGACATATAGGGGACAGTACAATTTTTAGAAATAGTTGCTTTGGTAGAGCTATTTTACGCGGGGGTGACGATTTAAATCTGCCACCACAGGAAAACTTAAAAGATGGCAATAAATATCCCTATGTTTTTATAGGGGATGAAGCATTCCCTTTGCTTTGCAATCTAATGCGACCATATCCAGGCCGAAATGCGTCAGTACTTCCAGCAGACGTAAGTGCTTTCAATTATAGATTGTCTCGAGCCCGAAGAGTGGTCGAGAATGCCTTTGGTATTCTTGCAAGTAGGTGGCGCATATACCGAAGACCAATTTTGGCCAGTAAAATTACAGTCTTATCAATAATAAAAGCAACGGTAGTGTTGCATAATTGGTTAAGAGCTAAAAAGATCGAGGAGTATTATAGCGCTGAATTAATAGATCGATACATGGGTGGAACACGTCGGCCAGGAACCTGGCGTGACGAACACAATACTGGCTTGCAAGAAATAAGACGGATAGGATCAAATAATCATAGTACGAGTGCAACTGAAATAAGAAATCAGTTTAAAACTTATTTAAACGAACATGATATACTGCCCTGGCAGTATACAAGAACCCAATGAAACTCATAGTTTTAAAAAATGTAATAAAAAAAATTTTGTAGTTTTAATAAAACTTAAAAAATAAAATTAAAAAATAAATATATTTTTACATCACAATTAAATATTCAATATGTATCACAATTAAATATTCAAAAATTCCAGGTTTTGTTACTATCACAATAAATATTACATATGTATATATATATATATATATATATATATATATATATATATATATATATATATATATATATATATATATATATATTAGAGTGGTCCTTATTTATATGGTGTAAAAAGAAAGGTAGAATTTCTGGCGCGACACCCATTAATTTTGTTCCTTTATACACTAATCTTAAATATTCAAAATTTCAAGCCAATCAGACCACTCTAACACGTGCCGCATCGAGGTTAAATAAGTGAAAAATGTAAGTCATTTTTTTATTACCTATTTATTCAAAATAAACTTTGTATTTGTAACAATATAATTTAAATTAAATTAAAACATTTCAAATATGTATTTCAATAATGAATTTTCTTAATTCATTTTGTTTATAAACACATAATAATTATTTTATGACGTACTGTATCGTATACTTTTCTAATATTCATTAATTGTACGATGTCTTCAAAATTTCTCTGCTATATCCAGGGTATTTTTTGCGATAATTTGTGACAGTCTGAAACAATTGGTCATAATTATTACAATATTAATAACACACTAGGTAATTTAATTTTATTTTATAAATATCACCTGCAGCAAAAATTGTTTTTGGTCTTCGTCTTTCGTTATTTTGTCATTGAACTCTTCCATAAGTTTTACTCCACGCTCCGCTGTATCATTAACTACTTTAAGTGACCCAATTATTTGCTGCCCTTGTTTGTAGTCCTTTTGTTCACTCCATTGTGATGGATCCTTTTGTAAAAAGGCTGAAGACAAACCAAATCTCTCAAAAATTTTCATCGATTTCGTCGAGAGTAATTCTGTTGGAAGATCTTTGCTAACGAAACTGGAAACATCTTCTAAGTTTAGATATAACTTCTTTTTAATTTCTTCATCTTCATTTTTATCTTCTCCGAAAAGTTTTTTAACCATCCGTCGTTTATTTTCTACTTCTATTCTGTCATCAAACAAAGAAAAAGCTGCACATTCCTCATTGAGATACCATAAATGGTTTATAAATTTTTTTAACGCATTTTCTGCTATAATTTTATCGTATTTCTTATAGGAATCGAGTTTTTTCAAAAAAATTATATCATTTAATGGTGCTTGCAAAGCACCTGGAGCAGAAAACCAATGTTCTGTATAGCATCTAACTATGAAACATGTAATAGTTTGTAAGGCCTTTTTATCTTTGGCACTTATAGGAATTTGATTCTGAAATAGCATTAGCTTTAGGCAATATATACCTTTTGCCATCCATCTAGCCAAATGGTAAGCTCCTGGTCGCCGAAATTTAATACCACCCGGTGGAACTGCTCCTAAAAATATAATTATGACCTCAAGAAATTCCTTATAATCATTCCGAGGAAAATCATTTTTTAGTTTTTGTTCAGCAAATATTAGTAATTCTTCCCTAACACCAATAAGAACATTATTGGTAAATTCGTTTGACGACCAGATTGAAAATTTTGTTTTGTCAATACTTTCCCATTGACTTTTAAACTTTTTAAATAGTGGAATATCAGGACCAGAAGATGGGGCAAACTTCGCTGAAGTAAAAACGTTTTGGAGAATAATCTCAAAGACATGATGTCTACAAGCGAAATATAATATATCTCGGTCCATTTTTTGTTCCAAAAGAGTGCAGGCGCCGTTTAAACGACCAGTATTAGACGCAGTTGTATCGAATACAAACGCTTGAACTTTATGAAGCAATGACCAATCTTCAAGGGTATCATATACAGCAGAGGATACTTCATATCCAGTTGCAGATGAAAGCTCAGGAACACCAAGAAGTTGTTCAACATTTGGAGCTGTTGCAATGACTGGGAGTCTATCGATTTTAGTTTTACCGGTTATATCCGGGAGAATTTTGGAATCCCAGTGTATCACTGTGAAATTCAAATTTAATTCGAGAAATTTCGATTTGATATGCGATACATTTGATTCACGAGAGTTTTGCCGACTTCGTGTAATTCAAGTTCGATTTATAACAAAATCTAAAGGATTTAGAGAAGCGGCCTCCACGCAGGCTGTCAATAAATGAACGGCGTCACGGTCGCTAATTTTACATTTATCGAAAGCTGTGGCGAGTCGAGGTGTAAATATTGTTAATCGTGCCCTTTTTGATCCCGACGGTGCATTCACTGTAAAATCACGATCAATGGTATCCGTTATCAACGTGTCTTCTTCTTCCGAACTAGATGTAGAACATAGTTGAGCTGAAAAAAATTGAGGTGTAATATCAAATGCAACATTTTTACGCCTCCGATTGTAAATATTTTAATAAATTGAATCTTACGTACCATTTTCACAATTTGTTGAACACTGCTTTAATTTTCTTTCCATGTCCTTTTTTTCTCGATTACTCGTAGGTCTTCTTTTTTTGATTCCAGCGAGCTTTCTGTCTGTGCCAATCATACATCCACGACGACCTTTTTGTCTTTGTAAGAGCAAAAACTCTTTGTCTTCTTCGATTTCAATCATATTTAAAGTGCACGCATGTGCTATATCAAATAAGTCGTTTAAACTTTCCTCAAACTCTTGCCTTTGTTCCTTACAGACGACACTATTTCTATTTTTACTTTTTTCTAGTAATCGTAATGTGTCGTATAGTTTTTTTAATTTTTTTACACAGTGACATCGGGCTCGAATAGGAATTCGAGCTTTTTTCCAAAATATTACACATTCATCAATGACCAGACAAATGCTATCATGTAAATTTAAATCTACCATTCGCATATTATAAAACAACACACTTAAAACTTCGCCTTGTGATGGTAATTTACTACCGAGTAATTGGTTTTTCATAAAACCTACTAAAAATATTTTTTGTCGGGACATTTTACACTTATAATACTAGCAATCACTTTTAATAAATTTAGATAAAATATCACTAATGCACAATATATGATTAGATTTGTAATTGTCTAGACTTACTTGATTTTATTTGCATCGTCAAAAAGTCGGTGGTAACTTTTATATAATGTTTTTACTACTTAGGCTGTTTCCCAAACAGATACTTATTTCGTACTTATTGACTTATTTGCGGCCATCTTAAATAAGTAAGTAAACCCGTTCCAATTGATTTGAGTTACTTATTTTAACAGCGACGTCAAAACAACAGAAATTAACAAAATATTTATTTGGTATTAAACAATTATTTATTTAAAAATATGTATTCAGACATTATATTGTCTCCTTTTTATTATTTTTAAATAATTACAAGAGTTTTTATTTTTATTAAAGTGTTATTCACAACTTTAAAATAAAAACAAATAAAAAGTTTGACAATGTTGACATATTCAATTTAGATTTTCTTGCTAGAAAAGTACAAAAAATAAGTTACCTCGCCAGCTTACTTATTTGAATAAGTTAGGTTCCACAAATAAGTATCAGTTTGGGAAACAGCCTTAGTCGCATAAGCAAATAAAACCAGAGCACCCTGTATTTTATAGAGCCATAATCAAAAAATCTGAGCTTTTATAAGGGAATTAGAAACGAGGAAAAAACGGAACTTTTCATAGTAAAACACACAAAACATATGGGAAATCACTTGTTTTCCTAAGACAAATTTTTAAATGAAAACGTTACAAATTCTTAATTATGATTTCTGAAATACTTTCATAAATGTTTGAATTTCAACATATATGAATGTCGTTAAAGTAAATCGTTTTCATTTTCTTGTAATAATTGATTTATTCAAACCAAAATATAAGAAAAATTTCATAACAACAGCATTCTGGTCAAATTAAAATAAAAGCTTACTACGATTCGTTGGTCATTAAGTCAATATACATTACACAGATGGCAGTGATGGCTGTACAAATTTGGAAAAATCGTACCAAAAATTACCACCTGGGGAAATTTCAAGTTCAAAAATTGTAGGAAAAGCAAAACAAATTCACAAAATATAAGAACGTTTGTTAATTTTGGGATTAAATAACTTTTTTTCGTATTTTTCTGTAACCATTTAGACATCTTACGTACACTAGTAAAACTAAAAATAAATTTAGCAAGTATTATTTTAATTTGTCAGAGCCAACTTTGATGTATTTTTCAAAATGAAAGTTCGATAAAATATATTTTAGAAATAATTTAATTTTAATATTTCTGCAATTAATATTTACTTCATACCAATATGGCCTTCTTGTATATTGTTCTTAAAGATATGTAAAAAACTTTTATATAAACATTTTATAATATTTTTGCTTTTTTCATTGAAAAACTTGAAGCTAAAAAACACCATTTTTACTATGGATTCCTATGGAAATCAGTGAAAAGTTATACCACTAAAAAAGCTTCTAAAAAATACGTCATTAAGATTATGGCTCTATACTCTAGAAGGCTCTGATAAAACACACAAAAAAAAATTAAATTGAAAAACTCATGTTAAAATCAATCGAGTAGTCAGATTTCGAAGCGCAAATAGTTTATTTGCGACCTGTTGGAGGATATACCCCTAAATCGTACACAATTTAAAACTACTAAAAATATGTTTTCGGTGGAGTACCGATATATTGATTAGCTGCACAATTTTTGTATAGAAAATATTTTAAATATTACAAATGCACGAAATAGAACCCAAAATAAAACATGCATTAATTTCATCTTTGTTTTCTTGCCCGTATAACATTTCTTCATTTTGAATACTTTAAGCTTAATGCGGCACGTGTTAATATTGTCCTAGAGCTTAGAAATTTTGGCTTTTGAAGTTTTTCATACAGAGGAATAAACTTATGGGGTGTCCCGAGATAAAAAGCAGGGTTGGAAAATAAGGACCACCCTAATATATATATATATATATATATACATATATATATATATATATATATATATATATATATATATAGTCCAAACAGAGGAAAGGCAATTTATTTTCACTTGCCTCAAACGAATAGGAATAAAAGGAAAGGAAAGGAATATTTTTTAATATTGCCGAGATAGTTGGTAAAACGGCAGAGATCAAAAACCAAATTTGACTGGTTGGTTAGGGAAATGGATTTTATATATATATATACACTCATGCGAATAATTTTCCGGACAAGCTAAATTCTGGAAAACAAACTGTAATTTAACAATGATTGCTTGCCTTTTTATAATTTTTTCTTATCAAACTACACTGATACACTAATGAATATATCATAACCTAAACATTTTATGTTAAATTACCGTAACTTTGCCGCTTATCGATAGAAAAATGAATTCACCTATCAAAATTAATGAGAAAAATTATCCGGAAAAAATTATATTTCAAAGATTATTATTGACGCTACAGAATTATTTTATTAAAAAATTATAGGTTTAATATGTTTGTAATATGGAAATTTGTATTAATTTCTCACTGTATTAATATTTAGTGTGTAATCCATTATTATCCAGCACAGCTTGTAGTCTACGTGGCATAGATTCCACCAAATTTTGTAAAAATCTAGTGTCAATGTTTTCCCATTCATGTTCAATTGCCGATTTTAATGATGTTTTGTTGGTTATTCGGTGATTACCTCGTATGTTTTTGTCCAAGTGGTCCCACAAATGCTCAATAGGATTGAGGTCCGGGCTTTGTGGAGGAGTTTCCAGAACATGTGGGCAATTATACAAGGTCCATAATTTAACAATATGCGCTTTGTGTTTTGGGTCATTGTCTTGATACAAGTAATATTCTGTTCCACAATGGTTAATTTCAGCCGATGATCGCAAATTTTCTTTTAAAATATTTAAATACATTCTACTATCCATGGTACTTTCAATAAAATTAAGATTGCCTACTCCATAATATCCCATTGCTCCCCATATCATTATATTTCCACCCCCGTTGTTTTGTCGTTAAATTAATATTTTTGTATGGCAATTCCTGATTCGGTTTTCTCCATACTCTTTGCTGTTTACCATCGTTATGAAAGATGTAGAACTTGCTTTCGTCAACAAAAATCACTTTTTTCCAAAAATCAATTGTGTGATTTCGGTATTTTAAGGCGAAATCGCGCCTTTTTATTATATTTGCTTCACTTAAACAAGGTTTACATCGTGCAATGCGTGAATTAAAGCCTAAGCTCTGCAATTTTTTGCGCACTGTTGAATCAGACACGGTTGTACCACTGAATGTTTTCAATTTTTTATTTAATTCGACGGCAGTTTGTTTGGGATTTTCCTTTATTTCCCGCAACATAAATTTTTCGTCCGAATTTGTAATTTTTCTTTTTCTCCCAGCACCTGATTTATGTTCAATTCTGTCTTCACTGTAATATCGATTGCATATATCAAAAACAGTAGAACGGCTTACGTTTAATAATTCCCCTATATCACGGATTGTTTTTTCCTTTCGCGATGGTATATAACCAAAGATCGGATATTAGTTGAAGTGTTTTTACCAACTTTAACCATTTTGATAAAAATTATCAATAATGTCGACAATGTTTCAGCTTTAATTAATTCAAACGTACTGACAATAATACAAAAGGCAACTACGATTCAAAAATATAAATTATAACTGTTAAATATTTGTATTTTTGTTACTGCGCCATTAAAATTATATCAAATTTTTTGCTGTCCGGATAATTTTTCTCATTGATTTTGGTAGGTTTATTCACTTTTCTACCGATAAGCGGCAAAGTTACGGTAATTTAACATAAAATGTTTAGGTTATGATATATTCATTAGTGTATCAGTGTAGTTTGATAAGAAAAAATTATAAAAAGGCAAGCAATCATTGTTAAATTACAGTTTGTTTTCCAGAATTTAGCTTGTCCGGAAAATTATTCGCATGAGTGTATATATATATATATATATATATATATATATATATATATATATATATATATATATATATATATATATATATATTATATATATACAGCCTTGGCCAAAAATATAAAGCACCCCTATCTATTAGCATTATATATTAATATTATGTCTTTCTAAACAATGGGTGTTAACGAACGAGTCATCCCACCGAATGCGACCCTTAATTATTGAAAATCACCAATTTTTGTTTTGTTTTAGGTTCTTAACAAGAAGTTGTAGCGTCGTAAAATTTTTTTATTTTAGTTTTGTATTTGATCGTGTGCAGTCTTCACATAAAGTGTTTTAAATCAAAAAGAGTTTTCGTGTTTTGAGAAAAAAAGTGTGTTTGTGATAATTATGCCTAAAGCGTGCCAACTCAGTGAAGGAATAAGGGCACAAATTGTGTTGTTGGATTCCCAGGGTGTAAGCCAAATTAAAATATCACAAAAATTAAAATGCTCTCGTGGAGCAGTTCAATCTACATTGAAAAGGGTTAAAGAGACCGGGGACTATGCCTATAAACTACGCTCAGGCAGAAATCGTATCACTTCGGTAAGAGACGATCGACAAATTGTGCGAAAATCTCTCAAAAACCGAAGAAAAACATCTGCTGAGATAGCTGCAGAGCATTTAACAGAACAAGAAGTTCACATTTCGGCACGGACAGTTAGAAGAAGGCTCCTGCAAGCTGGATTGAAAGGTTAGAAAGCAAGAAAAAAACCTTTGCTCTCACTTACCAACATAAAAAGTCGCTTGAGATGGGCTCGAGAACACAAACATTGGAATGACGTGGATTGGGCGAGAGTTGTTTGGTCAGATGAATCTACTTTTGAGGTAAATATAAAAAATAAATATTAAAAAATAATTGTCAAAAAAAAAAATAAAAAATTGTGCTATGTATTTTAAAAGAATTAATAGAGAAATTTATGTTAAATTTGATGGAATTCTTATAGATTTTTGGAACTCCTGGCGCAACCATCGTAAGAAGAAGAGTCGGGGAAGCATACAATCCTGATTGTATAGTGCCTACCGTAAAGCATGGAGGGGGTAAACTGATGGTGTGGGGTTGTATGGCATCATCAGGGTGGGAAAACTGTTGTTTTGTGAGGGTCCGATGAACAGTACCAACTATGTTACCGTCCTCGAGGCTGCATTTAATGCCTCAATTCGGCAAATCTTTGGGGAAACGGATAGTTCTTCGATAATTTATCAACAGGATAATGCCCCCTGCCATACTTCCCGCGTTACGATGAGTTGGTTTCGAAAAAAACAAATTCGAGTCATGGACTGGCCCGCCCAGTCACCAGACCTAAATCCCATTGAAAATTTGTGGTCAATTTTAAAAAAAAAAATCAAGGATCGCAGTATGACTTCAAAGGAAGACCTCAAACGTGCGCTGACAGAGGAATGGAAAAATATATCGAGAAATACCTGCGAAAAATTAGTACGGTCGATGAATAAAAGAGTCCTGGCTGTCATCAAAGCCAAAGGAGGACCTACAAAATACTAAAATTAATAAAATATAAAAAGTATTTCCTAAAAATATTGAGTTTTAATTTTTGTCTTCATTCGTTTTGTAGATACTGCAATTTGGGAGGGGTGCTTTATAATTTTGGCCAAGGCTGTATATCTGTACCTTGGTAGAAAAAGGGCCAAAGTCCAAAATCTCAAAATCTAGTATAGGGCCATCACTTACTTTAGAAACATTATTTATATAATAGTGAAAAATGGAAATGTCCTACAATTACCACTTTACAAGATACAAAGTGTGTAATGGGGCCAACGTCAATTTGGGCTGAATGTTAAAAGGGCCAATGAAAACATTGGCCTTTTTTGTAGTTTGTTGTAGTAATTTTAGTTTATCATAAAAAGGCCAACGTTCAAATATTTTGGTCCTACGTATGAATTTTATTGTAGCTAAAAATATAAATGAAACCGATTGCTACGATGTTTATTTAAAAACAGAAACGGGTAATCCTATTTTTTCCCCAACGGTGCAACGATAATAGTTAATGTTTGTTTCACATACAAATAATTTAAATATAATATTTACCTTGAACTTGATGAAATGGTTAATTAAATTTATTTTAAATAATATATTACGTTCACACTAATTTCAATAAAATATTCAGTATTTTCTAATTTGAATTTGGTAGTCTCCCTAAATAACAGTTTTTACTTTTGGGTCAAACTGTGGAAAGACATAAGAAAACAAACTATGAAACCAAAAAAAGTTTTGATGTAGTATTATACAACTTGGTAAGCATAAATGTATCCATTATGTACAATTAAGTAAAATTATATCTTGTAATAAAACTAATATTTTTATTAATACTTATTCAGTTTTATACTATACTACAAGTAAAACAGATAGCATTATGGAGCGATTAAATCAGCAAAATAGTGTGGAAAACAGTGAAGGTAATTTGCTTAAAACATTCAGATCAAAATCTTTATCAAACTATTTTCTAAAACACATTAATTACTTATTCTCAGATTCAAATAATACTTCAAAAGTTATAGAGAGAGAAATTCTGTTTTCGTTTAGTGGGACTGACGATTTAGATGATGACCCTGACTACAATATTTCTGACGAAATTGAGGCATCCCAATCATCAAGTGATTCCAATGATTTTCGTAGAAAGAGCCAAAAACAACTTGGAGCACAGGTTCCTAATAATGAGTCCTCATCTCTTACGTCAAATAGTGATAATAGGTCAGATAATGAAGAACAAAATAAGAAGATTTATACTTGGAAGAAAAAAGGTGGTGGAAGAAAAACGAAAAATCCTGATGAGATAGCAACGAGAAAACGTTTGCGAAATGAAAAATCTTGGCAAGCAAATGTTAGAAGGGAGAAAAAAACAAGGGGTGAAGAATTTACGCAAAGAAAGGAATTGTAAAGAAAGCTAAAAAAATGATCGATGCTTGTAAGTGTCGTCGGCAATGCTATAATAAAATAACTACTGTTGAAAGACAAGCTATGTGTGATGAGTTCTATCGTCTTTCCCGAGATGGACAAGATCAATTCATAGCAAATACAATTCTAGAAACTAAAAAAATAAGGCAAAGAATAAATAAACAAATAGATCAATCTGAAGCAAGTACGACAATGGATGAAGCAACGGCAAATTGCACCGGTATAAGTGATTCCAGAAGAGTTTTCTCAAGAAAGTACTTTTTAAATTGTGCAAATAACAGAATCGAGATTTGCCAAATAATGTACTTGAATACTTTTGTTTTAACCCTAAAAAAAGTGAGAATAATTGTTGGAAAAAAAGGCGTTCTGCTGGAAATATCTGTCCATCTGATGGTCGTGGTGGTTTGGCGTCTATTGGAGGGGGGGATCAAAGTTGAGTAGATTAATCTACCAGCTCCGTAACCTTCCAGTAGGGTGCGCATCACGTGAGCTGTTCTGGTCTTGTCATCAGGCAGCTGCGTGATGGGTACAATTGTGTAAGGGGTAACCTGTTCACAATTCGCAAGTGTACGTACTGCCTCCTGGTGGCAACCACTGGTAACTAAGGCCACTTGGCACATTTTTGGCCATTTGGCACAGGCTAAAGTACGGCGCTAAAGGAGAAAACCTTGACAAAAAACCCTAATCTAAGGTGGAACTGCATATGCCGAAAGATGAATGGCTGATAGGTTAATCAGCCCAAAATATGCGGACTCTGGATACCAGGCACCCTCCAGTTTTATTTAGCCTTCCTGTAGTAAAGCTGGGTGACCTACAGGTGATTTGCAATTCCGAGCAACTCGTAAGAGTAAAATCAAACGGAATACGGGGCAGGAGTAGGAGGAATATACGGGAGTGGGACAACCCTCTCGAGGTCTTTGAGCTCCAATGCTACCGTCTTTCTAGCAGAACTACATGCTGTAGTAAACATCTAGGAGGGAGTGGGACAACCCTCTCGAGGTCTTTGAGCTCCAATGCTACCGTCTTTCTAGCAGAACTACATGCTGTAGTAAACATCTAGGAGGGAGAGCAATAAGCCCAGATAGTATGTATCACGTACCGGGAGGCAGTATTGTCAGGTTCATTAGGAACCTGAATATTGACTGGACGGATAATTAAGCAGGGGCCAACACAATAGATCTTTTAGGTCGCAGTGCGAAGTGGCTGATCGCCCGCATACCCCCCCCCCCCCCAATCTGATGGTCGTGGGAAACACGGGAATCAAGCAAAACTTGATGAGGAAATTAAACAACTGATACGGGATCACATAGAATGCTTCCCGAAATATGAAAGTCATTATTCTCGTGAAAGAACTTCAAAAAACTATTTGAACCCAGATCTTTCGGTTGCTAAAATGTATAGAATTTATGTTAACTTTTGCCAAAACCAAAATAAGAAACCTGCTAATGAATGCCAATACAGGAAAATATTCAACCAGGAGTACAACTTATCTTTTCATCCACCAAAAAATGATTGTTGTGCCAAATGTGATTCCTTTAAAATGTCTTTAAAATCTGTAGACTTAAACCAACAACAATAGGATGAAATAATAAAAAGAAGAGAAGAACACTTAAAATTCGCAGAAGTTGCCTTTAAACAAAAAAGAGAAGATAAGATGTTGAGCAAAATTGATCCAAAACATGTTTCTGCCTCTTTTGATTTAGAAAAATGCCTTCCCACTCCATATTTAAGGAATTGTGTATCGTTCTATAAACGACAGTTGTGGGTGTATAATTTGACGATATACATATCATACCACTACAAATGGAAGCGGAGGGACGTGCTTTCTCTGGAATGAAACGATTGCAGAACGTGGTGGACAAGAAATAGCTTCATGTCTTCGAAAATTCATCATCAATTTGCCTCCTACAGTAGAGGTTTTACATTTATATAGCGATTCTTGCTATGGACAAAATAAAAAGATATACGTTGCCATAATGCTATGACAGTTGATGGTCGTATTGAAAAAACAAAATAGCAAATTAAGAGAAATACACCATCTTTTTTTAGAGCCTGGACATTCTCATATGGAGGCCGATACGATACATGCTTTAATAGAAAAAGAAAAAAGAACAACTAACGTAGATATTGAAGTACCACATGACTGGTGCAACTTTATTAAATCAATATCTAGAAAACCAGAATTATTAGTTACAGAGATGGCACAAACAGACTTCCTTAATTACAAATCTTTGTTAAATTCAGAACTTGTTCACCGAAAAAAAAAATGAAAATGGTAATGCAGTGAATTGGGCTAATATCAAATTCATGAAGTACTTACAACATGATGAGTATAAATTTTATTACAAATCAAAAAATGAAGACCATTTCAATGTTGTTGACTTAAGAAGAGGGACCGTTAGAAGGCGAAAGCTTTTTAATGAACCAAAGGCTTTAAAACCAATTAATACCGAACAGCTTGCGCTTGGACCCTTAAAAATAAAAGATTTAATGAGTCTTCAGGAATTTATAAGCGATTATAACAGATCATTTTATCGCAATTTGAAAATGTCAGACTCAGCTCAGAGTGATAGAATTCGCTATGGACCTGGAACTGAATCAAATTCCGACGAAGAATGGTCACAACAATAAAATGTTTATCAATTTTTTTATAATATTAATAAAATCTAAAAAGAAATTATGTATATCTTTTATTACTTATGGACAATATCCAATTTAAATATTTTTGCAAGAGCCAATATCCTCCCAAAAATGTCAACAACTATGAAGCTGTAGAAAAATTTTAGATTTTTAATAACTCCAGTGTGCTCATGTTGCAATTATAAAAAAAATATTTGGACTACCTGCACATAAATAGAAGATATAATGGTTTTTGTACAGCCGAAACATAAAAAGTTGATTATTTCAAAACAAGAAATATGGATATTGGCCCTTGTTCTACCAAGGTACAGATATATATACATATAAACCAACTCAAAATATTAAATTATGCCCTGGTTTTTTAAATTAGTTTGCATTTCTGCAAACAAATGACTAAATTTGTCAATCAAAGTAGTTTGGTTAGTTACGGGCCATTTTGCTACCTCATCTTTTATATTTTCCATGAAAGCAGTAAAAATAGAACAAGGGTTTTCTATTCGCTCTTGACCTCGACTAGAAGCCATCAGCTGAATCAATTTTCGATGCTCCTGCATGTTTTTGACAGCTTCTTGAATGACTGGCTCTAATGAGTTTGAAATTGTTGAAGCATTCGACCTTTTTTTTTTTGTGTTGTGGTTCCATTGCTGTAGTGGAACTGGCTGGCATCAACGCTAGTGTTGGTATATTAGTTGCAGTAGTTGCATTATTTTGTGAATTAAATGCATTAAAATCATCTAATTCTTTGTCTAATACTTCAATGCTTAAGTATTCTAAAGATTTGTCAGAGTTTTTTTCGGGCAAGGTGAAGCTACTTTCAGTTGGTCTAAAATAATACATAAAATACAATTTCATAAACATTTGATTAATTTCAAAATATAATAAACAAATAAATATAATTAGCTTACTCATTTATTATATGACCTCTTAAAAAATCCATTTCCCTAACCAACCAGTCAAATTTGGTTTTTGATGGGCCCGCACTTCCACTTTTAGCTGGCCTTATTAATTTCGAATATTTTGCACGAAGAAATTTCCACCTCTCCATACATTCCTCTGCCGTTTTACCAACTATCTCAGCAATTTCTCCCCAGACTATACGTTTGAGGCAGGTATTTTTATATTGGCAATGGCTCATGTTGTAAATAAATTGCCTTTCCTCTTTTTTTACTTCCCCGATTAGCAAGCAATCGAAGGCTTGGTCAAATTCAACACTCATTTCTAAGAAAAGGAAATATATATTATATATGTTTCATTTTGTTAAAACAAATAACCTCACATTTACACTAAACATATTTTGAACATGACAACGCAAAATCACGAGTCGTTAAAACCTAACTAGAAGTTCTATCCCACCCGCCATATTCACCAGACATTGCTCCTTCGGATTACTATTTATTCCAGTCGATGCAGTCAGCCCTTCAAGGCGTACGATTCACATCTTATAAAAGTATCAAAAATTGACTAGACGAATGTATTTTCAGAAAGGGAATCCGTGAATTTCCTAAAAGATGGGCGAAGGTTTTGCCTTGTGATGGAGCATACTTTGAATAATATACCACTTTTATATACTTGCTAAATAAACATGTAATTTTAACCAAAAAAAGAAACTTACTTTTACATATACCCAATAGTTTTAAGTACAAATTAAACGCATTTAAAATTTCAAGATTGAAAATTTGATTGAAATATTTTATATAGCTAAGAAGTTCTTGATTTTTATTTTGTTTATGTATTTTACCAAGTTAAGACGGGTCAATTACTTTAATATAAAAAACAGTATTAACAGAACCTTTACGCCTGGAAACAATTACATTTTTGTAATCGTAACAATACCCAATAATATGTAGAATTAAAACAAGCCACTTTTAAGACGTTTGGAGAAAAACAATAGTACATTGTGTCATTAGGATTAAAAGTGATACTTTGTTTGACGAGCAATTATATTTGCATGCGAGGCGAAGCGCAGCGTAGCCGAGCAAAAGCAAATATTTGCGAGTCAAACAAAGTCACTTTTAATCCGAATAACACATACTATTTTTTCTTCAACGAAGAAATGCTTATTATAAACTAATTATACAAGTAAGTACAAATTATGTAATTAAAATTTCAAAATTGAAAGTAATTTTGTTGAAATATTTTGTGAAACTAAGAAGATCATGACTTTTGTTTGGTTTGACTATTGTAAGTGTCAAACTGCCAAGCTATAATTATAATATTTTTCTTGCGAACAAAATGTTTGAATCAGAAGATTTATCAAATTTACCTCCGGATGTGGTTCAAACAGCAAAGGAAATTGTATTAAACCTATTGCCATCAAAATCACGTAAGATTTACGAGTGCGCATATAACCGATTTTTGAAGTGGTGTACTGAAAAAAATGTGCAATCTGGATTATATTCAGAAAGCGTTCTATTGGCATACTTTGCCAATTTGTCTACGAAGATGAAAAGTTCGACTCTTTGGGAGCAAAATTTAAAAACAAGTCGATTTGTGCTTTATCGAGAACCCTCGATTTTTTTGCTGTGTAACCAACATTCTGTTTTTTTAAAAATGCTCGCAATTTGGAATATTTTTCGATGTTTACGCCATTTTTATAATTTAATGTGGCCTTAACCATAGAATATTGCGCCCAAAGAGTCGAACTTTTCATCTTCGTAGACAAATTGGCAAAGTATGCCAATAGAACGCTTTCTGAATATAATCCAGATTGCACATTTTTTTCAGTACACCACTTCAAAAATCGGTTATATGCGCACTCGTAAATCTTACGTGATTTTGATGGCAATAGGTTTAATACAATTTCCTTTGCTGTTTGAACCACATCCGGAGGTAAATTTGATAAATCTTCTGATTCAAACATTTTGTTCGCAAGAAAAATATTATAATTATAGCTTGGCAGTTTGACACTTACAATAGTCAAACCAAACAAAAGTCATGATCTCCTTAGTTTCACAAAATATTTCAACAAAATTACTTTCAATTTTGAAATTTTAATTACATAATTTGTACTTACTTGTATAATTAGTTTATAATAAGCATTTCTTCGTTGAAGAAAAAATAGTATGTGTTATTCGGATTAAAAGTGACTTTGTTTGACTCGCAAATATTTGCTTTTGCTCGGCTACGCTGCGCTTCGCCTCGCATGCAAATATAATTGCTCGTCAAACAAAGTATCACTTTTAATCCTAATGACACAATGTACTATTATTAGTTACATTAAAATTAAATTACTGTACATCACTAATTTTAATTTGTATCTGATAGTTTTTTTAGTTATAAGATTGATATTGAGGTGTACTTTCCAATTCCAAACTAAAATAGATGCTACTGGATATTGCAAGCTGAACGTCATAAATATTTTAAAACAGGTGTCCACTGCCCGCAAAATGCAGTAAATCGTGTCCCAAGAACGATTATAAATGGTTGAACCGGCATATTTATTTTTCATTTTTTGAATTTTCTTTTAACTTCCAATATCGATTCTCCAAAAGTAAACATAGAATTTTGTGAGTCCTTTATTGATTATTTTACGCAAGTTTGTTTCGATGAATGCGGATTATCCATCATAATCCTCGATACTGGTGGTATCAGGTGACTTAAAAATGTACAGCTTTTGGCATGAAACTATCAGTTTATTGCAAAATATGGAAGTTCAAGTTGTCAAAAGTAAAAAATGTTTGTAAAGCTAACCTGCGTTACTCGCTTACAAATACACTGAACATTGTTATAATTAAACGAAAATTAAATGGAATGTTAATTTAGGGCACAAATAAGACAACTATACAGATTGAAACGTGGAGTGGGATTTTGCATAACAGGCGAGAAGATAGTTTATCTCTTTTTTTAAAAGAATAAGTTTGTACTCCATTTCATTCGGTCTATGTCGCTTTTTCTATTGCGATCTCAGTCAATTATATTATGTATAAGAGCTATCTCCTTTTCTCCGGTTCGACCATGTACCTTCGTTGGTGAGAGACACAGACGAATGATAGTTGAAATAGAATATCATTTTATTTTAGCTAGTTGAGGTCACATTAATAAAATATATTTTTACTAAGCGAAATAGTGTTCATATTCAGTTTAAGTTAAAGAGACACAAACTCGCTTCTCGCTTTTTGTACAAAATCCCAGTCCTGGAAATAAATTATATTTTTCATACAATTTGTATGGTGTAAACCCACATAATTCGTGTGAAGCAAAAATACGAAAACAAAATCATACTTACTCTCTTAAAGAGACATACTCTTTTAACATATTTTTGAATGGTTCCAATTAGTAGTACATCTTCTTTAGGATAGAACAAAAATAGGGATTAAATAATAGATATTACCATTTCAACATGGTAATCAACCGTGGTATCTTCTAAACTAGTTTCCAAAGTAACTGGAATTGAAATACAACTATACTGACAGAGGAAATACTTTCACTGCTATTTGCTATTGGCCTTCATTCTAAAATTATTCAGCATCTGACGTTATGGTTTTCCATAATTTAAGTTTTTGCTCGAATTTTATGATGGTTCTAATATATTTATCTTGTTTTTCCAGCATAACAATATGAGATGATCTCTTTCCATATGTCGCAGGGCATCTAAATCAATCGACTCGCCCAGAAAGATTAAAAAAAATATTACAAAATATCTAAAACGATATTTTCTGCACGTACCTGGGAAAATTGCAAAGCGAAACGCAAATTTCCATTGTTGCAATATTTTTTTAAATTTTTCTTTTTCTCTTCCTATTATTGCCGGCCCAACGATTGGCGCCCTTCCACAAGACTGTTATTAGCTGACCAATCAGTTAGTATATATCTGACTAGCATGTCGTGATATATCTGACTCATAATCGGCTTGTTCGCCCATGGTTTTATTTGTGTTCGTTTAAATTATCATTTATGTACTTATAAATCCCTTATAAGAAGAAAAAAAACCGTTGTTTTTAGAAATCTGGTGACAAACGGAAATATACCGTATCATTTAGAAGTTTATCTAAATTAAACGGTGTGGAGCTTTGCAACGTTTTATATGATATGCATATTAGATTATTTGAAATAGAGATTTTTTCTTTTTCTATTTCAAATTAAAGCAAATATTTGTTAAACCAAAACTAACTAAAACGTTTATTCTATTTGATGAAGATCGAGCATAAGTTTTAAATTCTCGATGCTTTGCTTCATAGCTGAAACACCAAAAATATTTGCGAAATTTTGGTTTTAAAGTGCCACTGAAAAGTGATATGTAAAGGGTGTTATGTTTCTTAATGATCAATTTAAGTTTGTTTAACGTATCACAAGAGCAACTGAACATCAATAAATCTAATAATTGGATTAAGCATAGTAAAAATTTCCAAACTGGATAGGTTGCCGGAACTAAATCACCAATAATGAGAGGTAAAAAGAGTAGAGATAGATAAATTCCAATATTTATTTCACCATAATTGAATGTCGTTTTCGGTCATTCAGTTTTTTTAAGATGACATTTTTTTTTTTAAAGCCGCCGATATTCCACGTCTATCATTACATTCTGATGTCAAATAATGTTGATAATTTTCTGCATTGCGTAAGGAACTAGGTAATTCATCACATGTAGCTTGTGTTGAAATTTTAGAAAGATTTTGCAAAGTCTGAGGTGGTATTTACACCTAAATTATTACCAATAATTAGACCAAAAACAAAATAAACGTTTCTGTAACCATTTTCAGTAAAAATATTAATTCCTTCTATTTCTAACTGTTTTAATTCTAATATAAGCCGCCTTAAACATAAATTTATACCATTCATATCTGACGATTTTAAGAAACCTGCGCATGAGATATATTGTAATTGGGACCATTTTCTATCTGAAAATCCATAGTAAATTGCAAAAATCTTTTCTGTATAGGATCCTAAAGGGTTATTTATTTCAAAATCATCAAAATATAGGAAATGAGGTATGCCAAATACAGAAGGTGCCACCATAGTAACATTTGCAGACGATATAGCTATTCTGGCGACTGGAAAGTGTATATCAGAAGCAACGACCAAACTCCAAAAAGCAACCGACACAGTGAGTAGTTGGACAAAGAAATGGCGCATTAGCCTAAACGAAGCAAAGTCGGTTCACGTAAACTTCACAAACCAGAAAGTTAACTGGATTCCAATGAAACTTAATTCAAGACCGGTTCCAAATGCAAATACAGCCAAATACCTCGGCATGACTCTCGATTGCAAGCTTAGATGGAAAGAGCATGTTAAAAAGAAAAAAGAAGAATTGAACATTAAATATAGGAAAATGTATTGGCTAATAGGTAGAAACTCTGAGCTTACAATACATAACAAATTGCTATTATATCAGCAAATACTTAAACCAATATGGACCTACGGTATTCAACTTTGGGGTTGTACCAAGAAGACAAATGTACAAATGATTCAATGTTTTCAAAACAAAGTGCTGCGTGGCATTGTAAACGCACCATGGTACATTAGAAATGATAACCTCCATAGGGACTTAAATATGGAATATGTAAGTGAAGAAATACAAAATCATGCGAAGAAACACATTCAGCGGATATCTCGGCACCAAAATGCAGACATACGAAGTTTGTTGGATACCACCAATGCAGCAAGAAGACTTCAAAGGCAGAAACCTTTGGAATTGGGCAGTTGTATTTAATTCGGATAGAGAAAAATAATTACTATGTAAATTCAAACGGGAGTAACCATTGGGCTACTGCCCGTCAAATGTGAATCGTCATTTAAGAAAGATAAAATACTAAATGATTTGTAAATCAGTTGTAATATTAAATAAAGGGAAAAAAAAAAAAAATATAAAAATATGGAATACACGTTTTATTTAGAAACAGTTCTAGGCGGCGTTGCTAAAGATGACCTTCAAAAAAAATTAGAAATTCCGTTCACGCAAACTTGTCTAAATTAAATTTTTCTGTTTCAAACATTTTCCGTAATTGAAATTTTATGGGATTCTCCTTTGATGTATTTGATGTCTAAGGAATTGTTTATTGTAAAAGCAATAAACTCATCTAAAAAATCAGCTCTGTGTAATTTATCGAAAAGTTTGTCTTCTGCATTACAAATTTCAAATGGATCAAATAAAACTTGCAGCATTTCTAGAATTTCCTGTCTTACTGATAAATCGTTAGTTAAATTCAACAATCGTGCCAATATATTAATTTTAATAGGTTTGAGAATTTCCTCGGTAATTATATTTTGCACTATCTCAATATCTTTTAAAGCAAATCTGTTTGAACTATGCAGGGAGATACTCATTTCTAATGCTGCTTGACTAATTACACTTCCAATTGGCGGTAAATTAAGATTAGTGTGAGTTAATTGGCTATTTTTTAAGTGGTTTGGTGGAACTTCACTGGATGTAGTAGTACTACTATATATTCGAAAGAGCAATGGTAACTAAATCAACATTAGGTGATGATTTTCAGGTGGTTTGATTTCTGTTTCAGATTGTAATCTTTTTGAATGGCTACCATTATTACTGTGAGTACGATTTCAGTGGCGTTTGAAAACATTAAAGTTTTTATATTCTTGAATACAAAAGCCTTCCGCATATTCATACGATGAGCTGTGCGTAAGATTTTGCCATGCCTAAAAGTGATGTTTTAATTGTAATATATCAAAAAAAAAACTATTCTTGCTTCAAGAATTTTAAGAAAGCTTTATTATATTTTACCACAAATTAATTTTTCCAAAACAAAACTAAAAGCACTAATTTACCTAAGAATTTAATATAGTTTATAAGTTCTTTCTAGCAATTTTATTTAATTTTAAGCACTAAACATTGATTTTAAGCACCGAATATGTATGTTAAACAGAAAATTTAAACTGCACCATAACCTTTGCTTGCGAACACATCGATTTACTATGATTAAGTTACAGAAAACACGTTAAATATTGTTATATTGTGTAATGCAGTATTTCTCCAAGTTTGCTTCGCTTTATTATCGGTTGTTATATTTACCATAATAGACTTTTTCGCATCAATAACGTTCGCTATCCCATTGGTAGTAAAATAGTGGAATAGATGATCATATCTATTCAAAATAATATTCAATGAAAAGTTCTATCATATGGAAAAATTTTACTATCATCATTCGATAATATATTTGTTAAATAAATCGACAGTTGGTATTATTGCGTATCAATAAGAAGGAAGGTAAATCAAAAATTATGAAGTAATAAATAGTCTATCATTCTGAAGAATATTACTATTAACAATTGACAATGCCTTTGTGAATAAAACAGACCATTGATAATCAGAAATCGTTCAAAACATTTAAAGGTTTTCCTTTAAATTAATAATGAACACTTTCAAATTGATAGCAATATTTGTAAGTTGAAGACCACATTTATAAAAAATAATTTTGAAAGAAAAGTCTTACCTTATTGAATGATATTTACTATCAATAATTATTAGCACATTTAATTATATAACCAACAGCAGATAATCAGAAATCATTCATCATTTAATTTTCCTTAATATCAATTGAGTGCACTATTATATTGATAGTAAATTTATAAATTGGATGATCATATTTATCAAAAATAATTTCGAATAAAAAGTTGTATCATTTTAAAAATAGTTCTATCAACAATTGATAGTACATTTGTTAATGTAGATCACAGGTAGTCTATAAACTGAAGTTATCCATCATAGTGATGAATTGCTATCGTATTCATAAATAACTTTTATTGAAAAAATAATCTTTTCAATTCAACAGTGCGATGCTATACGACAGTAAAATTTCTCTCAGTGCGTGAATATTTCACTTAATTCGATATAACAACAAATAAAACATTTTTCGATTCAGTATCGATTTTTATGCTATATCACAATCGCCAGTTGATTTAAATTAACTAATGCTATAGCATCGAAATCGATATTAAATCGAAAAATTTGAATTTCACAATAAGGAAAAGCTTCTGTTATTATTCTGTATTAATTAGTTAAGATTTAACAGTATGTTAGTAAATTGTTGCGTAACAAAATATTCACCGAAATTGATTCAAGTGTAAAGTCGATCCAAACCGTCTAAATCAATTAAAAACACACTATTTGAAACCTTTATAGCTTTCCCTTTAATTAACTATTTATATTATATATAATGAATATATACATAATACAATTAATTTGATTCATGTCTGCGACAGATACAGTATCGTTTCAACAATTTTCCATTTTATTTTTATAATTTAATTCCAGGTAAATAAAAAATAATGATCATAATTCTTTAAAAAACTGAAATACATATTTCAAATAATAACAAAATTAAACCAAACCAACCAACAACAAAAAAAAATCATTATAATTCAATATAATATACAACTACCCTTTATTAAATCAACCAAGTACAAAAATAAAATTGAAAAACTTCCCTTATACAAGTTTGAAAATCATAACCAACCAAAAAAAAAAAAAAAAAAACAGAAATCTCTCTCAAGCAATATATTCGTAATAGGAAAATAATTCTTTCCCTTCCTTGGAATTTTGGAATAAATTTTTATTTTTAAATGAATAAAATATTAAATAAAATAAAATCCTATAAAAACTAATATATCATTGACAAAACACCCACAAATCTCAATACAAACAAAAATAACAGTAATCATTTACATTTAATTAAACTTTTTGGTTTGTACTTTATTTAAACTTCTCACAAACCCACCCCATTATCTGCTCCGTATATACAATACGATTGCTGAATTTCCCTTTTTTCAATTGAAAAATGCGGAAGAAAGACGATATACATATTTTGTATTTTTCTTATACTCTGGGATTCCTTGTATTTTTCACTGTAAACCGAAAACCCAAAAATATATTGGGTATATGAAAAAGGAAAAGGGGAAAATTTGATTTTCTATTTCGGTTTTTATTCAATAGTAACACCAAAACCCAAATGACAATAAACAAAGGGTAGCAAAAATGTGTCTCTACGTAGGAACAACTTTTTTAACCCTCTGCTCTCTATTTTTTTATTCAAATAAACTTTATAATTTTATTCATTCGACATGTTTAATGATCGAAATCACACATTACTGGAAAATCGTTTTTGGGGAGGATAACTAAAGTCAACGAGATGTATTTTACAAACTTACTAATGTACATATGTATATCCCAAATAAGAGTAAACGCTAATTTCTGACACAATTCGGCCAGAATTTTATTTTTCACCAAAATGGCACAGATCTATAAATCCCTTCCTACCGATCAGCAACATGTTTAATTTAATTTTTTACCATTTTAATTTAAAAAATTTAACTCTGAAGTCAAAATACATCAATTATATTTGTAATAAATTGTATATCACACGTGCATGCAGTAAGTGACAATAAAACGTGTAGTAATGTGATTAACCACCAAATTAAAGTGTATTAATGATAAATAACTATTGTGTGCGGTTATGACATCCTAAAAGGGGTGGAATATATTTAAAAGAACAAAATTTAATTTTTTATAATAATTATAAAATATTTGATCAGGCGAGGGTTAAAGCATTTTTCGATGAATTAATTATTCATGATGAGAACTGAAAATGTACAACCCGATTTTGGAGAAGTGCATGTATGTAACGTGGGTATTTAGTAAATCTGTTTAGGTAAATGTCCCATATAAATGTATTCGAAGTGTTGGTAAAAATATATTGTCATATGTAACATAATTAATGTTATGCTTATTAGCGATAATTTTTTTCAAATGTTACGAATGTCAATCTCGACGACAAAAATGCAACTACCTAGTGCAAAGTAGGGATGAAAAAGTTTATTCTATAAGCAGCCTTTAGACGGTCAATATTAACGTCATTACTGATAACATCATTACCTCCAAAACTCTTGCGTCATTACTCCTTCATAATTTTTATAACATACAAGTTAGCAGCATGCTACACAGTGTAGCGAGTATACTTGGCATAAAATAAATAATAAAAAAAAATCAAGCCAAGAAATAATTCTTATACAAAATTTTTATTTTGGACAAAAGTGATTTGATTACATTATATAAAAAAATTTAAATTATTATTAATTAATAATAAAAAAATGAAAGTTTAAGAATTATAAAACGTAAGCAAATTTAGTTTCAAAAAAATACTAACAAAACAAATTTAATACTAAACTAAATAAAGAAAACTTAATCTTAAAAATAAACCATATAAAGGTTAAAGGTGTTCCAATATACTTTGATTCTTGAACCCTCCTTACTGATACGAATCTCCTTAAGAGAAGAAAAAAAATTATGCTAAATATGCACCGGGTTAACTTTCTAAGCAATCCACTCTGGCGTAGGTAATGTTGTGAAGGAACTTACGAAATTGAAATTAGGAACTGAAAGGAAAGTAAGAAATCAAGGAAAAATAATTATCTGGTAACTCACCAATTGACTACAGTTTTGTGGATGTGACATTTTCCTCCAATCTTCGATTTATTCATGATCGCCATCTGCTTGACTATTTAACGGCAGCCACTGTGAGAAACCCATCAAGTTACACCAACCGGTTAACTTATCCCCGTTCTTAATATTTCGGTTAAATAATCCCCGTTAATTATCCGGAGAACTGCTACATATATAAACAAACAATAAATAATAATTTAATAATAATCAAAATGAAGAACACCGAAATGTGTGTGTGCGCGCGATATCCAGATAAATGTATACTTATGTCCCGTATAACGTAAGATACAATCACTTCAAAAAAAAATTAAATTGTTTGTCTTTGTGGTTGCACAGGCTTACTCAATACGTTATTTTCTTTAAATATTGTCCGTTTATTTTTGTTCACTTATTATTACAAAGCTATTTCTATTAACTTTATTTTATATTACTCATAAAATCACTGGCCAATATCCAAAAAACCCACTCACAATTTCTATTAGAGTTCATGCGGCCGTAAACATTTAAAAAAAAATGGCCTTATATAATATAATTATTCTTTGATCGCGGCGCGTTCACATTCCTGCTTTTTCGTGTATTTTATTTATTCATTTTTTTCTTTTCCTCTCGTCACATTTTTCGGCCCTTATAAAGCCAAATTGTTTTCCCCCACTCAAATTGAAACAGTGTTACAAAACCAATTATTTTCAATGAGAGGCATCTATGAAAGGTTGGAAACCAAGATGAATTACCCCGAAAATTAATATTTGGTTGTCTCTATTCAATGATAGATGTCATCACTACCTTTCAAAACAAAAATTCTGTCAAAAAATTTAAATTCAAACAAAATACAGTAGAAACCCGCTTTTACTTTTTATTAATTCTCTTATTTTTCCAAAATTACCGTTTGAAATTAAGTAGCGTTCACAAATCAAAATCGATGAAACACCCGAAAATATTACAACAGCAGAAATGATGCATCAACCAAATTCCCAGACATAATTTGAAATCTATTTTTTTTATGTAGTAACACGCCATATACCACAAATGCTGTTTCAACGGAACGTGTTTCAACAAGTCAACGTTCTAAATTCTTTATACACAACGTCAATATAAAAACGTTAACATTTTATTTTTTTATAAAAAACACAAATTGTTAGTTTTAGGTTAGAGTAATTTTGCACGTAAAAGTGTAATAATATAAAATTTGAAGAATAAATTTCATTTTTTAACCCTCCGAAACATCGTTTCGTTAACTGACGCCGAAACAGAGACCGGTCATTAAGATTTTTTTTAAAAGTAAAAAATTAGTGAAAGTAGTGAAAAAGTAACGAAACTGTGAGTGAATCAATGTACCATTAGTAGGCGTTCTACAATCATTAACGTTCAGCGCTAGAAAGGAACATACATTTTCATCCAGAAGTCACACCGACTGACCCTGAACTGTACTTATCCGGCAAGTACATTTTAAGTTGAAAGAAACGCAAATCTTTCAACCAACCAAAAGTACATTTAATTTAATATTGAGAGAATCGCAAATCTTTCAACCACAAGTACATTTAAAATCGAAATGAAACGCAAATCTTTCGAACTATGATAATCTTAATAATTTTAATGTAAGTAAGAAACACAAGTGAAAATCCTGAATAAAATAAAAATAATTCAATAATAATTAAAACAAGTGAATACACTTCATCAAGTAATAATAATAATAATAAATATAATTCAATAATAATAATTTTGGAACAATAAAATAAAATCAACTCAAACAAGTGAAAATTCTTAATACAACATTTAATTATTGTTACAAATGAAGAAATTGTTTAATTCTATAATAATAACTTTTGGGATAATAAAATAAAATGGCAATAACTCTAGAAACGTTAGCAGACCAAATAAAACAAATTGCTGGAGTAGTCAACGCCCAAATAGAACTAACAAGAAGACTAGAACAGCGACTTTCCAAACTCGAAAGCCCGATCATCACGAAAATAGAAACGCTATACACCAAAAACGAAACAAGCGGATTGCGTGAAGGAACTTCAAACATTCGATGAGAATTCGACGCAATATATATCTTAGATTCACAATGTAGAAAACATTTTGAGGGACCATGAATTAGCTAAAAACCCAATGCCGATTAGCAACCAATCCAATATAAGATCAACTGGTGGAAGCATACCGATTAAAGAGAAAATCGCCGGAAAAACTTTTTGAAAGTATCGGAATTCACAAAAATTTGGAATTTTTCATTTTACCAGGACTTCAATTAGATGGAATCATTGCAGAAGACACCCTAAAGGAACTAGGAGCCATAATCGACAGAAAAAATAACACACTCATTTTAACACCAAACATAAAGATACCATGGAAGGAAAAGCAGTCATCACAGGTCAATAACCTAGAAGATCCAGACGATCATCTCTCACAGGGATCTAAGCCAAAACTACAGAATATACTATCAAAATTCAAAAAGCTATTCAGACCGGTCAACAAACATGAGACAATCGAAACTGACATAAGATCGGAAATTACAACCACTACGGAAGAATACAATTATGAAATAATCTACAAACCAGGTTGCACTAATAAAGTAGCACTTGCCTTATCACGGCTGGAATTAGAAACAAATATGCTATCAATAGATAATACCATCTCTTTCATCTTGTAGATGAAGTGTTTGAACCATAGCAACAGCATTAAACATCTATGATTACAACAATCCGCTGGTAACAATTAAGCAAGGATCCGGACGAATCATCAATGGAAAATTCAAGATCGTTTATGTCATCAATCTAACCATTTAAGAAGATATAATTGAAAGAATCTTACCCGAAATTAATCACATCGATCAAAGAAACATTCTTAAACCTCAAATGACTCATCAAGTTGAACACATCACCCAACTAATTTCAGAAAGAAAGGGTCAAAACACACGGGTTAAACGATCGATCAACTGGATTGGAACGGCATGGAAATGGTTAATGAGAATACCAGATGCCACCGATTGGGACCAGATTGTTAATAGTCAGAACAAGATCATCAATAATAATAACGAACGATACCAAATCAATATCGTCCTGATGAAAACGGTAAATAAAATCCTGAGCGAATACAATCAAATTATCGACTCATTGCATGAAGATGTGGATGGGAGAACACAGCAAATCCTGTTCAATAAACTTTGAATCATCAAAGAAGAAATAAAGGAAATAATTAGAGCTGTACAATTGCCAAAAAGCAAGATAATCAACACAAACCTAATGAACAAGATGGAAATCGGACGACTCATTGCAGAAATCGAAACCCTCCCGTATGCAAATGAGATAGAGGCAATTGAGTACGCAGATCCTTCGATGATTGTAAAGGGTTCCACAATACTATATGTAATATCCATACTAAAAAAAAGCAAACAGGACTATAATCATGTCCTTATTAGATCAACAATAATACAAAATAATCAGGATCACTTAGAATACAATAAACTTATCTTAAATCAACATCAGTTATTCGGGATAACGCAGAAATGCAACATGTTCTACGAAACTATCATTTGTGAGAAGAATTGCCTGGTGGAAATAAACGACGATCATTGTATAAGCCAACTAATAAGGGGTACGCATTCAAATTGTGATTACCAATTCAACAAAAATCAAATAATTGAGAGACTGAAGGACCACATAATTTATCTGAGCAACTTTAACGGGAAGATCTACGGCAACAACATAAACAAAATCTTGAAGGTAATTTCTTAATACAGTACAACAATAAGACCATAACAAACAACAACATGACATTCACTAACCAAAAAACGCACACATCGCAGATATTACCATCAGTGCTGCAATCAAATATAACAGAAAGAGGTATGAAACTAAATCCGGAATACCTTCCTTCACAACCTGCACCTCAATAACGTAGAGAAACTACAGGAATTATTCACAAACCACGAGAAAACCGGACTCATAGACTTCGGAATCATAATTTTGATCTTAACGGTTATTTCGGTTTTTTTAATCACAAGAATAAATCATTACTACAAAATACGGCACCAGAAATCAGCTCAAAAACTAGGGATTTTCATAGGGGGTTCTTCCCGGGAATTCCCGGGAAATTTTCGAATTTTTTGTTTCCCGTTTCCCAGGAAAAAAAATAAAAATTCCCGAGTTTTTTGTCTATTCTCTATTTTTTAATCAATTGACACACGGCCTTTTTCTATCAATTAGCACAATATAGTTGCAAGGGTTCGTCAACAAGCGGGTTAATAACGCGTTTGCAACATGTATATACACGAAATACAAATGACGATCAAGAGGCTGGCCCAAGCAACTAGATAGGCAATATATGTAGATTACCAAAAGAAAAACTAATATAATGAAACCGATTCACGAATTCTATGTAATTGCAAAATCTGATATTGTAACCAAAATCAAATTTCATAAAGATAAATATGGTAAATTCAGCCTGACATTAGATGAATGGACGAGTTTACGGAATCGGCGCTACTTAAATATAAATATCCATTTTGACAAATAATATATAACTTAGGATTAGTTAAAATTGAAGGAGCTTGTACAGCTGATAAAACACTTGAACTGGTCAATTTAAAACTATTTGATTTTGGTATAAATTAGATGCTGCTGCTGTGATGGTAAAATTTGGAGCATTGTCTAAATATACCCACCAATTATGTTAAAATAATGACGAAAATAAATATAGCTCCAGTACCGAAGAAAAGACGGTTCTGAATCTGATAATGATGATCAATCAAACGATGATATAGTCCCGAAATGTGAACGTGACGATATTAATGGTGCATTGCAAATGGTAAGAAAAATTGTAAAATTTTTTAAAATGTCACCGAAAAGAAACTCAATTCTTCAAGAGTATGTGAAGCAAAATTACGGAATGGAATTAATTTTGCTTTTGGATTGTAAGACCAGATGGAATAGCATTGTGACCATGATTGAAAGATTTATAAAAATTGTTAACTCAGTTCGGGAGGCATTAAATGATTTGCGATCCCTAATATTACTGAAAGACAATTATATCCCAATATCGTTGAATATTTTCAATGCGCTTCAGCCATTTAAATTAGCTGTGAAAACTTTGGGAAGATGTGATGCAAATTTGGTTGCAGCTGATGCGATTTTAAAGTTTTTGTTTGAATCTTTACGTGCAAATAAAGATAATATTTCAACAGAGTTATTGGAAGTTTTACCACGTCGCATTAAAAAACGAAGAACCCAAGATCTTTTGCCGTTCGTCAAATATACGGAAATATGGGAAAAATTACAACAAATCTGCAGAAGTGTTGAACCTGCTGTTGCTGGATGCTAATAACCATCCAACCTATTTCAATTGAAAGTGAAAGGGTATTTTCGGCCTCATCTATTGTAATTTTTGCTCAAAGAAGCGAACATCGTTGAAGTAGTTTTATATACATTTTATGTTGTGTTGACATGTGTATAGTACATAGTGTATTCGTAATTTATGATTTTATTTTATTTTTATATTTTGAAATAAATTTAATGTATTATTTCTCTTTTTTTTAATTTCTCGGGAATCCCGGGAAAATTGGTTTCAAATTTCCCGTTTCCCGGGAACAAAAAAAAATCTGGGAAAAAGCACCCTCTAGATTTTCAGCTGTTTACCAGAGGTCCATACGGTTACCTTAAATACATGACAGACGGGCCGTGGATCTTTAAAGGGGGAAAAGTTAGCAATATGCTACATACCAGAAATGCTGCATTAACCAAATTCCCAGACATAATTTAAATCCTATTTTTTATGTAGTAACACGCCATGTACCACAAATGCTGTGTCAACGGAACGTGTTTCAACAAGTCAACGTTCTAAATTCTTTATACACAACGTCAATATAAAAAAGCTGACGTTAACATTTTATTTTAATATAAAAAAGACAAATCGTTAGTTTTAAGTTAAAGAAATGTTGTACGTAAAAGTGTAATAATATAAAATTTGAAGAATAAATTTAATTTTTTTAACTCTCCAAAACATCGTTCATCACTTTAAAATGATTGTGCACATTTGAAAATAATGAAGGACTAATGACGGAATGGTTTTTGAGGTAATGATGTTATCAGCCACTATTGTACTTGTTTCAATACTTTACGAAAACACAAGTGATTCGATACGTTTGATTGACTTTTGATTACTTCTAAACGAAACTGTTATATTGCTAAAATGATTCCGATATCACAGAAATCCTTGGCTTAATTAAAAAAAGTATGAAAACGATTCTACGGCTAAGCCAACACATCCATATTCATAATTTTTGTTGATTTATAAAATCATACACTGTTACCAAAATCCGTGGGTTACATTACTGTAATAAAACAAAATAATTTGAAATTTTAAACATGGAACGAATTATTTTTTATTGATTATTCCATTGACCGTCCAACACTTCAACATTCCCTAAGAGTAAGTCTGCTTAACTTGCAGGACGCTACTAAACCAATAGCTGGTCCGACTCGTGCGATTTTATAAAATTGTCTAAGCAGTTAGTAAATAATTCGCCATCTTGCAGTCAAAATCCCGAAAGCATTCTCTATTATTATAAGAACCCGTGAAAGACGGTAATTAAATATAATATTATCGTCATACAAAACTAACAAAAATATTTATACAAGCCGTACTATTGCCATACAAACACAAAATAAAATCTACTATTTCAATAAATATTAAGGTGCTATTCCACTAGAAAAATTGACTATGATAATTAAAAAAGAGGAAACGAGAAAAAAGTTCGAAACTCTATGTAATAGACAAAGACAACGTTTTTTTTTATAGCAAAATTTTCAATAGAAATTTTGACAGCACGCAAAAACATAACCAATAATTATTAACAAAAATTAAATATTACTATTAATTCGGTTAGTTTTACATTTCAAAATTATCTAAAAAATTAAATATTATTAATACTCATATCAGAATTATATTTTGTAGTACATTTTCCCTAAAAATTTAAAAAAATCTCTACCAAAAAACGTCATGTGTCTTTTTTGTTTTACTTTTTAAAGCAAAATTTTAAGGAGAAACTGTATAAAAATATAATAACCATAAAATTATTAGTGTGCGAGCAATATTTCTCATCATATGCTAATTTTATGTATGTGTGTTAGTGTGACTGCTAATTTGATACTTTTTAGTGCAGTCACACTACTACAGAATCAAATATTTCTTGACTGAGAAGAGTTTTTGTTTCATTCGCCCATCCAGCAAATGTATGGGGGTGAGTGTAAACATTCAAAGAGGACAGACGTGTTTTGTCTTTCCTCTTCAAAATTTAATTTTATTTTATTTTTATTTTTATTATTAATAAATTAATGTTAAACTGTACGCAATCAAATTTTCACAGCACCGGGGTGTTATAAATTTTGACATGTCTGTAATAATTCTTGTTTCTGTGCCGGTGAAGTAAACAAAATAAGTTTTATATAAATTAATTTAATTTTATTTATATAATGTAATAAGTTCCAGCATTTTCTAGTGTCCAGCATTTTATGAACAATATCACAAACTGTGGATCTTGACATGTTCATTGCTGCAACTACAATTCTTTAACTAGTCACACTTGCCAGCCACAGCACAAATATCATTAGTTCCATTTCCGGCCCCCAACCATTGTTTTTATTGGGCAAGAATTTGCTAATAGCGATGAAAGTTTTAGATGATATCCTTAAATGCATTCTCGTCACAAGATCATTATAACTAAGTATTGAATTAACAATACTGTTTGTTGAGGGAATTGTGTACATTATTGGTCGCTGCAAAGAATGAATTTTGTTAATATTTATAAATACTAGAGAGCAATACCTAGCATACATACCTGTAAGTTTAAATATATCATACCTGGGAGTTTAGGAGATGAATTATTAAAGGCCGCGCAAAGTTCCGTGCTCTTCTCATTAAACTCTTGTAACCCGAAATTAATAGAAATAATTCCATATTTGGATAAAATTCTGCCACTACGAGTATCATTTTTATATTTACACTTTTAAATAACTCTCTACACACAATTTGTCGTTTGTTGTATTTCCAAATGTCAATTTTATTATGTCAAAATTATTTCAGTATTCGGACAGCAAATGAACTTATTTCAAATATCGAACAGACAATTATTTCACTAATGTCAAATTTATCACAAAAAAAATTATTTCGCACAGAAATCGGACACGTCCTGAGTGTTTTTAGTGTGAAATGTTATGTATATAACGGGTGTTTTTTGATAGGTTCACAACTTTGAGTTGGTAACACTGCTTTATTTGACAACCCATTTAACAGATGATAGTTGCTTTTTGTTTAGTTTGGTTTGACATTTCACTATGGATAGACTGCAAATTCGCCGAATGGGCTGAAGCACAAATTGATATTGATGTTGAATTTCCATTCAAAATTTTGTTCTCCGATGAAGCCTATTTTTGGTTGAATGGGTACGTAAATAAGCAGAATTGTCGGATTTGGAGTGAAGATAATCCACAAGCTTTAGTCGAAACACCATTATATACACAGAAAATTACTGTTTGATGCGCCTTATGGGCTGGCGGGGTCGTTGCTCCATATGTCTTCAAAAACGATGATGGTCAGAATGTTACCGTCAATGGTGAGCGGTATAGGGACATGATTAGAATTTTTTTCGTACCTCGATTGGCTGGCATTAATCTTGCTGACATGTGGTTCCAACAGGATGGAGCCACATGCCACACAGGGCGCGCTACAATTGATTTACTCAAACAAACTTTTGATGAAAGAATAATTTCGCGTAATGGTCCAATTAATTGGCCACCAAGATCGTGTGATTTAACCACATTGGATTATTTTCTTTGGGGTTATGTAAAGTCTACGTTGATAAACCAGAGACAATTGAACACCTGGAACTCAACATTCGAAGAGTTATTGGCGAAATATGGCCGCAAATGCTGCGAAAAGTTTGTGAAAATTGGTGTTCCAGATTGCGCTTTGTACACGCCAGCCGTGGCGGCCACATGGCCGAAATCATATTTAAACATTAATGTTATAAAATTTTCTATCCAATAAAGCCCGTTTCATTGATATTAAAAATATATTTCTTTGTTTTATTATGATTAAAACTTGTGTACCTAACTCTATAAAAAAAACCCCATACTTTATATACATATATGTATATATACATTTTAATTCTAATTAAATTCAATTATAGTGAACTAATAATTAAAGTGTAAGTGAAATAATAATTATAGTGTAATTTTGGAAAATGGAATCCACTGGGATGCATTTATCAGACAATGTTTTATATTTATAGATAAAGAAATCAAAATTCTTGATTTCTTGATTAAGTGCATGATTTTAACTTTTGTGTGGTTGTACATGAAATTTAATTACTAAAATCTAATAATTGGATAGTAATAAAATTGATTTTAACTTAATTTGATAGTACGTAGTTAATTTCATATCGTATTTTATTTTTACGCATACTTGAATGTGTTCTTGTGTTTTATTTTATGTACAACTGACACAAATATATTCTTGAAGCTTGATACATAACAAAACCATCAAAAATGTTTATACATGCCGTCTCGTTCGCTCTTTACCTATCAAGAAAATGTACTCTATATTATTGGTTTTTATCATATAATATTTAAGCAACAACAAAAACAGAGAGGAATTTTGGTTGGTTTTGGTATAATCGTCACAAATATTTTCCTGTATCTTGATAGATAGAACAGGAATGTTTGTATGTTCACTGTAAGGATATTATTTGTATGTAATATAATGACAATATTATGTCTCCTGCTAGGCTACGCACATGGAAGATTGTATGAAAATATTTACCTTCTCTATGTGTGTTGGTGGTTTAGTATATACGATTATTTTGTTTTTATTTTGTTGTTTTCTTTCTTTGTGTTTTTTGTATTCATGAGCCAAAATATAGTGTTCTTGATAAAACATGAACTACACAAAGACAAACGAAAATTTTAATGTATTCGGCTCAAATAGGATTCTTATACTTCGTTGAGTCGAATCGGAAATTGCTAATTGTTTATTTAGGTATGATTAATTTTTTACGGGGTATTATAAACTGCATTAAATTGTATTAATTATATTAAATCAATTTAATTAATATTAAAAGATTATAAATTCACTAAATTATATGAATAAAATACTAATATGGAAATATTAATTTTGAGTTGAATTGAGATTTGGTTTGCAACACGTAATGACGTATTTATTTATGTATGCCAAATTTTGATTCAATGAATGTGAACTACGTGGAATTATGTAAATGTAAATCGAGATGCTAAGTGTATTGAACTTAATTGATTAACGTAATGGATTTTGTGAAGTTTAGGTTGCAGTTTTCACATACAAACGTCAATATTGTATAGTACACCGATAAAATTTTTAAGAATCTAATTTGTCAATTTCCTTTCATTGATTTATTATTTTAGTGAATTGTATTTTTAAGTGGTGATGGTAAATGGTGTGGCGGAGATCTCTTCACTAGGTGAATGATACTAATTAGATTTTTATTTAGGTAGTCTACTGTTTTATAAATTTTAAATATAATTTTGAAATATTGATAATCCTTCAAATAACGAGTAGCTAATTAATTTGATGTACATTTTCAGTAATTTTAACTGTTGAAGGTTTAATAGTTTACATCTTTAAGGGTTGTGTTTATGAGTACAAATGGAGACACAGTGAGCGGCTTTGGTGTTCGGTTTTTCAATTGTCTTTGGGTTTCGGGGGCTTTTTGCTATTGGAATGAAGAAGGTATTGGTTTTTCTTTTTCAAGAATGGAAGTTTTATTGATCTTCAGTAGAGTTCGAGTGTTTTCATATTGAATAATATTACGAAGACATTATTATTAATGTTGAAACAAAAAATGCAGCTATTTCATCGTTACTTTAATATTCGGTCAAAATCAAAAAATCAATTTTTAAAAGTAAAATATGTTAAATTAATATTTTGTGGGATATCCGTTCTGCTTCGAAACGTGATGTAAACGCTTTGGCATATTCTCAACAATTTTTTTTGTAATAAACTTGGCCAATTTCAGTCCATTCCCGTTTCAGCCTAATTTTCAAATCAATTACTGAAATAATCGAAGTCTTTCGAATTCGCCGGTTTAGAGCATCCCATATATTTTCTTTGGAGTTCAAGTCAGGTGATTGTGGAAGAGTTTCCTTCATTTCTGGGCAATTATATTTAGGATCATTGTCCTCGTAAAACTTAATAGTGGGCAATATTCCCAGATTTTCGCCTTTTTTTAGATTTTGTTTTAAAATGTCTAAATACATTTTTTCATTCATGTTTTCATTAATAAAAACTAACACCACAACCCCATTTGCTGATATACGGTTTGAGCTCCTCATTACATCTATGCCATACCCACAGTTCGTCCATCTGATACAAATATATATGTTATATTTGCTCTCGTCAGCAAATATAACGTCTTTCCAGAAACTGGAATCTTTTCCAATATATTCCTTGGCAAACTGGATACGTTTTTTTTCTGTTTCGCTCATTTATTAATGTTTTTTCCTGGCCACGCGGCCTTTAAAACCTTGCCGTTCTAATGTTCTGCGCATTTTTTAGGTTGGCCCTTTTGCTGCTTCAAAATAATCCTCCCTTCATTTTTATACTGCCGAACGATATTGCCAACTGTAGTTTTTGGTATATTCGGCATTTCTACAATTTCCGCATACGTACGACCTTTAGCGTAATGGCAGATTGTTAACTTTCGTTGCTCCACTGTTGAAATCTTTCCTTTACGGCCCATTTTAAATTTTGAAAATAAAAATATAAAAATATAACTTTACAATACCACGGCCAAGTGAGAACTACATATTATTATAATAATTAACAAAATCCTTCAAAATATCGAAAAACTGTACCGTTATTTTACAAATAAATGGATTGTATATATAATGGAAAAAACCGAATGTTGGAGTAACGTTGAAATGGTGGTAAAATTGTTTAACCATTTTTATTACAATTCTTATTTATTTATTTAATATGAAATTATTCGAGTTTTATTGGGGGTTGTTCGGGTTTCAGTTTTTGGAGGAGAAAGATTAATGTTTTTGTTATTGTAGTGCCGGGAAGCCTTTGGGGACTGGGGACGGTGGAGGGACCGAGTATTGAAGTTACTCACTGTAAATGAAAGCAATTGTTGGATTGTAGGATGTTATCAGTTAATTTACTAACGTTGAGGGGTAGTATGGTTGTGGAAAATTTGCGGAATTGCTTCAACTATAAAAGTAGTTTGAGCTTACCAATAATTTTAACCATTAGAATATGTAGCTGTTATAAATTATACTTAATTATATATAATTGTTAGACCGTCTCCGTGCTACAGAAATACTGGTGAATTCTCGCTCAGCATCCAGAAACTCCAGCCGTCCAGCTGTTGTGTAGGATAGAAATTGGATTATGTTGAATTATTAATCTAATTTAGTTTTCAGAGATACCTGGAAAATCCTATTTGAGCTTTATTCGTAAATATCCTATACACATGTAGTACTCAACTAAATTATTGGTGATTCTAGACTTTTTTGTGCCGATCCATAATCAATTTTTCAATTATATTATATAATTTTATAAATAATTAAGTTTAACATTATTAATTTCTCTTTTTCTAGATCTGTAGGAAATTGCTGATTTAAGCTTAATTTTAAAGTTAAATATATATTTTTAAATTCTTATTTTTAAATCTAGTTGCAGTATGTAAACGATTAATTAACTATCTACATGATAACGGTAACTAATGAAACAAGCGCTGTGAATTTAAATCGTAGCTTAGTAATTTAAAATTTTTAAAGATTATTTTAGAATTTTTCCTTAGAATTGAGTAAGTCTCCATATTCGATTTCGTAAAATGTTAATTTTTGTAATATGTAATATATGGTGTTTTGCTCATTATGTATATTAATTAATTTAGTTTAAAGAATATTTCAAGGTTTCTCTTCATTAAATTGCTAATAAATAATTCAATTTTCAGAATATAACATAGTTCCAGAATTATTCATTATTATAGGGATTAAAATTAATCCTGAGTTTCAGAATTAAATTTTAGCTTGGGTGTTGGGTGCATCTCAATAGGGTAGGGGTTGACCGTCTATAGCCATGTATCTCGTGGTCTATATTCCAACGCTGCAACTATGTAGAAACCACCAAATGTGTCTAGTATACCTCCACGTGGTAACACCCGGTCAACGATGTGAAGCATCGGCGAAATACTAGAGGCGAGTGCAGTACACTATAAACGAGCAATGAGCAGAACAAATACGGAAACTAATACCCCAGGTGGTACACCTGTTGCTCAGGTAAATCCAACCTCTTCGGAGGACGGTCTCATGGATTCTAGGGGAGACCAGCCATTGCTATATGTACTACAATTATTTTAACCAATCCCAAGACATGTTGGTGAATAAACAAGCTCATTTGAGTGAAACAGAAAAGGATAATTCACATCCCTTCCATAGGAGTAACAAAGTCGCGTATTCTCCGATAAGAGGCGGTAGTCCCTCCATTGGGGCCAGCAGCCACAACACTCGTTCTACAAACGAAGGAAAGCTTCACAATGAATTGTGTAAAGCTAATAATGCATTAGTTGAAGCCAACAATATAAATAAGCAACTGAATGTTACAATTGCATGGATGCAGGAGCGTATGAAGACGCTTGAAAACGAAGTTAAAGCTCTTAAGCCAAAGGAGAACATCAGTTCTACTCCTAACCAGAATACAACTCCACAAGAGTATCATACGGATGAAGAAGAACTAGCTCGAGAAACTGAGTGGATTAGAGTTAGAGGTGGGAGAAAAAAAAGGAGACAGAATAATACGCCCTCCCCACCTCAATTAAAGGATAATGTTCCACATATTATCCAGAAACAACCAAAAAAAAATACTTCCACCACCACCAATAGTAATAGATGAAGTCAAAGACTACGATGTACTCTATGAGAAAATAAAAACAATAACTGCTACTGATAAGTTTAATGCAAAGGCGATGAATGGAAACACCATCAAAATAAACTTAGAAGATGCTGAATCATACAGAAAAATGACAAAAATGTTAAATGAAGAAAAACGTGCTTGGCACACGTTTGAAGATAAACAAACCAGACCAATTAGGGTTATGGCTAAAAGCTTACACTCTACATGTAAACCAGATAAAATAATTGATGACCTGAAAGCAAAAGGAATCAAGGCAACTGATGAAGCATCGATTAAGCTAAAACGGATAGGCAAATTACCTCTCAACATGTTTATATTGACCTTCGATACTGATGAAGATATCGAAAAAATTTATCAAATTAAGTACATCTTGGGGTGCAAAGTGGTTATTCAGCCTCTAAGAAGATCTAAGCTTATACCACAATGTAAACAATGTCAAGCCTATGGATATACACAAAAATATTGCAACAGGGAACCCAGGTGTGTCAAATGTTTAGGTAAACATCATACCAAATATTGTGTAAAAGCCCAAAATGTTCAACCTAATTGCGTTCACTGTGGAGAAAACCATCCGGCTAACTACAGAGGATGCAGCGTTGCTATGGAACTGCAAAATATCAAAAATAAGAACGTGATTGCTAAAAATTCAAGTTTATTCAGGAAACAAGCGGTTAAGATGAACCGACCCGAAGTAAATCGTAGAGTGTCGGGAACTACTCAAGGACAATTTGGTAAAATGACTTATGCTCAAGTAATGATGAGCAACGGAAATCCAGGAAAAACTGCTCAAAATGACGATATAAGTCAAAGACTTAAATTAATTTTAAGCTAAATACATTTGATGAGCGATTACAGAAACTAGAGTACAGCACTAAGGGAGCCATCCCTAAACAGAAAAATGGCCAATGATCTTAGAATCTTATGTTGGAATGCCAATGGACTGATGCAACATCAACAAGAACTGCAAGTGGTCCTGGACACAGAAAAAATCGATGTATGTCTCATCATGGAAACACACTTCACTAGACAATGAATCATTAAATTTAAAAATTATCAAATATATCGCACTATTCACCCTGGAAACACTGCTAAAGGAGGTAGTGCCGTTATAATTAGAAATAGTATTCATCACTATGAGGAGTTAAAATATGAAACGGAAGAAATACAAGCAACTGCTGTTATTGTCAAATCCAAAAGTAGTTCTATTTGCATTGCTAGTATTTACTGCCCACCGAAGCACTCAATGAAAGAAAAAGATTATCTCGAGTTCCTCAGTAAATTAGGAAAACGATTTGTACTTGGAGGAGACTTTAATGCAAAAAATGTCCACTGGGGATCCAGATTAACAACGACTATGGGTAAAGAACTCCTAAAAGCTATCAGAAAATGCAGTTGTGAAGCCCTCTCAACTGGAAAACCATCCTACTGGCCAACTGATCCAAACAAAGTGCCAGATCTGATTGATTTCTTTATAATAAAGAACATATCTGTAAATTATGTACGAGTACAAGTAGATGAAATCCACGACTTAAACTCTGATCATTCACCAATACTTCTCACGTTAAGTGAAAAAATCATTCAGAAAGAAAGAAACCCGTTCCTAGTAAATAATCACACTAATTGGGCATGCTTTAGACTATCGCTAGAAGAAAAAATTAACTTAATGTTTCCATTAAAGACTGAAGAACAATTAGACAAAGAAGTTCACAAATTTGTAAACGATATACATCAATCAGCTTGGGAAAATACTCCTGAAATTAAAACGAAAATCAAGGGAAACAATTACCCTATGGAAATTAGGGAACTCCTCGCAGAAAAAAGAAGAGCGAGAAGAGTATGGCAACAAACAAGGGCCCCCCAAGATAAAACTCATTTGAACAATCTCACTCAACAGTTAAGAAGAGAGATCAAAGAATTGAAAGATGAATCAATCAGCAACTATTTAAGAAAATTAACTAATGATAACAGTACTGATTATTCTCTTTGGAAAGCAACCAAAAGAATCAAAAGACCAATAATGCAGATTCCCCCAATAAAAATAGCAGGTGAGAAATGGGTTAGAAATAATGAAGACAAAGCTCGAGAATTTGCCGAACACCTCGAAAAAATATTCCAGCCACATGAAGACCAAACGTTGGAAGCCGAGATAATAACTGAACAAGCTGTGCAAGAAAGTAAAGAAATCCTACCCACAACACCAAAAGAAGTCATGCGTGAGATAAAAGCTAATATGAATACGAAAAAAGCTCCTGGGTACGATCTTATTACTGCAGAAATCTTAAAAGAACTGCCAAGGAAAGCTCTGGTGAAACTCACCAATCTTATAAATGCAGCATTTAGAATCAAATGTGTACCAAGCTTATGGAAAATTGCAGAAGTAATTATGATCCCAAAACCTGGGAAACCACCACACATAACATCGTCTTAAAGATTATATCCGATAATCGAGAGTAAAAACCTGATCCCAAATCATCAGTTCGGTTTTCGCAACCAACACTCAACAATTGATCAAGTACACAGAATAACCAGTATAATTGAGAAAGCATTAGAGGAGAAAAAAGTCTGTTCAACAGTATTTCTAGACGTTTGATAGAGTGTGGCATGAAGGACTTAAGCACAAGTTAAGGAATCTTCTACCAATGCAATTTGCTAAGATACTGGAATCTTACTTGAAAGATAGGTTCTTCAGGATTAAGTTAGATGATACATTTTCTGAATTGAAAGAAATCAATGCAGGAGTTCCGCAGGGCAGTGTATTAGGACCGGTTTTATACCTACTATATACTTATGATCTTCCTACATTAGAAAACAACACAGTGGCAACTTTTGCAGATGATACGGCGATCTTAGCTGTTGGAAAAAGAAACGAAGAATCAACACAGAAGTTACAATCAGCTATAACTCAAATATATAAATGGACAAAAAAGATGGAGAACAAAACTAAATGAAGCTAAATCAGTTCACATCAAATCTACAAACAGACGATTCGAACATATTCCGATTACCATAAATCGGGAAATAATACCGCATGCGAACACAGCTAAGTATCTCGGCATGACCCTGGATGCTAAACTTCGATGGAAAGCACACGTCAAGAAGAAAAGTGAAGAATTAAGGCTTAAATACAGAAAAATGTACTGGCTGATGGGAAGGAACTCTTCTTTATCAACATACAACAAGCTTCTACTTTATAAGCAAATATTGAAACCGATTTGGACTTATGGTATTCAGCTTTGGGGTTGTACCAAACAGAGTAACGTAAATATCATCCAAAGATTTCAGAATATGGTATTAAGGAACATCGTTGATGCACCTTGGTATATCAGAAACAATGACCTTCCCTATTAAAATGAACCTCATCTTAAATGAAATCCAGGAAAAAGCACGGAGACATGAAGAAAGGCTCCGCATCTAGGAGGGAGAGCAATAAGCCCAGATAGTATGTATCACATACCGGGAGGCAGTATTGTCAGGTTCATTAAGAACCTGAATATTGACTGGACGCCTGCATGGCCCTCCAATAATAATAAAATAATAATAAATTTATTTAACTTAATTTTGAGAGAGTCTAAATTAGCCGGATTTTTATTAAAGTCATCAGAATTATTTATAAGTAATTTGACGTCATTAAAAATTGAATCTGTTTCGCTTATTTGATTTTTTAACTCGTTTGCTAAGTATGTTAAGATTTTAATTCTTCTAGCTTCAGAGTTCATTAAGTTGTTATTGGGCCAGGCTTGATTTTCAGCACAGATATCATTAGTGAAATCACAGCACAGATATCATTAGTTTGGGGACTTTGGGGACTTTTTGTTGGCTACCATAAAGGTGGCTTTTGGCTTCCCTGAAACTTGATTTATTTAATATCATATGCTCTCTAATTTGTTTCTGTCTATATCTTTCATTGCACTTGAAAAATTTAGTAGCGTGGCCCGTTCCACAATACTTACAAGACTCTTTCATGTCGCATTCGTGTTCGGCCTCGACCATTTTTGATTTACATTTAGTAATTGTATGTCCGTAATTCAGACATTTTTTTGCAGAATAAGGGATTTGGTATGAAATATTCTACTTTTAATAAGTAACTGTCATATAAAGTGACATTGTATGGAATAATTCCAGATTCGAAAGAGAGTTTAACTAATTCGAGATTTTCAGCTGTTTTGGTGACATTATTCCATTTTGTCATTCTTTCTATTTTTGAGATATAGTATTTCGATCTAATATTTTCTTGAATTTCCTTAACAGAGAGTCCGATAGGGATGTTTCTAATTAGGCCGATTGTGGATGTGAAATTTTTAGGTATATAGGTCGTATAGTTATCAAACTGTTTAAAGGCATCTGATTTGACGCAATTATTTCCGTCTTCAAAATTATTAAAGATAATCTTAGCCACATTTTTGCTAACACTTGAGATATTTTTAATATTTTTTAAATTGTTTATTTTAAGTGTTTACCTAGGTGGTTTGGCGTCTATTGGAGGGGGGATCAAAGTTGAGTAGATTAATCTACCAGCTCCGTAACCTTCCAGTAGGGTGCGCATCACGTGAGCTGTTCTGGTCTTGTCATTAGGCAGCTGCGTGATGGATACAATTGTGTAAGGGGTAACCTGTTCACAATTCGCAAGTGTACGTACTGCCTCCTGGTGGCAACCACTGGTAACTAAGGCCACTTGGCACATTTTTGGCCATTTGGCACAGGCTAAAGTACGGCGCTAAAGGAGAAAACCTTGACAAAAAACCCTAATCTAAGGTGGAACAGCATATGCCGAAAAATGAATGGCTGATAGGTTAATCAGCCCAAAATATGCGGAATCTGGATACCAGGCACCCTCCAGTTTTATTTAGCCTTCCTGTAGTAAAGCTGGGTGACCTACAGGTGATTTGCAATTCCGAGCAACTCGTAAGAGTAAAATCAAACGCAATACGGGGCAGGAGTAGTATACGAGAGCGGGACAACCCTCTCGAGCTCCTTGAGCTCCAATGCTACCGTCTTTCTAGCGGAACTACATGCTGTAGTAAACATTTAGGAGGGAGAGCAATAAGCCCAGATAGTATGTATCACGTACCGGGAGGCAGTATCGTCAGGTTCATTAAGAACCTGAATATTGACTGGATGGATAATTAAGCAGGGGCCAGCACAATAGATCTTTTTATAATAAGTGTTTACCTAAGTTAAATATATGTTTAAATTCTCTTTACTAACAAATACAGTAAATGGGCCGGTATCTAATCGGTTATATAAATTAATTTTATCTGTAGTAATGGGCGTCAAGTTTGAGTTATTAGATGAATCAATAGATATGGTGGAAGAAGATGATGTAGGAACTTTTGCTTTATTTGGCGTATTTGCGACATGATTTTTATTATGTTTCCTTTTAATTTCCTTATTGGGATTATTAATATATTCACTGTTTACTAATTATGTCATTACTAAAAACGATTTTGGATTTTTTTATATTTATTTCATCTTCATAATCAGAGAAATCAGCAGGAGTAATTCAGCAGGGTGGAGATTCAAAGTACTGCGTACTTTGTCCCTCCTTGCTTGTGTTAGGTGGATTTATTATTTTGTGGATAGAAAAAACGACTATGAAAAGACTTACCCGACTGATAAAAACAAACAAATCAAAAATACACTATTAAAATATTAATTTAAACGAAATACAAATTAATTAGAATCAAAAGAAAAATTGATAAATTTATAAAACACTTCACTAAAAAAAGAGACGCTCATCACACAATTAAGTTTCGAGAAAGAATATTTTTTAATATTCTTGAACGAATTTTTTCTTTAATTTTGTTGTTGTTTTTTAACTCTACTATGCGTATATAGTGCCTTTTTTAGAGTAGAGTTTAATTTTAATAACTCGACTCTACACATTTATACTGTATATGCTGCGAGTCGAGTCGAGTTTAATCCGAGTTTAACTCTCACTATATACGGAGTCGAGTTAAACTCGACTCGATCTAATAATTTGTAGAGTCGAGTTAAACTCTACTCTAAAAATTGCACTATATACGCATAGAGTAGAGTTAAAAAAACGACAACAAAATTAAAGAAAAATTCGTCCACCAATATTAAAAAATATTCGTTTTAATTTTTTCAATTAAATTTATTATTTTATTTTAAATATCTTATTTATTAAGATTTTAATTAATTAATTTTAATAATCAATTTTTGTTTTGGTATTGAGTTTTTTATTTTTACGAAAAAATTACTCCAACATTTCGGTGGTCTATCCCGTAATTTTCATGGAGTTTGATTGAAAATTACAATTTTTTAGACATAATATCGCTGGAAAAATGTCAATGAGCCGATTTAGACGTGTTTTCTTGCATCAGTTTCTTTCCTCGTTTCTTTACCCCTCTCTCAATAAATTGATTTCGAAGGTCAAATTTTTGTAGAGAGAGGGGTAAAGAAACGAGGAAAGAAACTGATGCAAGAAAACACGTCTAAATCGGCTCAATAACATATATGGCGATCAACAAAAAGAATAATTAATCTTATGATCATCTGAAATGATATTTTGTTCCATTTTTTTTTAACTCGGTTTCAATCCTATTTGAACTCTGCAGTATATACACCTAGAGTTGGTTAGAAAATAACTCGACTCCGTATATAGTGAGAGTTAAACTAGGATTAAACTCGACTCGACTCGCAGCATATACAGTATAATTATTTAGGTCGAGTCGAGTTTAACTCGACTCCGTATATAGTGAGAGTTAAACTAGGATTTAACTCGACTCAGCTCTCAGCATATACAGTATATATACATATGCTGTGTTTCTTATTTAAATCCATAGATCGAGCAGATTTTGAAATCTGAAATCAGATCGATTTGGTGGATCTGAAATAAGAAACAGGTTTCAGATTTTTTAGATCAAAAAAATTTTCAACTCATTATTTAATAAAATAATTTTCCTTCGCCCCACATAAGAATTAAAATTTGATTCCATTTTTATTTTAATAACGTTTTGCAAAAAAATTAAGTGATGAGAATGACATTTTTCTATGCGGTCCCTCCCGGCGCAAAAATGTATACAGCACAAATGTACAGCGTACGAACAGTTTACGAACGCTTTTTTTTATAATACACTGCTACATTTACATTCTCTATACACAGTGCTGTCAATTATATCTTGCGGCGTTGTTTTAGTTTCAATTTTTTTTTTTGTACAAATTAAATTAAAGTTGTCGTATTGTGAAAATATAAAAACTTCTGATAATTATTGTTAGTTTTTCGTGGCATTCAAGAGCAGCACTATATCCATAATATCATATAAAAATCATTATAATGAATATTTTGAAAGGTATTTAAATAATACTCGAAGTACTTCATCTATGATTGAAACATTTTATTTCATTTCAGAAAAAGATTAATTAACAAATTTGGCACGTTGTGTCTTGTGTTGCGGCTTATTTGAAGAAAAATACAAATAAAAGATAAGATTGATTTAAAAAAATTGTTTTATTGTAATTAAATGGGGCAATTCGCACTAAACCGTTCGTCAATGTTACGCTTAAGCAGTTCGTAAACATTACGTTTAAGCGTACACATTATGAACACTTTTATACATGCTAATACATACACAAGTCTTCGCAAATTTGTTTCACTTCTCATGTGACAAAAGTACACATTACGTACTATATTCGTACCGTTTTAGTGTAACGTTTACGAACACCTTAGTATAGCAAAGTCTTCGTAAACCGTACGTTTATGATACACCTGGTCTGGAGGGGTAATGTATGTGTTTGAATTACGTGAAGTTAGCTAAACTAAAACTAATCTGAGAAATCGGAATATTTATACAAATCAAAAAAATCAATCTAATCAATCTCAAAAAAAATAAGAAACAGCAAAAAAATTGATCAGATCGATCTGATCTGAAATAAGAAACAACGTTTTAGTACTCAGATCAATCAGATTGATTAGATCAGAAATAAGAAACACAGCAATAGTACCTATGTATGTTTTCGATTTTAATATGACAAGAAATTCGTTTAGAAGCGAGTTGTTTAAATTTTTGTCTACAGATAATTGTTAAATTTCGGTTTTGTATATTTGCTTACCGATTGTATATTTACTTTTATAGTATATTATTCTAATAGTCTTTTTTAAATTATGTTTTGTTTAATAGCTTTTTTGTAGACCAATATTAAAACTTTTTTCTCCTTTTTTATCATCATCTACTTTATTTTGACAATATTTCGGTCTTGTTGGCCATTTTCAAGGCTCATCTATTTTAATTTACAAAATGTATATTTTTATAAATAATATATGTATACAATTAACACAGTTTTTACAACATACAAAAAAAATATATATGTGTATACAAAACATGAATACAGCAATGTTAAATTACTTACAAAATTTGTAAATATTTAATATTTCTTGCTCAAAAAACAATTGACGAATGGAAAAGTTTAAAAAGCTCCTTAAGCGGACAAAAGTAAAATATGTGATAGGCTGTAACAAAAATTTGCTATATGAAGTTATATGGAAATAGTATTTATTTCAATTACATTTTCATTTGTGAAAATTGTAATGATTGGAAAATTGAAGTAATCCAATATGTATAGTTTGAAGTATGATTTTTGTATATGTGATTGATTTGGGGCATTCTTTTCATTTTAAATATTAGAAACATGTACTTAAATATTGCAGAAATTTCAAAATAAGCTAGTGTTACTAAAACATAAATGTTTTAAAAATATTAAATTTTAGATTGTATTAATAAATCAAAGCGTGACAATAAAGCTCCAAAATCGTTTAGTGACCCACATATATATTTATAGTGAGTTTAACAATAAATTTCTGCAATTTTTAAGCACAATTTTCTGATATTTAAAATGATAAAAATGTTAGAAATGAATCAGATATACAAAAAATCACACTTCAAACTACATATTGGATTAATTCAATTGTCCAGCCATTACAATTTTCACAAATGAAAATGTAATTTAAATAGACACTATTTCCATATAACTTCATGTAGCAAATTTTTAATTTAATATGTTTCGAAGATTGTAAGAGAATTCAATCCAGTTTCGAACTGATGAGCTTATGATTATGAAAAAATCAATCCTCTCATCAGGCCGCGGCGACTGGACTCAACTGACTATACCACAATTTACATTCTATATATATACAGAATGTCCTGTGCTTTATATACTAGCGAATCGTACTAATATAGATAAATTCAATTACAATTTTTTTTTTTTTTCTTCTCGACAATCACATAATGATAAGCTGATAAGCTCATCAGTTCGAAACTGGATTGAATTCTCTTACAATCTTCGAAACATATTAAATTAAAATTAAATAAATAGAATTCTGTCTATTAGCCGGTTTTCGTTGAATTACCGTTCGTAAATACTAAAATGTTTCTACGTGTTAATAAAAAACACATTTAAAAGTGTCGTAAGACCGGTAGCATATTTAGAAATTACAAGAATTAATTAACATTCAACAAAAATTAAAAAAGCAAATTTTTTTTACAGTCTATCACATATTTCAATATTGCCCGCTAGAGCACACCGTTCCATTCGTCAATTGTTTTTTGATTTTGAATTTTATAATTCATTCAAAAAAGTTTTTTGTGATTTTGAATCGTGTAACGAGCAGGAAATATTAGAAAGTAATTTAACATTGCTGTATTCTGTATTTGTATATATGTATATATTTTTTTTTTATGTTGTAAAAGCTGTGTTAATTGTATATATTATTTATAAAAATATACATTTTGTAAATTGAAATAGATGAGCCTTGAAAATGGTAAACAAGACCAAAATATTGGCAAAATAAATTAGATGAGATAAAAAAGGAGAAAAAAGTTTTATATCTGTATGTAATAAATAAATAAAATAATGCTTTCGCCAAAACTTAATGAATATTGGAGTGTTGACATCTAGTGGAAATGCGCATTAAACAAATAAAAAAGCTACATTCCAAGACATGAACCCAGTATAGTTCAAACTTTATTCACTCTGTTCGCTGTTTCTGATTATACCATTTACAAAATATTGACATACGTATTTTTGACATATTTCATTTTCATCAACTGATTTCCTCTGTCTTGCGCGGTAAAACTAAAAACTTTGTTTGTATCGCTTTATTTTGTTATTTATTTTTTATCTATCGTGTTAAAATTATTATCTTGAAATGTCTCGTGTAAGTTGTAATGTTATTGCTTGTTTGGAATGTTAGTTTAAACCAAACTTTATTAATTTTGCAGGATATACGGTCATATTTCACGGGTGGTGGTAAAACCTCATCAAAACCGAGTGTCGAAAGCGCGGCCGTAAAGAAACCTGTTAAACAAATTGTTCTAGAAAGTAGTGATGAAGAGGATAGTAATAAAATTAGTAAGCCTACCGTTACAAAACCTTTAAGATCAAGCGAAAAGAAAAGGTCACATTCAAGTAGAAATAGTAAATCGAAAAGGCGCATTATATCCGACGATGAAGAGGAGCTAGTAACTAAGGATCACAATCCAAAAAAGAAGGTTAATTTGGCCAAACTAAGCGAACCCGTGAAAAAAGTCGTAGATGTTTCTCATCTGTTTGGCACATCAACGATTGCTCGGATTCCAAAGAAGAAAGATGAAAAAATTGAGGAAAAATCGAATGACATCAGTATTCTACTAAATTCAGATGAAGATTTTGAACTATCCATGGTCGAATGTGAAATGGAAACTCATACAAAGACCAATGTCGAACCTACGATAACGTTCGGAGAATCTGACAACAATACAAAACCTATTGAAATTGTTACGCCACCAAGTTCAATTAAAGTAGAGGAAAAATTTGTTAAACCTCATACTTCAAATACTCCTTCTTCATTACATATTGAATCTAAAAAGCATCCCAGAACTACCACAGTGACCCTTAAACTTAACGAATCGACAGCAGAGGATGATCAAGATCGGCATGAGAAAAAGCGGCTGGCTGCAATACTTTATCAAAAGTTTAAAAACCGTTCAAGTGTAATAAATCCTGGATGCAAGCCGCTTCCAAAAGGGCAACCTAACTGTCTTGCTGGCCAAACTTTTGTAATTACTGGGATCTTAGAATCTCTGGAACGCGATGAAGTGGAAAAATTGATACATGAGTATGGTGGAAAAGTTACCAAAGCTATCTCGAAGAAAACTAGTTACATTGTCGTTGGTGAAGAGGCGGGTCCTTCAAAAATTGGGAAAGCTGAAGATATGGGTATACGCCAATTAACTGAAGATGGTCTCTTCGAGATTATAAATAATAGCAACAAAAGTTCGAAAGGTGAGCCAAGCCCAAAGAAGATCAAAATCGAACTACCAAAAGTTCCTGTGGTAATCAAAGGATCAAATAAGAAAGAATCTTCTAAAGGTGATGACGAAATACCAAGCTACACAGTTGTTAAAAAGCATGACGAAGTTAAACTAACCAAAATTGAAAATACTCCAACACCGATTAAAAAGGAAATCGAAAGAACTATGCCAAAAATTCCATCCAACTCACATAATAAAGATATGAGCGACCTACCTTGGGTGGAAAAGTACAAACCAACTTCATGTGATCAAATTATTGGTCAGCAAGGGCCTAAAAGTAATGTAAATTTGTAAGTAGTTTGATAATTCTGAAATATGTATTTGAATCAATAATGTTTTTATTGTTTTCCAGACTAAAAAACTGGCTTCAAAAATGGCACTCAAATCAAAACGGCACCAAAAAACTTCAAAAACCAAATCCGTGGAAGAAAAATGACGATGGAAGTTATTTCAAAGCAGCGCTCCTATCTGGACCTCCAGGGATTGGTAAAACAACAACCGTAAATTTGGTTTGTAAAGAGCTGGGATACGATGTGGTCGAGTTTAATGCTTCGGACACACGCAGTAAAAAACTGTTGCAGCAAGAAGTATCCGAACTGCTAAACAATCAATCGCTTTTCGGTTACTGTCATGGTGACGAGAAAGCATCGAGCAAAAATCATGTGCTCGTTATGGACGAAGTAGATGGTATGGCTGGCAATGAAGATCGAGGTGGAATTCAAGAATTAATCTCTTTAATCAAAGATTCATCGACTCCAATTATTTGCATGTGCAACGATCGGAATCATCAGAAAATGAGATCACTTGTAAACTATTGTTTTGACCTGCGCTTCCAAAAACCTCGCGTCGAACAAATCAAGGCGCCAATTATGTCGATTTTATATAAGGAAAAATTTAAAGTTCCAGCTAACATCCTAAACGAGATTATCTCATCGACGAATAACGATATTCGGCAAACTTTAAACTATCTATCCTTGTTAAGCTCTAAAAAGGACTTGGAAGAAATCAAACCTAACGCTGAGTCGACAAAAAAAGATTTGAAATTAGGGCCATGGGATGTGGTCCGCAAAGTATTCTCAGCTGAAGAACATAAAAAGATGTCAATATACGATAAAAGCGATCTGTTCTTTCACGATTACAGTATTGGTCCTCTGTTTGTACAACAAAACTACTTATCGGTATCCCCAAAATGTCCCAAATCAGAAGTACTCAGTCGTGTTACACAAACAGCCGACATTTTATCAATGGGCGATATGGTGGATCGGCGAATCCGATCGAATAATGCTTGGTCACTATTACCCGTTCAGGCTATGTTTAGTTCAGTTCTGCCCGGTGAATATATGGCCGGAAATTTCACTGGCCAAATCAACTTTCCCGGATGGTTGGGTAAGAATTCTAAAACTACGAAAAGGAAACGTTTGGCTCAAGAAGTACACGATCACACTCGAACTAAAACTAGTGCCTCAGTGCTCTCGTTTCAACTCGATTATGCGCCTATTTTGCTCAAGGCTATTACTCGCCCACTTATTTCAAAAGGTTCGGAGGGCGTTCCGGAAGCCATCGAGATAATTAAAGAATATCGCCTGTTGCGAGAAGATATCGATTCACTTATTGAATTAACGGCTTGGCCTGGGCAGAAGAGTCCTTTTGATGCCGTAGATAGTAAAGTTAAAGCAGCACTTACCCGAACATATAACAAAGAAATTTGTCCGTACAGTTATTCGGCGACAGTGGCTATAAAGAAAAAGAAACTCGATCAAATTGATGATAATCTCGAATTTGAAGGTAATGAAGAAACTTTCCAGGATTCCGATGAAGACAAAGCGGACGAAGATTTGAATAATGATGCGCTTATTAAAATAAAAAAGGCGGCAGTTCCTTCCAAAAAAGGAGCCGGCGCGGAAGCTTCATCCTCTAAAGCGGGCACTTCAAAAACTTCGGCTTCTAAAAAAATATCGAAAAAGAAATAATTTTGCTTAAAGTTTTTTATTGTTAATTATTTTTTGAATAAACTTTTGTCACAAATTGAACATTTCGAGGTCCACAGCGAAATAAATAATTGAAGCAACAACACAATAAATTTAATTTCGGTTGAATTTTTTATTTACCGGTCAGTAAATAAAAAATTCAAGCAAAATTAAAATTGATGTTTTGTTGCTTCAATTAATTAAACTTTTGTCAAATCTAAAATTTGTCCTATTGCGTTGTTAACAGATAACCTCCATAAAATTTGAATTAAGCTTCGTTTAAGACACCACCAGCAGGCGGCCAAATATTGAAGGAAATGTTGGTCAATTTGAAATTTGGTTATTTATAGCCGATTTAGACGTACCAACATTCCGAAGGGATGTACACCCTAGCTCTTGGTCTGCAGGGATCTCCTCCATATCAATCACAGCAAGGCTGGCTCTGGGCCATACCTCGCCAAGTCCCCCCCACTGCCTTCTTATAAAGCAGCAGGGACCTCTGATCTGCACATGCAGTCACACATAGGAGTTTGGGGCAGTAATGCCCCAAACTCCTATGTGTTTTTTTTTGGTATTGTATACCAAACGTTTTTTTTTTTTTGGGACGACCGACCCAAAAAGGAAAATGTATTTTGAAACTGGCGGGAGTTGCGTGGTAGAAACCGAAAGAGTCGGACCAGTTTTTTTGTTTGGGATTTGCTCGCGGCTTAAGCAAATTCAACGGGTTGTTTTAAGTATTTAAAGTTGTTTTTGTTTGTTTGAGCGTGCTGTGTTTTTTTCTGAACAGATACAAAACGTTTTTTTTAAATTGAACTGTTGGTTAAACAGTAGAGGTTTATTGTGTTTTGTTTGTGTTTTTTTAACAAGAGAATTTTAATAGATAATTATTGGGAGTATCCTGATTTTGAGATAATTTATTAAGAATATTAGTAATGAAAAAAAAAATATATGCACTCCTGGGCAAAATTAACGCAATTTTTTTTTTTTTTTTGTAATAAAAAAAACCCGCTGGTTAATTTCAGTGGAATTGGTATCAAATGATCCCAAATTTATATTTTTCTCAAAAGAGGCACAAATGTGGCGTTATGGAATTATAGCGGCTATTTTTCATTGCAAAATGTTAAAATGTGTCGAACTATTTTTGTTTTTAATTTTCAAAAGCGGTTTATAAACATTAAAATTAGCTTTATTACAATTTAGTTTGATTAATTTAGTAATGAGTATTTTCCCCGTGCACTTATTACAGCTTCGATCCTTCTGGGCATACTAAGTAGAAGGCTTTGTATCATTTCTTGCGGGATGAGATTCCACTCTTCTTTCTTCTCTGCTGCAACTTTCAGCTGTGCTAACGAATCTGGTGCGGGATTTCTAGCTCTAATGCGGCGTTTTAGAATGTTCCATACGTGTTCGATCCGATTGAGATCGGGACTCATTGGTGGCCACTTAATATCGATATCTTGGAGATATTGTCGTACCGTTGCAGCTACGTGGACTGGAGCGTTTGCAACACAAAACTGTCATAATCTATGAAGCCCACATATGGCAAAACGTGATCGTCAAGAATGTTCCGAACATACCAGTCTGAACATTATTGAACCTCCACCAAAGCTTACAGTTTGCACCGTGTTACATGGTGCGTAGCGATCTCCAGGTCTTCTGTTTACAAGGTTACGTCCATCTGGTTTCAGAACAGTGGCCAATTGATCAGTTCCCCAATTTGCATGAATATGAGCAAATTCTAAACGGCTGGATTTGTGGCGGGGAAGAAGCCATGGAACTTTTACAGGCCGTTTTGGAGTTAGGTTCGCTTCTTTTATTCTTCGTTTAATTGTTCTGGCACTAACATTCACTTGGCAAGCACTAAGTAACTCATTTTTAGTTGAGTAGAAGTACGCTTTCAATCACGTAAATGAATTTTTAAAATCGGTCATCATGCTCGGTTGTGCACCTTATACGTCCTTGTCGGGGCTTTCTTTTATACTCTCCGGTCTCACGATATCGCTTAAGTATTCGTGAAACCGAAGACTGGTTCACTCCTAATTTTCATGCGATTTGTACTTGAGTATAATCTTCCTGATACAACATGACGACTTTAACTGCCTCCAGCTCACGAAAGGATGCTATATTACAATGGATCTTATTTTAGGTGTTTGCTTTAGAACACTGTAACGGGCGCTTGTCATCCCCGTTACAACATATACCTAATTCCCACAAAAATAAACTGATAAAACTGCATCCCATCTTTGAAGATATTTTCTTCTAAAAACGACTAAAAATTATAATGACAATTCCCGGATGCAGTTATAATTCTATTTACGCTAGTTTGTGTTGTATCAAACTTGTCTGTTCATAGCGGAAATATGCACATAAACAAGTACATATTATAAACAACAAATAAATTAGTGTAAAATCCTATTAATTCTAGTGGCGCGTTCCCATACAGCTAATATTTTCATTTATGTTTATTTACAAAACTGTCTCTACTCAAGTTTCAGTAAATAAACATAAAAATATTTCTTCTGCCTTAACACAAACGTGTGTGCACAAAATTGTTTTTAATTTAGGTCATTGTCAACTGGGTTGAATTTCATCCGGTGAATAAACATGAAAACACTGTTTTTTGCAATTTGGGCAATTCATGTGCTTACACATGGAACCAAAACGTGCCAAATATTTGCAAATTTTCGCATATTAGCTTATCAACGAAATATTGGAGGGGAGAAGAAAGCGTTTTTTCGGTTGATTGATCGATGTAGAAAATAATTTTTCTTTTTTGCTCAATCAGCAGAAAAATTGTATAAAAACTTGGCCAATGTTTTGTTTTTTTTTTTTTGAGTTAGTTTTTTTGTTGCGATTGAAAGAATCAATTTTTGTTTTTGAATCCAAAATGGTTTTATTGTGTTATAAATATAGTTGTTGTTTGTTAGTTGTTGTGCAATAAATAGTAAAATGAAAAGTTCGAGTAAAATTTGTGTTTATTTTTATCGTTTTTTTTTAGTTTTTTTTTTTTGTTTGGGATAACAATAGAATCAGGTAAATATGATTAGATTACTAACTAAAGGGCGCCGACTGGTCGGAGGTCTGTTAATAGTCTCGCAAGAGGCAGGCAATGGAACACATGGTGTTAACCACCAAACTCGCCTTTCTTTTGGCAACGTCCGCCGCTCTTTTCAATACTAATCAGCAGTTAGGGGCCAATGGCATTTCTAACCACGGCCAGTGGTCCAACTTTATCAAACATTTCATTTACCATAAAGCTTAGGGTAGCCATGCTATCAAGGTGGTAATGGGTTCGTCCTTGCTCAACCGCCGGTAACATAAAATCTGGGAATCGGACGTTTCATTTGACTCCACCCCGCCTTATTCCCTCTCGCTTAGCACGAACTCATATTACTGTAGAAGTGTGTATTTATTCCCCTTGCCCGCCTATCGGTATCCGATATACGAAACTTCGTAAGCACCAAAAAAATCCCTATATTTATATGAATATATATATCAAAAAGGGTATTGCGAATTTTGGATGTACAACCAAATTTAAAAGGTTACACAATCTGAAGTGCCCAAAAAATTTAATGGGGGGGTTCTATTCTTTGTTTTGATAGACCCCCAAAGGAAACAAAAATGTATATAATTTACAATAAACTAAACAAAAAACCGTTTACTTCAGCTATAAATTGGGACTGGTCAATCGTGTCCCCGAACTGCACTTTCGCAATGGTAACCCGATGCTGAAATATCCCAGTTGTACCGCTGCTAAGGATGCCCGATGAATAGGACCAATTTTGTTAGGTTATGTGGATAGCCCTTTTAGCTAGGCGTGAGCACTTATCAGTACCGCCGATTACCGCACGTGGATTTTTTTCTGCTATTACTGAGCTCCTTTTTCTCTGTAAAATACACTTTTCCAATAATATACAACTAACGTTTTTTTTCATACAATATTTATTATGATATATGTATAACTTTTTTTCTTGTACAATTTTCAAGTTTTATATTTTGCTCTTTAAATAAATCCTCCTAAACTTGGTGGTACATTGTTATTCGCCACAACACCTTAGAACCATCAAGGAACCAAACCCGCGATCCCCACGCGTAAACTCTTTTTTTTTTCCAATATACACAGGAATCCTTTTGGTATCCTCACTTATGTGGCCATATATCCGAGATATAATTAGGACTCGACACACTGTTACTAATTCACAAAAAATACATATATCCAACTCGTATATGATCTCGTCTAAATCACAAACTCAAAAAACCCTGTCAGAAAATTTGTTGCCCTATTTATCCTAAAAACTTTGTTTTTTTTTCTTTTCTTTCTAGAAACTACCAAACATTTTACTTTTTCCCCGGTCTACTTTCCTGAATAAAATTTGGTATGAAAGCACTGTGGAACGACGTCCCATTTACGAAACCGTTACAAGTGAGTACTGAGGAGCGGTAGGTAGATCAGTCGTTATCTGAGATCTGAGACATCAGGTAGCACATGCTCCCTGCAGAGGGACATCATGTTGTAGAGGTGGAATCGCCGATTAAGAGCAGGCGCACTTCCATTAGGCGCGAGCGCAAATCAAAGGCGCGACTCCGACTGAGGAGACGTCGTGGCAGGGCACCAACGTGGTGGCGAAGACACCTCGCAGCAACAAAATTATGATTTTTTTTTGACGTTTCTGACTCGGTTTCAACCTAGTTTCGACTCGACTACGATTTGACTCTGCAGTATAAACGCTAAAAAAGATAACTATAAGATGATCCAAAGTTAACTAAAAGATGACTCGACTCTGAGCATAAACGTACTCATGGAAACGATCGACGCCATTTTGAAATTTAACGATGAGTTAAGCCGCATCCACACGAGGTGTGAAATGTACACTTAAGCCGCATCCACACGAGGTGTGAAATGTACACTTATGCGCGCATTTAGCGAATGTAAACGTCGTGTGGATGGTTTTCGCTTGACGAATATTTTCATTTACTTGTGTTCGTCAAATAGGCGGTAAACGACACACATCAAAGGAAACAATCGATGGATTTGTGTGCCATCCACACGAAGCGACAAAATGTTAACAAATATAATTTGAAATGTTAGTGCATTTATCTTTAGAATTTTTTTTAATGGAAATGATATTTATTGAACTTTGCATTTTTTTAGAGAAATAATATCTGAAAATTTTTAAAACGTAATATGTAATTGATTTCAAAAGTAATGTTAAATGCCAATTTTCATTTAAATGGTCGGACTGGCTGTTTGGTCGGATATTATCAAATTTGCTGTTAATTTTTAGTAAAAAACCGATATTTAAATACTTTATTTTTATTTCTGTTTAATAACATTACAGCACAACTATTTATTAATATTGCACTGGCCAAATAAATCTCGTCGTCGCTATTTATTTCCATTTTCAATTTTGAATAAACCGAAAAACTTGAAAAAATTTTAGAAACAACAAATTTGTTCAATTTGAAATTAAATGAAAAAATTTTACGATATATGTACTAAAAATGTCTATCAGTATAGAAATGTTCATTAACATTCGCCTACATGTGATCAATGAACATTTAACGATTCGTGTGTACCGAGATGTTGATAAATGTACACTTCTCGGTTAACCGTCTACATTCGCCAATTAAGCGAATACGTGCGCATAAGTGTACATTTCACACCTCGTGTGGATGCGGCTTTATGCGCGCGTATTCGCTTAATTGGCGAATGTAGACGGTTAACCGAGAAGTGTACATTTATCAACATCTCGGTACACACGATTCGTTAAATGTTCATTGATCACATGTAGGCGAATGTTAATGAACATTTCTATTGACGATTGTAAAAGTAGAGAAAGCGCCTCTCGAGGAAAAAAGTTAAAATGAGGCAACAGCCAAAATGACATTTCTCATAAATGCGACGCAAGAAATTTTTGGAATCCGGTAATTAAAAATTGTTTTTATAACCCAAAATTGGAATTATTTACAATTATTATCAATCTGGTAGGTAGAAATTGTGTTTACAGTTCAAAATTGGAATTGTGTACAACAATTTCGAACGTCAAATTAGCAGCTACCTCAGTTTAAAAATTTTACACTAGGTGGAATCTGTGATGCTCCAATCGTCAATACTGATAGACATTTTTAGTACATATATCGTAAAATTTTTTCATTTAATTTCATATTGAACAAATTTGTTGTTTTTAAAATTTTTTCAAGTTTTTCGGTTTATTCAAAATTGAAAATGGAAATAAATAGCGACGACGAGATTTATTTGGCCAGTGCAATATTAATAAATAGTTGTGCTGTAATGTTATTAAACAGAAATAAAAATAAAGTATTTAAATATCGGTTTTTTACTAAAAATTAACAGCAAATTTGATAATATCCGACCAAACAGCCATTCCGACCATTTAAATGAAAATTGGCATTTAACATTACTTTTGAAATCAATTACATATTACGTTTTAAAAATTTTCAGATATTATTTCTCTAAAAAAATGCAAAGTTCAATAAATATCATTTCCATTAAAAAAAATTCTAAAGATAAATGCACTAACATTTCAAATTATATTTGTTAACATTTTGTCGCTTCGTGTGGATGGCACACAAATCCATCGATTGTTTCCTTTGATGTGTGTCGTTTACCGCCTATTTGACGAACACAAGTAAATGAAAATATTCGTCATGCGAAAACCATCCACACGACGTTTACATTCGCTAAATGCGCGCATAAGTGTACATTTCACACCTCGTGTGGATGCGGCTTTATGACATTTTACAGCAGTTTACAGCAGTTGCATTTCTAGTTTACCGCAGTTATATTTTAAGGTTAATTTTAATGATATTACACGCTACATACACATTATATACATATATAAAAATAGATAAAATATTGTTTTATTTTAATTACAATATATAAACAATTAAAATTTAGAACAAGAATTATTAAAAATTAATAAAATAAACTCACACATATTTTATTTATTAAGAATTTTAATTTGTCTGTCTACAATCAGTTGATTTTTGGGCATTCTTTATAGACAAATATATTAATTGTTCATGGCAATCACAATATTTTCGATTTGATAAATCAGAAAAATACAGAGGCCAATCGCTCATAACATACATATCTACTGAAAAAAAGTAGAAATATCTTCCCCCTCCCCGTAATTTTGGCTGAAGGCCCAAAGAGTTATACCAATGCAAGAGTGGTACATTGGTATAACTCTTTGGGCCTTCAGCCAAAATTATGGGGAGGGGGGAAGATATTTCTACTTTTTTTCAGTAGATATGTTATGAGCGATTGGCCTCTGTATTTTCCTAATTTACCAAATCGAAAATATTGTGATTGCCATGAACAATTATATTTGTCTATAAAAAACGCCGTAAAATCAACTGATATTTTATTTAAAAATGCAGGTGACTTTTGTCACGGAAAACCAAATCAATGACAATTTTGTTTAATTTGTCATTTTTTTTCTTATGAGATTTTGAAAAAGTCAATTTATCAGAATCGCATTTTAGAACTCACAACTTATTGTCATTTTATAGCAGTTAAAATTTTAGTACAAAGTCACAAAAAATTGTCATTTGTCACTTGATCCGAATCTAGGCCCAGGCGTTGTTTTTGTACCCCACAGAAAGAGCCCAAATAGCAGTAGACCAGGGCCTAGATTCTGATCAAGTGACAAATGACAATTTTTTGTGACTTTGTACTAAAATTTTAACTGCTATAAAATGACAATATAGTTGTGAGTTCTAAAATGCGATTCTGATGAAGTGACTTTTTCAAAATGTCACAAGAAAAAAAATGACAAATTAAACAAAATTGTCATTGATTTGGTTTTCCTTGACAAAAGTCAGCTGCATTTTTGAATAAATTATGTGTGAGTATATTTTGTTAATTTTTAATAATTCTTGTTATAAATTTTAATTGTTTATATTTTAATTAAAATAAAACAATATTTTATCTATTTTTATACATATATGCATATAATATGTATGTAGCGTGTATTATCATTAAAATTAACCTTAAAATATAACTGCGGTAAACTAGAAATGCTGTAAACTGCTGTTAATGCCATAACTCATTTCATCAGAATCGCAAATTTTCCGTGACAATATTTTGTACTAATAACAAAATGTCACGAAAAATTGCCATTTCATCATAATCTACCCCCAGCTATTGGGTGTAATAGATTTGCGTTTAGAGTATGAAGTGCTGGCCTGGACGAGTAGGCGACTGGTTGCAGCAAAACAGTATCTGTCGCGGGTACCATTTTCCCTTTTCAATGTTTACAAGATTGTAAATGATGTTAACAGTAGGCAATGTAAAAGGAAAATGAAGACTGGTATGTTGCTGGGTTATCGACATAAACCAAGAAGCACCAGTATTTAGTGTTAAGAATTTATTAGGGTTAGGAAATAGTTAAGTTTAGATAGAGCTACTAACATAAAATACAAGTTAAATTAGGGATAATAACTTTGGAAATAAGTAGAGCTTAGGAAAGCTGACAGCAGCAAACAGCAAGAGATGGAGTTGGTTTCGCACGAAGAGAAGATTACCAATGGGATTTATAATGTTAGGCCGTTAATCCTGTCAACAAGAAAATAAACCACGGTGAGAGCATTTCTACTACGATCATTCCCATACGAGAGATTTGGGGACCAACATAGTCAATAGTGGATGAGAGAAGGAATGTTGCTACTAGGTGTCATGATAGTAATATCTCTATGGGAGATGAGTTAACCGCAACCGGAGGCCAGGACAGTCTAATCACGGGAGAATCTGCCGCAAACGATTACTCGGCAGTAAGGCACATAACACCTATTGGCGGTAAAAATGGGAAAGAAAAGCGTGGCCACAGTAATAATCAGCCGGCAAATAATAGTAGCTTGATGAAGGTTTTTGTTAAAGCATTTGAAATTAGAGAAGGAAATATAAGAATGTAAGATCATCTGCTTTATTCCGCGTTAATGTTCAAGTTAAAAGAAATTTTTGAAGACTTGATCCGGGATTAGTAGACCGAGCAGTACTGACATTCTCACACATGGGATGCATAATTATCGGAACATTTTATTTTCTGGACATCTAGTCAAAACCACAGGTGAGGTAATACCAGAATTAAACGATGAACAATTTTCTGGATGTAACGTCGAGGCCCTTCAACCAGAGGGAATCCCAGAGGAGAAACCCAACCAAGGCAGTTGCAGCATGTTCATTAACAGCGTTATATGATGGCAAAACTGGAGAAATGAATAACACAATCAGATGTTTCACGAGGCCAAGGACCCGATTATTCATGAAACCAAATCCTTGTAAGAGGGGGATTTTAGTAGAACTGTCTCTATCTGTGGTCCAGCTAATGAGGAATGTAACATTCGGAGAGCATACTCAATGCAGCCACACAAAGTAAAATAGTAATAAATTAGGATTAAAAAGGCAACAGTGAAATTGAAGTTAAAATTAAAACCTTTTGGTTAAATTCTGGAAACTCAAAGTAAAATAGTAAATAATAATAAAAATAATAACAGTAAAAAAAGGTTACCTTTTAGGTTAGTTATATTAATAGTTAAAACTAAAAGCATACTTTAGGCAAAGAGTCGAGGCTATTTCAAAATTTAACGTACCTAGCACAAAAGTACCTATCCACAAGTACGGGAAATGATGAAATTCTGCGGGAGGTACGGTAAAATTGAAAAAGCGCCGTCTCCAATTTAACTAACATAGACTAGATAATAGTTAGTTTTAGAAAAAAATAGTTAAGTTAGATCAATAGTTATAAAAAAAACAAATGAGCAAACAAATAGGAAAAAAAGAAGAAAAACACACACAAAACGCAATAGAATATTAGGTAAATTATTTCGTTATTTTTTTTCTCTTCTCTTTCTTTTCACGACTTACTCTCTCCGGCTGGTCGTCCAGATAGATTTTTGGGTTAGTCCATGTTTAGCCTGTGTCAGCTCAATCAGTAGAGCATGAGTCAGGGTCTTGTGTGGGACGTCCGCCACGTTGAGTTTTGTCCACTGTAGTTACAGCTCCTCCCAAATACAAAATTTTTTTTTCTCTCTTTTGCTATGAGGAGTTAGAAAACTAGTACTCATCCAACAGAGCGATGAGATCTCTTTGTAATCTCGGGGCGATGGGTTTTCCCTACGTCTGTAACGGGCAGCATTTTCAATGTACCCGTTCCAATAGGCCATATTCCAAAAATCTAAAGAAAAAAAGAATTGGTCAACTCTATTCATGAGTACAACATGGATTTATTACTTTGTAATTGGGACAACCTAATTGCAACATAAATTGTTTGTTGTACTCATACAAAATCAAAATAAAAAAGAATGACACACTGAAAAGTGTCAAATTGCAACTAAGCAAGAAATTATACAAACTAATTTCATGATCCATTGGTGTAATTTGATATACATAAAGTGTGCCATTCTTATTTTTTTTATGTAAATTTTTACAACAACAATTATTATTATTGTTGCTTGTAAACACTATGTGGAAGTCCAACATAGCTTTTTTATTGGGCACATTATTTAATGCCCCAAATTCCTATGTGTTTTTTTTTGGTATTGTATACCAAACCTTTTTTTTTTTTGGGGACGACCGACCCAAAAAGGAAAATGTATTTTGAAACTGGCGGGAGTTGCGTGGTAGAAACCGAAAGAGTCGGACCAGTTTTTTTGTTTGGGATTTGCGCGCGGCTTAAGCAAATTCAACGGGTTTTTTTTAAGTGTTTAAATTTTTTTTTGTTTGTTTGAGCGTGCTGTGTTTTTTTTCTGAACAGATACGATCAGTGTGGCATTCATTTATTTTTATTATTATAAGGTGATTGTGTGTGTACAAAACGCTTTTTTTTTAAATTGAACTGTTGGTTAAACAGTAGAGGTTTATTGTGTTTTGTTATTAATTGATTAAGAATATTAGTAATAAAAAGAAAAAATATATATATATATAAATTAATGTACTGAGTAGTTTTCATAATTAATTTAAATAAATTTTATGTTTGAGAGACTGAATTGAAGAAACCCGTGGTTGTTATTGTGTATTTGGTGGGAAGAAAAGAGAAACTCGACAATTAGCAGCTACTTGAGGGGATTACCTAAGAGCAGGAATAGGTAAGAATATAGAGGTAAGTGGATTTTTTTTGTTGTTTTGTTCATGTCTAACATTGTTGTGATTTATTTCACAAATGATTTTTGGATGAAGTTCTGTAATATTGCTAAGTATGACGGAGCTTGCCTTTTTCTCAACCGATTATGATGAAGTTCGACATGTGCGTTTGAAATGGAATTTTGAAATGATTTATAGAAATGTCATTAAATACATCAAATAATCATTTTAGTATCCCACTTTCAACGCACATGTCGAATTTCATCTAATCGTTTGAGGAATGGGCAAGTTCCATCATACTTATCCATATTCCAGAACTTCATCCAAAAATCATGTTAGATTCCCATTTCAAGAGTATGTGTCAAATTTCATTAAAACCGATTAAGGAATAGCCAAGTTCCATGATAATTGGCCATATTCCAGAACTTCATGGAAAAGTCATTTTAGAATCCTATTTCCGTCGTGCATGCTGAATTTTATCAATATCGGTTGAGAAATGGCCAAGTTCCTTCCTAACTGGCCAAATTCCAAAACTTTATCCAAAAATCATTTTATAATCCCATTTCGATCGTGCATTCTGAATTTCATCAATATTGAATAAGAAATGGCCAAGTTCCTTCCTAATGGGCCATATACCAGAACTTCCTCTAAAAATCGTTGAAGAATCTCATTTCCATTAGAAATGCTGAGTTTCATCAAAATCGGATTAGAAGTGGCTAAGTTCCTTCCTCATTGGCCATATTCCATAACTTTATCTAAAAATCATTTTAGAATCCCATTTCCATCGTGGATGCTGAATTTCATCAAAAACGGATAAGAAATGGCCAAGTTCCTTCCTAATTGGCCATATACCAGAACATCCTCTAAAAATCATTTGAGAATCCCATTTCAATTGGAAATGCTGAATTTCACCAAAATCCGATAAGAAATGACCAAGTTCCTTCCTAATTGAGCATATACCAGAACTTCCTCTAAAAATCATTTTAGAATCCCATTTCGACGGTGCATGTTGAATTTCAGCAAACTCGTATAAGAAATGGCCAAGTTCCTTCCTAATTGGCCATATACCAGAACCTCCTCTAAAAATATAAAATCTGGAAATGCTGAATTTCATCAAAATCGGATAAGAAATAGAATCCCAAGAAAATTTTTATAAAAAAAATCTCAAATCCTCCAATCACAAATTAAATATTGCAATTTAATTCTATTAAATTACGTTGATCAAATAAAATTGTCGTCACCTCAAGAGCAGTCGAAAATTTTCAATATTATCGAAAAAAACACTATCGAACATTTTCGTGATAGCTCATTTTCGATACTATCGAAAAAATACACTATCGAAAAATTTCATGATGGCTCATTTTCGATACTATCGAAAAAAAAACGCTATCGAAAATTTCATAATAGGGCTCCTGATCAATTTCTACTATGAAGGGTTCAGTTTTTTCGAGTCAATAGAACGATGCTATTGGTCCTGTCGAGATGATTTTAATTTAGTAAATTTATGTTACTCAAACTATAGAAAACTATGTTATAACTAGTGCTATAAGTCAACCGACTTCTAAGAAGTATTAAATATTACAATAATTATTTTCAATCGACAAATCTGGAATTTGTCTCTTATATCAGATCGCCCTGACCAATTTCACTTCAGTTTTCAAAATCTGTTCAATCTACAGATTTTAATAAGAAACACTCAACAAAAACAATTGAGTTCAAACTTTTTGACATAATCTTGGAGACTAAAACACAAGGGTTATAAGTAAAAGGTAAGATAAAACCGGGTTAGCCTCTTAGTCTTGCATTACAAAATCTTATATTACAAAATTTTGCATTTCAAAATCTCGCATTACAAAATCTTACATTACAAAATCTTGCATAATAATCGTGTGCGCGATTCTATAAATGTATGGAAAATTGTTATGCAATAAATTTATACTGTAAAATAATAATAATTATAATCGGCAATATAATAACAATAAAATGAAATAAAAGTTTCCTTTTTTCCCCATTATAAAAACAATCGGAAAATATATTTATTAAGAACATTCTTTGAAAAACTGCAAGCACGAATACATTTTGTAAGCAACTTTCAATAGCAGTTAATTATTTTTAGATTTTTATGAAATAATTTGTTTTTAGGCTAGGATAAGTTATTCGTTTTAATTATAAATTATAAGTTTTCTTATGTTTTTTATAATAAAATTGCAATAACTTAATTTACACTCAAAAATGACTTATTTTCGCTGCCTTTGTACTAAGTAATAATTTTATCACTCAATCGGTAAGTACGCTACATCCCCGTATTTCTACGTCAAAATTTCATTTATGCAAAAATTGCAGATAGGAATTATTGTCACGAAGCGGGCGATACGGTCTTTAACATTATGTATGGAATATAATGTCGGTCAAGTGGCCGCCTCTGACCGTGGTGCAAAGGCGAGTCTTTTAAGCACCTTTTCATAACATTTTCTCAGACTTCTGGTGTTATTTCAACAGTTTCGTTTCGAATGTTAATTAAGTTTTGAAGTTATGGTTGGTTTATTGGTGTACACCTTTTTCTACAAGTACTTCCATAGGAAGAAATCGGGAGGGGTCGAATCAAGCGATCGTGGGGTGAGGGCAGCCGATATCACCACTTTTTGACATTATTCGGCCGGGAAATATAAATCGTAGAACGAGCTGTGTGTGATGTGGCACCATCTTGTCGGAACCACATGTTCTGTGGGCTTCATTGGTTCAATTTGGGCACAAGAAAGTTTCCCAACATGCCCTGATAGTGGTCACCAGTATACAGCATTCTCAAATAATGGCCCAAAAGGCGCACCATTCAGTTACTCTTTGTTACTGTAGTGCTCTTTTGTGTATCAATTGAGGGTTTCCAGTGCCCCAATAGCAGTTATTCTGTTTATTAACAAAGCCAGCCAAGTCGAAATGTACTTCGTCGTTCATAATGATTTTTTGACCGAGCAAACGGCGCAGTGGTTAAAGCTGCGGCGTTTGGATCGGGAGGTATCGGGTTCGAATCCCAATAGGGGCGGGATGTAAAAGGGATTTTTCATCATCTGATTACGATCGGTGAGACGATGAACATAACTATGTGACCCCTTGTTGAGAGTACAGAATCCATGGGCCGACCCGACCCACCTTCATGTCAGCACTATAGGTTGGCATGCATGAAGCAATGCAATGTGCAGGTGGTTTATACAAAGCCCCATGTGACCCCTTGTTGAGAGTACAGAATCCATGGGCCAACCCGACCCACCTTCATGTCAGCACTATAGGTTGGCATGCATGAAGCAATGCAATGTGCAGGTGGTTTATACAAAGCGGCTCTATAGCCGTACGTCCTCGATTTGGCTACTACGGCGTAAAGTAGGGCGGTAAAATTAAACTGCGAAAGAGTTGGGGAGTGCCTTGAGCCCCAGAAAAATATTGCAGATTATTAAAAAAAAAAAAAATAATAATGATTTTTTGCCAAAAATGGTGGTCGTCTTTACCGAGCTGTAAAATTCGAGCACTCCAATCTCGATGCTCCATCATAAATTGTTATCGCCCACTCTCTACGACTGATAAATGTAATAAAAACAAAATCGACCTGGAACATAAAACGCACCCTGTATTTAATGGTATACCATCTACAATTTTTTAACGAAATTTTTGTATAATCTTATAGGAAACAAGAAGAAGTTCATCGGAAATAATTTTTTAAATTAGATATTCTGACTCAGATTGAAATGGTTATTTTTAAAATTGATAATTTAGCGGTGAATCACTTCGTTAGATATTCCTACCCCGTTACGAAACACGAAATATAAATTTTCCAAAAATATATTTCTGTTCTAACAATCGGCCAGATTAAACATGATATTGGTGGATTCTTATGTAAATAAATAAGCAACAATGGGTTTCAATATAATATCGTCTTTTTTATATAATTAATATCATTTATTTAATTAATTCATTTAAAAAAACATTATTTTGTTTAAATGACTTGAAATGTTTTTTTTTGATTTTTTTAGTTACAAAATATTTTTCAATTACACAATAATAAAATATTAATACTAAAAAAAATATATTTATATTAAAATAAAATAATTAATTTTTGATTAAATATAATAAAATATTTCTTCTTTAATATACACTGACAAAATATTTGTAATAAAAATAAATGCTGTTATATTAAAAAAATTTAAAAATGTGTTGAATGATTAAAACATAATTGTTGAATGGAATTATTTATATTAGAGAATTACATATTTAGTGTAACGAGTTAATAATGCCGTTTGTATTAGCTTGTTGATTATGGCGGAATTCTTGTGTTTGTGTTGTACTCCGCAACACTTGTAACCATCTGTTGTAGCTGTATTCACTTTCGGCTCGAAAAAAGTAGACGTGATTTTTAAACGATAGTTTAAAAACGAATTCCTTTTGAATCGAGTCTTGAACACCGGGCGGACCAACGGTGTAGCCGAGGAGAGGAAGACTGGCGAGGGCAAAATCATCACAACAATTTTTATAGAAATATAAACAGAAAGTTGTGAAAACCACCCATAATTTTTGCCATCCGGTTGTATTTTTAAATTTGCGTAACAAATATCCGGATAGTTGATTCTGTAATTAGATTAAAATGTAAGTCTTGTGCATTGTACAAGATAATCTCATTCAGCTTACCTCAGCCGCAAATAAATGATCTCTTAAGCCAACAGTTGCACTTCTATGCCAGCATACATGCAAGGCTGTATTACTTCGGGTCACCGGGGCTTTATTAGCTTCAACCAAATTTAAACCACACGTCTCAAGGCCTTCTTCTGACGAGCTACAGTTTTTCAGTGCACCCATCGATAATTGTACATGTGGTTTAGATTTAATCTCCGCTGTTGCCTTACTTAACTCAGCCAACCACAACACTTTCTCGGCCGTTGTACCAGCGCTCACCGTAATTGCACGTGGCCCACCAAATACAACAAAAGCGTTATGTTCAGCGTTTTCGGTAAGCAAAGAGCGCACGGGCACATGTCCTAGTATTTTAAATGTTTGATTTATGGGATTCTTGCTCGCATAAAGCAAAATATCCGAAAACAAAAAGAACATTCTTTGTTGTAATCCTCGTTTGGAATGTTTCAATAGACAACCTTGTCTTATTAATGTACGATCACCTTGGATTAAATTATCAAACCCGCTTATATCACGTTGCAATTCGCATAACAGACTATAATTTTCTAGTTCCTCGAGGGATTCTTTTATTTGTTCGGTTGTTCGGGATATCATAACAAGTGTACCGTGACAGTCGGTACGATCAAAATGATCCTCAGGATAGTACTCCAAGAATTCTAGATAAATATTTAAATATAAATAAAAATTATTTAGAATCTTTCCCGCGATATACTTACTTTGTAACAGTAATTTATAATGCAGCAAACGATGAAGTGGCTTCAATATTAAATACATAATTGGAATATAACAAACTTTTTGTTGTTCAAAATCACGATAAGTGGCCTGGAAATTTTCATCTTTATCGTATAAACTATTTAAATTGATCAATATGTCATAAACATTTTCTAAATATTCCTCGTAGATCGGCAATACCACCATATTTTTCAGCATCACATCACCAATACGATGGGTTTCAGCATCACCACGTCCTTCCCATAATATGATGCGATGCTCTAAGTCTCTTAAAAATACATTATGATGTTGAACCATTGATTCAATCATTTGGAACAATGGTTGGAGGTTTTCAATATCGTCTTGGGTGAGCTCATTGCGAAACCACTGTAAATAAAAATTGCATAACAATATAGAATAAATATATGTTTGTGTAAATAATTTATTTATTTGGACATAACCATTATAACAACTACAAAGTAAACATGAACAGAATGTGTAAGCCCATTTTTCGAATTTTGAGAAAATTGTGAATCGATTGCCATTTCTAAAATATTAGTAAAGTTATGTTAAGGGGCAAAAATTTAGAAAGCAAATTAGGTTTGCGTACAAACAATAAGGAGAGAGAGATGGATATTTTTCATTTCACCCTGAAAAAAAGGTTTTTGTACTTTTCATATAATTTGAATTTCTTGCCGATGATATGTAAATTAACACAACAATTATGACAAGAGGGCAGGCCTCTTTTATCAAACGAAAACGACCGTATTGGAGAACCTCTAAAAAAAATTCAACTCGATAAGTAAGGGGTCAAAAAATAATAATAATAATTTTAATAACTAAGAAACATTCAAAAATGCACAATAAAATATGATTTATTACAAATAAGTATTTAACTTATAAAGGTCACCTCAAAAAAGAATTTAAGATAGTTTCCCTCAATCTTTTATCAGCTTCAAAAACAAATTAGTGTTGATCAATAAACGGACTTGAAATGGTAAGCAAATAGCAAAATACGGATCAATGATTAAGAAATAACGCTTAAGAAAGTTTCAGGATGGTATTTTAAACATCTTTTGTTATTATTCCGGAAACCTTAAGCAACCGCACTACTCTCCGACCTCTTCTGAAATAAAATAAACGAAGAACTCTAAAAACATAATGAGGAAATACTTTATTGTTAACATATTCAGGCCAACAAGAGTGAGTGCGACATATAAAAAAGGTCTATCCAACTCCTAGGACGAAACTTTTCCCATAAAGCGTCAAGTAAAAATTTATTTATACATCACCAAATCAACCATTTACATTTTACAATAATTTTCCGTTATTTTGAGCAGGGGCAGTACTTAAATGATGTCACGGGTTTTCCTAAATTTGGATACTCGATCCCCAATATCGCAATTGGCCATGACAATAAAAATTCTAATATTATGCCACCAAATGTCCAAATCACAGACATACCAATTACACATTATTTATAATTGGTAATTATAAATAATGTATAATTGGTATGTCTGTGTTATTAATTATACATTATTTAGAACCGCGACGAGTTGAGTAGTTAAAATTGGGACTGAAGAAGGATGAAATCCGAAACCGGTCTTCCAAAAAGTAAAAATTAATTATTACAATTTTAAAGAAAGTATTTAACTATTTGTTATTAAATAAAGTAAAATAAAGTTGAATATTTTGGTTTTTGATTTTGTTTTTGTTTTGTTTAAAAACTTGTAATATACCGGGTGTTTCTTTTAAACTGAGACGATCAAATATCTCGAAAAATAGCCACTCTACGGAAAAAATGTCCATAATCAAAATTTAATCATACCGCGGGGAAATACATTAGTGCAAAAAAATAGTCCCCCACCCCCCACACTTTGTAGGTGGGGCGGGGGTAACTTTTAAACTAAGATAGGAAGCCATTTTTTTTATTGCAGATACGGATTCTACGACTAAAAGTACGTATGATTTGAATGAAATATTTTGTTCGGTTCATGATAGATGGCGTTGTAATCGACGAAATTCAATTTTTTCAATTTCTTCTTCTTAGAACACACGCATTCGATTCTGCAATACGTTTGAAATAAAAAACATCACGTTTTCATTGGAAATACTCGAAATTCGTCATCAAAACAATTTATTCAGTTTTGTAAATCACATTTAACGTTTGTGTTATTTCTTATCTTCATGTTTTTCGTAATTGCAAAATAAACGATAAAATACTTTAGAATGGACCGTTTAACTGTGCCAGAGAAAATTGAAATGGTTCTGGTTTATGGAGAAGCTGGCAGAAATCTTGAAAATGCTGTTGCTATTTACGCTCAACGTTTTCCGGATAGGATTCGTTCACGTGCTTCATTTGGCCGTACTATCAAACAATTTATTACTGATGGAAATGTTCAACCGAAAAAGAGGACCCGTAGAGCAACAGTCACTGGAGAAAATAATGAAATTGCTGTATTGGCTGCAGTGACTCATAATCCTCATGTTAGTACACGAGAAATAGTTCGCGATTCCGGATTGTCCCTCACCAGTGTTTGGAGAATGTTAAAACGGCACAAGTATCATCCATATCATGTGTCTTTACACCAAGATCTTCATGGCGCTGATTTCCAAAATCGGGTAACTTTTTGTCAATGGGCACGTGAACAAATACAACAAAACCCCAATTTTTTTCGTTGCGTAATGTTCTCTGACGAATTGTCTTTTACAAACCATGGAACGGTTAATCGACACAACATGCATTATTGGAGTGTTGAAAATCCACAATGGCTTCGCCAAGTTGAACATCAGCGCCCTTGGACTGTCAACGTGTGGTGTGGAATAATTGGCAACCAACTCATCGGCCCCCACATTATTGAAGGCAACTTGAATGGTCAAATGTACCGAAACTTTTTGGAAAATGAACTGCCAATATTACTTGAAAATTTGAACTTAGAAGTGAGACGGAACATGTGGTTTCAACATGATGGTTGTCCTGCACACTATTCGTTGGTAGCACGTGAGGTACTTGATCGTGATTTCAATGGTCGCTGGATCGGTAGAGCTGGTCCGATAAATTGACCCGCCAGATCACCAGATCTTACTTCGCCAGATTTCTTTTTGTGGGGCTATCTCAAAGACAAAGTTTACAAACAAGAACCAACAACACGTGAGAACATGATTGAGCGAATCAGAAATGCGTGTGCTGAAATTCAACCAAACACACTTCTCAGTTGTGTACAATCATTGGGAATGCGTATTAATAAGTGCATTGAAGTCGCAGGCCATCATTTTGAACACTTATTTTAAGCTAAAATTATTTTATTCACCTGCCATTTACATTAATAAATTGTTTTGATGACGAATTTCGAGTATTTCCAATGAAAACGTGATGTTTTTTATTTCAAACGTATTGCAGAATCGAATGCGTGTGTTCTAAGAAGAAGAAATTGAAAAAATTGAATTTCGTCGATTACAACGCCATCTATCATGAACCGAACAAAAAATTTCATTCAAATCATACGTACTTTTAGTCGTAGAATCCGTATCTGCAATAAAAAAAATGGCTTCCTATCTTAGTTTAAAAGTTACCCCCGCCCCACCTACAAAGCGGGGGGTGGGGGACTATTTTTTTGCACTAATGTTTCCCCGCGGTCTGATTAAATTTTGATTATGGACATTTTTTCCGTAGAGTGGCTATTTTTCGAGATATTTGATCGTCTCAGTTTAAAAGAAACACCCGGTATATTGTAATAAAAGCCACAGCAACAACAAAAATATGAATTCATTTCATTTTTATTGTGAACATAGAAATATGTTTATATGAAAATGAACCACGGAAATACTATAAACGGCACCAAGATTTAACCCAAAGATTACGAATTTGCCTTCTCTTAATGTTTTTATTTTGTGATTAATTTTTACAAAAAAAAATTACCGGCTTATATTAAAAATCGGCTTATATATTAAATTTATAATATAAAATATTTGATAAATGTCTGTAATAATGAAAATAAAAATTATATCTGTACCACTTCATACAAAAGATATGAACAATATTTTGACGTTGAATTTGTTTTCCTTAACACAAACTTTTACAATGAAGTTGTCTAGTATTTAATCTATTGAAGTAAAAAGTATATCAAACTGAAGTAAAAAAGTGTTAAATTAGCGTTTAATAAACGCGGTTTATAATTAATTTTGAAGTTTTTTAATTTGTTAACTAAGTAAAACAATTATAATTATAATGTTTTATAAAAACATAATTAGTAAAATATATGAATAGATAAGAGTTATATTTTGTGAGAATGCCAGTAACGTGTAGCGTATTTAAGTGCCAAATGAGAGCAGATAAACACGATGGAATCCACTTTTATATGTTTCCATTTATTCGAAAATACAGCCTTAAAATATTCTAGTCTTTGCTCCAGACATTTCATATCGGGAAAAACTGCTAAAATATATGATATTTTAAACCCTGGCTGGATAAAGAAAATAGCAGCAATAAAGTTAAAGCTAGAAAATGAGTCTACAAAGGTTATGGCTCACGATGTGTGACAATTTTTTTTTTTTTTTTTTTGAGAGCTGTGGAATCATGGATTTAATTAGCGAAGGAAATGTTATTCTGGCGGATCGAGGATTTTTAATCGAAAGGGCCAATAAAGAAGAAAACACTAGATTAATTATGCCACATTACACACAGTAAATCCCAACTAGAACCGATCACAATAGAAAACAACAGAAAATTGCAAGCGTGTTGAGAGCATTATCGGTATTTTAAGGCAAAAATTCTTAGTAACAACCAACCGGCCGAATTTTGGAGGAAAAAGGTCTATACTATAAAATTTGATCCTAAAGAGAATTAGTACGTTGGCTTAACGAATGCAGCTCATACTTCTATTAGCACTGAACTCTCTCTACCTTCCCAAAAAATCTCCATCAAATCAAAATATAAAAAAATAACGCGTTTAGATATAAACTTGGAAGTTTTCTTTTAAGTGCCACTCCCGATTTAAAAAATAAAAATAAAAGCCAAATTTTTTGCTAGATATATATCAACGGCGAAATTAGCAAAAACACATGTATGTACATATATGTTATTTATCAACAATAACTCCAAATAGAAGTACTGAAAGGTGTTTTTCCGCTAATAAAAAGTAATGTGGAATACACACCTGGCGAATTGTTTGTCGTAATATTTTTGCAGATTGAAATAAGGAAATGGCAACAGTTTATAAAACCTTTTCAAAAATTTTAAACCAACAAAAGAGAATCAAGCCGAAATACTAATGGCAGAAACATACGTGCGGAATTCCCCTTACGTCGAAATTATAATACACTACTTGATAAGACGTAAAACACAGTACTATGCACATCATGCTTCATTAAGCAAGTTGCCTCTAACTCTAGCTGATCTCACTGCAGTAGAGTCGGATCAGTGGGCTTGTTGGAGTGATTACAGGGCACTGTCTCATAGGCAGGCATGCGAGTAGACTTGGTTTCTTCTCACATGACTACTGTCGTAGTTGCGAAGACGAAGGGAACGGAGGCAGTACTTCTTCTTTTTTGCATGTGCCCTCGTCTGCCACGAAACAGACTAGAGTTTCTAGGGGCACCTCTCTTCAATGACCTGACGGACCTCAGCAGGATGGACGTCAGGAGTATCCAGTGTTTCGTTAACAGCTCAAAATGGTTTCAATGAGTTGGAGGATAAACAATAAATCGTGATATGGCTACGGACTATTTTTGTGTCTATGCCTGGTCCTAATGGACCGCCACCTAAACCTAACCTTAACCTGCCTCTATTTCTAATTTAGCTGCGAATCGGTAGGCTACACTACGTAAAAGAAAACAAATCTAGTATGTTTTTCTATATTTTGATTTTGTCAGTGCAATTATTTTATTTTGATGGCTGAAAACAAACGTTTGCTGACAATATTGTCAAAATGGAGTGCGAGTTTACATAAATATTCTGATGAACAATTTTCAGCAGGCTCGTAGTCTATTTCGTAAACAAATTTCCCCTTCCGAATAAAATTCTTCTGTTTTGCTTTTAAATTGCAAAAAAATTTTCCGAAGAATATTTACGTAAACTCGCAGGGAGGACACAAATTAATTCGTTTGTGATAAAATACGGTAAAATTTATTTAAAAAAATTGTATAACTTTTTTTTTTAATGTGGTAGGAGTAAGTAAAAAATTGTATAGAAATCATGTTACGGAAACATATGTATGTGCCGAACAAATAATATTGCTTGTATGAATAAAAAAAAAATTAATAAAACCTAGAATCAACACAAAATCTACGCAAACACTGCAATATACAAAATCATCCGACATTTCAAAATTATCGTGAGCCGAAGACAAAATAAAATCGCCTACCATATTTTATTTTGTTGTGAGAATATCTACTATATTATGGCCGCAGCAGCAAGTATTTTTGAAAATGAAAAGCATATACGAGGAAAAGGAACACAAATTACGCATGTATAGTGTATGTAAGTGACTCAAAAAAAATGAAATGGAAATAGCGAGCTGTGAAAATTGCACATATACATTGATACATTTAAAATAATAATTTTAAAATTATTTAATCGGTATGCTTTTTTATTAGTATTGCTCGTGCTGTTGCTGAGTTTGGTTATGGGGCGTGTGGCGCTACCGTCTTTCCAATTGCTATGATTTTACGGTCAACATTGCGCCCTAATAGACTCACTCTCTTTAATTTATTTCAAACTGATCAGTGACAAAGCGATGCGAATTTGCTTTGTTCAGCGAGTTCGCCGTGACCATTGACTACTATGGAATTTTGAACAAGATTGCCATGTATAAGTAATAGTATATTTTAAAGTTTGCATGGCAGGTTCAGGCGACTAACTTAACAGAACTGTACTTTGTTCACGCTCGATTATTGTCAATAAGTTTCGTACTCCAAATCCAAAATAAAATAACTTATGGTATTGACTTTTTGAACCAAAAAAGTAACGTAGTTTAAGTACTGAGCGAACAACAAACGTCCTTATCCAGGGGTTTTTGAACCTCATCGAAATGGCTTCAAATGATTTAATAGATATTTATACATAAATATTTTCACATATATAAATCTTTTGCGAATAGAGCGTGATCTCGCTCGTTGTTTTTTTAATATTTATGAGCCCGATAAATTAATTTGCTCCACTTTTTGTCTTTTCACTCTTATTTGCTCATTTTTTTTTTTTTTTTTTCACTTTATTGTTTATGTTATTACCATAGAATAACTACTATATAAGCATATTTTGTATGAGGCAAATATACCCAAATAAAATATTTCAAATATTTTAAGTTCCGTTTTTGTAATTTTATGAGACGAGGATAATTTCTTTATGCCTCTCTTTCTATCATTCATGTTTTAAATAAACAGAACGAAATGTTTTTAAAATAAATGAAATATCTACGAAAAACAAATACTAGAAACCACACCCCTAACCAAAACTAACAAAAATGTCTATACATTTTTACAAACATTTTTGGTGGTTTTGCCCTAACACTTTTTATCATTTTACCTTGTATTTGGGCTTTGTATAAGCAAAACAAAAAATAAAAAACAAAATAAAGAGTAGATTCAGCGTGTTTGTTTTTTAACCATTTTGTTAACACGACACATCCTGAATTTGATTTTTTTTAAAAATATAATGATGTTTTTTTATACAATAATAAATTAAAGTCCTTTCTCAATGTTTTTACTTCGGACATTTTATCGACATATTTGACTATTTTCACCTTTTCTTTTTCTTTTATTGTTATTTATTTTTTACACTGTCAAATATTGTTATATTTATTTGTATTACACAAAATTGCTCTCTTATGATTCTTTTGTCTATTTATAAAATTTTTAATTTTTTATTTTTTAATATTCTATTTTAACTTCAACGTAGAATTCTGCCAGTTCCCTTAAGGTTCTATCACACAACGCGCGGCGCATCGGCGACAAATTTAAATGCACGTTTTTTTACTTATGTAGTGATAGGAAATCATAGCTTGAACAAAAATAAAATTATTATTCATAAAACCATTTACAAACTTTATATTTTTAATAGAAAAATTAAATTTTAGTAAATGGTATAAAATTAAATTTTAACCGCCGCCGCGAAAACCCGCGGCAAAAAAAATCTTCGTTCATCGCTAGTTTATATTTTTGCACAAACTATGATTTTCTATAACTACATAAGCAAAAAAACGTGTATTTAAATTTGCCGCCGACGCGTCGCGCTTGTTGTGATAGAACTTTTACTTCAACCAAATTTCCTCCCCTCAGTATGTCAATAAGTGTTTTATTTTCAATGTTTTAATATTTTGCTTTACTCCTTTTATATCTTAAACGAAGAGAAGCGAAATATATATTATTGTGTTATATTGTCCCTGTCTTAACTGGCTAGATTAGAGCAGGAATAAATTTCTTAGATTGAATATTCAAATCTGTACTAGAAATTGAACTTCCATATCTGTTTATTCTTTTCTGTGGTATAACTAGAAATCGCGGCAGGTTTACTCATAAGGGATTGCCCCATGCACAAACGGCCAATCGGCGCTTCAACAAACCGTCAAATCCAATTTTTATTGAATGAAATTAAATCAATTTTAATACAATTTTCTAAGAAAAAATGGTACTTATAGATTCGAACTACTTTTTAATTATTTTGATATTCCAAAATGAAACAATTATGTCTAAAATTGGATTTGATGGTTGACAAACCGCTTTGCAGTTTGCGCATGGGACTTTGCTTTATGCTGGAAACAGATGTGCAGAATTTATGCATGCAGTGATGCCTGCAGATCTGCGTTCAAAACACATGTAATGCATGCAGTTCTTTAATTTTTGACGTTTATTTCATACCTATTTAATTTTAATATACATTTTTTTTGTGTGAATGTGTAGCGGAAACATTTTACACCGCACAAATTGTTTACATGCAACTACAATATCCCCTAAATTAGTTACGTCATCATACTCATCAACGTTTTGTTATTTGTTACCACGGTTAATAATAAATCAGTGGTTACTCGGTCGTTAACAAATAAAGACACAACAATAATTGTATATATATTATATGTTGTGTAGAATTCAAATAAAACTAATGTGTGGCTTTCAATTTAATATTAATACAATAATTATATCATATGTCGTATATTTAAATAACTGATAATAATAAATTAATAATAAATAATTAATAAAATTGCGTTCTGTGTTTGTTTCACTGAAATAAATAACTTACCTACATACAGACAAGTGACGCGAATGGAGTCTGTATGTAAAGTTATATTGGTGACCATCGACAATAAAATTAAATTAAAATTATAATAATTACAGTGAAACATTAAAATATAGATTGAAACATAAATTACATAAAAACTATAATAATAATAAAAAGAACTAAACAGTGTTGGCTCGCTATAAGAAGTCAAGTTATCACATAGTCACGCCGAATTCGACCTTACGGTAAAAATAATAGAAAATCATCCGTAGTTTTCAAAGCCGGATTCGATCAACAGAAACCACGATCAACATTGCGCAACATATTTTGTATTTTGGATATACAAAATACAAAAATTTAAAAATCCAGACGAACTTTAGATTACCAGAAAGTTGTACAAAAACAAATATATAAATACATATATTCCCGCATCATATTAGCAAAACGGAATCATCATTACAGTAAAATTGCCGTTTTACCATTGCATAAACACAACAATTGAAGAGGATCGTTGAACTGATATAAAAATAATTTGTAAATATTACTAACAAATTATGTTTTCAATATTTTATAAATAGATAAATTAATCAAAATATTTTGTCCTATTTAGTGTACATCTATAGTAAATGTTCAATTGTGTAAAATCTTGTAAAAATTGAACGCCACACATACATATATTTATATATATGTATATACATTTTTTGTTTCTTGGACATATTTTAGTTTATTTTGTTGTTGTTGTTCTTATTAACATTTAAAAAAAAAAAAAAAAAAATCTCGAATAATTAAATATGTCGGATGATGGGAAGGATAACGGAAATAATACAAGCAGTGAGGAAGCTAAGTTGGATGATAACAATTTGGAAAATCGGCCAAATGAAAATACAGATGCTGATTCTAGCATTGATTCAGTTAAGATAAAATTACCTCCATTTTGGTCCCACAATCCACAGGTATGGTTTTTTCAAGCTGAAGCTCAATTCAGTATTTACAAAATTTCTTCTGATTTGACTAAATACTTTTTAATCATTAGTGTATTATCTTCGGACATTTGCGATAATATTATAGATATTTTATCTAACCCTCCTACGGAACAAAGATATATTACGCTTAAAAACGCTCTTTTACAACGTCATTCATTATCGGAAGAAAAGCGTTTAGAAAAGTTAATAGAGCGTGAAGACCTTGGTGATAAGAAACCGTCAGACGCTTATAGATCCATGCAAATATTAGCCGGAAGTAGTGTTAGTGAAAATATTATTAAAAATTTATGGTTTCGTCGACTTCCTCAAATTGTTAATATTACATTAATATCTGTTGGTGATAAACCTATCAACGAATTATTATCGATAGCTGATAAAATATATGAAGCGTCACGGTGTAACAATAATATTGCTGAAGTTGGCCAATCTAGTCAAAATAAACAAAGTCAAGCATCCAGCTCACCACACGTAACCGATTTTGAAAAGCGGTTAGCTAACATTGAATCCATGATGTTACAAATGACTACGCGAGAACATCAACGCTCATTTCGATCACAATCCCCAGACCGTTATCGCAGACGTTCTAGGTCTCGAAGTATTGGTTCAAATAATTTTATTTGTTGGTACCATAGAAGATTTGAGGATCGTGCTCGCAGATGTTTTTGTAAAAATTCTGGTCCGACACAAAATTCACAATCTGAGAATAACCCAAAATAATTCAATCGACTGTCGCAGCGACGGACAGGCGATTGAATTTTAGCAGTCGCTTAATAGTTCATGATACCAATAATAACTTATCCTTTCTTATCGACACAGGTGCGGATCTATCGATAATTCCGTTTAAAACATCTTTACGTAACAATGCAACGCGGGATGAGAATCTAATTTTAACTGCAGCCAATGGTTCGACCATTAATACGTACGGCACGAGACTACTGAGTGTTAATTTAGGATTGCGTCGTAATTTTACGCATCCGTTTGTAATGGCTCAAGTTACTAAGCCTATCATTGGGGCAGATTTTTTAAATAAATTTGGATTGTTGGTGGATATTAAAAAGAAACGGTTAATTGACTCTGAGACCACTCTTTCGGTTAGAGCAATAACAATCGATAATACCACACCAACACCATTCAGTTTTGTAGTGAACAATAATTTTTCTGAAATTTTGAAAGAATTTCCAAACCTAATTTCCACCCCAAATTACAATGCAAGAATTAATCATTCAGTTGTGCATCATATTGTTACGAAGGGCCAGCTACCTTATTCCAAGCCACGAAGATTAAATCCAACTAAGCATAAAGCTGCGTTGCTTGAATTTAGGCACATGGTTGAATTGGGAATTTGTAGGCCCTCTAGCTCGTCGGTCTCATCAGCATTACACATGGTTGCAAAGAAGCAAAGCTCTGACTGGCGTCCTTGCGGAGATTACCGCAGGTTGAATGCCATCACCGTTCCCGATCGGTATCCTTTACCGCACTTGCAAAATTTTTCAATGTTCCTAAATGAGTGTCGGATATTTTCAAAGGTTGATCTAGTGAGGGCTTACCATCTTATACCGGTAGCGCCAGATGATGTTTTTAAGACAGCCATAACAACACCCTTTGGGTTATATGAATATACGAGAATGCCGTTTGGTTTGCGAAATGCGGCCCAAACGTTCCAACGTTTTATAAACATGGTGATAGGCGATTTAAATTTCGCATTTGTTTATATAGACGACATTTTAATCGCAAGCAAAGATGAAATTCAACATAAAGAGCATTTACGTTTATTATTCAATCGGTTATCTGAATATAATGTCACTATTAATATCACAAAATGCGTGTTTGGTACGCAATCACTTGAGTTTCTCGGTCATAAAATAACATCACATGGAATTTTTCCAGCTGACCACCGAATCGAAGCCATTAGAGATTTTCCGTCACCGAATTCGATTAGACAAATACAAAGATTTATCGGCATGATAAATTTTTACCATCGATTTATACCGCAACTAGCAGTAATGCTAGCCCCATTACATTCTCATCTCAATGCATTGCAAAGGCTGCCAAAGAATGGCAAAAATTTTTCATGGCCTAATGATTGTGAGGAAGCGTTTAAAAAAGTCAAGAATGCGCTATGCAATGTCAGTTTGTTAGCTCATCCAATTGAAAACGCTTTAATAAGTTTAACAACAGATGCTTCAAATATTGCTGTGGGTGCGGTTCTTCACCAATTAAATAATAAAGCATGGGAGCCTTTGGGATTTTATTCCAAAAAGCTTTCCCCAGCAGAAATTAAATATTCTGCGTTTGATAGGGAGTTGTTGGCAGTATATCAAGCTATAAAACATTTCAGGTTTTTCTTGGAAGGTCGCGATTTTACTGTATATACTGACCACAAGCCGTTGACCCAAGCTTTATCATCAAAAACTGAACGTTCTCCTAGACAAGCAAGACATTTGGATTACATCAGCCAATTTACGTCCAACATACAGTATGTTGCCGGTAAAGAAAACTCTGTCGCTGATGCTTTATCCAGAATTAACGAGACAGAATTATATGCCACAGACAGTAAATTAATTGATTTTAAAACATTAGCTGATCTTCAGACATCGGATGATCAACTGAAGACTCTTCTGTTAAACACTAACATAAGCTCGTCCTATAAGCTGAAAAAAGTTAAACTACCCGACATTGAAATTTATTGTGAAATTTCCACTGGTGCTTACCGTCCATATGTAGTCGAAATAATGCGACGGCCTATATTTGAAAAATTACATTCTCTTTCGCACCCAGGAATTCGCGGTTCTCGAAAATTGATATCATCTCGATATTTCTGGCCGAATCTTAACAAAGATGTTGGATTATGGGCAAAATCGTGCATAGCTTGTCAAAAATCCAAAGTGCATAAGCACACACGATCTGAATTTGGTCGGTTCGACGTGCCAGCGGGTAGATTTGAACATATTCAAATGGACATTGTAGGTCCTTTGCCACAATCGAGAAACAACTCATATATTCTCACTATCATTGATAGATATACTCGATGGCCCGAGGCGTATCCTATTCCGGATATGACAGCATTAACAGTAGCCAGTACTTTCGTAGAACAATACATTCCAAGATTCGGAGTTCCTTGCAAAATTACTACTGACCAAGGAAGTCAGTTTGAATCAAAACTTTTTGCAGAGCTAACTAACTTAATTGGATCTCATAGAATTCGAACTACTCCATATCATCCTCAAGCCAACGGAATGATCGAAAGGTTTCATCGTCATTTGAAGGCATCACTGAAGGCCAGAGGAAATACCACGAACTGGAGTATTGACTTGGCAATTGTGCTTCTTGGAATTCGTGCTGCCGTTAGAGACGACATAAAATGTACACCTGCTGAGCTTGTTTATGGGCAAACATTAAAGCTTCCTGGCGAATTAATTATCCAATCTCCAACAGATACAACAGCTGATTCAAACAGCCTAATTGAACATCTACGTAGTGCTATGAAATCATTGTTACCAACCGATACTCGACAATGTAAACAAAGCAATATGTTCATTCCAAAAAACTTGGACAACTGCGAATTTGTTTTTGTAAGGGTGGACAAAGTTAAGACTGGTTTCAGTTCTCCTTATGAAGGTCCTTACAAGGTGATACGTCGATTCAGAAAACATTTTGTTATTCTAAAAAACGATAAAAATGTAAGCATATCTATTGATAGAATAAAACCTGCGTTTGGAATTTTAACATCGGCAGTAAAAAAAGAAAACAACCAAATTAAAACCATAACTTTTAAGGATTAGCCCATTTCTTAAATCTTACTGTTTCCTTCGGAATCAGCACTTGGAGGAGGGTGATGTAGCGGAAACATTTTACACCGCACAAATTGTTTACATGCAACTACAATATCCCCTAAATTAGTTACGTCATCATACTCATCAACGTTTTGTTATTTGTTACCACGGTTAATAATAAATCAGTGGTTACTCGGTCGTTAACAAATAAAGACACAACAATAATTGTATATATATTATATGTTGTGTAGAATTCAAATAAAACTAATGTGTGGCTTTCAATTTAATATTAATACAATAATTATATCATATGTCGTATATTTAAATAACTGATAATAATAAATTAATAATAAATAATTAATAAAATTGCGTTCTGTGTTTGTTTCACTGAAATAAATAACTTACCTACATACAGACAAGTGACGCGAATGGAGTCTGTATGTAAAGTTATAAATGTTGTCTTATTTTGTCAAAAATTAATTAATTTTTATCCTCCATTTTGGCACTTTTCACACAAAACATATTTTCTGTCAACAAATTCAAAAAATTGATTGAAAAAAAGAAAAACTACACAAATTGTACTAGATTTGTATACTTTTACGTAATGTAGCCTACCGATGTGCAGCAAAATTAGAAATAGAGACAACATGCAGAATCCTGCATGGTTTGCAAAATACATATATTTCATTCCATATAAAATAGTGTACTCTAATTTCGATGCATGCAGAATTCTGCACATCTGTTTCCAGCATTAAGCTTGATGCATCTTGATGCATTTACCGTAGTGAATCTTTAGATAAACGAATAACGCTAGAAAATTGTAGAATTTTACATCTTAAATCAACAATGATCCGTATTATGAGCTGGATCACATCTCTCATTTTTTGCGATTTGTTTCGTACTAATAATTATGAAAAGCTATATCGCATTACCTACCTATGTACATAGGCACATTTTTTTAGGGGATGAACAACATTTTAAAAACAGTAAAAAAAGTATTTAGTAACACATCGTAAATGCGATATCCGACCGCTGTTACTAATTTACGAAAATGCGAGATCACATTTTTTTCTTATTGTAATACGACCTAGAGAGCCTAATGGCATAAACTGAGATAAACCTCAATAAATAATACATAAAAAATAAATTCTTCTGGTCAAGCAATGCCAAATGTTCCAGCTAGTCACCAAATAAACTTACCGTATTCAAAACGTCTAAATCTTTTTTATACGTCTGCTCTGTCATCAAAAATTCCTTCGCCAATTGATATCCCCGATCTCCAGTTAATTTTCGTTTCTTTGCTTCAGCCCCATCCATTGCATCTAGCATGGAATTACCATTTGTCATTGAAACCGTATTTGCATTACTATCTTTTCCATTGGCTCGAGCATGATGTTCAGCTATTGTTACATCGTAAGTGCCACCATCACGATCGGAACGTGACAACGACGAAGATTTATCGGAACCTAGGGTTAAATCGTATCGATTTAACGGTTGGCTTACTTCACCATGGCGATCTAACGAAAGCGATGTACCATTTATGCCATGGTAATCACCTGAAACGAAATTTGAAAATCACACAATTAGTAAATTGATAAATTGTGCGAAAAAGCAAAAATGTTCATGCAAAATCATAATGTAATAAAATTAATAACCAAATTTCTGAAATCCAAAAATATAAATCATAATTATATGCGATAATTTATTAATTAACAAACAAAAATATAACAAAATTAAAAACTTAACATAAAAAATAATTTCGTTTTCAAAAAATTTACTTACATTTTATTTTTATTTCTAATGAATTAAATTAAATCAAATTAAACACATTGAGATTAATTAAACTTATATGTTATTTTTTTGTTTTTTAATTTTAATAATTTGATTCAATTTTTTTTTTGTTTGTTAATATTTCACCAATAAACACGATATTTTTACATTTTTTTTCAATTTGGTTTTTTTATATGACAAAAGTAAAATTAAACTAATTTTTGCTTTATAATTAATTAATAGTAATAATTAATATTTATATATAATATGTATGTATATAGTTTAATTTAATATAAAATTGTAAATCTAAAATAATATATGAATTGTTTTTTTGTTTGATTTTTAATAATGTTTAGTTTTAATTATGTAATAATTATCATGCTATTGATAATACATTTTCCCAAATCATTTTAATTACCTTAAAATATAGGTACATATTAATTAAAAGTAGCACAATAAAAATGGGAAAATATTTTATTATATAATTATTTTATTGTTTAGTCCATTAAACGAGGTACCTATTCTGAATAAACGTATTAAATCCGAAAAGCTGCATTTTACTGAACGAAATAATTACTAGTAGGGAAAACCTGCGAGCCCAGTAAAATAAATCCACTAAAACAAAAGATAAAAAAATTTACTACATTATTTTTTCTACAACCAAAAAACATATCAATCAGTTGCCTGCTAAAATTTTACATAATTGACCCTTTTCCTCAAACGTCGAATGATGTAAATTGACAGCCGAAGGCGTAGGGTCATGATGATATCTTGTTTTCTGTGTTTTAGGAAAAAAAATTAAATTATTACGGTAGATTTAACTTTAGAAACGTTTTTATGTTGTTATTTATTTGACCTTCAACGATAATTCTTAGTTTATTGCCCGACCCCGGCTTCGATGAATTTAGTATCAACATTTTTGGAGGAAAAAGGTCTGTTATATTCTATATACTGCGAGTCGAGTCGAGTTTAATCCTAGTTTAACTCTCACTATATACAGAGTCGAGTTAATTTCTAACCAACGCAGGCGTATATACTGCAGAGTTCAAATAGAATTGAAACCGATGATGATTAGATTGATTATTCTTATTGTTGATCGCCATTTTAATTTTTCCAGCGATATTATGTTATTAAAATTACTATTCAAACTAATCAATCAAAATCTTAATAAATAAGACATTTAAAATAAAACAATAAATTTGATTGAACAAATTAAAAAGAAAATTGTTTAATATATTTAAATATATTTTTGTATATCGCTTTTATTCTTCAACAATATAATCTAAAATAAAAATGGTGAATTGGTGTACGAAATTTTCTTTAATTTTTTTAAGGATGGATGTAGTCTGGTGTTCGGGACTGGGATTTTGCACAAAAGGCGAGAAGCGAGTTTTCGTTTAATTTCTCGCCTTTCAATTTTGTCCGACGGTTTTTTTTCGATTTTGCACATATGGACAAAATAAAAGGCGAGAAAATTGAGTAACTTTGATTTAGTTGTCAAAAATACATTTTATTGACAAGTTTGTTTAGATTTGTGTCGTTGATACAAATGAATTTGTAAAAAATCATGTTATTTAAAATACATAAATAATTAATTTTATGTAATAAAAAATAAAAGTTGGTTCAACATTCAATTTCGGGTTATCCGATGCCCTATTTCAAGTGTGATATTTTTTGTCGTTAACACTGGAAATGTTATGGTGTTTGTTAAATTATCAATTATATGATCGTATCGTCTTATTCCCTTCTGTGATATTCGGCGGTGTTGTTTCTGTAGTTATTGTAATAATCGATAGGGAAATTTTCCTAATATGCACATAAATTGATTAAATTCAATTCCGCTCGAGTGACAACATCTCTTAATTAAAACAATAATTTTTCTAATACATAATATTCATAATATATGTAACAGCAAATTTCAATTTTTTTTTAATTACTTATAGCTAGTTGTATTTTGTTGAAAAAAAATTAATTTGAATTATTTTGGAGTTATTTTTTTCTCAACAGAACAAGTCGCAAAATATTTTTTCGATTTAATTTTTATATTCTATATGTTGGTATTTCTTTGTTTTTCATTCAAGCAGTTACGTACATATTTTATTTGTTCGAGCTAGAATTAAATAACTCAAAGTTTTTGTTCGAATTATTTAATTCCTGTCAAGTGCAATTGTTGTTGTAAATTTCTCAACAAAATATAGCTTATATAGGTACATCATATGATGTGTAAAATTATGCTAAAACATCAACTTAAAATTTGTTTTCCTACTTCTCGCCAAGTATTACACATGGTCGAAAATAAAAGCGAGAGCGAGTGTCTATTCGCCTAGTGCAAAATCGCTTTTTCTCGCTTTTAGCTAAAAGTCGCTCAAAAAAGGCGACTCGCTGTGTGCAAAATCCCAGTCCGGGCTTCGAAAAATCGGTTTTTTTTTGCATATTTCGAAAGTCAATATATTGCGGGTATACTGCAAAAAATTTAAAGCGAAATTCGAAATATTTATGGTTATAAAATAGAAAGAGAGAAAACAAGTTTTTGGAGCTTAGGTATTTCGGAGCGAATCGGTAATTTGTTGTAGCTTGTAGCAGAGTATGGAATATAATATATTACATTCTCTTTGCTTGTAGGTTTCATTCTGTGAACAGACACACATACGCACACACACACACAGACACACACACACACACACACACACACACACACACACACACACACACACACACACACACACACACACACACACACACACACACACACACACACACACACACACACACACACACACACACACACACACACACGCATCTACGCATTAGCCACACACTCAAATACATAACTCTCATACCTGCCTTAATAAAATTGTTTAAATCTGCTACGGGACAGAGTGACGAGAATATAAAACAACATTCAATTCGATTTCATGTAAAATGTAATCATGTACGCCACCCGCCCGCCTACCTCCTTTTGAAGGTGTCTACTTTGTCTTTAAAAAAAAAAAATATTGTCAAATTAAGTAAAACATTTTTTTTTATATAGTTATAAAAAAATTTCTGAAATAAGTTTGATTGTCAATTAATGGGGTCCTAGAAGCTAAATACCTTGGACTTATTTTAAATTATAACTTAAATTGGAGTCCCCTTATATGGGGCTCTGCACCTAAATACAAATGGCAAAAGTTCAAGTTGTGAAAAATAGAGCGATTAGGAATATGTTTAATTTACTGAACGCATACTGTTGATTTATACAAGGATAACTTTCTGCCGATCACTGAGCTAGTCAATTTTGATTTGATGGTCTACATACATAAAATTGCGCGCAAAACGACAAACCAAATTTCATTTTTGCAAATAACTATTTGTGTTATGAGCATAATACCCGAACGAAGCTCTTATATAGGCCAGTTTTTGCTAGACTCTCAACCACCCAAAATAGTATTTTTAGTAGAGGTCTTAATTTGTATAATAACTTGCCGGACAATATTAAAAACACTGAGCGAATTTCTAGCTTTAAAACTTACTTAAGAATTCAACTATTTAACCACTTCCAAGTATATCATATGGGAGCATTGATGCACTGACTAAATGATTTCGTTGTGTACAATAATAATTCGTGGATAAACAGATGGAAGAAGGTGTTTGTTTTTCTAAAACTGTTAACTTTATAATTTTTAGTTTTGTAATTTTTTTAATGTTTAGTTCTTATCGTTAGGATATAAGTATTGTCGATGATTCCTTTCATAGGTCCTTCTGGAGCCCTCTACGGTAAAATAATATATATGTATATATATATATATATATATGTATATATATATATATATATGTATATATATATATCGATGGCTTAATTAACAAAGGCCCTAATCCACACTTTCAAAATTGTTGGAAAATCGAGAAAAACGGTTAGAACAACCAAAATTTTAATAGAATTAATTTTTCAAAACTGAATATAGAACGAAATGAAGTTAATTTCGATTGAAAATTATAACATAGAATGATGTGGTTTTTTGTGATGCTCGTTTTGGTATCAAAATGTCATTTTTGAAAAAATTGTGGATTAGGGCCTTTGTTAATTAAGCCATCGATATATATATATATATATATATATATATATATATATATATATATATATATATATATATATATATAAATTATGTAATAATTCAACATTTAATAAATGAAAGTCTAAAAACAAAACATGTTTCCCAAACAGGCCTGAACACCAGAATACATCCTTAACTCGACTCTAATCTGTGTATGTATGTGTATATAGTGCATTTTTTAGAGCAGAGTATAACTCAACTCGAGTTGAGTTTAACTCGACTCCGTATATAGTGAGATTTAGACTAGGATTAAACTCGACTCGACTGGCAGCATAAACAATATAATTTATTACAGTAAAATATCACCTACTAGTGTACAGCCTGAGGGGCTATTTGGGAATTCGATTCGAACATGATCGATTCTTCGATGTATAAGATTCATATTTGATTTAAATAAGAGACGAATGAATCTGATTCAATTCAAATAGGAATCTAATACATCGAAGACTTGATCACGTTCGAATCGAATTCCCAAATAGAAATTCCCTGCTTTACTTTTCAGAAAGCCAAATAACTGACGTCACCTCTAAACCTTTTCATTTTCAAATTGGAAATAATCATTTTCAAAATGGAAATAATCAATATCAAATTGGAAATAATCATTTCCAAAATGAAAATAATCAATAACAAATTGGAAATAATCATTTCCAAAATGAAAATAATCAATATCACATTAGAAATAATCATTTCCAAAATGGAAATAATCAATATCAAATTAGAAATAATCATTTCCAAAATGAAAATAATCAATATCAAATTGGAAAAAATCATTTTCAAAGTGGAAATAATCATTTACAAAATAGAAATAATCAATATCAAATTAGAAATAATCATTTCCAAAATGGAAATAATCAATATCAAATTGTAAAAAATCATTTTCAATGTGGAAATTATCATTTACAAATATAAAAATGATAATGTAACTCCGTGTCATGCGTCTATTGAAGTTGTGTTTCTTGAAAGTGAATTTATCAATCATCGGTTATTAAGATTAGGCCCGTACAGTCCGTAGTCGGCACTTAAGGCCTCTATTAAACGAGATTTAGCAACTGAAATGCCACAGATTTTAGCAGGTGAAATAGGATAGATTTGACCCAAACCGAATTTCGTTTACAAATGCTTGAAAATATTATAAAACGAAATTTGCCAAATTTATCTGTTGCAAATTGTGCTAAATATGTTACATATATTCAAAAATTCATACCAGTACGTCGATTTTGGTCGCAAAACGAGGATTGAGGATTGAGAATTTTGTATATATACACGGCGTACTCGTATAATATACGTTTTTCTATTGTGTGCCGTCAAGTATTTTTATTGTATTAGTGTGTTTTTTCATGATGGTAAGTATCAAGAATAAGCTAAGCGGGTGAAATCGGTTCAACTTTTTTGTTGCTTCCGCTCGCCTTGAGTTATTTTTCCCTATCTTTTAACATGAGGAATTTATGTTTTTCTATCTATTGTTGTTGTAACCGAGACATTCATTTTACTTCGTTAACAAAAATCTAAAACAATATACGTAATCAAAAAATTGCTCGTGATCTTCAATAAAAAAACAAAAAGCAGCATAAATAAATAGTTTTTAATTTATACATTCTTCGTCGGCCACATTCATAATATTTTTAACATTTTTTTTTTTTTTTTTTTGAGTTATGTGAGAATAAACATTTGAAAAATAAAAAAAACAATTCAGTGTTATCTCATGCGTACGAAAGGAATGTTGTACATATTTTTATTTCCAGTAATTTTCTGTAAAATTTAAAACTAATAAAATGGTAAATTAAATAATGATTTAAAGATAAACAAAAATTAGCTTAAAATGGAAAAGAAGTCAGAAAAATATTTATAAACTATAATTTTATTAATAATTATAAATGATGAAGAGACATACGACGTACATCCTTCCTCTCCTGCGTTTGAATTAACACTAAGTCAAAATAACTAATTTACCTCTTATATTTTCCACATTATATTTTATATCCCCCTTTTTCGTATCATTTTTATCTCTCTTATTTGCATCATGTTAAACAAAAAACTAAAAAAAAACGCCCATCATTTATTTTGTTTTTTGTTTAACATCGAATAAGTGGGATAATGTGAAAAATATAAGTAAATTATTAGTGATTTTGGGATGGCCAAGCATGTACGTCATGTGTCTTTTCATCATTTAAAATTATTAATAAAATTATAGTTTATAAATATTTTTCTGACTTATTTTCCATTTTTAGCTAATTTTGATTTATCTTTAAATCATTATTCAATTTACCATTTTATTAGTTTTAAATTTTACAGAAAATTACTGGAAATAAAAATATGTACAACATTCCTATCGTACGCATGAGATAACACTGAATTATTTTTTTTATTTTTCAAATGTTTATTCTCTGTTTTTCTCTATTCTTTGGACACCAATACAATTTACCAATACTATTGCCTTCCGGTAATTCTCAACTCAATCCTCAAATTGCGACCAAAATCGCTGTCCAAATTTTTTAATTTATTAATAAAGTTTTGATCATAAATATTGTTGTACCCTGTGAGTTTTTTAATTTTAAATTTAAAAATGATTATTTTCAATTTGATATTGATTATTTCCATTTTGGAAATGATTATATCCATTTTGGAAGGGTCCTCAAGGTAGTCACATTGGATAATTGTTGTTTTCATTGTTTATCAACGATGTGGTGCAATGCTATGAATTTGCTAACTGCCTCCTCTTCGCAGATCACATGAAAATTTTCGCCCGGGTTTCTAGTTTGTCTGATTGGGTAAAGTTGCAGGAGAACTTAAACAGATTTTATAGTTGGTCAATTAACAATAGACTGGCTTTGAACGTGAGCAAATGTAACACGCTTTCTTTTAATCGTATCCGCTCACCCATTTTTCACCAATATCAACTGTACAATGAAGACGTTGACCGATTCGAGTTCATTTCCGATCTTGGTGTGATTTTTACAGCTGACGCTACATTTACCAGACATGTTAACACCATTATTTCAAAGTCGTATATTATGTTGGGCTTTATTAAACGAAACTGCAGGGATTTTAGGACCCGATAACTTTGGCATCACTGTATGTCTCGTTTGTCCGGTCTATTTTGGAGTATGCATCTCCAGTTTGGGCGCCATCCTACCACTGTCATTCCGGGAGGATTGAGAGTGTTCAGAAGCAATTTGTTCTGCTCGCGCTCCGGTGTTTACCGTCCACGCGTGCTGTGGAATATGTCCTCCCACCTTATCAAGATCGATGTAATCTTTTGAAACTGCAACGTCTGGACTATCGCCGGGACGTAGCTTCCGCGCTATACGTGCGCGATATCATTGATTCCCGTATCGATTGTACCGAACTATTCGCACGTCTAAAAATCTAAGCTCCCGAACGCCGAATTCTTCAACGTGATGGGCTTTTACTCATTGACCTGGTGCCAACAAACTATGGTCTTTCGGAACCGATCCTGAGAATATCACGGGTGTTCACAATTCAGTTTTTGAAATTTTTAATTTTCATTTGTCGAGAGATTTGTTCAAAAATGTTTTATTTAAGTTTTTTAATAATTGTAGCTAGTAGTAATTGTTTGTACCGATTGTAGTCCCTGTAGGTATGTATCAAATAAATAAATAAATATCATTTTATGGTTTCTTTATAAATTTTGAAAATAAATATAAATTTATTAAACCCGTAGTTTTAATCCAGCTATAAATAATTTTGCTTTAAAAATTATACGGAGTAGTGATTACTTTGTAACGAATAAAAAGTAACGAGTATTACGTCAAAATTGATTACTTCAAAGTAACGAAACTGCACATTTCTAGTTTGCCGTAGTTGTTTTAATAGCAGTGGTAGTACAAATTAAGAGCTAAAAATCAATCAACAGAAACCAACTTTTGTAATTCTTCCATGCACACCGAAAATTTACTTAATCAGGAAAACAGGAGTTGTTCAGTCTAAATTTAATTAATATTTTACAGTAATTAATTGGTTATTTTAACAAGTAACAATCAACGTTCGCTGGACTATTAATATTAACATTTCATTGTTATGTTTTAAATATAAATTTATTAATTAATAGCAAAATAATTTATAAAGGAATGGATCAATCAGTGTATATGTGGATGATGAAAGTGATGAATTGAATTGCTCAATTTATGAGTTATTATTAAATTAATAATGACAAATTATATTGCTTAGTCTGACATAGACAATATCATAATTTAACAAAATTTTTATAACGGCGTTTTTGATTTGTTTGTTTGTTTAGTTTTAAAAATGATTGTAAACTTAAAACCGTAAAATCTAATTTCTACCAATTATTTATTATTTTAGTTTTGTTGACTAACTGTTAGTAATTTAAAATTTCTTTGCATTTTATGATTTCGAGTTTATATTGGTTTGTCATCATAACTATTTTCTTCACAATTAAGTTTGGTTTATTATTTTTTTTATATCTATATATTATTTGTTTAATAAATTTATTAATTTTAATTTTGATATTTGCTTTTTTGTTGGAACGTTTTATTTTATTTTATGAGTGGCCATCTAGTTTCGTATGACGAATAATATTCGGTCTTTCCGTTTCATGAACTAATAAAATCATCACAAAAAATAAATTTTTGACCAGACCACTATACATAAATTAAAGAAATTGACCAAAAAATATTTTTCCTTTATATAATATAAATATTCATTCCTCACTAACAAATTAAAAAAATTATTTAAACTTAGAAATAATTTAAAAAATAAATAAAAATTTGTACTAAATTCGATTACAACATTAACTATAGTTCTTTTTTTTTGTAATAATAATTTATTTTTAATTAATTTTTGATTGAAAACATTTAAAATACTTTATTTGTCATATTATTTTATTATTATTAACAGTATTATATAATATGAGTATATTTATTTAAATATATTAATAAATATATAGTTTTTTGTTTTGTTATTAAAGAATATAATATAATGATAATATAATAAAATAACTATATATTGGCACTAAAAATGTATTTATTATTATTTTTTAAATTATGTTTAATTTCGTTTCATCGAGAAAATCTTCAGAATTTTGTAATTAGGTAATACTTTTGGCTTTTAAATTTTAAATTTAATAACTAAGCGAATTTTATTTATGAATTTTAATTTTGAATTAAATTTCTAAGTTTGGATTTGTGGATTTGTTTGGATACCATTTCTTACTATTTATTTTTATATACAAATCAGAAATAGTATTGGAAGCAAATAGTTTTTGTTACTTAATTTGGTTTGTTCGTCGCCACATTTAAATTTTAATAAACGTTTAAAAATAAACTCAAAAAATAGGCCAAAAAACTATTTGTATAATGCATTTTATTTTAAATTTAGTTCTTAATTCTCTTACACAAGGAAGGGCATAAAGTACGAGTGTAAAGGTTAACAGCCAAAAATTGAGCATTGCTCGGAAACTAAAAAATGTAATAATTCATTATAATTTTTATTTTATTTATTTCTGCTAACCAATTTAAAAAAAACGTACACAAAATTAATGTTACAAATTGTAAAGGTTATGCGGATGGGTTCTTCTGAGCCACTCAGATGGCAGATAAGAAAAAATCTAAAAGACTTTAATCAAAGGCCTCTTTATTACCGACAAAATATTCACATAATATTCAAGAAAAAGTTTCTTTTAAATAAAAGAAAATAAAGAAAACAATTTTTCTCATTAATTTATCTTATTTTGCAGTAATTAATACCAAATAAGTTAATTAAATTGTGATAGTGCCTTTAAAACTAATGGTTTTTTAATATATGAGGTTTTTGTTCGATTAAACAAATTTTTATTATTTCCACAAAACCGGAAACTCTTATCTATCGCAAAATATAATAAAACAGAGGGACATATTAAATAGAGCAAATAATTACAACCTTAAAATGGAATGTAAAATCATCAAACAACTATTAAATTATGTATTTAAAATAAAATGCACTACTACGAGTATCATTTCTTGTTTTTTAACATCAACAACGGAAAGATTGTAAATCGAAATCGCACAACTTTTAAACTTAGTCCCCTTTTCGTTTTGGTTAGAAAAAATGGAAAAAATTATTAATCATATCATTGGGTCATTGGCTGGTTCAATGGCTTTTTTGAAACTTATAAGCGTAGAAAATTACCAACTATTCAAAATTTGGAAAGAGTGGCAAAAAATTCGCCAAATATCTATTGGGCTTGATAACAAATCAGGAGTTGTTCGATTTCGGATGAAATAGTACATTTGACCTTAATTAAATTAAAGTGAGATGTTTTTTTTAAATTTTGGCACAAATTTACTTGACTTTTAAAAAACATCTAATATTCAAATTTAAAATTAACAACAAAATTTAAATACATAAATAATACATAATTAAATTATTATAAAACACCATTAAGATTGTTTACATATTTTTAAAATTGTTTGAGAATAATTATCAATAATAACAATTAATACGATTAATAACTAAATTATTTGATATAATTTTATTTTGTAAATAATACTGTTTTAATTATTTTTTTCAACACGTAGATAATTCTGATTTGTTTTCAAATTTACCGCACTTTTCAGTCTTAGTTACATAAATTTCTATAAAAATTTTGAAATTTATGTAAAATTATTTAAAAATTGTGTTATAAATTTTAAAAATATAATTTTGCAGTGAAAGTTTTGAGGTTATAACTGTAGATTTAATTATTTACAGTATATAATAAGTCGATATTAAATCTCAAAAAGATGTCCAATAATAAAATGGATTAACTCAGGAAATAATTTACAAACATTTCAGTCTAACTATCACTCATTTCTTCAGAATCACCTAAAAATAATGGCGGCGGTACAGCTTTTAAGTCAAATTCGGAACCATCATAACTATTTTCCATATCGTCATTAGGCATTTGTTCCATTTCATTATCGGATAAAAAATCAGGATAGGGCAACTCTAAATTTTTTTGATATGTCATGTAGCCGGTGAAACCGGCCGCAAAACTATCTTCACTAGAATAACATACATCATCCGAAAGGCCGGCTTTAGTTTCTGTGCCACTTTCATCCGGTGTGTATTGTACCCCTTGATATTCTTTGTACGCAACCGAATCATCTCGCCTTAATTGACGCTTACGTTGACGTTGTGGCTTAACGGGTGCCGCTGAGTGTGAACTTGAACTGGGGCCCGGTTTAAACATGGGATTTGTAATATGACTTAGCCGATCATATTTCGGAAAACCCATTTCGTCCACATTATCGGACATGTCGAGTCCTTCGAATTTCGAAAATGATGACGATGGATAATTATACTTATCGTCATAGTCTTCGGGTAATGTGTCTTGCTCTTCCTCGACAAAATCCGGGTACCGTGCCTCGCACATTTTACCAGACATATCTGAATTACCTGAATCCACTTCTTGCGGAAAATAACCTTCACTACATTCGCTACTCTCTTGCTGTTCGAGTGATCGATCAAGACGTGTTCGCTTCATTGGTAATTTTTTACGTCGGTAGCCGCGCGATCTTAATTTACCGTCATGCTGAATAACATCAACCGAACTATCCGTATCGTTTTCACTTGGTGGTGATTTTGGTGTAACTGTTCGTGAGGGAAATGATTTGCGAGGTGGTTTTTGTATCGGCGGAGAATCTGAACTTAAGCTACTTGAATAGTAAGGCGAACATTTAATCAATTTTTCGGGACGCGGAAACATTGGTGATGAATTATCGGTACCGGTACTAGTTGTCTCGCTATATTGTGTCGCAGTCGACGATCCATCTAATTTCTCTTCGTCGATTTTGGGGAAATCCGCGGAAATTAAATGCTCATGGAATGATTGGCTTTGACGCAGTTTTTGGGATTTATATTCACGAATTTGACTTTTCGACAACGTTTTATCATCATAACTGTGATGTTTAATAAGCGGTTTGTCGTAAGGACTGGGCTCTCGCGATATAAGTTTTCCTTGCGGGTTATAGGGAGAAAACTCTTGACTTTGATATCGGCTCGATAATTTATCATTTTGCGAATACAATTTTTCAGTGAATGTGGCACTATCTGAATTCTCTGATATATCCTGGCTGTGATACCGCTGAGACATTAATTCGAGAGCCTTGCGTTTATTAATATAACCAGAATCGTCCATTGGAACGCCTGGATACAATTTTTCTTCCATATCAACGATTCGCGGTGGAGGAACTTTAACTGGCCGTTCTGTAGATTTTGGAACTGACTCGATTTTTTTTAGGTTATCGCCGTTTGAATTGATTCGTTTGTGCACTCCGGGAAGAATCGTTTTCTCCTCGGAGGGTGATGATTTTTTAATAATTTTCGGATGCTTGAGTGGGACATATTCGATTGTTGTAATTTTTCGTTCACTGCGGAAATCAGTTGGCAAAATTGTTTCGTTAGGTTGCGGAATAAATGTTCGACTGCTACTCGTTGTCCATTCGGTTATAGTTTGAGCCATTTCAGTTAAGGTGAGAGTAGTAGTGTCATCACTTTTGGTACCACTCGTAACTTTATCAGTCGTTGTATCAGAATTCGATAATTGCTCATATTTAGGACCATCGGAACCATTATCACAGGTATATTTATGTTTATTACCGCCTGCCGAAAGGCTTGTGCTTTTTTCGTTAAGACTCTCAGTTGATTTGTTTATCGAGCTTATGCTTGACTTCGTATGATTGGATTTTTCGCTCTTCGCACCCGAATGATTCGAAACAGCTGAAAGGCTATCCGATCCGGAAAGATTAGCATACTGACGAACCGTATTTGTGCCAGTTGACCATTCTGAGATACTCAAACCGATTGAAGTGTCTTCAGAATGTGAACTATGTGTACATTTTTTCTGCTGCAGGCCCATTCTTACAGTACCATCCAAATCTGTACCGAATGAGCTGGTTTCTTCTTCAGAATGACTACTATGGCTACATTTTTTACAAGAGCCAGTGCTTAAACGCGGTTCCAGGTTTCGTCTCACTGTATCTTCCACATACGTTCCTCCTGATCCTGACAGCATATCATCGATTGATGTATCTGAATTGTTCGAACCTCGAGAATATTTTTGAGAAGTTTGATAATCTCCAGAACATGGTCGACCTCCATCATCCGGAGAAATTTCTATTTTAACCGTCCCTGGACAAAAAACATCATCATTGAGGAAAATATCATCTTCTGAATTAGGGCTATAGTTTTGAGGTGAACGCGTAGGCTGTGCAATGATTACTTTATCAAATGGTATAGTTTCTTTTAACATGAGATTATTTTTCGCACCAACTTTCGTCGGACAACACGAGGAATCGAATGGAGTTCTTAAACAACTAGCAGTTCCAAATGTGTTCGCCATACATGCTGCAGTTTCAACTTGATTTTCGGACATTATATTCGAAGTTGACATAAGATAAGCAGTTTCTTCATAGGGTATACCGATAACACTAGATGTCATTAACACCTCCTTCTTGTCTTCAGCTGATTTATGCGATATTTCCTCCATTTTATCTTCCTCATTGTAGGTTTTATTTTCATCTTCTTCGTCCTCAGGTGTATGCTCTGTTATTGAGTCTATCATTACCTGCATAGCATTTTGCACTTCACTCAAGTAGAACGTTTCTACATTTTCAATCACCGGAGTGTCAATAGCACTCGAAGGTGGAGATGGCCAGTTTTCTTGATCTTGCGATTTAACCGGTGTATTCCAGTAAAATCCTTTAGGGAGAGAACGTTCAATTTCTTCTCTAAATCTACTTTCAACTGGATCATACTTTTCAATCGGACAGTGATCGTAGGGTATATCAGGGAGCGGCCAGTCTTCAGAATCTTGACTACCAGTGTTGGAAAAACATTGCAAAGTTGGACGATCATCATTTTTAGCACGTTGCTCATTAACGTGGGTTATCACAAATCGTCCCGTCTGCGTTACAGAAGATGAATTTCCTGTGTATATATCTGAAAGTCGCTTTGCAACAGCTGAATCACATGGAATATCAGGCATTTCAGCCGAAGTACGTCGATCAGCATCAGATATATACGCAGGATTTGTATTGCTTGGCGGATCAGATGACAGACTTGCTTGATGGTCGGTAGAAATCGCAGATTCATCTCGAACCGAAGATTGAGTTGAGGCTTTACTAACCTCTTCTTCCTCTAGACTAGATCTTTCAGAATTCGTGCTTCGTTCCGATATTCTCGAAAGCGTTCGTCCTAATGTGAATCCAGAACTGTAACCCAATACATCAGATGGGTTTAAAACAATTCCGCTTGTCATTGAAGGATACCCAAAGTTCGCAGGAAAGTCGTTCAAATCGTCCTGCCAGCTGGAATCTGAACTTTCTTTTTGATCTTCGGGCGAGGATTTTTCGATTTTTTCAATTCCGCCCATTTCCAAATTCTTTTCTCCATCGGTTACATCAAAACTTTCATAAGTCTCTTCACACAATGGCATCCAAGTTTCTTCGAGACTAGAATTTTCCGAACTCTCTATGGGAAATGCCCGAAAAGTAGATTGCTGTTCTTTTTGCAGAAGATCGCCACGTCTTTGTGCCGCTCCTAATGAACCGGAACTGCTTTCAGTTTCAAACGACCCCCGTGATTCTACACTTAGTGAGCCTTTAGATTCAACACTAGATTTTGATTCAAGAGAACTTCCATTCGATGATTTTAATAATTTTTCAACTACCTTCACTTTAACGTTATTATTATTACCCTTTTCGGGTGATTTGCTCATGGTGTCACCCGAAATTCGGCATAATTTTTTATGGTTTGGATCACGAATTGGTTTAATAACACGAGGATTCTTCTTATGAGTAGCATTTAATGATCCGCCTGAAGATGATTCACTATCATCTCGAGCTAATAATTTTGATATTTTTTCCTCGATCGGATCGATGTCGTTGTCCAATTCCGAACCTGAACCAAGATCTATTGGACATTGTTTTTCGAGTGTTGGTGACTTTCGGGTAGGACTTTTTATTGCCTCTGGTAATTCATCATTTTGCGTGACCAGCTTTAGCATCATGTTGTCACGAAGCTCCATACATTTTTTCTGTTCGGTTGGTTCAAATCGATCGAGATCTTGAGAAATACCTAGAGGACGAGCTATTGAACAACTGACACTAGATTCTTCATCCATAGAACCTTTCGTAGTGGTCGTTGTACTGGTTGACTCACCTTGGCGAATGGGACTTACGTCTTTTTCCGAGCTAGCCCAGGAAGAACCCGTGTCCGACGATCTAGATCGTTCAATTGAAAGTTTATATAAATCTGCCCGCTTTTTAGCGATTGGAATATCTTTTATTTCTTCCACCTCATTTTTTAACGTAGAATCGTCATCATCATCATCAAAATCTTTCTTAATTTCCGGAAGTTTAAATCTTTCGATAGAAGGGCTCGAATCTGGTGGGGTTACAATAATATTCATTTCAGGTCCCATTATTGGAATTTCATCAAATGAATGTTCCCGAGCATCTTCTAAAGTATTTTGCGAAGTAATATTTGGATATCTTCCCGAGTGATCGCCAACAAGTTCTTCGCATTCTACAGTGGTCCATGAACTAGCATTACTAGTCTTATTCCCAATGTCATCGGATTCCGACGGTTCCTCACATTCAATTGTCGGCACCTTATGAATAATTCTTGAACGGTCTTCTCGCGGTTCTGACTGATATTCTTTCGCTTCTTCGGATGGTAATGATCGCCTTTTTAATAAATCTAGTTTTCGCCGTTCTGTTATGACAGCCTGCATATCAAGTTCTTCGGGCATTTCATCGGGTGTAGAAATAGCGCGGCGCTCTTTTAACGGAGATTTATATTCGGGCAACTTGCGATTACTTTTAAAGGCCCATCGATCTAAGCTTTGTCCACGGAATATATTTGGTTCGTCGGATTTTTCGCTATCCGTCGTGGATTTATGTTCTGAGCCAGACGATTCTATTGGCCCTGGTCGGGGATGAACATCTACACGAACTATTTCTTCATGCAGACTAGGGTCGGGACCAGGTAATGTCAATTCAACATACCGGAAATCAAATGCCTTATCAAGGCTTTTTGTTTTATTATCCAACTCCAGATGCTGGTGATCATTCTTTTTATCCAAACTTTTCGATTTCCCTTCGAACTTTTTGTGCATTACTGGGCCTTCGATTTTCTGTTTTAATTCTTGGCTACGCATGATTTTAGTTGGAGATTTGATTATCATGTTCTCGATGGGTGTGGACGACGATGAATTGCGATCATTTTGATCTTCAAAACTCCGACTAGCTTTCTCTAATTTTTCTTGGCCTCGTGTTTCGTCAAAACTTCGACTAAATTTGACGAGTGAGGCATTCTTCGGAACTTTAGCGATCAGCACGTGATCTTCAGCGCGACTTCGAATATCGGTTTCGATTATTATTTTGTCACCATCAGTTTTAACAGATATTTTATCTTCAGGTGCTGGGAATGGCGGAAGAGTGTCTTTTACTGGACTGAGAAGGTTTATAGTTTGTTTCATAGCAGTTTCGTATAATTTTTGTTGCCTTTCCTTACGTTTCGCAATATCCTGTTCGCTTTCATCTTGTGACCTGCTTTTATCCCTTAATAGTTTTCGATCAATTTTCTCAAGAGATTTTGGCTTTTCTTTAGAATTTAAGCGACGCGGAGCATTATTTTCTTGACTTCGAGCCCATTTCATTTCTTCAGGAATTGAAAGTTTGTCTTTTGGACTTGATTGTCTTGAATCGGATGGCAGAGAAGTTTGTGAATGCAAAATTTTCTCGCCTCCTTTTGGAGCAGGATCTGGCTTATCGACCGATTTTGAGGAACCCTTACCCGAACAAGATTTTCGTTTTAATGTATTTTCAATTGATCCGGCTCTACTAACACCAGGCGATGTTTTGCGAGAACTATTACCAGAGCTCATTGGTGAACAGTCGAACCTGTACTTGGGTATGTCAAGAATTAAATGATCGCCACCTCTTAGCTTAATTTTCGATTTTTTCTTTTCTTTTATTCGTACTCCCTTGAGCTTAACTTTATCGACGTAAATTAGTTCGTTGAGTAGATTTATCTCGTCACTTTCCAGAACTACATTAGTATATTTCCGGTCATCAGATTTAGTTGAAACCATACTTTCCATCGATCCAATTGCATCAACACAAGATTGAACACTTTCTGCTTTTTCATCTTCAATTGCTTCGCCGCGGCTTAATGGTTTCTCTTCCAATATTTCAGCCTCTTCTTCAAATCCGACTGTATCATCTTTTGAAGAAAACGCATTCATTGGAGGTAGCCGATGCAAGGAAATTACAGGATTATCTAAGCTTTTTGCCCGGCGACCAGAAGTTGGAGATTCTTGAGTAGCTCTCTGTCGTTGTAGCGATGCAAACGCTGAGCCTTCTGACAAATTCAGTCTAGCATGTGCAAATAGGATTGGCGCATGGCCTTTCGAGCGTTTTATAATAGACGAATCAATAAGCTCTTCAATCAATTTGGTTCGCGATGGTGATAATTTACCTTCCAATTTGGCTCCACTGGCTGGAGCTAATAGATCATTAGACTTTTTCTTCAAAGTATACGCAATATCTCCTTCCGACTCCTTATTACGTTCCTCATCGTCCGTCCGAATGAATTCGTTATTTTCAAATATCGGAGAGGGAATATGTTCCGTCAAGTGATACAATTGAGTACTTTTTTCCTCACCTTTATGAGCATTCTCATCTTCAGAGCTTGGGATAGAAATGGAACGTTCTGAAATTCGTCTTAATTCTGATGCAGTCAAAAATGGTGGATCTAGAGGAAGAGTCGAATGATAACGATTTTCAAATTCAGCTAAGCGACGACATTGAGGTGGAGAGCCTTCAATTTCAGTCGAGCTCATCGTTTGGCCTCGCCCCCAAGCACCTGACACTATTCGATCGTGTTCATGCTTTAAGATCGGTTCAATTTCACGTCGTGATTGTGGTGGTGAAAATTCTAGTCGTGTAGGCATAGCCTCTGCCGACCCAAACACATCATCGGAATCAAGACTTTCGTCATCGGATGAAAACGATGTAATACGAATTTTAGTTTTTCCGCCTTTTTTACTCGATTTCGTCTTACTTGGAGTGCTTCGTGATTTTATGATTCGTTTTCCGGTATTTTCCTTCTTAATAAGTTTCGGTTCGACCAGGTACGGTAGTTCGACTAATTTTATTTCGGTTTTCATTTTAGCGAGTAAACTATCGGTCCGAGAACTGGTCGAATCACTTTCAATTTGAGATAGTTTACTGTTCAGTTGTTCTAACATTTTGGGATCCATTTTCTTAGTAATGTCCCGCTTAGGGCTTAATAATTGTATAGCGGGTGTAATGTTTTTTTCTATTTCGAGTGTGACTGGATTAACTTTAGACAGATCAATATTTTGAGTGAATAGAAATCCATTACTGTCGATTGTAATACTATCGAGAATGTCGGGTAATACATCAGATTTCATAACAGTATCATGCGACATTGACGAGTCTAATTTTTTATCTGGCGCTTTTGGCGATTTCGGTGATTTAGGACTTTTTGGAGATTTAGGAGATTTCGGTTTTGTATGTTTCTTGGTATCGAGACTTAGACAAGGGGCAGTTCCATTCATTATGTGCCTTTTATGAAGGACATATGGAATGTCCTCTTTTAAGCCACCTTTAGAGGGGCGTTTTTCAAAGAAACTTTTTGGAAGTTCAAAGCCTGTTTTAGGTAAATCAGCAACGGCTACAGGAACATCATAACTTTTTTTTGGCATTTCAAAATGGCTACCATGAGTGCGGCATAACGGTGGAGCACTGGGTATTTGTTTATAGAAATATTCTTCATCGCTTGTATCGGCTGGAGTCAAGTCGATCGATTTTTGATGCATTAAAACATGCCGTCTTGAAGTCGAACCTAGTCGAGAACGATTAGCCAAACTATTTGGATCGCTTTTAGTTCGTTCTACAGTGGCATGTGTATATGTTAAAGGAGCCAAGGCACCTGGCAACTGTGAGTTAGGATCAATCATAATTTTAGGATTATACTCTTCGAAATGAGTTTTAGCGATTAATTCCTCTTTTCGTGACGAAGTTATCTTATTCTTCAGCTTTTGTTTATCAAATTCTGATATCAGCTCAGGTGTTAGCGGATAATCTGGACTTGGTTTACTTTTTTCATTACTCGAAGTGTCACTTATCGGTGTACTACCAGTCAACGATTCAATTTTCTCTTTATCAAAGCTAAATATATTTTCCGAATCTCGTCGTTTAAAGGCCCGAATTTTTTCCGCCTGATTATCACTCATTTCAGTACTGGAAGTGCGTACATCATCCGAAACATTATTTTTTTCCATTTCTTCACTTTCTTGCGACTTAAAGAAAGTTGAATAGCATCGACCAGTACGTTCAATTTCTACATTTTGTAAACTAATTGAATGTACGTGAGTTTTATGATGGGCCTTATTACTGGGAAATGTTGAGTAATTTCCTTCCGATTCGAAAAGCTTCGATTTACTCGATTTTAATTCGGATAATAAACTATCGTGCGATTTGACTTTTAACCTATTGTACTTAGTATCGCTGTCGACATCTTCATTGTCGAACGAGTGATCAAGCGATTGGAGGCTCATTTTGGCGTCAAAATAGTCTGATTTTGATTCTTGACTCGAAGTTCGACTGTCATAATTGCCGAAATTTTTCAAGCGTTTACCTGTTGTCTTTGGCATTTCATAATTTTTCGTTAAATTAAGACAATCTAGAATCGATTCCTCTTCCGATTCATTTTTACTTTTGTTATTCGAAAGTGTTTCACGAGATTTTTTGCTATCAGTGTGATATAAACTATCACGCGACTTTTTACTCGAATCAGTACTTTTGGTTGGTTCATAAAAATCCGATTTGGATTCCTGACTTGAAGTTCGTGAACCCATTGCTTTACGAATATGCTTATAAAAGCTACCGTCCGATTTAACACTCAGCTTTTCTCTGGGTAAATCGCGAGGATCTTCCAACATGAATATATCATCCATAATATCATCCGCACTTTTACATTTCAAGTCCATGGGCGACCGATGGTGATACTTCAGATAATCTTGATCATCACTCTCGTCGTCAGATGGAATATAATTTCCCGAATCTAATGAACAAGATCGGGTATGGTGATGATTTTTTAAAGACTTGTAGATGCTGTCATCGTCCGACTTTTCTATTAGTTCATAACTATCGTGCGACACATCATCGTGGGATCCGGTGAATTCGAAATTATGCTGATTTTGAAGATGTTCTCGCTTAATGGTATTGTAGGTTGTACCGGGATAACTGGACGAATATACTTTCGTGTCCGGCATTATAAATTCTTGGCTTACGTCGATTGAATTATTTTTTGTTAAAAACATTGATCGCCGAGAATCATCGTACCGGGTAATAGGCGAATCAATACGATCATGGGATAATAAATCACGATAAAGTACTTCGGTTTTGAATTTAGTCTTTTCGCCATAATCATAGAGTTCTTTGCATGAGGTACTTCGTTGCCATATTTCATCAATATTTTCATAACTTTTGTAATTAGACGAATAGATATTTGAGTGGCTTAGTTCATATTCCAATTTTTCGGATGAAACTTTTTTCGTTTTCGACGGCGATTCATGCTTCAAATCAGAATAGTGAAGATAGTTATTACTCAAATTACCAAGTGAATGATAGTTTTGAGTATCATTCGAATCAATTGATTCGACGCCCGATAAATCGGAATTTCTTGGCAAGGAATAGGTACTTCTGGGTTGAACGGATGGCGCTTCGTTATTAGAAATGGTTAACAAGTGTTCCGAATGCGATTTCGACTCGCGATTATTTTGGCTAAAATAGTCCGATGTATCGGAATATCGATTCGGATAATATTCCTCTGTTGTAATTTTAGGATTACTCGAATTATTATAGTTTCGGATATTTTCATCAATAAATTCATCACTAAAATGTTTATCAATTAAATTAGTTTTTATTACAGTCGCTGTCATAATAGTCGACGTGGTCGGGGTGCTTGGATTCTTTTTTTGTTTATTTTTTCGATTAACGGTTGCATATAAATCATCTGAATTAAAATTTGTATTATTGATAATTATTTCGTCAAAATTCTTTTTATTCTTTTTATTATATAAATCATTGATGTCTGAATAAATAACATCAACCATATCATCGTCGTCATCATCGACTTCGTCGATAATTTCATCCTCATTATCTGATTTGGTTGGTGGTATTTGTTTAGACATCAAACACGTATTGCTATAAAGGACTGGGGTACAATGCTGGGGTACTGTACGAATGCGGATGTCCTGGTCCTCCAGGTCCCGGACCAAAACAACCGTCTCCTGGTTGTTGATGGAGATTCCCTTCTCCACCGTAATGTTGTCCGATTGATGCATGATAAAGTTGCTGATGGGACGTGGATAGCTGTTGATGGGTGATAAAGGGGCATACCGTTGTGTGTTGTGGTTGTGATAATGGTTCAGACCTTTTTATGTTTTACAGTTTTAATTTATTTAATATGACCATCACCAGAATATTTGTTTATAATGGTTATAATGATAAATTAATAATAAAATATAGAAAAATTCTCTACCTGTATTGTGACCGTCTTGACGTGCACGACCCCGATCGACTCCTCGAGCATTGTGGTTGATTTGGTGGGGGGAACTCCACGTACCGGTCGGAGGGGAGACAGAGCGACTCGAATCCAATTGTGAGGTTTGATTGTCCTGGGAATATTTCCTCATCGGATAGATCTCCACCTGGGCTGCTGCCGTGATTTGAGATTGGGAACGAATGGGGTCTGTATGATTGTCGTTGAGGCGATGAACCGCCATATCCACTCCCACCTTCCTCGTCAGAGAAAGCGACGTCGTCGTATCGGGGGTTTGTGAGCCCCCCGTTATTCCCCGCTTGCGATAATCCCAATCCGCTGAAAATAAACCGAAAAAATTCCAATGAACCCAAACTACGCTAAAACTTATGTGTCTAATTTTTATCACTCTCATCAGTTGTAGCAAATAAAACTTAAAATTAAAACAAAACTAGAAGACAAATAAATTATAATGTCAAACAATAAATAAATAATAAAACTAAAACTAAAAATACAAACCCGTTTCAATTGGTAGTAAAGGATGTGCTGAGATGCTTGAATTCACATTGCATGAACTGTGCGATTGACTTCGACTACCGAAATGTAGTGGTCCCTGACGAAATGACTGAGACCTGCGACAAAAAAGAAAAGAAAAGAGGATAGTTTTTTGTTTTTCCTTTTCTTAAATAAACCGATTTTTTCTGTGTGAATTAACTATATAAATACAAATTAACTAAAATAGCTATCATGTATGTAATCAACATCAAAATACCGCGATTTTGTTATTATATTAATAGAATAAATTAAAAATTATGTAAGTTAATAAAATTGAATGAAAATTACTAATAAAAATGTTTAGTTAGTTTATAATTTATGCATGTATTTGCATGGAAGAAGAAAAAGATATTTGGTCGTTTTGTTAATTTAATGTTTAATAAAACCTAATTTTACCTAATTTAGCCAATTTGTGTACTTCATTGGCTTAGGTCATAGAAAACGTTAATTGAACATTATTTGAATCAAAATTGGTTTAGTTAAAAAAATTATCTGAATTGATGCATAGTTTAACAAAACTTGCAATTTCCTATGTCGTCTTGCTGCAAAAAATTGCAATATTGTCTATTAAATAATACAAATTGGGTAAAATAAATTGTTTAGTATATTTGGGGAAATCAGCGAAAACAAGTAAAAAATAATTTTTCTGTCTGGTTCAATGAAATAGAAAATCAATCCTAATTTAATTTTTGGCGGATACACTTCGAATAACTAATTTCGAAAAACAATAAATTACACAATACGAATTCAAAAATTGATTATTTTAATTTTAAAAATTGTAAATAAAAACTTATTTACGGATAAGGGTCGCGCAAGGCAGAGTGAATAAAGGAAATGCTAACAGTTTAAAATCTGAAGGAAATCGATAGAAACAAATACATGACGAATCGTTGGTAAATCTCGGTAAGATAGTGTCAAATGCACTGAAACCGCAGACGTCACTAGCTTGGAGCAAGATGGAATAACTATTGTGACACTCATTCCAGAGTGCTACATTTTATGGCCCTCGACACATCAATAATTGCCGTGTTACCCAGCTGGCTTTTTTCGAAGTTACATTGCTCTATCTATTTCGAAAAACCATCTTAAATGGTCGTTTGGCTTTGAAATCACAGCTTTAATTGTAAGAATCGCCAAGAAACATCCTATTATGATGCCCAATCAAGGACATTTATTTATTTATGCATATATAATAATTTTGGCACACTCTATTTTGAGCTATGACTCATTCACAATAGAGTGTACAATAGGTGGCCAATATTTTATGTAGAAAAAGAAACTGCAAACAACATTCCAAATTGCTGCTTAGTCCTTCCCTTGAAAATGTCCATTGTTTCTTCATTTGGAAAAACATTCCCATTTTTCGTAACTGGGTCTAGGAATTTTAATCGGCCGAATTTATCTTGGTGATTCCAATCGTACCACGGTTAAGCTGTTTCGGTATTAAAAGCAAGTTGCAAATGTACGATTTAATTAAAAAATAAAAAAATAAATACGACAACCTGACTCGAAAGTCGAAGCCAACGTAAGGTTATTGAAAAGTTGTGTGGCCCAGCATCTTTCTCTTTTATGAAAGAAAAATGTACAAGCCAGGATAAATTTTGCCAAAAAGCACAAGGCCAATAAGGATTTGGAAAGTGGGTAAATGTGCGATAGCTATACCAAATAAAAGTTTGTCGCCACAGTAGTGTGGGGTTCTTTCTCTAAGCACTGGAGAGGTCCAATTTACTCAATCAAAGAGCGAATGGCTGCAGATATTTATGTTCAAATATTAAATGACTTCATCCTCGGTTATCATAATGGTGCCTTCATCAGGACACAAAATCGAAGCATACCTCTTGAAAAACAAAGGAGTGGTTTAGTGGTCATTTAGTGGTCGTAATTTGAACATTATGCAATGGCCGACTCAGTCACCTTTCCTAAAAGCTATAGATAATTTGTGGAACGATTTAAAGACAGCCATTGCAGGCAACAAATACAAAAATAAAGAACAATTGTAAATCAGAAAGTGTACAAATTGCCGTTCACAAATGTCGGAAAGTGGGAACTCTCTGAACCTTAGGTGCAGAGGAGTACTACAAAATAGAGGTTACTTGACTAAATAAGTACTAATAAATAGAACTTTTTGCTAGCTCTAATAAGACTTACTAAAGACAAAGACTGAATTAGTTAAGGCAGTAGACAAAATTAATTATAGAAACCACCTGTTCTGTTCTTTTGAACATATTTTTTATTTAATAAAAAGTTTGTTAATTTATTTTGATATTCCTGTTATAAATTGAAATTGAATTTTTGTATTTATTTTTAAGTTTCGATGTAGAAAGAAACTTGAAGAATAACTGATTATTAAAAAATCAAAAATCATCCCTTAGTTTACAAAATCTCTTTTTACGAATTTTCCTGTAGTAAACCATAGTCTCTTCTATTTACGAAAGAATTTCAATATACGAATTTTTACTAAATATTTTTCTAAATTTTATTTATATAAATAAAAGTCAAAAAGTTTTTTGAATTTTAATAAACTTTCTATATTTGTGATATAATTTGATTTTTTGATGCATACTAGTTTCGATTGAAGTACTTGTTTAAAAAAGAGTTTTGTCCACGACTAACGTATAATATAGTCATTATATGTTTGTTTCTTCAATTTTAATGATAACCATTATTCACTGCTAGTTTATCTAGTAGTCCCTTCTTCCATTATTCAATACTACCAAATAAAAATTTCATTTTTGAAATATTTGCCGTCTTACTTTGAGCATTTTACAACAACAATGCCATGTATTTTCATTCCGGAATGAATAGTTTCAAAACTAGTTTTTGTTGGTATAGAATTATTCTAGGAATATTTTTGAAATTTTTTTTTTGTTTTTTTATTTAATTTTTAATGTCAATTTATAAAAGTAAAAAGAAAATTATTTTCGGTTTTTATTTTGAGCATAATTTGCATTTTTATTTTTATACCAATAACTATTCCAGTGACCAAAGTAAGACGGCAATTATCTAGTAGCATCTTGCTATTTTTATTATTATTATATTGAGACGTCAAAATGTCGACGTAAATTATTTTAGATTTATTTTAAGGATTTGATAATAAAATACAATTTTTTATCGGTCGTGGACAAAGTATCGTATTCTACTCGCATATAATGGCTGTTATTCACTCAGATGATTTACGACAACTTCATCTTCATAGGTAAACTTCATCTTCGTGAATAACAGCTATCATTAGATGCTTGTTGAATAATATACTATTAAACAAGTACTTGAAGATGATCAGTAATTGATCGAAACTAGTATACATCAAAAAATAAAATTATATCACAAATTTAGAAAGTTTATTAAAACTCAAAAAACTTTTTGACTTTTATTTATATAAATAAAATTTAGAAAAATATTTAGTAAAAAGGTATGATAAAGTGTGTTAAAATTGACCAAAAAAATGTCAATGGTAATACGAATTTTTGTTTTTTATAAATAAATAGAAATATTATTTTTGTTTTTGAATTACTAAAATACAATTGTTTTTTAATTATTGGGCCTATTTTTTTATTCACACCGAGCAGTGTAATGTAGAAATGGTCCTTGTTTCTCCAAGAGAAAACGATCAAAGTAGATAAGAAAAAATAATGAATCGCACTGCACCGTGCGAATAAAAAAATAGGCCCATTGATTCATTGATTTCATTCCTGGCTGCTGATTCTCTAAAAAATAAGATAATGTGTAAACGGGTAAATTGGTGAAAAGCAAGATTTACTTTTATGAGTTGGCAATTTCTACTAAAATAATATCGAAAAATTCCAAACTCATAAAAATAAGCTTTGCTTTTCACAAGTTTACACCCTAATCAAACCATAAAAATTGTCAACAAATAAAAATTGTTCTAAATTAAATCTAAAAATTGTATCTTTCTTTTCCAGAATATTTCATAATTAAATCTAGAGCTAAAAGGTAAGATGTAACTTTTTCCACTTTTTCAGGAGAGCATTTTTAAGGTTACAATTTAATTTTAAAAAAAATTGTTATAAGGTTTTAACTGTGCTGGAAATGACTGGTCAAGCTTTGCTAAATCAGATTTTATTAAAAGACAAAACGTATCACGAAAAGCTAAATTAAACCAATTATACCGTTTCTTCCCAAAAAATCGAAAATTTAATAACAATTACTTAACTTATGCTGTTTTGCAAAACGATTAAATCGAATTACAAATTATATATTGGGTGTACAAATAAATTTCCGTGCTTTTTTACTGAAATAAAAGACATTAGTTTGTGTAGAAAATGAAAGAATGTTTTGTTCAAAGTATGCTCCTTCGGAAGCTATAACCTTCGCCCATCGTTCAGGCAATAAACGGATTCCCCGAAGGAAGAAGTCTGGTGGTTTCGAGGCGATCCAGTCATCGACCCATTTTTTGACGTTTTCATATGAAGTGAAGTGCTGCTGTGCCAGGGCTGATTGCATCGACCGGAACAAGTGGTAATCAGAGGGAGCAATGTCTGGTGAATACGGCGGGTGGGGTAGAATTTCCCAATTCTGCCTGTCCAAGTAATTTTTGACAGGTATAGCAACATGTGGCCTAGCGTTGTCATGTTACAAAATAATCTTATTGTGCCTTTTGTCCCATTCCGGTCGTTTTGCAGCTAGAGCTTGCTTTAAAGTTATCAGTTATCGTCGATAAACTTGTCCCGTAATGGTTTCACGCTCTTTCAGCAGCTCATAATAGACGACACCCTTCATATCCCACCAAATATAAAGCATCACCTTCGAACCATGGATATTTGTTTTTGGCGTCGACGGCCCTGGTTCACCTGGCAAGCCCCACCCACGCTGGTTTGCTCATTGGATTGTCATAATGGATCCATTTTTCATCTCCAGTGATGATCCGATGCAAAAACCCCTTCCTTTGTTGTCGTTGAAGCAACAATTCGCACATGGTTTTTCGACGTTCCATGTCCCTTTCTTTCAATTTGTGTGGAACCCAATTTCCCAGCTTCTGAACCAATCCCATTGCATGTATACGTTGCGAAACACATTGTTGGGTAATATTCAACTCTTCTGCCAATTGTTTTTCAGTCTGACAAGGGTCCACATCAAGCAATTCTTCCAATTCTGTATCTTCAAATTTTCTTGGTCTGCCTTCACGTTCTTTGTCTCTTACATCAAAATCACCAACTTTGAATCGTTGAAACCACTCTTTGCATGTTGTTTTCGATGGAGCATGTTCACCGTAAACTTCCACAAGCAAACGATTTGTTTCCGCTGCACTTTTCTTCAACAAAAAATAATAAAGTAAAACTTCCCGCAACTGTTGTTTTTTTGGCACAAAATTCGACATTTTCAATTACATGAAAATAATTGTTGTTTACACTTTGAACAAATGTCACTAGTAATTATTCAAGCTTGACATCTAACCTCCAAAAAACATGTATTGCCCGATTGAATAATATGCAAGCAGTGATACTAACGACACCTATGTTAAAAGGCCGAAATTTATTTGTACACCCAATAGATTTTTTACGTTTTTCCAGATTGCCATTCTCGTTCCACACTTAAACATTATAATTCAGAATAATGATGTAATTTGAGCTATATCTGATGTAAACAAAAGTTATATGGTATATGTACCTTAAACCCAAATTTTAAAACAAAATTGAGTCAAGACGTGTGCTGTTTTGTAATATGTCAAATAACTTTGAATCTAAGCGCCGCATAAATCAGCTGTAAATGCCGATCGATTGCCGATAAAAACTAACTTTCGTAATAACACGAGTTCACGTTTTAACTTGTTGCCAGAGAAATCTTCCTTTTAAGGGTAGTCTGTTTTCTCGGTAAGTGTAGAATAATTCTGAAAAGGTGTTTGTTTGTTGCTCAATCATGGCAAAACGGCTGAAACTTTCACAATTAGATAGGTTTTATGGCTGATAGTAACGTAGGCTATATATCATATCCCTTTATGAAGGGACTGAGCAGTGGTCAAAATGTTATTTTCAAAGCATTCTATTTCATTGTTTTGTTTCTCTTTTTGAAGAAAAACATTTCTTAATCCAGGATAATTTGGATTTGAAATTAAGCGAAACAAAGAGAGAATCATGATTAGATAGTAACTAACTTGGTACATTCAAAACCAACACTAATGTAATACTACAAGCCTGATTCAGTGATGAAGCACACAGATACCCTCTTACATTTAATACCTTATACTTGAAAGTGTTGGTGCGAAAATAGAATAAAAATACTCTCAACTAACCATTCCCAATTAGTTTTTTTCATTATTAACATACCCAATTTTCCCTCCACAATTCCTTTGTTTTGTTTTATCTACAATTTGTATGTTTTTCTCACTCATTTATATAATCTGTCGATCACCAATACTTTCATGTATAAGCGCAAAATAAATGTATAATATTGGTGACAATCAGGCTTGTAGTACATTAATGTTGGTTTTGGTACATTTTACAATCGACACTAATACATACTCATAATTTAGTATAAAAAAAGGGCCATAAATATGTTTGTATAGCTGTCTCGTTTACTCTTTGCACGGTTTCTGTGAAGGAAGTGTGCGTGGTTTTGTTGGTTTTTGTATTATTAAGTACAAACAACAACGAGAAAGAGAATCTTTGCGTTGGTTTTGATACAGCTGTCACAAGTATTTTACTATTGTGTAAAATGTGCACTAATACATGCATACAACTTGATTTATATATGGCAGGATCAACAATATGGTTGTACAGCTGTCTCGTTCGTTCTTTACACGAATTCTGTTAAGGAAATGTAGTACATTTTGTTGGTTTTGTATTATAATGTACAAACAACAACAAAAAGAGATTTTTTTTCGTTGATGTTGATACAGTTGTCACAATATTTTACTGTATTATCTTGATAAATAGTTTAGGTGTGTTTATATGTACTATAAGGCCTCTGCTACGCACATCAAAAATGGTAGGAAATATTTACCGTCAAGGTGTGTTGGTGGTTTTAGTATATAAGATTTTGTTACTTGTATGCAGGTGTTGTTAATCTCTTTGTGTTTCTGTGTATTCACGAAACAACTATGATATTATTGAAATCATGCATTATGTGAACACAATGAGATTTTGTATATTCGACTCAAATAGGATTTTTATACTTTGTATAATCGAATTGGTTTGAGCCGAATTGGAATTGAGAGCTGTCTTATACAATTCATTTGAATGGTTTATTTAGGTAGAATTAATAATTTTTTTACAGGGTATTACATACTGAATTAAATTGTTTTCTAATTAATTTAATTAATATTATAAATTATAAATTGACTAAATAAATAAATAAATAGATAAATAAAACGCGAATTTAGAAATGTTGGTTTAAGTTAAGTTAAGATTTGATTTTTAACACAAAATGATGAGTTCATTTATGTGAACAAAGTGGAATTATGTTAAATCATTTTGGAAGGCTAAATGTTTTTGAGTTTAATGGTTGTCTTAATGGATTTATTGAAATTTAGATGGTGGGATGTACACACAATCGTCATAATTACGTATATGACACATCGATACATTTTTAAGAAAGTAAGGGTTCATTTTCATTGCATTTATTTATTGTTTTATTTACTTTGCATGCTTGATTTGGCAGGGAATGAGGTCCGTGAACTGAGTTAAGATTTTGGATATATTTATATTTATTTATTAATAAAGAGATCAAATTACTGAATTATTGATTAGGTGCAGATTTTTGGTGGCGGAGATCTCTTCAATAGGTGAATGATGCTAATTGGATTTTTATTTAGGTAGTCTAATATTTTATAAGTTTTATTTTTGAGTTACGAAAATGACTAAGGTGAAGGAAATCATTTGAATATGTACACTATCAGACATAAATATTTGGACGACGTCCGGGATTAATCACTGGAGTTGATTTTGGGGTAGCTGATTTTGTTACTCGTGCAAATTTCCACTCAGTCGGCTTAGTTAAAGTCGTGGGCGTCCACAACGATGCTTATTTTTGTTGATCCGGTTTCTATAAATTTCTTTTTATGAAACTGATGCTACCGTTTGATATTACATATTGTAGGGATTTATTTTGATAAGTTTCTTGTCGTTGCAATGCTTTTATTATTAATTTTTTAACGCTTTCATCTTGGAGAGGCTCGTTTTTCAATCCCTATATTAAATTTTTAAATACATAGTTAACATTTTTGTTCTAAAATATCAAAAATATCTTCTGCTAAAATCAATCACTTTATTGGTATTAAATTGTAATTTATATTAATGTTGCGGTTTCGTATTAATATTTATGTATATATGTAGATTGAAATATTATACTAATTAAATAAATAGCATCGTACGTTATCTAGGATAAGGGAAATTCCCTTTTATATGATATTGTAAACTACGTTGCATTGCAAAAATATTTGAGGTATTGATGAAAATGTTTCAACACTTTTTGTCAGTTTATTTTAATTTAATTTTATCAAAGTGTCATAGTTTGTTCGGGTATTTTTGTCTGATGGTGTAGTTGATATAAAGTATATTTAACTATATATAATTGTTAGATTGTCTCCAAGCTACAGAAATATTGGTGAATTCTCGCTCAACATCCAGAAACTCCAAGCATCCAGTAGTTATGTAGCGTAGAAAATGTATTGTTCTTGTGATATTTATTTTATTTTTTTTATCACTAACTAATTTATATAAGTAAATTTCTATTAATTAAGTAGTAAAGCAATTTAGTTTTCATTGACACCTGGCAAACTCTATTTGAGTTTTATTAGTAAATATCATATAACTAAATTATTGATATTCTAAACTTTTTTGCGTAGTATTATAATCAATGTTTAAATTATATTATATACTTTTATAAATAAATAATTAATTTCAACATTATTAATTTCCTTTTTTCTAGATCTGTATGAAATTGCCGATTAGTTTAAATTTTATTAAATTATGGTTAAATATATATTTTCAACTTTGGGTATGGTTGAATATATATTTTCAACTTTTTATTTTTAAATCTAGTTGAGTAGGTAAACAATTAATTAACTATTTACAGGAGAATGGTAACTAATGGAACAAGTGCTGTGAATTTAAATTATAACTTAACAATTTAAAATTTTTAAACATTCTTTTAGAATTTTACCTTAGAAGTGGGAGAGTTTACATAGGCAATTTCATAAAATGTTAATTTTTGTAATACCTGTATGTAATATATTGTGTTTTGATCATTAATATATATTAATTAATTTAGTTTAAAAATATTTAAAGGTTTCTCTTCCTTAATTTGCTAATAAATAATTCAATTTTCAGAATATAACATAGTTCCAGAATCAATCTTTAATATGGGGACTAAATTAATCCTGAATTTCAGAATTAGATTTTACTTTGATATTAAGGTGATTTATTAATTAAAATTAGTTTTCAGAGTTGCCTGGGAAATTATATATTGATTTTATTTGATGATTCTTGAATTACTTATAGTACCTAACTGAACTATTGATGATTTTAGGCTGTTGTGGTGCTGTATCATTATCATTTTTAAATTATTTATTATAAATTTTATAAAATAATTGAATTTTTAATTATTTATTCTCTTTTTCTTGATCGGTAGGAAATTTATGATTAGTTAAGTAAAATTTTATGTTTAAAATGGTGTTTAACGTTTATTTTAATTCTTGTTGCAGTGTGTAATAATTAATTAATTAGATATAGAAGGACCATGAAAAATAAAATAAGCGCTGTTTTTGTAATCTTAGCTTAGCAATTTTAAATTTTTCTTAAATATTTCATCAGGTAAACTAATGAAAGGCGGACAGGGGGACATTACAACATTAATAATTTTTTAAGTCCTGATTTAGATTTAGGGAGTCCTGAGTATCCGGCCCTGGATTCCAGAGAAATGATCATCTAATAATGTAGTTAGATTGTGCTGTCTTGTGCTAACTTATTTACTATATATTGTACTAATAATTTACTAACTATCGATCGCATTGGTGTCTGCAACCGGGTCGAGTCTGTCCCAACTAATAATCCTATCCTATCCTTCGGTTTTGTTATACATGTGTACGGGTGTACGGCGTGTGCCCGGGAGTCCGGGAGATCCTGCTATAATGCTTGGTCGTACACCCACAATCAATCAATCAATCTCTTCTCGGGATTTGAACTCGAAAGCTCCGGTTCAAACGCTGCAGCTTTAACGATTGGATTGGTAAACCCCCGATCAAGGGGCTTAATCTAAAATTTACAAATATACTCACAAAGGTAAGCATTATTCTGTTTATGGGAATCAAAATGCATTTTGACCAATCAGTGTTTGCTTTGACTTTCGTGCGTGTCAGAAATGCCTTTTTTCTCACATTTTATTTAATTTTGTATTCTTTTTCTATTTTATATTTATTATAATTATTTGCATGACTTTTATATGCATAAACTGAAGTGCCTAGCTAAAGAAACAGTTTAATGAAAAAAAAAAAAAAAATAGTAGTGGCTAACGTATTAACCGAATAAGGTGAACAAGAAAGAATAACGCGCGACAATAATGCAAGAACCGTAACGCGAGTAGCTGAATTATCGCAGGGATGAAAAGCGAAAAAAAAAACGGAGAAAAAATTGAAGAAAAAGTTTAGAGTACCATATCTACGGATCTTAAAAATTCGTTGTGAATAAAATAAATAAAAATAAATCCGAACACTAAATCATACCTGGGGCCCTAATCTCGAATTCCACGTCCATTTTCCACATGACATCTGTCAAAATTCATAAAAACGTTCGTAAATTTAAATTCCTGTATTCTTGAATTCGCTATGGATTTTTTTCGGTACTAAGGGAATATTTCCGATTGGGTGTAAGCAGGTGAAAAAAATTCCCCATATACGAAAACGTCAATAAAAAACTAAACACGCCCTAGTAAAAAATGGTCGAGTTTAGTTTTTTTTGCACCGAGTTTAGTTTTTTTGGTCAATCGAAAGAAAACGACAATAGATTTTGACAGATGAACACATGTGGAAAATGGTTGTGGAATTCGAGAATAAGGCCCCTGGACACGGAAATACACAACACATATGTGGTTCGGTACTTTTTAGCCAAAATACTTCAGGTGCTTGCAAACATTGAAGCTTGCCATCAAGTAAAACTGCAAGTACGGTAACAAAAGAAACTATCAACCTGCTTTGTTGTTGGAACAATAAAGAGTGATTGATAATGAACTTGAAAGTTTCTCCATTTTTTTCTAAACACAAAAAAATGAGAGTTGAAGGTGCGTACATGCTCCAATTCTGGTGAAAAAATGTACACCACGAAGTTAGCAAAATAGTAAAATTTTTAGTTAAAATTGGTTACCCTGGTGAACTTTTTGTTCTAGTTGGAAATAATTCAACTCATACAGCTAACTTCGTGGTGTACATTTTTTCACCAGAAAAGTATAGCAAGTACGCAGCTTCAAAGTAACTCTCTTTATTGTATTATTTATAAATTTAAACATAATGGCAAATTACGAGAATGAACCATTCCAATGGCTTCAGGTTGACTATGAGAGCCCATTAAATGAATTATTGAATTAAACATTTTCTATTAAAATTGAAAATAAAATAAACCCCTAAAATGTGTGTTATATATCGACGTAGTTAACCCGAAGTTCGGCCCGAACGGGTAAATCATTTTTAACTAACCTGACCAAAGCAGGTTTAGGCCAAGTCTAAATCGTAGAACATAGTACATAGGTTTGTAGAAAATTGGAATTATGTCTTAGCAACAAAGTGGCAGTTTTTCGATTTCTCAGTTTCTCAATCGTTTCGAACGCTAAACGATAGTTACTCTATTCAGTATATTAACTTAGAAAAAGTCCAACAGCTTCAATCCAAACAACTTGACGCAGTCATTTCAAGGGACACCGAAGACAATACTGAAAGTTTTCTTTATAACGTATGAGGAATAAAACAAGAAAATTAATTAAAATAAAATTTAAATTTTTTAAAATTTAATAATTTTAATTAAATTTAAAATTTCAATGTTTTTAAATAAAATAAGCCCCTATAATTCACAAAATATACTTAACAACTGTGTCATTTTACCAACTAGTTACAAAGATGTCATTGTTAGAACTAGATCGGTGCATTTAATTCGTAGTCACTTCAAGGATCTTGGATTTAAAAAATCGTTTATCTCTAAATCAATCAAACTGTTTGAGAATAAAGAATCCCACGACCCAGTTTTTTCAAAAGCGGTTTGAGAGAAATTTAATTTTGTCAAAAATGAATCTTGTAGCTAGATAATTTAGACATAAAGCAGTTATTACAGCCCTTTTATACCACAATGTTTATTGATGCAATATCAATTGCAATATCTAGCAGTGACTGAAATAACACTACAGTTAGCTTACGCAATAGCCGAATTTTTGAAAAGCACCATTTAGTGTACATTTAGTTAACAAGAGGTACCAAACGAATGTGCTGGATACGTCGGTAAAAAGCATTTAGAAATTTATCAAAACTAAACATTTCCGAATGTCGCTATTATTACACAAATAAATTATATAAATATTGAAAAATAAATAAATACAAAGCTATTTTTGCTTAATTACTATAAGCAAATTGTGAAAATTTAATAAATTTTTATTTTGTTAAATCTATTATGAATTATATTTTTCAATAAAAAGAAACCCAAAAGCACAAAGTAATTTTCTAGCACAGAGTGTATGGTGGAAAAATAAGTAGTTATAAAAAAATTAACGGTGTGTGTGTGTGTGCTTTTATCAAAATAAGAGTCATGTTTAAAAATAATGAATATTCTTTCGACTTTTATGAATTAAAACATGCTTATCTTTAATTTGTTTTGTAAAATATAAAACCAGCATAATCAATAAAAGGATTACACACAAAATATTTTCAACCAAATATTTGTTTTGTTTATTTATTTACAAAAAAATGATAAAAACCGAAAATACCTCAAAAATCAAATTCATACATAAATATTTCCATAATAAAATTAATTTCTTTTTTTTTCATAAATTATTCTTTTTTTGGTATGTGTACATTGTTTGATGGTGACCATACTTGTCTCATTTATTCGCCTAAAATTATTTTCGAGAGTTGGAAAAACAAGAAAAATTAATAAGATTTAGAAAATATTTCAATGAAATTCTTACGAAGTATTTTTGTTTGTAAAATGATACTCGTATAACATTTTATGAGGCTAGTGTAGTCAAGTTATTAACATAAATAATTCCTAGCTCATTTTATTATTGTTTCATAAAAAATCCTCTTCTCTTTTCTAATTAACGTTTTTTACATATAAAATGTTTTGTTTGTGTATCTTTCTAAGTCCAAAACTTAAAACAAAACAACAAAAACTCAACCCAAAAGAAAATGATTCAACTAAAATACAAAGAAAAAATAAAATAAAATGTTAAAGCCACAAAAAATAAACTAATTCTTAAATTTACTTACAAGGAAAATATTTAAATTCATAGTATTCTAAAAATGTTTCTATGTGCGTTCAGTTGGTTAAAAGTTTAGAAAACAAATTAAAATTTATAATAACCAAGTCAACACACAAAATAACATAAAAATCAATTAATTAAAAAATTAAAAAAACTTAAACAAAAATTTATTTTCTGGATTTTTTTGGCTTTTTTTGCATATTAAGGCAACATAAATAATACAAACTTGTAAAACAAAAAATAATTTAATAATGATAATTTTACATGAGCTTTTCAAAAATTTGGTTATTTTGATTTTCCTGGAACAGGACAAAAAATAATGAACTTACCTTTGAGATGTTTGACGTTTCACATAATTATCACGTACAAATTCTATGATTTGTTTCTGCGTTTTGCCACTATATCTGTAAATATGGAAAAGCATAAATTTAATTTCGTATTAAATAATTAACTTGTATCATCAATTACGGGTTTTCGTGATAAAATTTTAATGAGAATTTCTGGTGGAATATTTGAATGGAAGAATGAATGTATATGTATAAATGAATTTCGGATGAAGTGTACACGATTCTAGAAGCAAAAAATGTCATCATTTATGTAATGTAATAAAGAAATACTATTTCATAAAATTGACTCATGTGTCGGTCTCTATAAAACTAAACTTGCTAAGGATTTATATGGAATTTTATTCGTAGTGAAAATAAATTTGTATTACTAATTATTCGATATTTATAAGTTTATTATTTTTAGAAAAAGCTAGATTCTACATATAAAATCTATTTATTATGTACCAATATTTTTTCTTAATTAACCATCTCTTTAAATCAAAACAATAATTTTAATAATTTATATAAATTATATATTGATATAAATATCAATATACGTTGATATAAACATCAATATACGTACAAATAAGTTTTGAGGTTTTTTTTTATAACATCCACCGTTAGTACGATTTTTCCCATGTTTCAGGTAGCATACGGATTCCGCGTCGAAAAAATTAAGCGTCTTTTGAGGCGATCTAAGAATCGACCCAATTTCACGGCCCCATTTTTCATGGCCAGGCCATGAGTCATCGACCGGAACAAGTGGTAGTCGGAAGGAGCAATATCTGGTGAATACGGTGGGTGGGATAGGACATCCCATTGAAGCGCCTTCAAAGTTCCCTTAACGACTTTTGCAACATGTGACCGAGCGTTGTCATGCTGAAAGATCACTTTGTTATGTCTTTTGCAGCGTCTTAAAACTCGCTATGTAAAATTTCTTATTTCCTTTCTACACATCGAATAATAATTTTTACAACTGATCGATTTGAATAGTGAATAGAAAACTGAACATATTCTGATGATTATTTATTTTGCGTCGAACAAAGAAGAAAAGAAAAAATATTCTGTACTCAGTCAATTCAATACTACGAAATATTCTATTCGTTATTCAAACCAAGAGGAGAGTGAAACTAAAGAATGGAAGATTAATTTTGTTTAAGTTCTATTAAGGGAAATAAAATTTGTCGGTTTACACCAAATTATCATAAAATATTCGAATTTTTGGCCAAAATTATCATTGTTGGAACTCAATTCTCGATATAGCACCAAAAATAAATCAAAACTATTATACCCCTTGAATAAAACTTGTACATTTAATTACTATTCAAAAATTATTCACTAATTATTCATTCAGCAGTGAACAAAACAGAAGAAAAATATATTTCTATTCTATTCAGTAGATCGATTCTCTCATTTTGTTTCTTTTCTTCGCTCATTATTCATTTGTTACTGAATAGTATTCGTGAATTTTTGGTTTATTATTTTGATCGAAAAATAGAAAATAGAATTGAAAAATTCATTTAAAACTAGAAGAGAGGGAATAAAAACAAACTGAAGAGTAATTTTAAACGCTGGTCTTTTGGCATTATGCGGACGTTTGAAAATTTGAATCGCTTTTTGTCACTCCCAAAGTTTCAGCGAGCTCCTGTTGAGTTTGGCATGAATATTGGTCCAACAACGCTTAACGCGCGGTCCATCAAACTTTACTGGGCTCCCTGCGCGTTCTTTGTCACTGGTGTCAAAATAGCCACTTTTAAAACGCCTGAACCAGTACTCATATGTTTTTATTGATGAAGCATGTTCCCCATATGCTTCACACAGCAATCGATGTCCATCAGCTGCACTTTTTTTCAAATTAAAACAAAAGCAACGCTTCCTGCATATTGAGTTTTGTTGGCACATAGGTTGACATGGTTAAAGCACAAAAAAAATATGTTATTTACACTTCCGCGAAATGACACATACTGATTTTTGGTAAATGATGACGCTTTAACATGAATATAGTTAGTTACAAGATGGTCGGTGGTTTGGCGACTATTGGAGGGGGGGACAAAAGTTGAGTAGATTAATCTACCAGCTCCGTAACCTTCCAGTAGGGTGCGCATCACGTGAGCTGTTCTGGTCTTGTCATTAGGCAGCTGCGTGATGGGTACAATTGTGTAAGGGGTAACCTGTTCACAATTCGCAAGTGTACGTACTGCCTTCTCGTGGCAACCACTGGTAACTAAGGCCACTTGGCACATTTTTGGCCATTTGGCACAGGCTAAAGTACGGCGCTAAAGGAGAAAACCTTGACAAAAAACCCTAATCTAAGGTGGAACAGCATATGCCGAAAGATGAATGGCTGATAGGTTAATCAGTCCAAAATATGCGGACTCTGGAAACCAGGCACCTTTCAGTTTTATTTAGCCTTCCTGTAGTAAAGCTGGGTGACCTACAGGTGATTTGCAATTCCGAGCAACTCGTAAGAGTAAAATCAAACGGAATACGGGGCAGGAGTAGGAATATACGAGAGTGGGACAACCCTCTCGAGGTCCTTGAGTTCCACTGCTACCATCTTTCTAGCGGAACTACATGCTGTAGTAAACATCTAGGAGGGAGAGCAATAAGCCCAGATAGTATGTATCACGTACCGGGAGGCAGTATCGTCAGGTTCATTAAGAACCTGAATATTGATTGGACGGATAATTAAGCAGAGGCCAGCACAATAGATCTTTTAGGTCGCAGTGCGAAATGGCTGATCGCCCGCATGGCCTCCCCAATAATAATAATAATAATAATACAAGATGGTCCGATGCGATTTAATACTAGTTACGCCATCAATGGTAAATCCCTCAAAACTAATTTGTACACCCAATACTACTGATTTGTTTATAAGTATAACTGACATTTGCTGAATTGTCTTTGGCGGATTTGTAAAATCCGTTTTAAGTTAGGTCTATAAATTATAAGATTACCCAGCAGACGATTCAAGCCTTACAAAGGTATATAAAATACCTGGTAATGCTTGATTGGCATATATTGCAAATGGTAATTGATGTCTATGTCCCGAAAAGATTTATTTAGAATGGTTCTCGAATATTTTAGAACGCCTTTATATATAAAAAATTGTTAAACAAAAATTGTTCTACTAACCTGGCGAGGTGCCATCATACCTTTTACTATAATTATTTACAATGGTAAGTAATTTTAAGTTGAAAGGTTTTCACCTGATCATAATAAACAAACGTAATAATTCTCAAAGTTTTTTTGTAACAAATTCAAAATAAAAAAATTTAAATAATTTTTTTTTGAATTTAAAGTCAAAGAATTGACTTTTTATAATGTACCGATGATACATCAGCTGATGCTTTTAGATAATTACAAATCATATTTAATTGTGTCCCAATGATTGTTTGTGAAATATCTTTTATTTTAGGATTCACCTCAAACAGAAATAAATTTAAGGTCGTTGAAGAAAAAGACCCATCAGCTGTTGAATTTGAGTAAGTATCATTCGGCTTATTCGGCTGGCTATTGATTTGATATTAATTGTTTGCCTCTTTTAGTTGTTTAATCTCTGCGATGGTCGGCTTGAACACCGATGCCTCAATGTCATTTAGACCTAAAGATGTTTGGTTGGACGATGATGGTCTTGGTGCTATTCGTGAGAAAGGTAGCACACGCTAACGATACCTATCCAAAAGAACAAGATAATCGTATAGTGCCTGCATAACTACGAGGAAAATCTCCAATCGACTATGCAGATGAAAGAAACGAGAATGCCACAAATAACAGGCACTCAACATCCAAAATTCTAACAATAGACATCCGAAACTCAACATCCGAAATTCAAGCGATATCTAGGTTCTAGAGATGGTGGTTTGGCGTCTATTGGAGGGGGGGGATCAAAGTTGAGTAGATTAATCTACCAGCTCCGTAACCTTCCAGTAGGGTGCGCATCACGTGAGCTGTTCTGGTCTTGTCATTAGGCAGCTGCGTGATGGGTACAATTGTGTAAGGGGTAACCTGTTCACAATTCGCAAGTATACGTACTGCCTCCTCGTGGCAACCACTGGTAACTAAGGCCACTTGGCACATTTTTGGCCATTTGGCACAGGCTAAAGTACGGCGCTAAAGGAGAAAACCTTGACAAAAAACCCTAATCTAAGGTGGAACAGCATATGCCGAAAGATGAATGGCTGATAGGTTAATCAGCCCAAAATATGCGGACTCTGGATACCAGGCATCCTCCAGTTTTATTTAGCCTTCCTGTAGTAAAGCTGGGTGACCTACAGGTGATTTGCAATTCCGAGCAACTCGTAAGAGTAAAATCAAACGGAATACGGGGCAGGAGTAGGAATATAAGAGAGTGGGACAACCCTCTCGAGGTCCTTTATCTCCAATGCTACCGTCTTTCTAGTGGAACTAAATGCTGTAGTAAACATCTGGGAGGGAGAGCAATAAGCCCAGATAGTATGTATCACGTACCGGGAGGCAGTATCGTCAGGTTCATTAAGAACCTGAATATTGACTGGATGGATAATTAAGCAGGGGCCAGCACAATAGATCTTTTAGGCCGCAGTGCGAAGTGGCTGATCGCCCGCATGGCCCCCCCAATAATAATAATAATAATAGGTTCTAGAGATAGATATCGCTGCTTAAGAGAACTAGCTGTAAACGTTCATCCGTATAGCCCCGCTACTCGCAACCAATCCGGTGTATTAATTAAGATGGACGTTAAAACCGCCATCAACCGCTATATAAACGTCGAGATGACCCATCACCGCGATATCGCAGATGAAAAATTACAGGACACCCGGTAAGGATGGTATCTGCAACGAAATGCAAAAGTAAAGACGTTGAAAGGAAACTAACCACATACTGTCAGTCAGTGCAAGAAAAGCTAATAGAGCCGCCAGTTAATATATTGGCACCGGTGTATATGTGGTATCTTTTGTTAATAATGGAATCAGATAAAATAATTTTACAAATTTTTTTAATTCAAGTTAATAATTGAAATTACCTAACTTTTATTTCGTAAGTCACAGACTTATGAAAATCTAAACAAATTCAGTTTTAGTTCTGTCGGTACCCACAGATAATCAATTTTAATCTTAAGATGACACATAAAATAACATAAAAGTACGACAATCACACAACAAAATTATATTCTAAATTATCAAATTTATATTATTCCACTTTTGACCTTTTTTATTCGATCGTCTTTAAGGTCGTACTATTTATTAAAATGTCTATAGACAAAATATTTAAAAAAAATTGCTTTTCTAAATATCTAATGTATTGTTCGTTTCAATTAAATAATATGTACATACATAATAATGACAGTAATTTTTGAATCAAGCCAAATTTCAAGCAGTAAAAAAACCAATATCGAAGGTCAATTCGATTTTGTTAAAGCAAATGTGTTTTACAATATTACGATTATATGTTTTGAATAAATTTGTATTAGAAATTTTTAACATACACAAATATTATAACTTACCTAAATGAGCTGCCTCTTGATAATACTCGCGTCTTACGTCTTGGATAATTTAATACTGCGGTACACCGGAAAAATCCATGATTTTCAACACATTTTTTCCAGAAATTTTTACACTCATTTCGCCCGTCGAAAAAAAATTCGACTGTGTCTTTGTAATACCCCTATATATAAACAAATTCGTTTAAAAAAAAAGAAAAGAAAATATAAATTGTCTTACATATAGTAAATATGTATCTAATTTGTCTTACACATCCTTCTTGATGTAATTTAATTAAAAATCGCTTTCGTTTAAATGAAATTTTCCGTATTTTTGCCCAAGAAAATGTATTTATTCGAGTTAAATTTTGAAAGACAGCTATACCCATATGTGCAACAGCCAAATTTAGAGGTACACCTTCAACATCCTTTGCTGCATGCATTTTCATTCCAAACAGTTCACAACGGCGTGCAGTCTCTAATAAATTTAAGTCGGCCTCGGCTGGTGATTGTCCAAAATGTTTTTTATGATTTTCCATAATGCGTCGCTGAAATGTTGAATCCTGATGTGGTACAAATCGATACGACGATAAATATGTATGATCAGGATAATCTTCAGGCACATAATCACCACACGATGCTTGCACTATATAGCTTGCCATTAGGGCCGCTGTATTATCATTGCATTGTAACACGCCGGTTGCTAAATCACGTTTGATTTGTAAACAAAATAAAAATCGTGTAAATTCTTCTTCTAATTGAGCTGGATCGGGTGTATAAAATTTAACACAAAAACGTAATACTGGTTCGATTAATGATAAACCTACTTGTCGATTTAATGCTTTTTCGAGATCAAGCCAATACTTATAAGTAAGAAGAAAAAAAAAATAATTTCAATTTTACAAAATAAACGATCAATGTGCAAATAATACATACTTTTGTGGTTGATCCAGTCTCTTGGTATTCCAGTCCAAAATAATCAGCCTCAAGCAAATTTAATTGTCGACACACCTGTTCAAATAATACTTTTCCAAGTGCTTTTGCCTATTTGATTGAAAAAAAAAATAACAAAACAAAAAACCTAATATAAGTACAAATAAAACAAATAAGCTAACTGCAATTTTAATCAATTTTTTGTTTTAGTATTTATTAAATAAAAAAAAATACTAAATAAATAAGAAAGATTATATCAATATAGAGAATACATCAAATAGTCTAATGAATAGAATTCCATTTTGATGGGAACAATATTTCTACTGAATAGATCAATATGTATTTGAAGAGATCTAAGTAAGGTCGATATCGGATCTGGATAAACTAGAAAATATATATTTTCATTATGTTGAATATACTTATTAGTGTATTTCCTTGATAAATTTACAACAACAATTGCATAGGATAAATCTCCGCAAGAATAATATTGACCCAAAAAAAATTGGGTTTATTTAAACATAATTCTAATTCTTGGTTATGATACCTGCCACCAGATTCATAATACATATTAATAAGCGTATTTTGTTGGCCAAAATTTAATTCGAATTATTTTGGGTTAATTTATTTTCCAAGAAAATAGCCAATTTGATTTAATTGACAAAAGCCAACCTTTCGAAATAAAATATAAATTTACTATGTATTATGACTCTGGTGGCAGGTATCATAACCATGAATTAGAATTATGTTTAATTAAACCCAATTTTTTTTTTGGGTTAATGTTATTCTTGCGGGGATTTATTATATGCAATTGTTGTTGTAAATTTGTCAAGGAAATACGCTATATGTCGATTTCGAATGATTTTGTCCCCTCATTCGATTACACTAAATAGAGTACCCTATTTTTTAACGTCAATCGAATGAAAATATTTTATTGCACTAGTGTTTAATTGTGTGTGTTTGGTCGAAAAATATCAATAATAATAAAAATAAATGGAGAAACTAAATATAAATTTAGAAGATTACAATTTGGTGTTTAATGTCTAGGGATGTGTTATAATGAGTGGGGCTTGGCGGTGTTGAAATAATTTAACGGCCAAATTCAAAATGCCACCATTCAAATCACAAAATGTCATGAATAATAATAGCCGCCTAAAATCAAAATGTCATCACGACAAATCACAAAATGTCATAAATCAAGTAGCCCCTAAAATCAAAATGTCATCACGACAAATCAAAATGTCATATTCGTCGGTGTGTGTAAAAAGAGGGGTTACTCGACCAAAAAAACTAGAGTAGCAAAAATTGCACTAGTGCAAAACTAGTACAAACAATTTTTACCCTCATGCCGAGTTTACGACCATTTTCTGAAGAAAAATTTTCAACAGGCAACCAATCGACATATTCTATTTTGTAAACAAATTTCCCCTTCCGAACATAATTCTTTTGTTTTCCATTTAAAATATATTCACTCATTCCACACGAGTCGTGCTTACGCTGTTGCAATTCTTCGTCTCTTATCTCTTTGCACTGTTTTTGCCTATAAACTAAATTTTGTTTATAGGCAAAAACAGTGCAAAGAGGTAAGAGACGAAGAAATGCAACAGCGTAAGCGTGACTCGTGTGGAATAGGTGATTGAGTGCGAGTTTACGACCATTTTCTGAAGAAAAATTTTCAGCAGATTCAATATATTTTAAATGGAAAACAAAAGAATTATGTTCGGAAGGGGAAATTTGTTTACAAAATAGACTACGTTGATTGGTTGCCTGTTGAAAATTTTTCTTCAGAAAATGGTCGTAAACTCGCACGCAGTGCGAGTTTACGACCATTTGATTAAAATTTTTCAGTGCGAGTTTACGACCATTTTCTGAAGAAAAATTTTCAACAGGCAACCAATCGACGTAGTCTATTTTGTAAACAAATGTCCCCTTCCAAACATAATTCTTTTGTTTTCCATTTAAAATATATTGAATCTGCTGAAAATTTTTCTTCAGAAAATGGTCGTAAACTCGCACTCAATGCATTTTTTTTTCAATGGGACGGTTTGACAGCCAGTAGAGTACTATTTTTACCCTTCGAATGAAAAAATTTCTACAATCGAATTCGACATAAATTTATATTTTATTTCGAAAGGTTGGCTTTTGTCAATTATATCAAATTGGCATTTTCTAGGAAAAAAAATAAACCCAAAATAATTCGAATTAAATTTTGGTCAATAAAATACACTTTATATCGATAATTTTAAGCTTTATTACAAACATACATTGATTACTTCCGATTTCGCCAAAAATCTTGTGATTTATTTAGATAAAATTCAATAGCTGGATTGTGGTTTGTTATTTATATTCGATTAGGTAAATTAGCAAAATGGTTTTGCAAAGTAGGGTTGCAAGTAGAGTTTCTCTGGCTCAAATTACTAAAACAAATGTAGAATTAGTGAATTATAATTTTTGTTACCAGTAACCAGAATTAAAATGATAAGACGCACTGAAGTGCTTGCACTTAAGGAGGCAAATAATCAAGACAAAAACAACTTCTAACTACATATCTGGGGGATATTTGAAATTTCTGGAAGATTTCTCAGGTATCTCTGAAAAACAAGATCAAATTTAGCACATTCTAAATATGTACTGTAATACTTAATTAACAGAATTTAACTTATTTAAATCTAAATCACTGCAACCGGCTATAACTTAATATTTCAGTAAATATATATTGTTAGTAATATGTATAAGAAAAAATAGTTAGCACAAGACAATACAATTTCTAAACTATGCGTCGTTGGATGCTTGAATTTTCTGAAAATCCAAGTCAGGTTTCTCAGGTATTTCTGAACAATAACCAAATAAATCTATTATTTTATTACTAGGTAATCTTTAATAACCAACTGGTTCGGTCCCTGCTCAATGAAACACAATTCCTAATCTACTTCAAAATTAATTAATAATTAAAAAATCAACCCCTGACACCGTAAAAATAAATTAAATTAAGCATCTAAATTGCATGGCAGCCGAATCAGGTCCTTGGAGAAACATCTGGCAATCTAAATTAATCACTAAATTTAACAAGCCTTAAAATAATAAAACTCCAAAAATGGAAAATTATTTATAAAGAAAAAAATAAATTAACCGGTTTGACCCAGCTAAATCGAACAAATTTAGATTTACATAAATTAAACGTCATGTTGCAAAATTAATCTATTACATTCCGTGACCAATCGTCCTAAAATTTTATGATGACCAACCATCTTTGGTTACTTGGGTACAAATTTCCACCACCAGTAAAGTAAATGCGCTTTTAAAAGCCACATTTACGCAATGATAGAATCTGCATATTTACATAATGTTATTAAAAAACAAACATTTCTAGAAACAACAAGATGCTGCCACATAAAAATATTATAACAACCTCTTGCTTGCCTACTACGGCCACAAATTCAATAAGAATTAAATAATCGTTTGTAATTTAAAAGTTTCAGCGAAAAAATCTTTGGTGCGTTAATTTTTCGTAGCAGTCTGTTTATTATATTGGGTGTGCGAAAATGACTCCGCCCTTTCTCAATTGGTGTCGTTATTTTTATTGCTTACGTAAACTATAAATGCGCAATACTTGTATTCTATAGTACTTGATGTCAGCTATCAAACGCAGTATTTGCTTGTGGAAATTTACGGTGAGCATGCTCCATCGAATACCACGTGCAAAGGATGGATTCGACGATTTAAAAATGATAATTTTGGCATTGAAGATAAAGCACGGAAAACCACACAAAAAATTTGAAGATGCTGAATTGGAAACGTTGTTGGCTGAAGATTCTTCTCAAACACAATCAGCATTGGCTGTAGCATTAAATGATGATCGATCAACTGTTGCAAAACGTTTACAAAAAATCGGAATGGTTCAAAAAACTAACAACTGTGTTCCACATGAATTAAAAGAAAGAGACCTCGAACGTCGAAAAACTATTTGTGAAATACTGATTCAAAGACAACAAAGAAAAGGTTTTCTGTATCGGATAGTTACTGGATGCAGCGTGGTGAAGCTGGTCCATCGCAACCAAAGCGGGATATCCATTGCAATAAGGGTATGCTCTGTATCTGGTGGGATCAGAAAGGTGTGGTATATTATAAACTGCTGGAATCAGGTGAAACTATCAATGGCGACGTGTACCCACAACAACTAATACGTTTGAAGCGAGCTATAGAGGAAAAACGACCAGAATGGGTGAATAGACATAACAAATTAATTTTTCAGCATGACAATGCAAAACCACATGTTGCAAACATTGTGAAAAATTATTTACAAGGACTGGACTGGGAAGTTCTACCCCACCCGCCGTATTCACCAGACATAGCTCCTTCAGAATTACTAGTTATTCCGGTCGATGCAGTCGTCTTTTTCTGAACAGCGGTTCAGTTCTCGCGCAGAGATCGAAAATTGGCTTAATGATTGGAACGCCTCCAAGACCAAGATTTTTTCAGAGAGGGAATCCGTAAACTGCCTGAAAAATGGAGGAAACTTGTAGCTGCAAATGGAGCATACTTTCAATAAATAATTCTTTCATTTTCTAAACAAGCAAATGTGTTTTATTTTACAAAATTTTTATTTTTATTTGTACAAAAAAGGGCGGAGTCATATTCGCACACCCAATACAATAGAAAAAGATTAGGTTTCAAGGCCGTGGCTTATATCACTTTTAATTAATTAAATAAATTTTTTTTTTAAATTTATTCTAAAACCAATTTAAATTAACTCTTAATTTTTATTTACAAATAAATAAACAAATCAAAAAGACTTTCATTTGTTTGGTTTAATATTTATTAAATCTTTTAATATCAAACCACTACAAAAATTGATTTCCAATTTTAAGATAAAGAGATTGAAATATTTAGCCTTTGTAAAAATCGGGAAATCTATTATAATAACAATTCATAACAAAGGTAATCAGACAAAATCATCGTGATTAATTATCCGTGTAAATTGACAAAAAAAACGCAAATTAAATCAATATTATAAAGTAAAAGTCATTGTATTTAGATTTATATAGAGGTAATTAGTGGGTTACTAAATACAACAAGAAAATTGATTATGCTCGATGCAAAATGCAATTAGTATGTTATGTAAGCAATAACGCTTTACACACTCAGCTATACATCATAAAAAACAGTAAATCATATCAATAAAAAACTACATATACTTTGTACATATGTAGCGCATATTGTATAGTTTGCAGAAGGGTGTTAGGTTAATTAAGCCAGTTACAACAATTAAATTATCAATTACATTTTGCGATATACTATATACTAATAAATTAGCGATATTGCAGTATTAAAAAAACCACTTTCAATTTATCATTTCCGTTTGATTGGAATAAAGTTCATTGCATTTTGTTCGCTTCGATTATAAAAGGTCATCTCTTAGTGAGATCGATTAAAAAACATAAATAACTAGATCATTTTAGAAGTCACAAGATACGCAGAGATTTATTATATTTTAACACTTAACGGACGACGTCGGTTACGTAGATTTACATTTTTTCATTCCAACTTTGAAAGACGTTCAACTTAGATTCACATTTGTCTACTTAAGTTTTATTTTAATTTCTTCAAAAATGCCCGGAAACCGAGAAAGATAGAGAAAAAACAACCTCGCCCCTTAAGTGTTAAAATCGTTAATTTAGAGAACAGAGGCTAGTTTAAATTCTAAGAAAAGGTTGTATGATATTAAAGACATGTTATTCATTGTTTCTCATTCAAGCATTTATTGCAACCCTGTCGTTTTCGCTTAAGCGCCTTCTACAGGGTGGCTGAGACCAAGTGTTACCAAATGAAAACGCTGTAATTTTTTTAATTTTGATTATTTTTTATTGAAATTTCGTGGAATATGTTGAAAACATATTACATTTTATGAAAAACATGTTACTGCTCGATATGACCTCCTTTGGCTTTGATTATTTGATTCAGTCTTCCATAGAAAGCATTGCATGCTGACCGAACGTGGGCTTGCGGAATTTTATTCCATTCTCGAACAAGAGCTGACTTCAATGCATCAACACTTTCGTATTTTTTAGTGGACACCTTACTCTCCAAAATGGACCATATGGAGAAATCCATGGGATTCAAGTCTGGTGAATATGGTGGCCATTCTTTCGACGAAATCAGCCGCGGAACGCAATTTTGTAAAAATTGCTGTGTCGCTCGAGCTTTGTGTGACGGTGCCGAGTCCTGTTGGAATGTCCAACGGTTCGTACCAAAGTGTTTACGTGCCCAAGGTAGCAAAGCATCGTTTAGGATCTTTTGGCGGTACATCTCTTGGTTTACCTTGACTCCATGTTCGATGAAAACCAGAGGAGTGCGTCCATCTGCAGTAACTGCAGCCCAAACCATAACATAAGCTGGTGATTGCTTGCGCATGGCAACTCTTGTGTCCAAATTATCGTTGGACTTGTCCTCTAACCAAACACGATCATTTTGTTTATTCACATGCTGTTGAATGGTGAAAATTTTCTCATCAGAAAAGACAATTTTTGGAATCTCATCACGTTCGGCCAAGGCCTTCAATGCTCGTGTTCTTTCAAGCCTAACTTTTTTTGTGCCTCCGTAAGATCTTGAACTTTTTGTATCTTGTAGGGCTTCAAGTGTAGTTCATTTTTCAATATGGTTTGAATGCTGTATCGTGAAACATGTAGACGTGCGGCTAATTGATTGGCACTTTGACGAGGATTTCGTTGGATTCGTTTCTTCACCTTTCGTATCATTTCTTTTGATGTTGCTGTCTTTTTAGGACCGCCTCTGTTGCGTTTAGCGATGCTACCAGTTTCGTTGTATCGAGTTATGGTTCGATACACAAACATTTTATTCACATTCAAATGCTGGAGCTGACGAACTATTGCTGTTTGTGAATTTCCACCCAAATACAGTGCAATTACACTATTACGTTTGAATTCCATTACGATTTTTTTATTAAGATATTAATTTAGAACAATTATTTATTGACCACATATAAACAACTAACCAAACTTCAATCTGTCAAAAAATTAATGCGCGAAAATGACAACTACACAAATGACAGCAGAGTGAAGTTAGTAACATTTGGTCTCAGCCACCCTGTATTTTATTAGGTATACCTATGTCAAAGCCGCGATAATTTATTCTGCATATACCTTCTGCATATAAAGGGTGGTAGATTGACATCAAACTTAAAATAAGAGTTTTTCAAGTGATCATGTATTATTTAATTTTTAATTCTTATTAATTATTGGGGTGTTATTATATGAGCCGATTATTTTGAAAATGGTTTTTATAAGTCGATGTTTTGTTAAAATGAGATAATGTTGAATATCAATAAATGCACCTACACAGGATTTAAAATATTATCTGATTTATTACACAAGTATTAGGGATTTAATTTTTTTATTTTGACTATTATTTACCGATAAGAAGATCTTAACTAAGAAATATCTATTGTTACTCATTTCATTGTCAGAATTTTTTTGAAAAATTAATTTAAAAAAAACGCCATATATAGAATAGAATTGCCAATGCGATAAGTATGATGCACTATGTCACCGGAATGAATTATAAATAATTAAAAAATAATTATTTTCTTAATTTTCGTGGGTATTCATGAGGCTAAAATTTATTTATATAAAATATATAATGTATGTAGTATAATGTGGAATAGTTGTAGAATTCTGCAAAAAGAGAAAGAAGGCATACCCATAACAATCCCACGAAAGGAAACATAAGAAATGCAAGAACTGGGGCAGCCACCTCCTAGAAGCTGACCACAGATCACATCAATACAATTCGTATCATCCTCGAACAATCCAACGAATAGTCCTCACTGTACCCTACTCTTCGTGCTTGGAACTCAGTCAAAAAAAGCGTAACCTGGAAGGCACCTTTTGATATGGGTATTCCGAAGATATGGGTGTTTGTTATCATAAGAGTGATAACTACTGTAACACACGAGGAATAAGCGAATGAATTGTACTACATATCTCCTTTACTGTTGCTCATAGAAATGAACAAGGTCCCACGCAAATTAGACTAAGCAACACCACACGGAATTTAATGAAAATCAACAAGACGTCCGATTGATCTAGGTTACGCAAACGATAGGACTATGCAGCAGAAAGCAAAAGAGTTTTCACATTTGGAAAATATCGTGACGATCATCACCAATTTAGTACACAGCAAAATACGTTCGTTGAGATTTATGCAGTACAATCTATTAGAGAGTACCTCATCGATTGTTTCGAAGTTTTCCAATGATAAAGAACACAAAAAATATGAGTCACGTAATCTTTTTAGTGCTAGCTCGCTAATATAAGGGGTAAAAAGTACCCCGAAAATATGTATTTTCACCCCTACAAAATAGGGGATGTAACCCTTAAAATTCGATTGACCATGTATTACTTCTAATCTTTATAACAAAAATTTTCCATTTTGTTTTATCAAATAATTGTTAATGGTATACGCGATATTTTAAAAAATGTGTTTATGGGGTCAAACAGTGTGGGTAGCTTTTACCCCTTATATGAGTTAGCACTAAAAAAAATTCTTTAACATTGAAAAACTTCGAAACAATCGATGAGGTACTACTGGGGTACCTTCCTTGTAAGTAAAAGAACCGGAAATTCCAATTTTCGTTATTTTTTCATTTTCTAATACTATTTCCACAACCTTTAATCTATGTATAGCTTACTATAACTTTGTCTGTCTGTAGGGGTCAATCTGGCCCCACTGATATCTTCATATATTTCATAGGGAAATTAAATAAGAACTACCAAATTATCAAATTTACAAGTAATTTAAGCCCTCCTTTCATTGTATTGCGTGTATAATATATTAGTTGATCTTATGACATTTAAATAATAAGAAACGTATTTTTTCAATTTTAAAATCGATTGGGGTCAATTTAACCCTAATACACAGAGAGAAGGTTAAAATAAAAAGACCAGGATTTTGGAAAAAAATGTCAAACTACTTGGCATATTTACCACCAATATCAATAGGTGAATAATTTGTAATTGTATTAAAGCAAGATTTGAAAATTAACAAACTAAATGCGATGATCATATGACTAGCCGATGCTAATTGGATATAAAATATTAAAAATAATAATAATGTGCAAGTTTTTTTGGGTGGTCCAATTCGGATTTGGGTTTAATTTGGTGTGATTTACAAAAATAATTTGAATCAAGTTGTTTTGTTGTAATTCATATAAAATTAAATTCAAGACCGATTGGATCACGATTATTATCTGCTCTAGTTAACGATAGCAATTATCGAATTAAGTTAATTAAAACTCAAATATTGCCAATTGTTTTAATTATTGGGGGTACGAATAAGTTTTGAGGTTTTTTTTTTATAACTTCGAAGCTTTATTCAGAGAAATTAGTACAATGTATTTTATTCAATGTATTGTCCATCGTTAGCTACGACTTTTCCTACCTTTCAGGCAGCATACGGATTCCGCGTAGAAAAATTCCTAGGTAGTCTTCTGAAGCGATCCAAGAATCCACCCAATGTTCGGCTTTTTCGTAAGCAGTGAAGTGATGCTCGGCCAGACCATGAATCAATGACCGGAACAAGCGGTAGTTGGAAGGAGCAACGTCTGGTGAATAAGGCGGGTGGGGTACGACATCCCATTGAAGCGCCTCCAAAGTTTCCTTGACGACTTTTGCAACATGTGGCCGAGCGTTGTCGTGCTGAATGATCACTTTGTCATTTCTTTTGGCATATTGTGGGTTTTTGAGCTTCAATGCTTAATTGCATCAATTGTTGTTAATAAAGTTCTTCAGTGATAGTTCCGTTAGGCTGGAATAGCCCATAGTAGATCACTTCGAACTGATCCCACCAAATGCACAGCATTAGCTTCTTGCCATGAATATTTGGTTTGGCCGTTGAAGTTGATGCATGACCGGGCTTACCCCAAGATTTTCTGTGCTTTGTGTTGTCTAGTGGATTCACTTTTCGTCCCCTGTCACGATTCGATGCAAAAACCGTTCGGTTTTTGCCTTTGGAACAGATCGTCGCTACCATCGCAAACTATCGAATATGAAAAAAATATTTTTTTTATATAAGCTACTTAGCTCTAGAATTAAGCATTTTGGACATTTTTTAGCTTTTGATAATCGTTCTGACAAAGTTTCGAATATTAAGCGCATTTCTTTCAATGTATCTATGTCAAATTATGGAATATTTTTTGACGTTCTGAAAAGGAAATTTTCACATTCAATAGTTTACGATGGTAGCGACGAGTTGTTCGGACGTGAAAAAACGGCGTTCGTTGTATTCTGTTGAGTTTGGTATGAATACTGGTCCAACAACGCCCCCAACTCAGCGTCTCAAGCATGTTCCCCCATGTGCTTCACACAGCAATCGATGTCCATCAGCTGCACTTTCCTTCAAATTAAAACAAAAAAGCAGCGCTTCCCGCAAATTGTTTTGTTGGCATAAAGGTTGACATGGTTAGAGCACAAAAAAAATATGTTGTTTAAACTTCAGCGAAATGACATATTGATTTTTAGAGCGAAATGATGACGCTTTAACATGTATATTACAAGATGGTTATAGCCGATTTAACAATCCATCTTTACACCCAATAGATAAGTTAGATAACACATTTAGAACGTCCTTCAAACGTAATATCATACACAAAATGTTCAAATGTGTTACTTTCTTCTGGACATACCCAAGAACAAAAGATTAGTCCCGCATTATAAAAAAGCGACATCGCTGATAGTAAGGGCTGTAATTGGCAAATGGGGCACGCTTCATTGGTATTCATTGACAGAAATTCAATGCAAACTATTATCTAACCGTTATTAGAGAAGAATTTATTACCAGAACATCGTGAACTAATATAATAGGCGAAAAGTTGCTTTCCAATTGACCAACCGCAAGCACCCACTAGCAAACCGCTAGTAGAAAGGTTTTTGTCTTCGCTCAATGAACTACTCGTAACTGCTCTTGCTATTTTTCACGAGCAGTTACAAGCATCTACGCATAATTTCACCGCTAGACGGTTGAGAGTAGAACCGCTTGATAAACCGCTTTTTTATGTCAAAAATATTTATTTTTATTGTGTCAAAAATAAAAAGTTTTCTATCGCATTTATCAATATGTTAAAACGTCATTGTAAAAAAAATTTAATCGGAAGTAAATATATAATATTACTGGATATTTGATAAATTATACTCTTGTGTACTTTTCTATTGTACGTTTTACGTTAACTATTCACCAATTCCACACGAGTCGCGCTTACGCTGTTGCATTTCTTCGTCTCTTATCTCTTTGCACTGTTTTTACCAATAAACTAAATTTTGTTTATTGGCAAAAACAGTGCAAAGAGGTAAGAGACGAAGAAATGCAACAGCGTAAGCGCGACTCTTGTGGAATGGGTGATTTTGTGTAATACTCCTGCCTGTTTCCATAAATATGAATTAAATCCTTAGTTTCGGTGAATTGCAAAATTTTTTTTATCTTCTCATTGTCTTTCATTTTAATTTTTAATAGTTCGTCGCACCAAAGTTTTGACAGCAATTGCAAAACATATACGATTTATAGGGTATTTTTACTCACGTCATCCATTTTAATCGTTCCAATCGACCGTAGCAAGAACAAAAACCTTTCTACAACTATTATTAAATTTCGAAAATATAAGTAGATTTCATTTGTATTTTGAGGTCGATCTGTCTTTTAGTTTCCATTTCGCAAGCAACAAAATTGACGCATACTGCAGGCATTTTCTGAGGAATGGATAAATTTCAAATTCGCGGTGCAACTCATTATCATTATTTGAAAGGCTTATCAGGAATGGATACCTAAAAGTATATGAATCTAACTTTGGACGGGTCTATACCATTATATGAAATTGTCCTTTTATGGATCGGTGAATTTAACACTTGAATACCATCATATGAAAAAAAATTATTACAAAAATGGAAGTCTTTTCACATTAGAATCCAAACCAAATACCCCCATTTGCGATTTTAGGAGATAGTAGTATCAACATATTACAGGCAATGTGAGAGTAATCCAACTTTATGGTTAGAAGTTTTCAATACTGTCAAATTATTAACGTGTGACCTACGGGTAGGTCACGTGGCAGTCAATGTGTTAAACATGGTCGCACAAGTCGTTTTTATGATAAATCCGGAAATAGTTGACAACACCAGAAAATGTATTGAGTAATTGTAAAGTGAAGTTGAATGAGATTGTTGACATCGTAAATATTTCAAAAGAACGTAAAGAAAATATATTGCTTGGACATTTATATACGTAGCTTAAGGCAAGATGGGTGCCACGTTCGCTCATTATCGGTAAAGAAAGCGTACCTACGCGTAGTAACCACTTCACAGCAATGTTCAGGATGGGAAAAAATCATGTATTTAAAAAAACTACAAATCATTTGATTTTTGTTTTATTTAAATCAGATTGTTTTGATTTACATCAGCTTTTTATTTTACATAGTTTTGGCGATTATTTTTAATTTGTTGGACCAAAGAAATATAAATTTTGCAGTAAAACTTAAAAGGTTTTTCTTAATTATGTTTAAAATATTTTAAATCACAATAATTCAATAAAAATGTTCAAATTATTGAAAAATACATAATAAAATAAAAAGAATTTAATTAAATTTTTTAATATCAAATTATTTTAGTATTTTGATATCATAAAAATTCAGTAGTTGTCACAACCATGATTCATTCATATATGTATTGCTTCATCTCCAAGATGTGGCTTATAATTGCTTCGGAAATTTAGTTAGATAGATCTTCGTATAAATCGCGTCGTTCATAATTTCGAATCTGACTTTATGTCTATAATACCATAGACAGACAACAGTTTAATAAATTCGATTTAGCAAAGCCTGTTCAAGTATTCAAAGCAAAAAAAAAACGCGTTTAGCTACTGAGGTAGACATACTAGGACTGAACTCGAAAAATTCACTAAATTCGTTTTATCTTATGGCTGTATGATACTCACTTTTTTCCCCACTTTTTCAGTGACTAGGAAAGACAAACGGAGTGAGATAAAAAATATATACACAAAATATTTGTGAGAGTGAGTGTATACACCATAGATTTGGAAAAAATATAGAAACGTCAAAAAAAAGTAATAGCTCAATTTTTATAGCAGTTAATCGAGCAAATATAGCAAAAAAAGAATTGGATTTGATTCTTTTTTTTTGACATTACATACTTTTTTCTGACATTTCCGAAATAATAGAGAAAATATTTGTATTTTGTGGACCAAAGAGAATTTATTTGTTTGTTTTTAAAATAAATTTAATATAAATTTTTCCATTTTTGTTCGCCATTATTGTTATGATTTTTTTTTCTCTTTTTTTGATTTTTCTTTTGGTACTGAAATACAATTTTGGGTTTGCATTGTTAATTGTTTGCCAAAATATTTAAATCGTGCATTTTTTTGTAAATATAAAAATTAACTTTACGTATGGTATAAATTATATCGCTGCAATTAATTGCGGCAGCTAATGCAAATTTATTATGCGCGGGCCTCATATTTCTTACGTAAAAAATCAATTAAAATCCAAAAAATAAATGTTCTTGAAGCTACTTCATCGCATAAAAAAATTTTGATTCTATTTACATATTTTGTTTATCCGAAACTTCAAAATATTTGCCTATAGTATTGTCTACACTACCCTTCTCTGTTTCGCTTTACTAGTTTTGCAGCACTTTATTGCACTTGAAAAAAAGTGAGTATCATACGGCCATTAGCTAAAATAAGGCAAACATTTGGGGATTATTGCGCAAAAATTAAATGCAGTTTCTCTTTTCTTTTTTCAGTGCGAATAGGTACTTAATCCTGAAAAATTCGAGCTACGAGATGGAAACGACGATTATTTATGTGCTCCCTGAAATAGCTTGGGTGAATGTATTTCAGAAGGAGGACGCAAAATAATTTAATGTATGGGAGAGTTGAGTTTTTTAAAACATTAATATACTAAAAAATGAAAATAACTTTTGTAAATTTAAAAAAAATTGTTAAATTTTTGTTAAGAACTGATTAATTGTTATTTATTTATTTAATTTCAAATAATGTTGTTCAAACTATTAAAATTAGATAAATTAAACTAAAATTAGATTTGTTGCTGATATGAAATAAAAATTTAATTCTATGAAATAGTTTTAATTTTATGAACAATTATATTCATGACCAAACATAAGTGGACAATGGTCACACTGTATATATAATATGTATATGCTGGGTATTTTTATTTGTGCCCGGTATTTTAAGGTGATAGATGAGAAAATAAAAAATTCTACATTATGGTCGAAACCAAACATCATTACGTTGCAAACACCACCAATTTTAATGTTATTTGCTTTATTATTATTTTTCAGATTCAGAATTTCATTTTTATACTAACTACCCAATAAACTATATATTTTCTAACCAGTTAAAACGAAATAAATCACTTATATGCCATTTTTGATTGTTCAATAATATTTAATAATACCTTGAAATTATTTTTATTGTTTGCAATAATTCACATTGCCAATTTAAAGCCTAATGTCAAATAAATTATATTTTTTTATAAAGCAAATACATAATCTTAAAATAATATTTGTAAGTATTTCACCGGATGTTTAGTTTATATTATAAAGGAATTTAAATTAATAAATAGTTTTTAGATTATTTCCATTTCGAATGTCTCTCTCTCTCTTTTTCTCTTTCTACTGGCTGGCAGCTAATTAATAATGTGCTAACGTTACGTTTGTACTTGTATTTATTAAGTCATATGCAATTAAAAAATAACAGTATCGTTATTTATTTATTTCAATCAAAAAGTTGATAGATAAGACAAGTGTGTATTCAACTGAAACTCGCGTCTCATAACTAGATATTTAAGAAAATGCTTAATAATTAAATTTAAAATAGAGTATATTTAGCTTTAGAAAATATACACAATAAATATCTAAGTATACTGCTCAACAAATTATATGCGGTAATGATGTGGCATAGCCCAGGTATACATTGCTGTCATCAACCTATGTTATAGTTTCGGTAAGCTTGGATTGGTGATTTATTATTGTGCAAAATTTAATAAAAAAATATTTTCTATCATTTGCAAAAACATGATGGTTTTTTATGTATAAATAAGAAACAAGTCAAGTACATAATTAAGAAGATGCTGCAACATTAATTTATGATATTTTAATGAAATTAAAAATCCGTAGCTACACTAAAAATGTTTCTGCATTTATGAGTTTATAGTAACGAGGCATCTATTTTCGGCACCTTTCTAACAAGAACACAAATAATTTTGGGAAAATTTTCACGCAACCACAGTCGGGGTTACACCAAGAAAAAATTATAAATCTAAATATGGGAACATAAATTCCCGTTAGCATTAAATTTTTTGCGTAACATTTTTGCAAAAAAAAAAAAAATAATAATAACAAGTTGAAAATCCTTATATTGATAAATTTATGTAAGTACTACATTTCTTAACATCGTGTCATGCAACTTCATTAATATTCCACTTACAAATTTTGTAAAATGGGCAAAAAAAACATTGAGTAAGTACTGGCAAAAGGGTAAGAGAAAGTATAACAAATAGACACAAAGTATAATTAATTGGATTCTGTTATATTAAAATCCCACACTATCTTAAACATGTACAAGTAGTGCAGAGCTTGAACGAAATCAATATTGATGATTAAAATATAATACTCGAAGGTAAATAAAATAAAACTTCTTGCCCTTAATTTATTATTTAATATTACTGTAACCTTCAACACATAAAAGTAAAACCAAAATTTAAAAAACCAATGGCACAGGTTCATCGAGAAAATGGTTGTACATATATAAGTATACATGAATAATAATAAATAATAATAATATACCTATGTAAATTTAATAGGTTCAATTTAAATTCAAGCCAATTTTTTTTACTAATATTTGATATATTTAAAACTCCAGGCATTTACCAAAATCTAATAAGATTCTTTGGAAAGACATTTTAATATTGTAGAACATACATATTTTGTTCAAACAGTTAAGAAAAGTATACAACTTAAATGTCAATACTATAATAGTACAGTACAATATAATAATAGATAGAAATCAATCAGTTGAAAACTAAAACGAAACTAGAAAAAAATCGATAAATAAGTTTATCTCAATAATTTTCAAATATAAATTCGAATTTTATGTTAGTTTTCTATCAAGAAAAATGATCAGGAAATTTTATTTTTTATCTACACTCCCGAGCAACTAAATCGACTCAAACCTCCGCGCGTACAAACATATTTTTTTTAAATGGCTTAACCGATTTTCGTAAAACAACCTTTTTTTGACAGCTTAGTATTTTATATTTACAAGGACCTTTATCATTAAAATCAATACATTAATTTTGAAATTAAAGCATTATGGCGTGCTGCAATCGCCGTATAATACCACGTTGACCAATATTTTCCATCAGTCACTTATCAGACGTTGACCTGAACAAATCTTTACCAGTTTTATTCATTGTTTCCTCAAAATCATGGATACTATTCCAGAGAAAGCCGCACAAGTTGTTGCTTTATTGCAAGAAGGACGCAATCAACGTGAAGTCGCTCGTCAGCTAAACATGAACCAATCTGCTGTCTCAAGAGTATCCAGAAGGTTTCAGGAAACTGGTACCTTCAATCGGAGACCACATACCAGCCGGTATCGGTATACATCTGAGAGAGACGCTCGATTTATCATCCTAACTTTACTGCGAAATCGCCATCTCACGGGTGTCGATGTGCAGCAGGAGCTAAAACAAGCTGATGTAGCTGAGCGAGATGTAGCTGTTAGTCCATGGACAGTAAGAAGACGCTTGAAGGAAGCTAACCTCACTCCAAGACGGCCCGCTAGAGGCCCAAAATTGACAGCATGCCACTGCAAAGAGCGACTCGAACTTGCTCGCGAACAGATCAATTGGAGCATCGAGCAACGGAGGTCCGTTCTATTCACTGATGATTGCAGAATATGTCTCCATGGTAGTGATAGGAGAGACCGGGTTTACCGGCGTCCAGGAGAGCGATTTTCGCAGTGCTGTTTTGCTGAGTCTCGTACGGTGGCGGTTCGTACGTGGTGTGGGCTGGCATATCGTTTGAGGGAAAAACAGATTTTGTTTTCATACCTAGCGGAGGCCGAAGAGGAGGTCTGACCAATGAACGATATATCGAGGACATTCTCTTGGATCATGTAGTGACCTATGCAGGATATATAGGGGAAGATTTCATATTGATGCATGACAATGCTCGGTGTCACACAGCTCGAACCACTCGGCACGATGTGGACTCGAGACGATGTGGTGGCCAATTGAGTATTTATGGGACAAACTAAAACGGGGGGTCCGACCCAGAAATTTGGGACTATCTAACATCAGTGACCTCAAGATTGCGTTGGATGAGGAGTAGGATGCGATCCCCCAAGTTTTGACAAAACCTTAATAAGGCCAATGGGGAACCGTATGCGAACCGTTGTAGACGCAACGGGGCAATACTAATTATTAACCAATAAAATTGTTTTTGTTTTGCTTGAATTTTTTGTTGTAATTTAAATTTAAATATCCCCAATATTTTTTTCATAATCATCAATTTTGGTTGCGTTTTCATTCAAAATTCATTATTAAAAAAAGTACTGAATTTTTTTTCATAAAAATAGTGTCATTTTAAGCAAAAATATCAGGCTTTCAAAAAAATATTGTCTTGTGAATCGGTTAAGCCGTTTTAAAAAAATTCGCGTTTCTGTAAACGCTGAAGGTTTGAGTCGATTTAGTTGCTCGCTAGTGTATAATATTACCATCATTCGTTTTGAGGCTTATATAATATCATACATAAATAACGATGAATATATTTATCTTTAATAAAATCAAATTTGAAAAGATGAACAAAAAAGAGATTAATAAGATCTTGCTGGTCGAAAATATGCCACATTGGCATACTTTACCAAAATATAATCATTAAAATTACAAGCTCAAATTCCTCAGCTGCATTAAATCTTTAATCTTCAAATGTCTTCAGTTTGCTCAGTCTTCAGTCTCATTGCCGACATCTAGGACGTTAGTATCCTATTCCAAAGGCAACCAATCGTCCAAGATAAAAATCTCAATTAATGTGAAGTTTGACAATCCGACAAGGTCACTGATGTATGAATATGAACATACATTAAGAATTTATCAAAAATGAATTTTTTTTTAAATTTCATCAAATAAAAAAAAAATTGTATGCTTGCATAACATAAATATTTTGAAATTTTAATAAAATCTTTATTTGATAACACTTTGCAGGCACAAATTAATAATAACACTTCAGAGATCGATTTTTGGTTTTTGCCTATTAGAATTTCGAGCAAGATCCACATAACAATTTTCAACATACCATATTGTTGCGTGTCAGCGAATTTTAAAGAAATGTTATAAGTGACGTTATATTAATTACTATTGTTTTGTTTAATTAGTTTTGAAACTACAGTGCAGTCAATAAATAGCTTGGGTTCTAAGACTCTCAAAACGAACCCATTTAAACTGAACTTATTTATTATACGTGTTCAATTCCATCACAGATAAGTTCAAATCATTGTAATAAAAAGTTTGATCACACACTGATATTTGATAAATCTAATATTTAATGAAAGAACATCCTACGAAATTATTTAAACTCTCTAATTAAATACAAAGAAAAATTAAACAAATTCTCGAAGATATGTAAATTAAAAAATTGTTTGATATTGTCCGCTTCAAATTACAATTTAAAAATTTACGTAAAGTTAATTTTGGTAATGTTACAGTAGGTTCCCAATCCAGAGGTCCACCCAAAGCTATTTTATACCCACCAGCGGGTCGTTCTCGTTCCGGGACCAGAAACTTTCACACAATTTTTGAACGAAATCAATAGGGATGGTGTTCTACTCTTGTTGTACTTTTTGTATAAGGCTAGCATTGGTTTTAGCTGTCTCAGTCAAAGTGGCGCCATTTATTTCTTGGTGTGGAAATATTAATAACTAAAAATCGCTGTTTATTTAATTAAAAAAACTGTTACGGTATGGATATAAAAACTATCACATACGTAAGCATAAAACACATTACGTGTTTGTTAGTGGTTAAAAACGGAATATTTCCCCTGTAAACCAGAGGAATTTGGTTTAGCCTGAGCTCAGTCTTCTGAGGTAAAATTTGGTCGTGGGTATTCCGTTTTCAAAACCACTCTAAAATATCTCGGAAAATAAACAAAACACATAACATCCGATTTCGATCAGCTACATCTCAATGACCGATCCCCCTATTCCAAATTTACTCGCTCATAGTCAAGCCAAAATCAAAATCGATGAAAAAAAAATCAAAGTGTGGAGAGAAAAATCATAAATTATCGTCAAAAAAAAATAAGACATGCGATGATGCGAAAACGAAAACACTATGGTGAAAATTTACAGAAATCTAGAAATATTTATGTAAATTGAAATTTTAAATAATTTAAGAAAGAGAAAAAAAAATTAAATTTTATATAATAACAAAAAAATAAAAATCTTAGCTGCTTTCCCGTTTACGAGAATTGGGCTGTCCTTGCTGTTGAAACTATTATATAAGCTGATGCTCTCACTCGATGAATTTGAAATTTTCTGGTACCATAACCATGATAAAAGTAAACACCACTGTGGTAGGTGTTAAATAAAGTTGATAGTAGAGGTACCGTTGTTGATCGTACTGCTCGAAACAGCTCGTTTTCATAAATTATAACTCCAACCCGTGATCGTTGCTTATTTATTTTATTTGACAACAGTATGTGGTTTGTTGTAATCGGTCGCGTACATCTGAGCAGCGGTGTTTCAGGTACCTTGTACGATGCTTCTTCGTATTGGATTTTTAACAGATAATCTCTCAACAAAAAAAAATTCACCGGTTCACTGACATATACGCTTGCGCCGAAATAATGGCGTATATTGCACTAATTCTACCAAGGAAAATCGTCTTTAATATTGGAAGGCACGAGAAAAAAAAAATCATTCATCAATTAAAACACTATTGTTTTTTATTATTTTCTTTTTTTTATTCAAAGCGCACAATTTTTTTTTTGTATGCACTTAAAAAAAATAATTCTTTTACAATTTTAACAAAAAAGAATCAAATTGAATACTACAATCAAATTTATATACACTGAAGAATTATTCATTATTATTATTTAATTATTTTATTATTATCATTTCAAACTTTACAATATTTTATCATTTTTATTTTGGTTATATTTACACCACCATGTTTTTTTTCTTTTTTTTCTTTGTGATAACCAATTTGTTGTTATCAGGCAAAAATCACGACCCGACTCGACTGACTAAAAATATTATTTTTCAATCAATTCATTTGACAACAAAAAAAACATCTCCCCCACTTTTGATGCACCCGCTTATTCTCAATAAAGCAGAGAAAAAAAACCAACCGGGATAAACCGTTGAATGGCCCAATACATATATCGCAACGCGGTGATCATCATCATTAATGATTAAGAATAGAAAAATTATTACGTTAACACCCAGTAACAATTTTTAAATTAAATTGTTACAATCGTGGGGACGTATCCATCGACTCCCTGAGTGTCTCAAAGGCCGGGCTATAATTAAATGCTAATAAAAAAAATTATTTAGAATTAACGAAATTGGAGTAAATGTTAGAGGTATAATGAACTATGACATAATTACGGTACATTAAAGTAAATGGTAAAGAACGGTGATTAAAATTTAAGACCGAATATCTTTGGCATGAAAAATGCCAATATTTTTTCCATTTTTGAGCACTAATTCGTAAGCTACATTCCCGATCTTGCGGATTACCTTTGCTTCTAGGAATTTTGGAGCAAGTTTCGCTGAAAATTTCCGTGATGCATCGCTTTGTGCGAAATTTCTCACATATACTGTTTGATCCACATCCAGTACTCGAGGCTTACTTCGTAAGTCATAATTATGAGCTCCACGTTCATATGCTCTTTTCAAATGACACTTGATAAGTTCTTGACACATATTTAGCCGATTAGTTTTGGTTTGTACTGATACCTCCCTTTCGTTAGTCAAATTTATTTTATGTAATATTTTGTATTCATCTCCATGCATAATCATATACTGGCCAAACATAATAACATGCGGAGAGAAACCAGTAGAAGTGTGTACCGTATTTCGAAGAGCGCAAGCTATATCTGGAATATGAACATCCCAATTTTGATGTTCATCAGAGATATAAGCCCGAATAGCAGATATAATAGAGCGATTGACTCGCTCCGAAGCGTTCGACTGTGGAGAATATTTAGGCGTGTATATATGTTTTACGCCGTATTTTTCCAGGAGAACTTGTAGATTTTTCGAACTAAACTGAGGACCGTTGTCCGAAATTACCGTCTCAGGCACCGAATAACCTTTAAAAATATCATTTTCGAGAACCTTACATACATCGGTAGACAAGGCTTGTCGCATGGGTTTTAGAAAAACATATTTGCTGAAAGAGTCTAATACAATAAACAAACAAGAATTACCCAGTTTCGATCGTGGATAAGGTCCAAGAAAATCTATGTAAAATGTTTACAAGGACCGTTCTGCCTGTATCCTATTACCCATTGGTAGTTGAAAAGAGAAATTTAATGGTTTAGTTTCTTTACAAATTCGACACTGATTGATGTACATTCGTACGTCGTGCGCCATGCTCGGCCAATAATAAAAACGTTGTAATTTTTCAAGGGTTTTAAAAATTCCCTGATGCGCCGACGATGGTGGGTCGTGTGCTAGTGAAACTAGATTGTTCACTAACTCTAGGGGAACGTATAACTTCCAAATAGGTACATCCGTGGTTTCAACTGCTTGATTACTAGAGGTATTTACATAAATTTTACCATCTACCACGGAAAAATTGTTAAGTGGCTTTGAAGCATGTTGAATTTCTTGTATAAGATCTAAATATTGCCTCGTTTGGAAAGCCGGAGAATCGAAATCTATATGAGGAACCGTAGTAAGAGAACTGATCTCATTTTCTTCGATAAAAGCTCTAGAAAGAGTGTCGGGAACGATATTTTGCGAACCTTTTCTATGCTCGATATGGAAATTAAAAGATTGAAGCTTTAAGCTCCATCTAGCTAGTCTCCCTGTTAGATCCTTCTGGCTCATGAGCCATTTATGACTAGCGTGGTCTGTCAAAATGGTGAAAGTGGATCCTTCTACGTAGGCCCGAAACTTCTTCACGCTAAGCACGGCGGCATAGCATTCAAGCTCTGTTATAGAGTAGTTTTGTTGCGCCGGATTCCATCTCTTCGACATGTGTGCTATCGGATGTTCGGCGCCATCTTCATCAATCTGGAAAAGCACGCTTCCGACACCGGAGCGGCTTGCATCACATTGAATGAAGAATGGCTTATGGAAGTTGGCGTATACCAAAATTGGTGCTGTGATTAACGCTTCCTTCAACTGATCAAACGCTAACTGCCTTTCTTTACTCCAGATAAATTTGGTGTTCTTTTTCAATAAAGTGGTTAACGGAGCTGATACGGCGGCATACTTTGGAATAAAGCGCCGATACCAACCCGTCATCCCCAAGAAGCTGCGAACCTTTTTTACACTCTTTGGTATAGGGAACTCACTCACTGCTTTAACTTTATCAGGGTCCACACGAAGACTACCATCGCCCACAATATAGCCAACGTAGCGAATATTTTTTTGCAAGAATTTGCTTTTTCCTAGATTTACTGTTAAACCGGCAGAAGTTAAACATCCGGCTACCGTTTTCAATAAAGCAATATGTCCTTCGAATGTACCACCAGTGACGAGAAGGTCGCCCAAGTAGACAAAGACTTGATCCTGTAACTGATGTGGAATCACCCGATGCATCAGACGACACATAGTCTGCGGGGCGTTGGATAACCCGAACGGCATCACCTTATAGTAGTATAAAGGACGGCCAGGGACGGTAAAAGCGGTTTTGTCTCGGGACTCCTGAGTCAAAGGGATCTGCCAAAACGCGTCTTTTAGATCGATGCTCGAGATGTATCTGGTCTGATCCAGTCGACTCAGAAGTCCGTCGATTATGGGTAGTGGGTACGCGTCCTTGACCGTAACCTCGTTCAACCGTCGGGCATCCAGGCATAGTCGCACTTTGCCACTCGCTTTTCGGACCAATGTCACCGGGGGAACTCCACGAACTTGTCGACTCCTCTATCACACCCAAGGCCAACATTCTGTCGATTTCTTTATATAGTTCGGCTGGTATCGGTGGAGAGACAGGATAGTACCTTTGCTTAATTGGTGCCGCATTTCCAACATCAATATGATGCGACAGTAGCGATGTTTTTCCAAGGCCTAAATCGGTGAACGAAGGAAATTTATTAATAACAATTGATAGTTCGACTTCTTGAGCGTCCGTTAAAGTATGACGATTAAAATCAATATCAGCATTTGAACATGGTGTGAAATGTTCGATCTCCGACACCACTTTAGGTTCGATTCGGAAAAGTTTCCAAAAGTCTATGCCTAAGTACAGACTTTGTTTCAGGCCTGGTATCAAATAGAGGAATTTGGTTTAGCCTGAGCTCAGTCTTCTGAGGTAAAATTTGGTCGTGGGTATTCCGTTTTCAAAACCACTCTAAAATATCTCGGAAAATAAACAAAATACATAACATCCGATCTCGATCAGCTACATCTCAATGACCGATCCCCCTATTCCAAATTTACTCGCTCATAGTCAAGCCAAAATCAAAATCGATGAAAAAAAAAATCAAAGTGTGGAGAGAAAAATCATAAATTATCGTCAAAAAACACTATGGTGAAAATTTACAGAAATCTAGAAATATTTATCTAAATTGAAATTTTAAATAATTTAAGAAAGAGAAAAAAAATTAAATTTTATATAATAAAAAAAAAAAAAAAATCTTAGCTGCTTTTCCGTTTACGAGAATTGGGCTGTCCTTGCTGTTGAAACTATTATATAAGCTGATGCTCTCACTCGATGAATTTGAAATTTTCTGGTACCATAACCATGATAAAAGTAAACACCACTGTGGTAGGTGTTAAATAAAGTTGATAGTAGGTTAAGGTACCGTTGTTGATCGTACTGCTCGAAACAGCTCGTTTTCATAAATTATAACTCCAACCCGTGATCGTTGCTTATTTATTTTATTTGACAACAGTATGTGGTTTGTTGTAATCGGTCGCGTACATCTGAGCAGCGGTGTTTCAGGTACCTTGTACGATGCTTCTTCGTATTGGATTTTTAACAGATAATCTCTCAACAAAAAAAAATTCACCGGTTCACTGACATATACGCTTGCGCCGAAATAATGGCGTATATTGCACTAATTCCACCAAGGAAAATCGTCTTTAATATTGGAAGGCACGAGAAAAAAAAATCATTCATCAATTAAAACACTATTGTTTTTTATTATTTTCTTTTTTTTATTCAAAGCGCACAATTTTTTTTTGTATGCACTTAAAAAAAATAATTCTTTTACAATTTTAACAAAAAAGAATCAAATTGAATACTACAATCAAATTTATATACACTGAACAATTATTCATTATTATTATTTATTTATTTTATTATTATCATTTCAAACTTTACAATATTTTATCATTTTTATTTTGGTTATATTTACACCACCATGTTTTTTTTCTTTTTTTTCTTTGTGATAACCAATTTGTTGTTATCAGACAAAAATCACGACCCGACTGACTAAAAATATTATTTTTCAATCAATTCATTTGACAACAAAAAAAACATCTCCCCCACTTTTGATGCACCCGCTTATTCTCAATAAAGCAGAGAAAAAAACCAACCGGGATAAACCGTTGAATGGCCCAATACATATATCGCAACGCGGTGATCATCATCATTAATGATCAAGAGGAGAAAAATTATTAGGGTAACACCCAGTAACAATTTTTAAATTAAATTGTTACAAAACATTAAATCTTCCTTTTCCAAAATTTGCAAACATAATACACAATTAAATAAACATTAGTAAATTCCTATTTTAATTTAAAAACAAATTAAATCTTCCTTTTCCAAAATTTGCCATCGTCGCCTGTCAAGTGAGACAGCTAAAACCAATCCGTGCCATTGCTAGTCACGATTTAAGTAGGCCCAACGATTTTCAATTGGATTATGGTATCTGGCACCATCCTGCATTAAAATTTCATGTTTTCGTAAAGGAAAGAATTTACAATCATTTAAATATTCTTGATAAATAGGCAACATTTTGTTAATGTAGTAACGGCTATCCACAATGGTGCCTTGCTCAATAAAATGCAATTTCGTTTTTCCTCGGGAACTTATACCGCCCGCCACCATATTTTGGGTTTTCAGTAGGTTTAATTGCACTAGATTATTTGTTGGTACAACTGCATTATTCCTGTTGCATACATCAAAAAGTTTAATAGGGGATTCGCCGGTAACAGAATATTTGCGCGTCGTACTGTCTCGGCTTACGATCGACACCTACTACTCGATTTACTTTCGTTACAATTTTCCCTAACTGGAGCAGAGCTTGTATTTTTGACTGAATATGCTCTCTATTTCTACCCATTCCCGTAAACCTACCTAAGTATTTGAAATATAAGGTACGTAAGTATTGCGAAAAACAATAAAAAATTTGTAAACGACAACGGCCCGAACCTATTTACATAATACCCTAGACAGACTGTGGTTTAATAAATCCGATTTAGCTAAACTAGTTTAAGTATTCTATGGAAAAACAAATGGATTAGCTAAATCGAGGTTGCCACACTGCGACTAATCTCGAAAAATTCACTAAATCGGTTTTATTAAATCGCAGTGTGTCTAGCGTATAAGGCGAAATTTTAATTTGATCACTTTTTATGAAACACCAATATGAAAATCTAAACAATATTTAAATTATGATTGCAAAATAAACATTTGTTAAAAAAGATATACCACAACTTTAGTATGTTGCGCAGTTAATGAATAATCACCAAATGTCACACAACCATTAAAATTTTCTAAATGATTAAAACTTGTTTTAATACAAAATTATTACCGTTATTTAGAGAGATAATTTTTCCTTCTGCCGTATTTTTCTCACAAATGGTTAAAATAGATTATTTGTTGGTTAGGACATCTTCTTTTAGAGTTATTTTTTCAATAGGTGAGGAGAAATTTTTGCACCACCTTGTATTGTATTTCAAATATTCGAAAGTGTGTTTTACGGAAAACGTGATTAATGAAGTCAAAATATTCTCATATGAAAATATTTTTTTAGTGAGTATTTGTTTGTTTCTATCTCTGCAATCTTTTCTGGGGCTCAAGACACTCCAACTCTTTCGCAGTTCGCTTTTAACGTCCTATCTGACGTAGCAACCAAATCAAGGACCTACGGCTATAGGACCGTTTCGCCTAGACCACCTGCACATTGCATTGGTTCATGACAGCCCATAGTAATGACATGAAAGGTGGGTCGGCTAATGAATTCTGCACTCTCAACAGGGGGTCATAGTTGTGTTCATCTTTTTCACCGATCGTAATCAGATGATGAAAAATCCCTTTTGCATCCGGCCCCTATCAGGATTCGAACGCGGTACCTAACGATCCAAACGCCGCTGCTTCATCCACTGTGCCGTTTGGTCGGTTAGTGAGTATTTTAGCTATGAACAGCGATCGCAATTTCAATACACCGATAAACGTATAAGGCTTCGTATTTTATGAAGATACCGAAATACATAACGAGCTTTTTTCACCTCCAAAAATCGTAAACTCCTTCATAAAAAATGTATAGTTTTGTTAATTTTTTAATTCACATTTGGTATTTTATATCAGTTTTATGCTCCTTAGATCTCCGAAATAACTCTAGAAGTCCCAAACCCAAAAACACCTAAACTCATAAATGTTCATGTTTTTTATTGAAAATTTCTTCGACTTACTTTAAAATTTTCAATTTTCAGTCAAAACTGTCTATTTACGTAGGATGGAATAAAATGTAATGTGAAAATTCAAATATTGTCGAAAAATATTGTTGATGTTAGGGAAAAGAAGTCAACTTAGCCAGTTGTCCAGGTTACAAAGTTGTCCAACTTAACAGGTTTGACTGTAGTCTTTTTGAATAACCATTTCTAGATTTTCTAAAATTCTTCAGTTTCTTTAATTTCAAAATTACAATACGAGGTAGGAATTACTCTGTTTTAAAAATCAATTAATTAATGATTTTAATGTAGAATGACATTGACAATCTTTTTTTTTTAATTTTTTTATTTAAAATAAATTAATTACAATCTAGTCTCCTGGACTAATGAGCAATTTGTTTCTGACTTAATTTATTAAATTTCATTGCAGAGCCTGTCAGAATTTATTCGTAATCGACTTAACTAAATAGGTACCATCATTTTTCCGCGAGAGGCGGTAATATCGCGCAAAAGTCTAGTACTCAACTAGACTAGATCATTCTTGAATTCATTTTGTATGGAAGGCTACCATCTGTAATATATTGAATATTTTTTTTTTGAACTAATAAATAATAATAATAAATTTTTACTATGAATACGAATAAATCATCAGTAACAAAACAGTACTCAACCCGCTACAAGTAAATAATAGATTTATATCAATATTTCAAATTATTATTAAAGTTTCATTATTGCAGGGCCCGATGACATAACCTCAAACTTTATTGAGGCGGGGATAAACAATTACAATTTATTTTCTGGTCGATTTTCCAATCATAAAGGATCGTGGGAGTAATAGTTAAATTGAAAATGTATGACCTTTTTTAATAAAAATGGTTTTATAGAAAAGTCGGAACAGATTGTGGAATCCAGTGGACTGGGAAAAATTCACAAAAGTAGTCCAACGTCATGGATAAATATAAGATTAAACACGCGAAATACTATACTCTGTTTGTATATAAACTTAAAAAAAATTTTACTTTTAGAAAATAATTCAACAACCAACGTACTGAAAAGTACTGTGAAATGGTCAATTCTTGGATATTTTTTAATACAAATCATGAATTTGCTTCGTAGCAAATAAAATGCAAATTAATGCAGCATAACATAAACCGCCACTAGTACTAAAATCGTGCCGAAGCGAATCAAGTTCGGAGAAAAATACTTCTCCAAAGTAGCTTAGAGAAAAAATTAAGAACGGCCGTGATGAATGTGTCGGACGTGTTCCTCCAATTCAAGGGAATGAAATATGGAATCACTCTTACTATTAATTCTAATTATACTGATTCAGACTAAATTGTATTTTCAGATAAATTCCTAGGAATATGCTTAACGATGTAATATATGGATGTAGTTGAATTTATATTAACAAAAAAAAAAAAAAATGGATGACTGAATTATTGAAATAATATGTGATGTATTGAAATAAAAATGTGATAATAAAACTAATAAATTATAAATTAGTTGATTTTAAAAAAAATTTACACAATTTCAGAATTTTGAGGGTTAACCAACGGTACAACAAATTATTCCTAAATTGAAGTGCATCTTGGTCATCGCGTTCAAAGTTGTGGTCAGAGTCCCTTTCACCACCATCTTCAGATTCAAAATTTTCTTCTGAAAAATCAGAATGTCCGACGCAAATATTGTACATTACGCAACATGTCACTATTGTCAGAAACAAGAATAGTCATTTCCGACGTAGTTTCCGATGCTGAATCCGAATCTGGTAGGCCCTATTCTCGAATTACACAACCATTTCCCACATGCGGACATCTGTCAAAATTCACAAAAACGTTCGGAAATTTAAATTCCTATATTCTTGAATTCGCTATGGAATTTTTTCGGTACTAAGGGAATATTTCCGAATGGGTATAGGCAGGTGAAAAAAATTCCCCATATACGAAAACGTCAATAATTACCTAGATTTTGACAGATGTCCACATATAGAAAATGGTTGTGGAATTCGAGAAAAGGGTCCCTGGTCAAAGAATTGCCCTATCACATCAGGATTTTGGGATATTCTAATCTAAAAGTGCAAAAAGGCTGTTTTTATGAAAATTCAATGTTTTACTGTTTTGTTAGGGAATTTCAGCAGTAAAAACCAATAGTTCCATCGTAAAGTACCATTCATTCCTTCTCATTTCCAATTTTAAACGTCTAAACATCCTTATCTTTTACCGAGATATCGTAAATCAAACAATGTGCATACTAATAAATTCGCATATCATGGTTAAGGTGTTGGACATATAAGTTTCTGCAACCATTTGAACCATTTGAAATGTATAAATACTTTTTTTATATAACATATTTTTATTATACAAAAAGCATCTGCTAAGTGGTGTTGTAACGTTAAAATACGATACGTCCCTTTTTCATTAATTATTTTTACATACAAATTTTACTTTATTGTTATTTTAATAAAAAACAAAGGTTTTCGATCGCTTAGTGGTCATCATCAGGTTTGTTACATCTGAATTACTCTTTAATTTTTTAGAAAATTTCTAATGATTTTGGGAAATAGCAGTTGTGTAAATATGAAACCGGAATTTTTTAGTAAAAATTACACTTTTATCGTATGATAATGGTTAAGAGTATTTTATGCAAAGTATTGCCCATTATTAGTTATAAATTGTTCTTATCTTTCTGGCAATGCGTGGATGCCACGCCAAAAAAATTGCTCTTCTTTTGAGGCAAACAAGTTATCGAGCTATTTTCGTAGGAAGTATAGTGCTCCTCAGCAAGCCCGTGCCTCATCGATGCAAATAAGTGATAATTGGACGGAGCCAAGTCTGGTGAGTAAGCCGCATGTGATAATATTTGCCAATTAAGTGCTTCCAACGTTTCCTTGACCGGTTTTGCTTCTTCTGATGATGCATCGATGGGCCAAATTTTCAGTAGAACGGCCGGGCAAGTAAATCCGGTCGTTTTGCTTGTTCACATATTGCTCAATAACGAACGGTGACTCATCGGAGAACAAACAACATCGGAGAGTAACAACTCCTTTGCTCTTTCCACTATAATTTTTTTTGAGCATCGGTGAGACCATGCGTTTTATGGAATTTCAAGGCCTTTAGTCCAAGGTGATCTTTCAATATATGCTGCATCCGTTCGAGCGAAATGTTTGCCTCACGAGCCATTTTTCTGCCGCTATGGCGCAGATTCCGAGCCAATTTGGCCTTCACCTTCCGAATGATATACGGCGATATTGCAGTGCGTTTCGGTCCACCACCATGGCGTTTTGCAATGCTGCCAGTATCGTTATAACATTTTATTCACATGCAGATGTTTTAACTGATTAACAATCTGCGGCTGTGATTTTCCAGCCAAATATAGAGAAATCACACTATTACGCTTGAATTTCATTGCGGATAACTTTTTTTCTGAATATTTCCCACTAAAATGTTTCTGTACGCTTGTAAACAATGGAATGAACTGTTATTACTGTAAATTTGAGCGCTCTGTCATCACTGGTTTGACAGCAATAACAGTCTGAAGTTAATAATACTTCGTGTCAATCACCCTGTAAAATCGGTAGTTATGGGAATGCGACACCCAACTTTGTCAATAAAAATTGGTATTATAAAAAATTTGTGGCTGTTAGTGTGATGCCATAATTATTCATAAAAAAGTATGAAAAGAACTTTTTTTTGCAACCCTCTACCACATCTACATGAATTTTGTGTACGATGAAAAAATATTTGTCGCACACACGTTTTTATGGTAATTCTGATATGATTGATAATATTTAATATTTTAGATAATTTTGAGATGTGAAAATTTCCGAATTAAGAATAATAGTTGGTTATGTTTTGTTCGCTGTCAAAATTTACTATATAATCGTAATACAAATAAAAAATTAAAAAAAATCTTTGTCTTTGTCACTATAATTGAATTTTAATTGTTTTATCTTCTTCCGTTTTTTCGTGCAGTGATAAATTTTTCGTAATGGAATACATACATTATTCGTCGTTATTAATAAATAACTAATTTCGTGTTCGTAAACTGAACTGAAATCAATTTTTTCTACGACAATTGCTGACATTATTGTCAATAAAACACGACATTATTTCGCACAACTCTTTGTGATTTCACATGAAAATTCGCCATAATGTTTGTTTACATCTGAGGTGAGCATCGTTTTTTCCTACTTGGGAATTTGGGATCATGCACCCATTTATGACCGTCCGAAATAACGACCGGTAAAGAAACCGATCATCCGGTCTGCAAAAATATTGAGTAATCTTACGTTCAGTGCATTCAGTATTTGCACAAATATACGAGGGTGAATCAAAATGTCTTGCAATATCATATGAAAAAAAAAAGAGTGAGTGAGACAACTATATATTTTTTTAAAAAAATTTTTGTCGCGGTGAAACTTATAGAAACAAAATTCGATGTAAATTTTACAGTTCGTTTGTTTTCTTCAATTTAGTAGCCCGTATTTTGAAAAAAATTCAAAATGAATGAAATTGAATATCGTGCCGTTATTAAATTTTTCTGTAAAGATGGACGCAATGCAATTTATATATTCAATTATATATATCAAAAGTTTACGGTGAATTTGCACCATCATATTCCACAGTAACAAAGTGGGTAAAATTGTTCAAAAGTGGTCGGGAGTCATTAGAAGACGACAACCGCCCGGGTCGTCCCACAGATGCTATTAGCCATGAAAACATACTTTTGGCAGAATCAATTGTATTAGAGGACCGCCGTATTTCTGTTTCGCGTTTAGCGTGGAGACTTTCCCTTTCATATGGTACCACTTATACCATATTACATGACCACCTTCACATGTCAAAAGTAAGTGCGCGATGGGTTCCCCGTTTGTTGACTGCACAACAAAAGAAAATTCGTGTTCAAACTTCAAAGGCGATTTTAGAAATGTATGAAGAAGATCCAGAAAACTTCTTGGATAACATAATAACAGGCGATGAAACATGGATTCATCATTGGGATCCGGAATCCAAACAAGAATCGATGCAATGGATTAAACGTGGTGAACCACCACCAAAGAAATTCAAAACTCAACCGTCTGCTGGTAAGGTTTTGGCAACAATTTTTTGGGATGCTGAAGGGATATTGATGATTGATTATATGCCACCGAAAACCACAATCACAGGCATCTATTACGCAAAGGTTTTGCGAAAATTGGAAAAAGCGATCCGGGAAAAACGGCCAAAGAAAGTTAGAAAAAAAACCTTACTTCTTCACGACAATGCACCAGTGCACAAGGCTAAAGTTGCTCAAGCTGCATTAAAGGACTGCGGCTTCGTAGAAATTCCGCATCCACCATACAGTCCAGACTTGGCACCCAGTGACTACTTTCTGTTTCCCAATTTGAAAAAAAAATTAAGGGGCCGGAAATTTTCCAGTGATTCTGAAGTACAATCTGTTGTAAATGAATATTTTATGGAGCAAAAGAAAACTTTTTTTTTAGAGGGCTTAGACAAGTTAATTGATCGATATAACAAATGTATAAACCTTAAAGGAGATTACGTCGAAAAATAAAAATATTGCTGTCTCACTCACTCTTTTTTTCATATGATATTGCAATACATTTTGATTCGCCCTCGTAGCTGTCAAAAAAATGAAAAAAATAATCGTTTCATTTTTGTTTGTTTTAGAATTAAAGTATAAACTTGTACAAATAATTTTCCGTAATTTATTTGTAAAAAAATTCAAAATAACATCTTTATGATTAACTCGCTATAACGAAAAATGTAGGCTTTCATTAAGGGAGTAACCTGGTATAGCGGCTTCAAAAAAATCATTTTTATTTTTGCTTAAATCGATATTATATTATCCCTAGAATATGCCCCAATGGCTTTTGAAAAATACAGGTAAATTAACAATAATTAACTTTCATGAACCTTTTCCCTGTTCGGAAAATTTAAACGCGTTTTTCTCAAAACTATGTTTTTGAAACTGGAGTGCAGGAGCAGGATAACTCCAAAAATTTTAGATGAATCAAAATAATTGTTTTTTAAGTTAAAGGTGATTTTGTAATAAAAATATTATTAAGATAAAGACACGCGCAAAATTTATGCATAAAACGTTTTTTTTTTTTTTTTTTCAAATCGTGATTTTTATAATAAAATAATTAATTTGTTAAGTATAGGGTGGGCCATCTAACTTTTTTTTTTTGAACTAGCGGTTATTTTGAGTATGGTAAGGGTTATTTCACTTTTGATTTGACAGAAAATTAGTTTTATCCTTCCGCTGAACGAAAATGGTTGTGTATTCGCTTGAACAAGTGGGCTTGCGATCGACTTGAAGAAGATGCCGATTTTGGCAAAAAAAACATTTTTTCGGATGAAGCGCATTTCCATCTTGGCGGCCATGTAAACAAGCAGAATTGTCGCATTTGGGGCACGGAGAACCCGCACGTGATCGTAGAGAAGCCGATGCATCCTCAACGAGTGACCGTTTGGTGCGGATTTTGGTCCGGTAGCATCATTGGGCCATTTTTCTTTGAAAATGAGCAAGGAGCCGCCGTTACTGTCAACGGTGAGCGCTACCGCGCCATGATAAACGATTTTTTGTTCCCGGCACTTGAAGAGGAGGACATAGGCAAAAAAAAAATTATTTGGCCCACCCTTTATATCTACAAACTACACTAATATACTTTACAGTAATTTTTTGCTGCGAATAATTCTACCAGATGCTAGAGTGCACACCGTGAAGAAAGAATTTTTAGAGGCATCTTCATATTTTTTTTAATAACTCGCGTAAACTTTCCATATAATAATACTAAAAAATTAATTTAAACTCTTCCATATGTAGACAATAAACATTAATATGTAATTGCAAAAATAAATATTGAATAATTTTTATTTTCAATTTACAAAAAGTGCTTGTTTTTGGCGTTCTACGCCAGGTTACCTCCTTAAAACACTTATACCCGTATTCCACTGTGAATAATTGACTGAGCTGACTTGAAGTCGAAAGAAGACAAAAAAAAAACTAATCCATTAGTTAGAAAATTATCTTGTAAACGGTTTTAGTAAATCCGGTCGAATTCCGCTAAAATTTGACCGATACGGGACTTCACGATTATGTCCCTGATTTCAAACAAAGAAAACGTGAAATACATTGCTTAATAAGTGAATAAAATATGTATTTAGAAAATTCACCCAAAAAAAATTGATACAAAAAAAAACAGCTGTTGTGTCGAAACAACAGCTAAAGTGTTTTATTCTAAATTATTGGGTTAGAGCAACCATGCATTGATGCAAATTCATTTAGTTTGCTAAGGCCACAGTACACTTATGTGAATTAGGATAGGATCTCTTATTTTCAAAATAATAATAAATGACCATCAAAATTAATTATTCTTTTTTTCTATCAAACGGTTCCTTTCGCTGCCGCTCATGTCAAAAGCAAGTTTCGTATTTTTACCCTTCGATCCACCGTACTACTACTAACTGTACACCGCAGTCAAATAACTTATAATACCTATAAGGCGTAAAGCTATACTTTTTATCGATAATGCAGTATTATTGATATGTGAAAACTGAGTACGTCAGCTTTAACCATTTTTAATTTTTCGCATTAAAAATCCGCATAAAAAGTTAAAAAGTTAAATTTTTGACATTTTAATCACCACAAAAATTTTAACTGGTCACGGACTAGTTAAAAATTGGTAGCTTGTAGTTTGCTTTTCTCTACGCAAAACAAAAATAAAACACGTAAAAGTCACATTTTTAAAAAGTTTCATTTGAAACACCGGCCGCATTTCTTGACGTTTGATCTGATCCAGATCAGATCATGTCTCATGAAACGACACAAAAATGCGTAAAACAAACAAACACCAAAATTCAATTTTTTTGTCTCGTTTCGTTTTGAATCTGCCTCTTCATACTCGTACTGTATTCATTATATTCTTTGTCGCTTTACAAAATATTGTTCAACTACAAAATATTGTTCAACAATTTTAGATCACCATTTGTGATCCAAAACGAATGTTGGATCAAATATTGTTGTTGCTTCACATGTAAATTTTGATCTGATCCGGATCACTATGCGTCAAGAAATGCAGCTACCAAAATGATTAAAAAGTGAGGGAAATTTAATATTGTTTAGCACAGTTAAAAAATTTAACTTTTTACCCGATTGAAACACAGCCTAAATACAAAATATAGTATATTATTCAACAAGCATATAATGATAGCTGTTATTCACGAAGATGAAGTTTACCGACACGAGCTGATAGGCAGTGTCGTAAATCATCTGAGTGAATAACAGCCATTATATGCGAGTAGAATACGATACTTTGTGCATGACCGACAAAAAATATTGTATTTTATAATCAAATCCTTTAAATAATCCTAAAATAATTTCTGGCGACATTTTGACGTCTCAATTTAATTATAATGAAAATGACAAGACTGCTAAAAATGAAATTTTTACTTGGTAGTAGTTCCTCGCCGATTGCCGCTTTTATCAGAATAAATGTTTCATCCAAAAACATTTATAAAGACATTATTGTTCTTATATTCAAAAACACGATAAAAAAATAATAAAAATTACAAGACAATTTCTTTGCTATCGGTGCTTGCTAAAATTATTGAAAAACTAGCCCATTCGAGAATCTCTATTTTTTAATACCACAAATTTCTGCAGTTTGGTAGTAGAAAATTTAGAAGTACAGAAAATGCTTTATTGAGCCTAGAAAAAATCTGCTGGCGAGGTGAGTTATTGAAGACTTTCAAAGTTTCAAATATGTCAGTCTACAAAAAATATGTCCTGAATTGGACTTTGGTATGGTAAAGCCTGGAATGGAAGTCGAATTTTGTGTAGGAAGACTGCTTCAGTCCACCAACTACTATTTATTTTTATTTTAAGGAAAATCGTTAATATTTACTTGCAACAAAAAATATTGTTTAATTAAAGATTCCCCTTTTGGTTCCTCGTGGTATTTCATTTTGAATTAGTTAAATGTGGTGCATTGGATTGTGGCATTCTTGTAAGTATTTGAATATTTATGTATAATAGAAAAACAACCGGCAAAAATTAAAAAAATAAATAAATTAGGCCAACTCCATTATCTCCTCTCAATTTCTCTAATTCTATTTCTAACATATAATTTAATATATATTGTGTATAATGTATATAGGTTAATACTTATATGGAGCGATTTAACCATTATTGCCTATTATTGACTCAGCAAATAATTGTATGTCCCCCTCATACAAACCATGTTCCAAGCTTCTTATGTTTAATACGCTTATACATATAAGTGTTTGATGAGAGAGAAGAATAGGGGCACTAAACTAAAAGTGTAATAATCAAAATATTGTAGATTCGAGTAATGTATAAATCATAAAAATTATTTTGTTGTTGTGCTTTTTGTTCTCTATTGTTTCGATAAAAATCGTTAAAAATTCAATTATTTTATTCATCGCTAAAAAAATCACTTTTATTATATTGTTACATAAGAATTATAAGTGGCTGAGATTTTTGTCTATATTTTTGTTTCTTGTCAAAAACTTACATAAAATAACACTATTAAATTATACAATAATTGAATAAATACAACAAATATTAAATTGATTTAAAAACATAATTTATATTTCTAAATCAGAACATTTGACTTTTCACAGCATTTAGTAGTTATTTAAGTATCACACCAAAAATAAAAGTTTCAAATGTTTAAGTAAATTACTCGCTGTTTTGATTTTTTCCGATTTGTTGAAACCACTTGAGATTTGTATGTAGATGGGTAATTGTTAGAAGAAGTATATCAGTATATCAAGAGGTAATAAAAAAGTATTAACTGCATCTCTTCAAATTAGAATTTCCTATGAATAAATACATTTTATAGTATGCTGCACGGATTGGGTTAAATAAAAATGTATCAATTTAGTTAGAAACTCGTCCACCTACTCGTACATAAGTATAACATATATTATATTTAAATAAAGGTTCATTTATGTATACTACATTGAATCACAAACTGATTTCTGCCACAATAACATTCGGTCATTCCAACAGAGATAAATGTGAATGAATACCTTCACAAAATAACTAAAAAAGAGATTGACAAGAGAAATAAGTTAATTTAACATTTCTTTTTTTTCGCTTTCTGGTTATGAATGAATGAAATATAATTGGAATATACAACTCACGGTCATTGAAATTATAATTATTGTTATAGAAATAAGACAAAATTTTGAAAAGACACGAAGGCATTTCATAACGAAATCTCCTACGTACAAAAACCACTTAAATAACAAAAGTGCGCGCTATTAGCATTAGTTAAAGGTTAAACAAGGAGAGATTTGTATACTAATGATACAAATAAATAATTATAAGTATTTATTGTATAATATTGCCTCTATTGATTTTCTTACAGTATCATATCTCGAATAGGAAACAACCTTTTCGATATTCGAAGGATTTTTTAATTAATGATTGAATTATTGAGATATCATGTAAATATGAACTGAACATTTAATTTTTTTAGTAGAAGTTTTATAAACTTAATTTGCGGTTATATTTGGTTAAATGCGCTACACATTGGCACTTTAAGAATTTCTTTTTTTCCTGTTTACATAGAATATAAGGAATTTAAAATTTATCGAGTTCTAGTGCAGTTCTCATGGAAAACACGACTTATGTAAAGGTGTTTCAACAAAAAATGTTATATTTTAACTTATTAAAAAAAATAAGTTTTTTACAACTATGCGATTAATAATGAAAAACCATACATATTTGCCAAATGATCTCCTCGGCGGCTCTGCTAACAGTTGACCATTCTTTTGAGGAAATTATCCATCACTTTTTCGCCAAGTTGCGGTCCTATTTCACGAATAACAGCTCGTATATTACCTTTTGGTGCATTGGCATAAACTTTATCTTTAGCATAGCTTTAAAGAAAAAAATCTAATGGTGTTGAATCGCACCATCTAGCCGGCCGATTGAAATCTCCATTTAACGAAATCATATGTCTAGCAGCAATATTTCCGGTTGATCTGGTTGGGCCAGCATGGGTTGCTCAAATTCACAATTGCCGCATAACCAGGCGCCCTCACATCGACCAAATTCAGACCGAACTTCAAGAATTGTCTCCGCAAAATTTTCACCATTTTTATTATGAATTTTAACAATTTCTATGCGTTGTGCAAGCGTGAAGCGTTCCACTTTTACTAATTGTTTACATTTTACTGTGTTTTTGTGTACTTATCATTCTCTTTCCTTTATTCGAATTTTTAATTAAAACATCTTATAACCGATCTACTTTAATCCCTAGGTAGTAAAATACGGGAAGGAGTAGTATTTAATATTAATATTAATTTTCTGATCTACTTTAATATTAATTTTCTGATAGCAAAAACATATTAAGTATTTAAAATATTATTTTTGCATGCTTTGGATTTATTAATTTCTCCTTTTGAAATATAATCAAACGAATAAGGTAATCTAAAAATGGCACGTGACTATAGCTATGCAAATGGCTAAAAATGAGAATTGCGGTGTAAGTGTTGGTTCCATTTCCACCAACCAGCCTTGGTAAAATTTTGGATTTCCATTTTAAAGAATAATGCAACTTTAGCAGCATATCTGTATATGTGTATGTAAAGTATTTAAATATGTATAATACTTATGTACAAAATAAAAAAAATGTATACTTTGAAAATAAATCCCACATAAAATAAGCCGCAATTTAGTATTAAACGATTGACAAATAAATTATTAAGACAAATTTCGTAGTTAGCCCGTTTAAATTTCGAATATGAAATAAAAGAAAACAAAAATAAATCAATAATAACTACCTAAGAAATGATGCACAAGGCTGTCTCATGAAAATTAAAAAGTTGAAAATGTGTGATCTCAAGGTCGGTTCATAAGATTTGTCAATTGAGCTGAAAGCCAGATGACAACTTAACGGAGTTGAAACAAAACTCACAAAATTGCATAAAAATCAAAATAAACACAAGTAAACACATATGATGATAACAAACGAACGTAAATTTTTGAAAAATGTCGAAAACGAGCAAAACCTAAATCAAAATAGGCAAAAGTAAAAAAAATAGTTGGTATGACTGCAATTTTGTGTCCAATGAGATAACATATTTTTAACTCCGTTAAGTTGTGATCTTGCTTTAAGCTCAATCGACAAATCTCATGAACCGACCTTCAAGAGCTCAAAACAGTAGTACCAATTCCTTTTTTTTGCACACTCTCCTTTTTGTCGTTTGCTAATTTTTGAATTTCTTAAAAGTTTACTAGTGGATGGATATGTTATCGGTGTAAATTTTTAAGTGTTCTAATTTTGTTTTTTGTGTTTTGATTGTGCAATTTGTGGAATTTTTCTTATTATTTTACCATTTTATTAATAAAACTTGTTTCTTTTTCGTACGATTTAAAGTAATTTTTGATATTTGTATTTCTCCCGCGATTTAAAGCAGTTTCATATTTTAATTTTTTGACATCTGTGTAATTTGTTTTGTTTTTATTTGTGTTAAATTTCATTCATTTTTTCGATTTTTGTTTTGGTTTTTCTGAGAAGGATTATTAGTAATTTTTGAACAATCTTGGCGAAGAAGTCGTTCCCTAGCGATCATATAAAATGGTATTCAAATGATTGGAAATAAGGTTTATTTAATAATGAAACAAAATTAAACCCATTTGTGAAGAAACGAATCCAGAATATCGTCATAGAACAGTGAAGCATGTTGCGGTAATGTAATGCTATGGTGATGAATGGGTACCGATGGCGTCGGATGTATCCGACCATTTTTTAATACACTAAATTTTAACCAAAGAAGATTATGTTAATGTTTTGAAAAACCATTTAGTTAGATCGGCTTAAAAATTTGAAATTCATGGTAACTTCAAATTTCAGCAAAACCGGGATCTGGAGCACACTACCAAAAATGTGACGAAATAGTTTACAGATAATCAAATTAAAATGCTTTCACGTGCTGCCCAATCACCGGATTAAAATGCGAAGAGGCATTTATCGCCGGGATGAGAGTGAACAATTGCTACAAGAAATCCTATTCAAAAGAAGGACTAAAACATATTATTCCTACTGAATGGGGAAAATTAGGTGGATTGTCACCCAAAGCTTGGTGGAATCAATGCCTCTCCGTTGCCAGAAAGTTATTGAAACTAAGGCGAGCTCTAACAAATACAAGCTAATTAGTTTACGCCATATTCCAACAAAATATTGAAATCGTATAAATTGACTTGTTCTGTGCGACAAACAACGTGAATAACCGTCGTTTCAGATTAAACAAGATATTATTGCCTAAATCAACCAGTTTTTTAATATTGAAGCGCGTTGTTTTTTTAGTTACAGATTAAATTTACCTAAAAAATTAAAATTATTTGTGTAATGAAGGTAGAACATTAATAAAGTTTTATTAAGAAAAAATTATGTGACTTTATAAATACTTTTTTGAAACACTGTACTCGCAAATGCAACAACACTCGGCATCTAAAGAGATTGGGAATTCAGTGTTCAAGAATTCTATTTTTCTTATTGAGTTAGAATTTCTGTAAGTTATAACTTATAACTCATTCCAGTCCAATCCACAAACGCTTATTACGAGTACCGAATGAAATTTGTGATTTGTAAATGAAGAATTAAAAATAAACGGCAATAGATCTGTACTAAAAAGCAAAAGTCGCTTATCTGCATATTAGTAGTTTTGAGAAAATAAAGGTTAAAGTTTTAAAATCAAATGGGAATACATTGTGAGTATTATATGTATTACCTCATAACTTTTTTATTTTTTAAGCGATTTTCACCAAAATTTGATACAATCTAAATAGTGGACAAATTTAGTTATTTATGCGAAATTCATAAAAACCGCTTAAAGTCACTTAAGCGACTTTTGCTTTTAAGTACAGATGATAATCATTATTATTCTTTTATTGTTTTTATTGTATACTTTTTAATTAAAAATAGCCATTCGGACTCTTTGTTCATTTTACGGCGAAAATTCACTTTTCCCGAATGGAAGCCGTTACCTTCTGTATGATATCTTCAGTGACTCTGGCAGATGCCCGTTTCCATCTGTAAATTTCTCAACAGCTATGGTAGTAATTGATTCGTCCAGTTCTTCATCTTTCTTTCTGATGTGATATTGGGGACTTGGAAGTGTCGAAAAATGCATATTGACGTAGGTCTCGTCGTTCATTATGAATTACGATACAAGAATATTTCCGTTCGTTCAACCATTTGTTAAGATTCTTTGCTCGGACCATCACTCTATTAAATTGTTCAATACTTCTTTTTGGGATTTTGACTTCTTATGTGTTCGTAGATTATTTCTGGTTTTAGCTTATTCCACCATCGATTTGGTTGATGTATATTTTGAAGTTTATTCGTTTTTTTTTTCAATTGTTTTTCTACAAAATAACGGTACTATTTTTTTCCTTTGCGCAGTAACCCATGAGATAATTTAAATTTGGGGATCACAAATTTCATTCGGTACACATAATACTCTGAAGGAAAAGTGAGTTTTGGCAAATTTTAAATCAAGCCTGTACCTGTGAAAAGTACGTTTTAATGTACGTATTGGCATTCATAAAGTTCATAAAGCCCGGCCAAACTTATATAATGAAAACATTTATAGAACACAGCAGGCCCCATAATACGCTTGTGAGAAAGAAGCTTACTATGAAAGAAGTTTACTATGACATAGCCCAAAGAAAAGACGTTAAATCGCATGAACAAGGCGGCCAAATTGAAGGGTTCAGATTTCTGGAGCTTTGATTTCAATAAATAGATGGTTTGATTAGCTGTGTGGTATGCGGCACCGGCATGCTGAAACCACATCTCGGCCAAATCCAATTCTTCCAATTTTTCCCAAAAAAAACAGGAAGCATAGCACGGTAGTGGTTTCCATTAACCGTAACGGTTTGAACGATGTTGTGTTCCACAATTAATGTTATCTATTGTACTTCCATATGAAAATAAAAATAAGTTTAATATCTTATACACAAGTCTTTTTATTAAAAACAAAAAATGCATCGCCCTTAATGGAAAACCCATTATTTTGTTGCGAATAGTAAAATCTTTTACTCTAAAAATTGGACAATAATAGTATATTATTCAACAAGCATATAATGATAGCTGTTATTCACGAAGATGAAGTTTACCGACACGAGCCGATAGGCGAGTGTCGTAAATCATCTGAGTGAATAACAGCCATTATATGCGAGTGGAATACGATACTTTGTCCACGACCGACATAAAATTGTGTTTTATTATCAAATCCTTTTAATAAACCTAAAATAATTTCCGTCGATATTTTGACGTCTCAGTTTAATAATAATGAAAATGGCAAGAGACTACTAGATAAAATTTGAAAAATGAAATTTTTATTTGGTAGTAGTGAATAATGGAAGAAGGGACTACTAGATAAACTAGCAGTGAATAATGGATATCATTAAGTGTATTGCTTTCAACCAAAATGAGTTAGGTATTTGATTTGGTTAACGGCTGGTCAAAGCAACAGCAAAAATTAACCAAAATTTGGTCTACTTTTTTTTCATGTATTTTCTTGTCAATTCGACTCTTATGGCAGGTATTAAAACTAAAAATTTGGTTAAGATTTGTTTAACCACTAATTTTTTTTTGGGTTAAGCTAAACTATTTTTTGGTCTATCTAGTACGATTGTTGTTATTATTTTTTTATTTTTGGTGAAAGCAATACAACTATTATAAGTGAAGGAACAAACGTATAATGAGTATATTATACGTTGGTCGCGGACAAATAATTTTTTATGGTTGCTGTCATAATAAATCAGTGAAATCAGCTCAACGATTTTACTTACTTATTTAAGATGGCCTCGAATAAGTTAAAAGTATCGAATAAGTATCAGCCTCAAAAACAGCCTACCCTAGGCCCGAGTGAAGTTTAATAAAACCGATTTAGCTAAACTTGATCAGGTTTCTAAGAAATGAAACATGATTAGTAAAAAGAGAGGTTGACATATTGCGTCTAAACTCGAAAAAATCGCTAAATAGGGTTTATTAAATTGCAGTAGCCTAATACCCCAGACAGACTGTGGTTTAATAAATTCGATTTAGCTAAACAAGTTTAAGTATTCTATGCAAAAGCAAAGGTATTAGCTAAAATCGAGGTTGACACACTGCGGCTAATCTCGAAAAATTCACTAAATCGGTTTTTTTAAATCGCAGTGTGTCTAGAGTATAAGTGCCTAATTTAAAAATCAGAAATTTTAAATTAAGTACTAAACTATTTAAAATTATTCGATTTATAAATTACAGTTAAAACTTGGTCAAATAGGGTAAAGAAGAGCTTTCCAAGTAAAATTATCAAGCTACCAAAAAGGTTTTTAATTATTTGTAACTTAAAATGGGTCTGAATCAACTTTAATGAGAATTTTAGTTAATGCCTATTCAAAATGTACAAAGCTAAAAAATAAAAACCAAAATTAGCAATATATAATTCGACAACTGATACAGGAGTATAAGAAAATAAATCATAACGTTTGTGCCAAATTATATGTTAAACAAACATTTATTTGAAAAATGGTTCAATGAACATACATATTAGCGTCATTCAAAAGGGATTCGGGAATTCCATTTAAAAAAGGAACTTCAATCAAAAAAAGGTGTTTCGTTCAGAAAACAGTTTGATTGAAATGACCTTTAGGTATTTGGACTGAAACCTTCTTGAAAGGCATTTCAGTAACAAGTTTTTGGATTGGAATACTTTTTGTTTGGTTAGTTATTTTGACTGAAATGCCTTTTTAGACCTATACGTTGACTCCGGGGACCCAGTCAAAAGCAGTGCCGCCATCAACAGAAAGGTGTTTCCGTCAAACATTAAAAGGCAACTTAGTCAAAATAGCTTTAGATTGAAATGCCTTTTTATCAAGTAACTGAAAAGACATTCAAGTCAAAACTTTTTTGACTGGAATTCTTTTTGGATTTGTGACTGAAACACCTTTTGAAAAGGAGATTTAGTCAAACAACTAAAAAGGAATTCCAAGAAAAATTGTTCTCCGTAGGCGTTAAATAATAACCGAAGATATAATTTCAAACGTTAACAACTTGCAAATTTCCACAAATTAAAACATTTGACCAATCATTTGGTAGCCGATATCACAATTATTTGCATTTTTGGCGAATTCTCTTTTATTCATTATTTGATAGAACCGATTTATTTAAACATACTTACAAAGTACAAATGTTGATAAATTTATTTACTCTATAAATAGCTTGGTGTATGTATGTTCGAATAAAGAGAATACATGACTTTTATTACTGTGCAAAATATTTAATACATTTGAAGTATTTTTCAACAGTTTTACGACTGGACAAAGAAGAGTAAACCATACATATTTACAATATATGTGTATGTACATATTATGTACATCAGTTACTTCAATTTAATAATAGAATGAATTATTGTTAAAATGTTTTTAATGAAAAACAGGAAATTTAAATAAATTTCTCCACACAAGGAAAAATTCAAAATACGTTTTTTTAAATAGTTTTTCATTAATATCGTTATACAGAATTATAGTTTATTTGATATAATAAAAAATGTTTTCTAGAAATTTTCCCATACAAATTTTACTATGTATATAACTTAAATGTAAATGTGTGAAAATAAAATACGAGGGTAGCCTGAAAAGTTTTGGTAAAACCATTTTAGCATTACAATCGTATATGTCTTGAAAAATATCTGTACAAACGTCAGCCAGCCGTCAGTGTTTTTGTAAAAATGGAAAACATTTAATATTGTGTTTGATTTTGAATTTAAAAGGCAATACGGCTGTGCAACACCCTGCCACATCATTTGCCACTGTGAACAGACTGGCAGCCGAATTTAAACATGGTCATTCCGACGAATCAAGGTTAAAGAGATAGCAGGGCCTGTAGCAAAAACTTTGATTACAAAATTTTGTTTTTAATTGACGAGTACTTGAAAAGAAATGTTAAATTAAAAAATCGTCCGCAAAGCTTTACAATATTAGTTTTTTAACAGTATGCATGAATTTTAAGAGATTTTCAAGAGTTCACATAACTAGTATTATATCACAACTGTTATATTATGATTATATCGCAACAATTGATGCAATTGAGCCGAGCATTGAAACAAAAATGGCCAGATTCCGCGAAAATACATGACAAAGTGATTTTTCAGCACTACAACGCTCGGCCTCATGTTGTGAAACCTGTCAAGGAAACATTAGAAGCGCTTGTCTGGGATATCCTACTACACCCGCCGCACTCTCCAGATATTGCTCTTTCCGATTGCTGCCTATTTCGATTGATGACTCATGGCTTGTCAGAGCAGCGTTTCCAATGTTACGAAGATACCAAAAAAATGGGACGATTCGGGGATAGCCTCTAAAGATGTCATTCTTTGGACGTGGAATACACCTTTTACCAGATAGATGGGGAAAAGTAGTGGCAAGCGATGGACAATATTTTAAATGATCAATTAGTAACCGTTTTTCACAATAAAGCTGTATTTTTACCAAAAAAAATTAACATTCATCCCTCCAAATTAACATCCAAAATCTTGTAATGAAGAAAACACGTCTTCTTCTTCTTAGCCGTCAGTACCAGTCAAATTTAAAGGTTTTTTGTTAATAATAACAATAAAGTTTAACAATCATTTTTCCTTTATTAATGCCATACAACTGCCCATTTCTGGGCTCCATTGACAAATTTTCACTAAAAAATAATTGTATTTAAAAAACATAAGAAAAATAATTGTCTTTAAATTTTTTCAAGACCGTATTCTGGTTTAAAATTTTGAAAAAAAAAATCAATATTTTTTTTGCATATTCCTAAAGTTTAGACCTTTAAGAATATGTATATCCTCGAGAGAAAATAGCTATTTTAGACTTAGACTGCTACGGCTGCCTGAAACTTTTGCTCAAAACTTTAAACGCGTTTTTCTCAAAACTACTTTATGGTAAACATGTTATCTCAAGTTCTTTTTAACCGATTCACTTCAAATTTTGTCTAACCTTCAATGTATACTTTCTATTGCCCCTCCCATTTTTGGGTCAAAATTATTTTTTTCATTATTTTGAAAAATTAAAAATTATGAAAAAAAAAAACAGTTCAAAAATGCCTTTTTTAGACAGCCGCTCCATTTTGCAAAAAAAAAAATCCGTTTTTTCTTAGGTAGGGGCAATAACCACATTCTTACTAATTAAGAACCTTTTTTTTAATTTTGTTTCAGATGACCAAAAGGGTGCAATGTGTGTCAACCAGCATACCCCTTTTTTTACGCACCAATTTTATCAGCTTATAACTTATTTAATTTAAAATTGTGTTTTTTTCTCAAAATTTTTTGGTATATTATGAATAGTGAAAATATTTTTTTTTATCGAGCTCGACAAAACGCCCAAAATGTATGCCTCTAGACCAGACTAGCCCCTTAATTATTCGTAATAAGCGAGTTTATACGTATATTACAAAACAAAATACAAGTACAGGTTTCCCACTTCAAGTTTAACTTTTTACATTTTAAATTGAAGCTTTTACACTTTAAATTCAACCTTTTACAGTTCACATTCAACCTTCTACAGTTTAAACTCAACCTTTCGCAAATCGTATGTGCGTGTCTGACATATTTCATTACGGAATATGACAAAACGGAATGTTCCAGTACGACTTATGGTAAAGTGCGTCATAAGGTAAAATACAGAGGCCAATCGCTCATAATATATCTACTGAAAAAAAGTAGAAATATCTTCCCCCCTCCCCGTAATTTTGGCTGAAGACCCAAAGAGTTATACCAATGTACCACTCTGCAAAAATGAGAACCCTCCCAGTAGATATATTATGAGCGATTGGCCTCTGTATTTTTCTGATTTACCAAATTGAAAATATTGGGATTGCCATGAACAATTAATATATTTGTCTATAAAAAATGCCGAAAAATCAACTGATTACACAGACAAATTAAATTCTTAAAAAAAAATTATTTATACCTACTTAGTAGGCTTTGCTTTTTATTAGCTGCCATCTGATAATATGCTTCATATTATGTATTTGCTTCATTTCTCTTATGTTTACCTTGTTTCTATATTGTTTGTCATGTTTATTATTGTAAACGTGGCGCCTTTTCCTTTTTATTTATATCTGTTTTTTACATGCATGTACTCTATTTTTAAGCTTTTTCAGATATAAAATATCTTATTTTGTTATCATTATTACCGTAAATTGGAAAAGCTCACGAAAAAATCGTCCAAGTCAGGTGGAAAATAAAGTTTATAGTTTCAATTGAATCAAAATAAAATTAATTTCGAGTCAATTTTCATTAATATATTTTGAATAAACTGAGGTCATATCTCTCCATATAAAAACTATGGAATAAACATTTTCTTTTGGATTTTTTGATACCTTAAAAAAAGCTTGTTTTCATCATGGAGGCTTTATTTATTAAGTAGGCTTTGATTCAATTAACGATTAAGTATGCTGCATCTAAAAAAGCTTGGATGATTAAATATGTTTTTGCTGATTGGTTCAATAAGGCTAGTTTATAAAATTTAACTTTTTGTCTGTTGCCGTAAATTTTGTAGTTGATAATGTTAACTTGCTTTTTTTAACACACGTTTTTTTCCAAATCTACGCTCAAAAATTTTTTTTTGTGCAGCCCAAGTTGCTTTGTTTTTGATTTTTTTTGTTTTTGATGTGGAGAATATGTGTTTAACGATTGAAAAGTTATATCAAATTTCGTTAAAAATACCTATTTTCTGTATTTTGCGATATGTGTGTGGAATATTTAAGATTATGGCAAAGTGGCAAAAGAAGTGCTTTTAAATTTAGAACTCCAACCATTTGGCGAGAACCACAAAATGTTCTCGATGACTGTTAATTTTGTAGTGTCAACATAAAAGGCATAAACGCTAAAAATCGAGGTAAATGGCAGTACCCAAGTACTACCATACTAGTACCCTTTCTCGGTCATCAAAGTGGTTTCACTAAGGCTCCCTGTTTTATATGTCTTTGGAACTAGTGATTGCAACCCGGTTTTCCGGTATCCGAAAAACCGGTTTTTTTTGTTATTTTTCATCACCGAAAAACCGGGCTTTATTACCCTTAAAAACCGGTTTTATTATTAACAAAAAATTTGCCTAATTATACATTACGTATTCACAAAAAAAAAAAAAAAACGATGAAAACAAAACAGTAATATAAATCATATGAAAATTATAACTACATTGTGTGTTTGTCGGTTGGTCTGTCGAATTTGGTGGAATGTCGGGATACCTACATCATTGTTTCTTTATGTATATGTGACTTCATGGGTTGTATCAAAACCAACAAAAATGTTTATACAAGCCGTCTCGTTCGCTCCTTACACAGATCCTATCAAAAAAATGTACACTATATTTATTATGAATTTATCACCTATACTTATTTGTTTTGTGTATATATACTTTCAGATTTATTTATATGCATCACTAATACTACGCCTTAACGTACTTTTTTATATCTTAAGTGTTTGTACTATTTGGCTTGTATAAACATTTTTGTTGGTTTTGGTTGTATTCAAAACCGACGACATTTTAATATTTTTTAAGACAGACCATAATAAATATGGATTACAAATTCGAGGAATACACGAAAGGTATTGAAAATACCAAATCACTTTGGACATACTTTCTACGAGAGATAAATGGTCAAGTGGCAAAATGCAAAACATGTTCGAAAATCATAAAATGCATGGGTGGATCAACTAGTACACTTCCTTCGCATTTGCGAGCAGCACATAAAATTACTGCTGTTAAACGAGGATTTGAAGATTGTGGGGGAAGCGGTGGAATATCCACAAATTTGTCTACACGATCAAACGAAATGCCTTCTTCTTCTAAAAAAAAAATTACAGAGTATTTTTCTAATAAAACTGACAACTCCCTTTTGTACAAATTAATATATTTTGTTTAAAAAAAACCGGTTTGAAACCGGACACCGGTTTTTTATTGTAGGTAAAACCGAAAAACCGGTTTTAGAATATCACCCCAAATTTGCAATCACTATTTGGAACAGCAGAGCTAAACAAGAACATTGAGTAAGAAAAAACTGGCCCTTGACAAAATAAGACGCCTGGGAAGGAAAATATAGTCCACAATTCACTAGGAGCTAGTGACAGAATTACCCTGCCGCTATTACATATATTACTGGGGATCATGAAACAGTTTGTTAAATCACTCGATAAAAACGGAAACTGATTTTCCTACATTTGGCAAAAAATTTCCTCAGCTTTCTATGGAAAAAATTAAAGCCGATATTTTTCACGGCCCCCAAATTAGACAACTTACGAAAGATACTTAATTTAGAAATTCTATGACTGAGCTTGAATTAAGGGTTCTTGGATAGCTTTTGTCTCTGTGATGCAAAACTTTCTCGGAAATAGAAAATTAGAAAATTATATTGAATTTGTAGAAGACCTCCTTTTACAATTAAAAAATACGAGGTGCAATATGAGCATAAAACTCTACTTCCTCCATAGTCATCTGGACAGCTTTCCGGAAAATCATGGGAGATATGAGCGCGGAGCAAGGAGAGCGTTTGCATCAGGATATAAGCGTCACGGAAGAACGTTATCAGGGTTTCTGGAATACGAATATGATGTCTGACTATTACTGGTCCCTGATACGCAATTTTCCTAAGTCTACACATAAGACAAGAGCTTTAAAGCGAAGTTTTTTAGAACTCAATGATTATTTCAATTTTTTAGTGTTAACTATTTTACTATTTTATTACTTACTAACAATTTTACTAACTATCGACTGCACAGGTGGCTAAAACCGGGTTGAGTCTCTAATACTAACATTCATTTGTAATAGTAGTTTGACCTGTAGTTTTAAAATTGGATTGAATACTCTGGAATTCCGGAATGAAGAAACCAGGCATCGTGATTTATGGTCATGGTTATTTCAAATTCTTTGTTTTGTTTAAAAAGTTTTTCGACAATATGAGTAGAAAATTTTGGTTACTTGGTTCTCCCGTATAATCATTTGCTGAAATCAAAGAATTGCCAAAAAATAGTGATGTTTTGCGCCTCTTCTTGTTTTATCATATGTGTGAAAAAAGAAAAATTTCTGAGAGTGCGAACAAAACAGTGGCTGCAACAATCGGGATCTGGAAGAAACTTGATTTACCAACAGCTGAACACCGGAACATGGTTACAAAATTCAAAAAACTCCACAAGCCTTGGTATAATTTGAAAAAGCACAAAAAATTAGCTTCTCCCAAGAAAACGGAATTCGTAAACAGTTTACAACGGCGCTCATACGCTGCACAATTCAACGCTGAATTCGGGAATAACTCTTCAGTAGAAGCACAAGCCAGTATGTAAGTCAGATTAGATGTGAACGTTCAGGACCCAGGATTATCGAAATGTATGAAGAATCTAGCAGTGAATCGAGTTCCTCGTCTGAGAGTTCTTATTGCCCGTCCCTTGAACCCAAGAAGAGACGGATCGCTAAAAAAATCCTTGCTTTGCTCTGTGAGCACAATTAGAAGACATCGTATGAAAGAACGAGAAGAATTATCACGATCTATAATAGAGGGATTTCACCCAAATAGTTTTTTAACAATTCATTGGGATGGAAAAATTATGGACGATAACGAACAGCGGGGAAAAGTGGATAGAATGGCGGTCATTGTTACTGGGTTTCGGATCGAGCAAATTCTTGGAATCCCAAAGATACCATCAGGAACAGGTGAAGTCATGGCGGAAAACCTAAATAATTTGATTTAAGAACACAACTTAGCTCATAATATAAATGCGATGTGTTTTGATACGACTTCAAGCAACACTGGGGGAGCTTGCGTACGTTTGGAAAGACTTTTGGGGAAAAGACTTTTTTATTTCGCTTGTAGACACCACGTTTTGGAGCTCATAGCATCGGTTGCATTCAATACTTTATTTGAAAAGTCAACTGGCCCAAATATCCAACTATTTGAGAGATTTAGGAAGGAGTGGGACTACTAAATTTACTAAATTTATTACTAATAAATTACTAACTATCGACTGCATAGGCGGCTGAAACCGGGTCGAGTCTCTAATACTAACATTCTTATCATATCCCTCGATTTTTGCTATGTTTAAAAGGGCGTACGGTGGATCCGGCGTAGCCGGGAATCTTGCTAAGGCTTAATACATTTTTTCTTAGTATCAGCCCCTTCTAATACTTTGGCAGAAGAAAATATGAATATTCAAGTAGCCGTAGACAGTGATTCTACTGCACACAATCATCCAAAAGCTGTAATCAATTTGAACGATGTAATAACTAAGCCTGAAAATAATTATTTAAATTTAAGCGATATTCTAACTTTGCGGAAAATTAGAATGATAGCTTTAGAAAAATGGAGGTGTGGCCAACACACGACTTTATATACGAACAGAGAATTTTGAGAAATTTTATTATTTTTTTATAATTTTTAAATTTTATTTTTTAATTTTTAAATTTTTTTTTAAATTTTTTTTTTTTAATTTTATTTTTATTTTTTGGAAACATTTTGTATTTTGTAAGTACTGGATGTGTGAATATGACTCCGCCATTTTTTGTTAAAATAAAACACATTTGCTTGTTTTGAAAATGAAAGAATTATTTATTGAAAGTATGCTCCATTTGCAGCTACAACTTTCCCCCATTTTTCAGGCAGTTTACGGATTCCCTCTCTCAAAAAATCTTGGTCTTTGGAGGCGATCCAATCATTAAGCCAATTTTCGATCTCTGCGCGAGAACTGAACCGCTGTTCAGACCGAGACAACTGCATCGACCGGAATAAGTAGTAATCTGAAGGAGCTATGTCTGGTGAATACGGCGGGTGGGGTAGAACTTCCCAGTCTTGTCCTTGTAAATAATTTTTCACAACGTTTGCAACATATGGTTTTGCATCTGAAAAATTAATCTGTTGTGTCTTTTCACCCATTCTGGTCGTTTTTCCTCTATAGCTCGCTTCAAACGTATTAGTTGCCGTCGGTACACATCGCCATTAATAGTTTCACCTAATTCCAGCAGTTCAAAATATACCACACCTTTCTGATCCCACCAGATACAGAGCATAACCTTATTGTAATGGATATCTCGCTTTGGTTGCGATGGACCAGCTTCACCACGCTTCACCCAAGATTTTTGGCGTTTGGGATTCTCATAATAAATCCATTTTTCATCTCCAGTAACTATCCGATGCAGAAAACCTTTTCTTTGTTGTCTTTGAATCAGTATTTCACAAATGGTTTTTCGACGTTAGAGGTCTCTTTCTTTTAATTCATGTGGAACCCAATTGTTAGCTTTTTGAACCATTCCGATTGTTTGTAAACGTTTTGCAACAGTTGATCGATCAACATTTAATGCTACAGCCAATTCTGATCTTGTTTGAGAAGAATCTTCAGCCAATAACGTTTCCAATTCAGCATCTTCAAATTTTTTGGGTGGTTTTCCATGCTCTTTATCTTCAATGCCAAAATCATCATTTTTAAATCGTCGAAACCATTCCTTGTACGTTGTATTCGATGGAGCATGCTCACCGTAAACTTCCACAAGCAAACGATAAGTTTCCGCTGCACTTCCGTAATAAAACTTCCCGCAAATGATGTTTATTTGGAATAAAATTCGACATTTTGAAAGAGTTAAAAATACTATTTGTTTACACTTCAACCAAATGTCGTATATTGCGTTTGATAGCTGACATCAAGTACTATAGAATACAAGTATTGCGCATTTATAGTTTACGTAAGCAGTAAAAATAACGACACCAATTGAGAAAGGGTGGAGTCATATTCACACACCCAATAGTTTTTTGTAAACCTTATACTTTTTAAGATATTTGCAAAATAAATTTTCTGAACCAAGAGAGTGGCCATTTCCGGTTAGCCGATTTGGAGTAAAATTCACTGAAACCTCCCAATTTATCAAAAAAGCTTAAATCTGAAGTTTCGGTTCAATTGGTTAAACCATCCGGCCTGTAGAGAAGACACAGAGTGACAGACAGACACCATTTCGAAACCGACTTTTTCGTACTCAGAGGACCTCAAAACAGATAAATCTCTTAAAATCTGAAGATCCAAAATTTTCATGATTACTATACTTTATTTTATTTACCTAAAAGAAAGTAAAAATAGTGGAAAAATAATTATTGGGCTATCTTAATTGTTCGAGATTTAAATTGTTTAACCAAATGGTATTCAGATCGGTTAAGAAATAGTCAAGTTACATCTTAATTGGCCATATTCCAGAACTTTATCAAAAAAACATTTTAGAATCCCATTTGTATCGCCCATGCCAAATTTCATCATAATCGGTTAAGAAATAGTCAAGTTACATCTTAATTGGCCATATTCCAGAACTTTATCAAAAAATTAGTTTAGAATCCCATTTCTATCGCCCATGACAAATTTTATCAGAATTGGTTAAGAAACAGCGAAATGAATGATATGTACTACCTTGATCAACAAGTTCTCGGAATAACCACCGTGTGGTGCTCCCATCGTTCCGATTTGAGTTCTGTTTTTTTGTTAAGTTGGTACATCTGTTGTTGATATTCCCTCTAAATCTTAGCGTCATAGCTTGACATTTGCAAAAGTTACGTAGTCAAGAGTACATCTACTCTGTGTGTGTTGGCGATTTTTCCATTATTTCCTCTCGGCTGCTGAAACGCGTTCCCCATATTGGTTTTTTAACTCGATTGAACAGAAAAATGTCACAGGGAGCCAAATCAGGTGAATTCGGTGGCTGTTGGATGGTATTTGTTGCATTTTGCGTCAAAAAATTACGAATAATGATGGCACTGTGGGACGGTGCGTTATCATGGTGCAAAATCCACGAGGTTTCTGCCCACAATTCTGGTCTCTTTCGGCGAATTGCTTCACGCAAACGTCTCATAACGCCCAAATAATACTCTTTGTTTACGGTCTGGCCTTCTGGCAAAAATTCATGATGCACTACACCGTTGTAATCCATGAAAACCGTGAGCATTGCCTTCTTTTTTGACTGAATACGACGTGGTTTTTTTTTTTGGTGAACGCCATTCACTTGCCTGATGTCTGGATTGCGTGTCGTACTCATAAACCCACGTCTCGTCTCCAGTAATGATCCTTTTGATGAATGTGGGATCGGATTCAGCCTCGCAAATCATGTCTAAAATTGTAAATAATCGCCAACACACACAGAGATAGATGTACTCTTGACTACGTAACTTTTGCAAATGTCAAGCTATGACGCTAAGATTTAGAGGGAATATCAACAACAGATGTACCAACTTAACAAAAAAAGAACTCAAATCGGAACGATGGGAGCGCCACACGGTGGTTATTCCGAGAACTTGTTGATCAAGGTAGTATATACGAAATTAAAGGCAAATATTTGAAAATAATGAATGTATTGCATTCACAAAAATAGAAAATTGATTTTAGAAAGATTTTTTAATCTTTATTTCGCTGTTTTCGTCGATCTGCTGAAGAAAATATATTCAGAGTTTTGTAATGTTCATCAACGTAAAACATAAACGAAGAGAATTTGGTTATTCATTAGAAAATAAAAATTATATTTTTGCGATGCAAAAATCATATTTTTGCGATGCGTAAACATTCAAAAAAAAAATCGATTTTGTTTTTTGTCGTGAATACTGTTATTCATCAATTTTATAACAAAAAAGCGTCTTGTGAAAGATTTTTTTGTTGTTTGGTACGAATAGTTGTTAAGGTTTTTTTTGACCATTTTTCGAACTGTTTCAAAGTTTACTTGAAATCTCCTGGCTAGATTACGCAGCTTGATTTGCGGATTTCAGTGAATCGGACATTTGAAATGTTACGGAGCTGTGAAGTGTTGACGATGCGCTAAAATGCGCTAAAGTCATTCAGAAAAATGTTGTCGATATGGTGCAATGTTCAAACAGTCAATATCACATCGGTGTCAACTAAGGTTATTTTAAAATTCAATGAACGACAAATTGTTATTTTGTGTTAATTTTGATTTCTTATATCTTTTGTTTTGAAAATATTTAATTTTCCTAAGAATCACTGAGGATAATAAAACATTTATTGTTACCCTTTGCCAGTCTGGGCCAAGGAAACAAGTTAACAAATAATATTTAACATAAATTATGGTAAGAGTTGTCACACTCTGAAGATGGGTAAAATAGTAAATATTGCTGGTTTCATGTGTAAAAAAAAATCTTGTCACATATTAACTAACGCCAACTTTAATCCCGACTAAATTTTGTTCTTGAACATAACATTATATTCTTGCTCAACTGCAAATTCATAATATTTCCATTTTTTCTTTCAAATAGCAGTGAAAAGAAAAAATAAATAAAACTCCAGACTATAAAATTTTTTGAAAAAAATCAATATTTTTTTATTGAATTTATTTTCATCTCAAACAAAATCGACTTGTTTGCACAAAGATTAAACTAAAATAAATGTTCGATATCAAATGCCAAAGGAGGAGTTGGTAAAATGATAAAAAATAAAATTGTCTTATGTGCGGTTGTACTAAATGTACTTTTCTTTATATAGATAAAGTTATAACTGATAAGATAAGATAATAAACTATACTTAAATGATAAAACCTATATGTAATTTACCTGAACTTGAAACATTGTCACCGAATCATCTAACATTTGTATACGAACAGCTAGTTTCTTTCCACCTCGATGATGGGCCGTTGACGTTGTACCGTCGACACCGGATGGTGTGCTTAACGAATGAGTCATCCGACCTATTCCGCTGTTTGACATACCACCCTGTAGTGTCGATGCCCCGCCACCACCACTTCCACCCATCGAATCCAACGACATTATTTTTTATAACCTATTTAATATTATTCAGTATTATAATAATTAATTATTTTTCTTGTATTAATTTCACGTTCTACTTTTTAATATTATTAATTAATTATTTCGCTTTCAACTAGATATCTTATAATTTTATTGATTTTTTTTCACGTTCGTAAATGAATTTTAAATCAACATATATTTATAATATAAAAATAAAAATCACAAAAAATAAAACGAACGAAATAAAATAACAAAAAATATTCGATTAAAATTATAACACTTGAATTAAATTCATTTAATATTAAATTTTTTATTATTATTTTTAATATTTAAATTTTGATTAATATTAAGTAAAACAGGATGTGCAATAACAAATACAATAACAGCAACAGTAAAATGTGTCATCTGAAAATAGAAAGAAAAAATGGTTGTAGTCATAAATCATTTCTTATCTTAAATTTATATAGCTATGAGAAAACTATGCAATATATGTACATACATTCGAATACGTTTATGGCAATGCTACTCGTATATTGCCATTAATAATAAAAAAAAAATGTTAAAACGTAAAGCGGTGGAAACGTTTAATTGGACCTCAATAAACCCAATTCTTATTCATCCATATTATGTATGTAATTTTTATTTTATAATTTGTGTACCACAAGTACAAACTTATCGTTTACAATATAAAAATATAACATATAAAAATTCCATAATTGTTCCGACACAAAATAAAATTGTAGCGTAAATTTAAAATGTCAGAAATCAAAAAATATTTCTCTGAAAATCAGCTACTTTGCGGGATGGTTTAGTAAATGCTCTAAAATTTGCAATTTTTCATATTTCTTTATTATTATTATCATTATTTTTTTTATTAGTTTTTGTATACGGACTTTGTTCTTATTTGGCCTTGCAGAAATGCTCCCTAAAACAGGCAAGATTTTTATGGCCAAAGAATAATAAGAACAAATATACTGACAAAGGAACCTTTTGAACTGTCACATTCAAAAAATTATAAAAACTATTCTTCTAGTTGTAGTACTCTGTGACACATTAACGAAACCATTTTTTTCGGTAGCCAGGAAATTTTTAAGGGTTAAAACCACCCCTAAAAAAACAGTAATTTACTTTGGATTACTCGTACTTTTTATGAGGAATAATTACCAATTTGTTCAGGGTACTACAACTTAGAATAGTTCTTATAATTTTTTGAATATGACAGTTCAAAAGGTTCCCTTGTCAGTATTTTCGTTCTTATGGTCATAAAAATCGTGCCGGTTTTAGGGAGCACTTGTTCAAGGCCACAAATACTTTATACAAAAATTAATAAAGAAATAATGATAATATTAATAAAGAAATATGAAAAATTGCAAATTTTTTATAATTTCTAGGAATATTTTTTATAATTTTTTGAATTTGACATTTCAAAAGCTTCTCTTGTGAATGTTAGTAGATTATATATACTGAGAAGCATTATCTACCTAGTTGTAAAACAAAGCTAGTGTTTTTGTTTGTTTGTTTGTTTTTAAATTTGCTCAGGTCAGATCTTTCAATCCATAAGACCAGTGAGTTATATTTTTCCAGAAAAACCCACAGAAATTTCTCAAGGGAAATCCTGGGGCACTGGATAGGTTATATTTTTCACAAAAAGTATTATTGTTATATTTTTAGTTTTGTTAATATTTAATATGTGGTAATTTTTATATTTACTATAAGTGTGAGTTATTATAAGTGTGATCACGTTGTAAAATGGCGTAGGCTCATATCGTTAGTGCACGATGAATTATGGATTGCGTCAATTAATATTGAGCAGATCCTGAGTCTTTTTTACAAACGTGTTTTTTATAAGACGCAAAAAAGGTGATTCCTTCGCTCTGTGTACGAAATTATGGGCCTTATACGGAATTACGCAGTACCCGGAACCACTTATTGCGACTTAATTTATTCACTTTTTTTGGTCCGCTCCGTAACGCGTACGAAACGAGACTTACAACAAAGCTAGTGAGCACATTGAAATGAAACCGACAATGTGGCCGACAATTGAAACCGACAATGTGGCCGACAATTGAAACCGACAATGTGGCCTTCAAAATATAAATAAAAACTACATTTTATGTTAACCTTTTTGTTGTTTATTCACCCATTCCACACGAGTCGCGCTTACGCTGTTGCATTTCTTCGTCTATTACCTCTTTGCACTGTTTTTGCCAATAAACAAAATTTAGTTTATAGGCAAAAAACAGAGCAAAGAGGTAAGACACGAAGAAATGTAACAGCGTAAGCGCGACTCGTGTGGAATGGGTGATTCGTAAATCACTATAAAGATTTTATATATTAAAACACAATTATTTTAGTGTGGTCACTTTCTCATTGTGATATTTATTTTATTTAAAATTGAAAATATGTACGATCGTTTCGGATTTTACCCCTTAAAACTCATGTTTTTGTTAGAAATTTGACAAAGAAGTAAAATTCGAAGCGATCGTAATTTTAATTTTAAATACAATAAATATCACCATAAGAAAGTGATAAAACCAAACTTAATACATAAAAAAATAAAAATATCACTTAAAACTTTTGTTTTATACAAATTCTGTCTTAAAATAAATTAGAATTTGTCGAAATTTCTCGTTTTACAAAATGTAAATGCTTTTAATTTATGACAAAATAGAATTTTTCCTATTTTGAAGAATTAAAAACTTCTTAAATTTACTTAAAAGCGTGGCATATCACTTTTATCTATTAAATAATATTAAAAAATATTAATAATATATCTATTGAAATTATTATTCTGAGACTTAGAAATGCAAAGAATTCCTACATTCTGGCCAAACAAGGTGTTACGTTTACGTAACACTAGTGAAGAATTATGTTCATACAACTCTTCGTAAACGTAACACTTTGGTATTGCAATAACCAAGCAGATATGTCGTTTCCATCCTATGATAATTAGACTTTTTGCGAGGAGTTATCTACATATATGGTAGTAGTTCCTAAACAGTTCACGTGAGGTGTTGCATTTATGTCACGTGTATACCAAAATTTAAATTTGACGCTCTATTTATTGGTAAACTAAATATATTTAACATCAAATATAAAGGATGTTGGGCTCTACCTATTTATACGGAGCGGTATAGGGAGCCACTTTTTATATGACGGCTTTCGATAGCAGCTATCGTGAGCGAATAAAAAAAACGCACCTTATTTGTTTTGTTATTTATTTCTCATTTTTTGTTATTCAACGGTTTCTAATTTTTTAAACCTAACCAATAAAAATACTTACGCACATAGTGCGTATGCATTATATTTTTATTTGTGAAATAAAAAACTAGAAACCAACGAATAACACAAAAATGAAAAATAAATAAAAAGCAAAATTTGGTCCATTAAATCCGAAGTCTGTTAAATCGAGATTTTACTAAAGTCATTTGGATTTAACAGACAATCGGCAATACCGGACTGGCTGATCTCCAAATAGTCCGTTAAATAGAGCTTTTACGGTCCACATTTATAAATATTGTAATTTCCAATAATTGTACATTGTATGTATTTGAAAATTAAAATTTATATTTTTAGGACCCTATTACGAAATGGATCGCATATCGCATTTTTGGCGAAAAAAGCCACCTTTCCCCGTTTTATATTATGGCAATCAATCCACACACAAAATTATGAAGTACAAATTTGTATGCCCTTATTATGGTTCTCACCTAACAGTCACTTGGCGACTTCAAGTCACCCAAATCAAATTTTGGTATTATGATTCTCGCCGTGAGTGAGAGTAATGTCAAAATTGCTCACCTAATATTTCTCGGTGACTAGTGCGATTTTATCTAAAGAATAAAGAAATAATGGAATAAAAAACTCTACAGTTTTTTTACAGGCAAAATACATATTTTAATTAATATTTCCTAATTAAATATTGAATAAAAATCATTTTTTTTTTTAACGTATTTTAAAATATTTTTATTGCACATGTTAACAACAAAATGCGTATGTAAGTTGTCAAACATTTTTGTTTCCTCCAGTTTCATTCGCCACAGAAAAATAAATCCACATTGTATTTTGCTATTTGCACTATTTATTAACAATTTTAACCGATAAAATATCTAATTAAATCTCATAAAATTACAAAATTAATCACAATAAATATAAATGTGTACAAAAAAACTGCTAAACTATACATCAAAAAATATAAAACTACTGTGCTAGCAAACTTCAAAACGAATGGAAATGGTCATAATTAACAAAACCAATGAGATCAGCCGCGCACAACTTTCGCCAAAATAAATGTGAGAACCATAATACCAAAATTGAACTCACACGACTTTTCGAGTCACGGCGACTCGTCGGTGAGGTGAGAACCGTAATAGGGGTATTAAAAAGTATTTATCCACTTTTGATAAATAATAGCCCGATAACTATGCTGATTTCAAATAAAGAAAATGTAAAATAACCCATTGTTATTGTATAACCCACGCTGCTAGGGGCAACGTGAGTTATATTTGGTATAACAAAATGTTGAGTAGTCATTGGAAAATTATTGGTAGTCAAATTGAAAAAACTATATTCCAAAAATTAGTTAAATTAAAGTACACCATGAAAATTTAAAGAACGGTCACTATGATAAAATATATTTCAAAATTTAATGCTCCACTGTGAAAACACAAAATGGAACCATGTATTTCTTATTAATTTACGAAATTTATTTCAACAAAAGTGGATAAAACGTTGTATGCCACTCGTGAGCAAAGAGATATTATCCACTCAGGATAATGTCTAAAACTTATCCCTCATGGATAATATCTCGTTTTGCTCACTAGTACCATAAATAACTATTATTTAATTTCCAACATATTTTCGATTTTTTAACAACACACTTGACACTTCCTTGATTTTTAAATGTCAAAATTTCGTCAAATATTCACCTCTATTATGATTGGCGGGTTGATCAACAATCGACACGACTTGTGTTATTTTTCATTTGGTGTTATATATCGTGAACTAAAATGTCATCGACATAAAATCTCGATTTTATGACAAATGATTTTCGATAGTCGCCATGATATCGAACGAGAACGACAATCATAATTGGGGTCAATACTAAATTCAATAGTGCTGCCTGAAGGATTCTAAAGGAAATAAGGGTATAAATTTTAGCTTGTTAAAAGCGGTTAACACGTGTTAAATATGGCCTAATTTAGTTTCAAAAATGTTTAGAGACCCAAAGATGCATTTATAGTGAATAAATTCTCTTAGTCATCTCACTTTTTTCGATATGAAAATTGTCCTTATTCCCTTAGTCGTATCACTTGACGCTTGAACCGACAACCACGTTGTATTATTCCCTTCGACAATCATCATTTTAAGTGACAAACGTCTCTTGAATTGGTGTACCCTTATGTCAAATTCTTTCGGATTTCATAAAAAAAAAATCCTGGGGCGCTATTTAGAAATCCGTTTCGTTTCGTCGTTCGAAACGAATGGTATTCGAACAAGAATTGGTATTTTGGAATTCGATCGAAAATAAAAATATACACTGTTAAAAAATCGAAAGGGACATTTTTCTTTTTGGGTAAACCTATACGAAAAATTGCTTCATACAGTCGTGTTTTTAGGTGTCCATCCTAAAAATTAATGTTTCAAAATGTGTTATAAATATTTCGTAAAATTAATGTTTTCTTGGCGTTATTTTACTTTACGTATGGATCGGGAAAATCAGGTAAGAAGTATATATATATATTTTGAAAATTTTTGAATGTAGGATTGTGCATCTGTAGTTTTTAGGAGGGGGAAGCCAAATTTCCTCGGAAAATTACCCCATTTTCCGGGAAAATTTCGACTTTTTTATTTTTTTTTTTTTTTAAATAAGGTAAGATGTTATAATTAACAAATATAATTTAACAAATAATTTAACAAAATAATTTTTTTTTATTTATTTTTATTAATAATAATTGCTTTGTCAACCTTGCAGACACAGATCAAAGAGTTTTTTTCGCCCTTATCGCTTCTTCTGATAGTACCACAAATGTTAAAAAAACACTTTTGTAAATATAACACTTTTTTTAATGTAATTTTAATTCGTTGTATACCTTACAGGATGGGGGTCCCGCCCCAAACCCCCGCTTAGTCTTCCTGTTTCAAATTTTATTTATAATTTGAAACTAAGTTAAAAAAAAAGTGGAAACATTTCAGAATTTTCCTGGAAAAATTGCAAAATTTTCCCGGAAAGTTACTTGCACTGGCGAAAAATTGTTAAGGTACAATCCTAATATCAAAATTTTTATAAAAATTGCACTTTTACGTCTTTTGAATAAAATAATACACAATTTTTTCAACTAAAAAGTGAAAATTTTCCCGGAAAATGACGTAATTTTAAGGTGAAATTTGGCTTCCCCCTCCTAAAAACTATAGACCCACAATCCTACATTCAAAAATTTCCAAAATTTATACTCCTTACCTGATTTTCCCGAGGTATACGTAAATTAAACTTTACCCGTTTTCTTTTATTAAATAGATATATAGCTTCATTTCGATAAAGTTTATTATATTTAATTGGTGCTTATTATTTCAAAATATGTAATATTTATGTACTTATAAAAATACGTGTCTATTTGCTAAAATTTTCATGTTTTGTCAGTATTTACGATATTTCTTCCAGTAAAATCGGCTTGGTGAATGTTATTCAATTTTTATTAAAAACAATTTTTATTTATTCTAAAATTATTTATTTAGTGGTTACATACACTGTCTCAAAAAATTGTCCGTGCACCACTCGGTTAAAGAAACATTGATAAAAAAACAATTACAAATCAAACAAAAATTCAGTTTTTATTTTTTAAAACTCAAATTACATTTAACAACCTGAAAATAATAATTATCATTATGTAAATTTAACGTTTTTGGTTCAGATGGGCGAGTTATGGTGTGGCGTAAACCTAATACTGAACTTGAGTAAAACCTGGTGGCAAAAGTATAATGGTTTGGGGAGCTTTTAGCTGAAGGGGATGTAGGACATTTGACCTTCATTGAAACCATAATGAACTGGTATAATTATTTGAATATTTTGAAGGATAATTTTTTAATAAGTGCTGAGAAAATGGGACATGGACAAGATTTTCGCTCCGTACATGACAATGACCCGAAGCATTCGCCAAAGCTGATCAAGGAATGTTTATTGTACAATGTAAAGTCAACACTTCCTCATCTTCCCCAGCCATCAGATCTCAACCCTATTGATAATTTATGACATTATTTGGAGCGAAAGATCCGTGAACAGTAAATTAGCGGTAAGGAACTATTAAAACGGGTCATTGTGGAGGTATGGGCTAAAATTTCCCCCCGAAATAACTCGGAAGTTGTTTTTTTCAATGAAAAGAAGGTTGCAAAGTGTCATTGCGTGAATAGGTTACAACACCAAATATTAGACCTAACTTTTTTACCAAATTCTCTCAATTTCTTTTTGTGTACGGACAATCATTTGAGATCGTTTTAGGCGGTTTAAATAGTAAATCATATCAAACGTAAAAGTAAATTAATTTATATCATGATTATTATTATTTTCAGGTTGTTAAATCTAATTTGAATTTAAAAAAAATAAAAACTGACTTTTTTTGTAATTGTTTTTTTTATCAATGTTTTCTTAACCGAGCGCTGTATGGACAATTTTTTGATACAGTGTATGTAATTAAAAATGTTCTCCTCCTCAAATGCGTCTTAATTATTAAATTACTGCTACGCGTATAGAATTATTCTTCATTTTTTTATGGATTCGTCAACAATTCTTTCAACGTACAGAAATCTGTTCATGAATGTACAAATAATGTTCGAAAACGGATTGGTAGATAAGAGAAATTTACAATCGTTTCGTAGAAATTCGTTTTACTGTCAAAGTTATTCGTTTTCGAATTCAAAAATACTCTCTTCTATGTATTTGAATATCTCAAATAAAATCTGACGAAAATACCGGATTTTTTAAAACGATCCCGGATCAAAAAAAAGATCAAGATTAGCTTTCAAAAAAATATTAAAAGTATTTGGGATCAAAATTGTTTCGGTATCAACTTTTTTGAACTCGGATTATTATTTTTTTTTCGAAAGTATTCGACATTATTATTAGACATTTGAAAAGTTGTGTCACTTGAAATGGTAATTTCGTCACCTGAAATTTTCAAGTGATACAAAATGGATGAAGGGAAAAAGTGTTATTTATTAATATTGTAATTGTCAGCAGTTGTTTATTGTAGTTAAAAATAAAATTTATATTTCTATGACAAAATGCGCATCATCAACCCTGTCAAATACGCGATAGAATTTTATTGACATGGCTTACATTATGTCCCCGATTCACATCATGTCATTTCAATATTTTATAATCTTTAATAAGACACAATTATTATTATTATTCTCAATTTGTTATGGTCAGCTGTTTCCAGCCTTAAGGATCTATTTGTTTTAGTTTGCATATTAAGACTCGCTGACACTTCTCTTGGGAAGGGCTGGAGCTACGGATATTGATGCTCAAATTATGGTGTAGTTGTTAAAAGTAGTTACGCATATAATTAACGACAGAGGGATTTTAGTTTAAAAAATTCTAATAGATGGCTCTATACCAATTTTGGTTGTGTGAAACGTCATTTTTTAACATTATTATTTCATGTCACATCGATCGTCTTGGAGAATACCAATGTACAGTTGAAGTGTCATAACAATTATCACGTCGAATGAAGTGACACGACTAACTATTAGTTCTCACATAAAGTAGATTGCGAATAATCGCAAAGGGAAATTTTTGTTTCATGTCACTGTGTTAGAGACATTTTGTGTTTGTAATATATTATAATATCAAATAATTTTGTCAGTTTAGACATTTCTATACATTATTAAAAAATCATAATAAAAATAATAAATTATTCACATAGGAAGAATATGTCAGCTTGCTCTGTTTATCGCAGGATTGAAAATGTTCCTAAACAAAATGAGGAAAACTTTTTTTTTTGTTTTTATATGGAAAATTCGCAATGGAAAAAGATGTACGCATGACTACTTTTGATTGCGAATCGTATTGTAAATTTGTCTTTGGTTGCGTAGACAAATTTATATACCGATATGCATTTTTTTTTGAATGTATACTATCCGTGTGAAAAAATGTAAAACAGATTGCGAATATTCGCCAGGCTACGAGAACCCACAGTAAGGGAATAGGGGTTTAATTTACGTAAATGTAAATTTGTTCGGTTTAGCTTGATGAAATGGTTTAATTTTTTTTCTGTATAACTAATTTTGCATTTTTGGGGTTGCTCCTTTGTCGGGTTTCTAACAAACACTCTATTTGTGTGTTTATTGGAAGTTTGACAGATAAGCGGCATCCGAAGCGATCGTGATTTCAGTTTTCGAGTGAAGTGGGTGTCGCAATGGGAGGATGGCGGGCCGAAATAATTGTATTTTAATAAATGAAATATTGCTATTTGTTAATTAAGCAATTTATTCTGTTTACAGAGGACGCCTTCCAGATCGAAGCTGCTTTATTTTTATTGCTATGCTGGGATACCTATGATACATTTTTATAATCTGTGCAGATTTAATATTTTAAGAATTGTTAAATTTAATAATTTACATTGGCAGATGTTTCTGCAAGACATTCGGCTGTGCTTCCAATTTAGATGCATAATTTCAGTTATTATTTACAGTGTCAAGGCTTAGATGTTTAAATATATAAATAATTAATTTTGAAATAAATTAGGAACTCGGTTTCATTGTACAGGAAAAGAACCAATTGGTTATTTGGGAGTTTTTAGTAATAAAATAATCATTAGTTTGTTTTTAGTTTAGAAATACCTAAGAAACCTGACTCGGATTTCCAGGAACTTCATGAATCCAACGACGCGTAGTTTAGAAATGGTGTTGTCTTGTGCTAACTATTGTATCTTACATTAAAAAAGATTTATTGAAATATTAAGTTGTAGATAGTTGCAGTGATTTAGATTTAAATAAGTTAAATTCTGTTAATTAAGTAGTACATATTTAGTAAATTAATAGGTTCATTTTATTTTTGTTTTTCAGAGATACCTGAGAAATATGATTCAGCTTCCTGAAATTTCAAATATCCAAGAGATATGTAGTTTAGAAATTGTTTTGTCTTGATTCGTTGGTCTTCTTAATTTACAAGCTCAATAGTGGGGACTGTGTACTTTAGAAACTAATCAGCATCTTATCATTTTAATTTTAGTTACTGGTAACACTAACTATAATTCATTACAGGATTGCGTCTATCGCAGATCAAACTTGTATAATCTAAAGAGAAAAGTTTGCGGAAATTCTACATTTATAATAGTAATTTGAGCGAAATTGTAGTTCTAAGTTGCGACAGTGACCAGTACGATGAAAATCATTTGAGTTATTAATGAGTTGAAAATTTGAAAAAAGTTCAGAGCTCAAATTTGATTAGTTTTGCAAACCGGAGTTTATACTTAGTTGTATTTATAATTATCGTTAGATCTTTTGATGCATTTTATTAAATTTGAGGTTATTTATGAAAGTTTAAGCTGACTCTAAGAATTTGTTCATTCACAATTCTGCGTGTTCAGGATTATTGAATACTAAAATTTATCAAACTTTCAATCTAAAATTTAACAGACCTAATAATTGTATGTACCCAAACCAAAATTTGGTTAGAATTTCTTGTTTAAAAATAAACCTTTGTAAATTTTCTTAAATTTGATCATCTCTCATTAGGAAATTGAGTTAAAAATTAGGGTGCTGATCATGAGTATATATAGCTACCTGCGACTTCTTTAATTATTTATTTACGATAATTTGAAATACCAAATTAAATTTTGCAATCATTGGTGGTTTCCAACAAAAACGAGTTTGTCAACAAAAACAATTTAAAATTACATTTGTTAATTGAAATCCCTCCTAGATGAATTAAAAAGAATATTAAATTTATAAATTGGGAAAATTTTTTAAATATTTCAGATATACGGACTATTTGCGAGAAGGTTTATTACAATTTCAAATTTTTTATGGAACTGGTGGGGGCTTTTAAATCAGATATATTCGGTATGGTCTTATAACAGATTAAATTAACAGAAAACGTCGAACAAACGAAACAAAACGAAAATGTTGCCAAAAGACTAAAAAATTCTATTTAGTCACACCGTAGAATCAATAACACAAAATGACCTTATTGTTAACAATAAAGTTTATGTTACTAATTTCCTTCATATAAATCATCTACTTTAGAAGAAAGACAAATCCCATCTGTTAAATCAAAATGGAGAGCAGCAATAGCGAGAAGCAAGCAATAGTATAAAGTTTATGAACTTGCACCTTGTTTTTATTAAAGCGATAGATTATTTTTATTTCTATAGATAGAATGTTAATATTTAATTTAAAAAAATATTTATGGAAAAAACCACCTATTAGATTTTCAGTATACATAAAGAAATCCATATTAAGGTATCGGAAATGCTAACAACATTTTTGTAAATAAAATAGTTATATCTGTTTAGAATTTTAATTAACCCATAGACGTCGTCATCATCATAATTGAATTGAAACTAAAAGTATTTCGCCAGCACTGATTATAAAAAAATATATCTATTAAATTAAAATTTTGTAGTTTTTTTATAAACAGTTTCCATGAAAATTTCAAAACACACTCATACAGGAAATTCTAAACTACATCGTCTCATATTTAATAGCATTTAGTTTATCTTTTTAAAATACATAACTACGAGTAAACAAATTTTTTTTGTTATTCTTTATTAACTTCGATCACAAATGTCAAATAATACTAAAAGAAAAGCAAGCATATAACTATACCAAAATAAAAGGAACATAAAAAATGTAAAAAATAAACACACCATTGGTAAGATAATATTCTGTAAATTAAAAGAAAAATAAATAAAATATGGTTAATATAAACATTAATAAGAATTTTATTTGGTAATTTACAAAGAAATAAAAAGGTTTGATGTTTGGCCCTTTCGTCTGGTGTGATTTATTTTGTTTTGTTAAGACTGGTTAAATTTAGGAGCACGAACTTGATTTATTTTCTTAGAAAATCTAATTGCATAAAAAACTTAATAAACGCATTATTAGATTTGGCATTTGACGCAACGATTTGCGATTAGCCTTAAATTGTTGATAATCATATAATATGTCAAAGAAGTACAAATGTATTAGAGGAAATGAGCATCTGAGATAAGCTGATGGCTAAACTATGTTAAATTGAAATGTTGAAAAAAATTAGTATGGTGAGCTTTGCCTTGAAATTCTTCGTTAATGCCAAGCTAATTGGATTCTTTAGGGGATGCAAAGATGCGAGATATCGGGAGGCTAATACAAAAATGAATTGAAGAAATCTCTGGAAAAAATAGCAAAGTCAAGCGAAAATTGGCCTAGGTATTTATGTTTTTACAGAACATTGCAGGCCGTTACCTTATGTACCTTGATTTAAACTTATAAAATATGACAGGTTCAATTTTATATTTTTTTAAATTTTTCAAATTCAAAAAATTATGAATAAGTTTTTCTTTTAAAATTCTGAAAACTTAATTTGAACTCTTAAATTATCGAATTACAAATCGACATTAAATACACTGACCGGGACAGAAAACGTGTCACGCTAAAAAAATTTATTGTTTTGATGCTAATATACTTTGAAACGCTAGAAACATGAAACAAAAACCAACTTCAAGGCCATTCAAAACAAACTTAGAAAATATTACCATAGCATACTTTGTCTATCATGTGGCTGTGTTTTTTTGACTTATCCCACAACATGATTTTTACGCACTAGCTGGAAACATGAAACAAAAACCAAATTCTAGGTAATTCATAGCAATTTCAGGAAATATTACCATACCAATTTTGTCTAATCATCTGGCTGAGTATTTTTACTTTTCCCACAGCGTGGATTGTAATTAAATTTTATGTGAATATCTATTGAACTGCACTAGATGGAAACATGAAACAAAAACCAAAATAATTCAAAACAACCTTACAAAGTATTATCGTAGCATACTTTGTCTAGTCATGAAGCAGAGTTTTTACTTATCGCAGAATACGGCTTATAACTAAATTTTCACTAGCTGGAAATAAGAAACAAATCCCAAATTCAAGATCATTGAGGGTAAGGTATACTTTTTCTAAACATGTGGTTGAGGTTTCTCGAATTTTCAAACAAAAGCCAAACATTGACAAATTTTACAAATTTAATTTAAATTTTCACAAACATAAACTCAACAACAATCATAATTAACCAATAAAAAATATTTAGTAATGAGTATATTATACTTTAGTCGTGGACAAATACTTTTAAAAAAAGATTTTATAAATACTATGAATGTGTATTTTGTTGACAAAATTACAACAATAATTGCATTGGACATAAAGCACCTCATGAATTAAATAAAGCCAAAAAACTGTTTCTTTATTTAAATCGCAATAGTATACAGGAAAGAGTAGGACAAAAAATAAATCAAAACCAAATGAGAAGTTAAACATGTAAACAATTTTTTTCAATTTGTTGTTTCATCTGTGAGTTAATTTTTGAACTATTTGTTTATAACGAGTGGTTCGCAAACGTTAGATGGACCACTCAAGAGATTATTGCCATCTTACTTTGGTAACTGGAATAGTTATTGACGATTGTACAAGTAGATAAAGCGACTCTCGCGAGAAATTGAAAACATGTACCGGCTATGCACAAATTGCGTCGTAACCATAGTAAATGCGTTATCAGCACTCCTTCGGAAAATAGAAAAAAATGAGGTAGCTATATAAAAATCGAGACCCTCCAATCGTCAATTGGTATAAAAATAAAAATGCAAATTATGCTCCAAATAAAATCCTAAATAATTTTCTTTTACTTTTATCATTTGATATTAAAAATTAAATAAAAAAACAATAAAATTTTTCAAAATTATTGCTAGAATAATTCTATACAATCAAAAAATTGGTTTGAAACTATTCATTCCGGAATGAAAATACATTGTTGTTCTAAAATTCCCCAAGCAAGACTACAGGCAACCCGGCAAAAGGTTTTTATACATTTTCAAACTGATTTTTAAATTATTTTAATTTTTTAATAATTTAACAAAGTGACATTTAAACTGTCAATTCAGATCAAACAAAAAAGTCCCTTGTCATCAAATAAACCACCAACCCAAAATTTCAATGCTAGTGTTCGCTGATGACAAGGGATAAAAAATATCCGGATATTTTTTGAGCAGAAAAACGAACGCATTAAAAGGATCGGTATATTTTTAACTCTACTTTTATTTGGAGTTTTTTTTGACAACCGAAAATATATTTCTTTTATCGGCGTAAAATATCCCAAAATTTTTGCGAATTGAAAAATTTAAATTAAAATAATATGAAAACCTACTATTTAAACGGGTATGGCACAGTTAGCTGAAAGTCATTTCGCAAATAGTTATTTATCCTAACGCCATTTCACAAAAAAATAAAAATACAAAAGGACATTTAACAAAAAATACAGTTCACAAATAGATTCTTGGCAAATGGAGCTTCAACAAAAAAATATTTGGTAGATATGAATTGATGTGCTTAGATTAATTGTTGCGCAAAAATTAATCTAAGCGCATCAATTCATATCTACCAAATATTTTTTTGTTAAAGCTCCATTTGCCAAGAATCTATTTGTGAACTGTAATTTGAATAAATAACTTTTAACTAATAACAATAACTACTAATAATACATTAAATTATTTTAAATTTAAATTTTCTGCTATAGCAAACAATAGTTCATGTTTTGCATATGTATCTTTTTTTTGTAAAATTCTTTTAATTCGTAAATCCTTTTGGAAATATTTTTTTTTCTTTATAATAGGTGTTCCGCCAATTTGAAATTTTTCAATTTCAGCCTTTAGGAAAGAAATTTCTTGCTGCAACTCTTCTATCAGTCTGTAGACCCCAATGTGTTCAGCATCAATCACTTTGTGGATTCTATGGTGCCACGATTCCGCATAGTTTTGTGTACGTGGAATGTTTTTCAAATCAAGTTCAAAGCAGCTCCAAAAATTTGGCGGAAATAAAGCTGGACGATTGGATTTTCCGCATATATAAACTTCTTTAAACCAAGTAGCAACTTTCTTCCCGTCCTCATCTAGTTTTTCAAACAACTAGATCAATACAATCTTTAACCACAAAGTGTTCTTGCATTGTTTTCAGCAATCATACAGTATTATAAAATTTCCTACATTATTTTCTCACTATTAAATTATAACAGAACACTGCTAGACTTACCTTTGCAAAAATACTTATTGCAGAATAATGCAAGAATTGTGACAACCTATAAAATTTACCATTTATAATTTTCATTTCAAAGATTACTTTGTTTCCATGTGTACTTTTCCTTTAAATACTAAATATCAAATAAACAAATAAAAATCCACTGGTTAAAATCACAGTGTTTATCATTGAACTGATAAGCTGACTGTGCCATACTCTAAAAAAGTACGTATAGTACGTTTGCAAAGTGTCCAGTTAGTATAAATGGAGTTTTATGAAACAAACTTTTTGATAAAAGATTGTTTGCAAAATATGATATTTTGATAAGTAGCATTAGGCGAAATGGATATTTCTTAAATTGATTTTGCCAACAGGCATATTCCCGATTTAAACAATGACTTTAATAAAAAATAACAAAATAATCAAAAGAAAATGTGAGGTTGACGTTTAAAATACCAAGTCAAGAACAAAAGTTGTTCATTAAAGTGAAGTTAGCGGGGGTAACATCTGTCAAAAATATCCGGATATTTTCTGTCAAAAGGCCATCAGTGAACATACGGAATCAGATCACTTTTATTAAAGATAAGTGTTAAACCCACAAGTGATTGAGTTTTGACTGAAAGTGATCTGACTGAAACTTTGGGTTGATGGTTACATGGGACTTTTTTATTTGATCTGAATTGACTTTTCACCCATAAATATCAAAAAAAAAAAAATTGATGTACATTGAAAACCATATTCTTTTCGTAAAAAAACATGTTTTTTCGATGTAAATGTATATTTTTTCATAAATTTCACCTTGGCTACTAACACCAACAAAAATAGAAACATCAATTTTTAGTTGACAAAGTTGTCAATATATATAATTTTTTGTGTCTCGATTGTTGTGTTTAATTATTTTAATTGAATTAAATAAAGTTGTCAATATATAGTTTCTTGCGCCTCGATTTTAAATCATTTTAAGTGTTGTGTATAATTTTAATTGTTGAATAAAGCACTCGAGTAAACACTACAAAAATCGATTCGAAATTTTTTAAATGTCAAATGTCAATCAAGTAAAACCAAACCGGTTTATATTACCAATACAAACACAAATCAACATCAATTTTGGTTTCATGTACTTTTCACACCACAAAATTTACATTAATTTGAAAAACGAAAAGAATTTGACATTAAATTATTAAAAAATTATTTAAAATAATTTAAAAACCACTTGGAAAATGTATAAAAACATTTTCCCTTTTTAACAGTATGAAAAATCTGTCAGTTCAACTAAAGCCGTGTTTTCCATTAGAACTGCACTAGAACTCGATAAACTTTAAATTCCTTTTATTCTATGTAAAACGAAAAAAAATAAATTCATCAAGCGCGAACTGTAGTGTATTTGACATAATTACATATTTCAAGTTTAAAAATTCCCCTCTTCAGTTATTTCGTCAATATTTTCTTATTTATTGCTGACGCCATTACACGCAACTACACTCGATAAATTCATGGGTTTATCAAGTGTAACTAAAAAATAAGCTATAATTGTCATTATTTATTGCTGTAATAACTTAAAATGTGTATTTATGTGAAACGCACTACTCATTATCACTTTATGAATTTAATTTTTTTTCTGTTTACATAGAATAAAAGGAATTTAAAATTTATCGAGTTCTAGTGCAATTCTCATGGAAAACACGACGTAAATTAAAGTTTACATGTTTAACCCAATATACAAACTGAATCAACCAACCAAGTTGTTAAGTTGACCGAACTCAGACTACTTTCAGATAACTTTCAGATTACTTTCGGCAATGCTAATTATTATTTCAATTTGGACGTTATTTAATTTTTGATGGATTATGTATACCCTATGACAAATGAGCTCCTGCTCAAAATAGGGTGTGCCAAAATTTATGTATTAATAAAAATAAATAACATGTATCTTTAGTCTTATTGCAGTCAAAGCTCAGTCAATCACTTTAGGGTTTAACTTGTATCTTTTAAAGGCTTACAGCTACTCTCCACCTGCCATTAACATCGAGTTATACCATTAAAATTCGAACAGTTGCTAGTGGAGACACGAAATTGCAACGATTTGCCATTTGTTAAATAATCATTTGCTGCCAAGAAGGCATAACTTGATTGTATACCAAAATTTTACATTTCTTGGCTGGATTCAAAAATTTGGTTACCAGTTTCGAATGGAAGTTTTCTAATTTGTAGTTCGAAACTTTTTACAAAAATTTTTCTTCTACAAAAAAAAAAAAATTTTGTTGAGATATTATTAAATACATAATTAAAAACGTGGCAGCCAAAAAAGAATTGTTAAAATACATATAAGTGTGACGATTTTTTTTGCAACAATTTTTGCACAATTTCTTTAAAATATCAAAACGCAAATGATTTTTAACCGTCAAATTTTTTGTATGTTTTCCTCACTCGACGCTATTTTTTATATTTTTATTACAAGATATGGTAATTCTAATGGTAAAATTTATGTCAGGTGGAGTAGCCGGGTTATCGCAAAACAATAAAAAATTACAATCCCTCGACTTACGAAATTTCATTATAGCGTATTGTCAAAAATAAACCAAAATCCCCCTTATGAAAGGAAATTTCCATTTGATTTTTTTTTATTTAAATTAATATAAATAGCTATGTATTGTTTTCGTTAATGAGCTATTAATGTTTCTTTAATAATTAATTCTTTATTTTATACAATAATTTATAGTTTTTCGCTAGATACCCAAAAATAAAATTCGGTTAACGAAATTTCAATTTGCATGCAATTTTTCGGGAAGCAATTAATTCATTAATGTAGTTTTCGATTGACCAAGAAAACTAAACTTAGTGCAATAAAAACTAAACTCGATCATTTTTTACTATGGCGAATTTAGTTTTTTTTTTGCACTTATACCGGGTTTCCATCGTCATAGTATAATAGCATAATAGTATTATACTATGGCGATGGAAACCCGAAGTTGATAGTATAATAGTTTATTATACTATTTCATTATACTAGCTATCAAAAATATAATAGGTAGCTAATTGTAATTTTAACAGTGCAAACATGGCAGTGTATAGACTTGTTTGAATTCTTTTTCAAATTAAATTTTTTTATGCTGCGGTTGTAGTGTGTTTTTTATATTACTTCAAGTAATATTTATGAGGTAATTTTAGAAATGCATAAAATATGGGTTTTAATAATTTTTCGCTATCAAAATAATGAATTGCGTCCAAGTTCCCATACAAAAATATAAAACGATTTTAACTTCACACCAAATGATGGAAACACGATAAGGAAAAATAGTATAATAGTATTATACTATTTTGCTACTGTACTATTGACGATGGAAACGTGGTATTAATTTAGAGTTTTTCTTGATTAATCGAAAACGACATAAGGGAGACATTGGTGTACTTCTATACGAATAATGGTATTGCGAACAACAGGAATGAGAAAAATATGACTACATTGTTGTAATTTCGCAAAATTCGTCTTAAAAAAAAAATTAATAATAAAACGGTTTCTAAGAGCCATGCTGGTCCTTATCGGGATAAGTTCTTCATATTGTAATAAGCCTTCACATCGAGAACGAGCTAGCTCTTCATATCCGAGATGTTCAAGATGGAAAGAAGTTGTGTAAGCCGAGAACCCGTCGTTATCAACATTGCCTATGCGCTTATTGTAGTGGCTCAGCTCTCAATAATTACTGCACTATTCGAGTCAATGTACTCGATGCCCTTTACTTTCATTGTAGAAGATTCGCATTAAATTCCTAATCTTCTTGAATATCGAACAAGTAAGTAACATCACCGTGGCGTTTTGTTCACTTACTACACGCATCATACACCTCTGGAACGCGAATGATCCTTTACCGACAGGATCCAATTATAATTAGACCAACACCCTTAATAGTTTCAGCTTATCAGTAGTCAGAATTTAGTAGTAGCCATAGAGCATAGAGGTATAAGACTATAGAAAAGAACAACGTTTTTTCCCATATAAAATCTTCTATTGCAAGCGTGCACAGTTGGAAAGAGGAGAAGTTTTATTCTGCTTATAACGAAATTAAAATTGTGATGTAATTATTGTAATTTGTGATAAAAAAGTGCACTTTTAATTTAAATTTATTACAAAATTATAAAAAAAAAATGTTGTTGTTGTTGGCTGCTACGATTTGTTTATAATTATTTTTACCAGGTCCGCACTAAAAGTTTACCCGTATTTAATTTTAAAAAATAATCAAAAATGTATAACCCTAAATGTTGTTCTTGAATTATTTGTAAATGTACAATATTAAAATAAAATAAATGAATTCGCCATATGAAATGAGCAATTTCACTGTGTGTCTCAGAGTCACAGCTAGGTAGTTTACGTTACTAAAATATCGTGGTAGTAATAGGGTTAAAATAATGACGCGTTTTTAGAAAAGTTATTTTTAATAATAAAATTAATTTAAAAATTGAATTAAATAATAATTATTCATGTATGTATTTCCAACCAAAATAAACACATTTTTAAACTTTAATAGTTTTATTTTAAGCAAGCCACTGCGTTCCAATCCAGTGAATAAAATTCTAAATACGATCCTGACCTATCTTTATTCTTTCTCTTTTTCGCACAGAATCTTCGATGCTTGATGTTTATTTATTTCTCCTCTAGTCTTTAAACTCTATGCCGTGGAGACTACAAAATAAGGCTTACCAGGACAAGACGTTCCTTGATGTTGTACTGTATATATTATTCGTGTTACGAACTTCAGTTAACTATTGTAAGGTATGTTTCCTTGATAATACACTACAATTTACGGTACAATTTACCCCAACGGAGACCCATTTTCAAACCTGCAGGATGCAGGGCGCACAAGAAAAGTTGGCCGTATCCACATAAACGTTTTGCTTAATAGATTAAAAACTATTTGATCAACCGTCTGCAGTGCAATTTGTAAGAACCAACATTTACTTGGGTGTATTGTACTACTTAGTATGTGGACCCATCCAATATTTAAGGTCCAACCCGAGATTATTTTTGTAATTCACGAAAAATTTCCATAAAATCGGTTTTTCTCAATATGTTTGTATTAATATTTAAATTTTACTCTTATTTTTTATACGTGATACTTAACGTATCACGTTAACATCTACAAAACTTTCTTACAAATATGGCTTGAACCGTATGATTCTTTAGATATGAAGTGCTTTAATAAATTTTTTGTTTTACTTTTAAAAAATACGAAAATGTTAATTTTTATTTTTAGATATTTTTTTGATACTTAAAAGGTTTTTCAAATGACCCAAACGTTTTTGGATGTATTTAAATGCTCTTGTGTTAGTATTTCCCAAAAGTTCTCTTTTATGGCAACCCGAACAATTTCGGCATTGAATTGTTTAATTGTATCAGTTTGAGCAGAATAACCCATTTCTTTCCTAATATCTGATTTTGTGTATCAGCATGACAGTTCACAGTATTCCAGTTCAATTTGATCATCAAATTAAAGACTGACTTGGTAACTAAAATCATTGGGTTGAACGGAATGACCAATAACCAACAGATCATCCGCCCTCAGCGCTTTCAATTTCTTCGTATGGAGTGAATGAAAGAAATGTATTATATTATACATACTTAATTATAGAAATTATATTTTTGGAAAAATATCAGGAAATATGTAGGTATTTTGACATATTTCCTAATTTTTTTTAACAGCAACAAAATTAAGACCTGGATTTCCATTGATTTTTCCTCGTATCCAAACTCGACCTACATTTCGACGAAATGACAAAATCAAACCAAAAAAAAATGGACAAATCAAATACATTTTAGATTACCTAGGTTTTATTTATTTTAAATCACACACAAATGTACTAGCCATTGTTTTTGTTTAGTATCCAAGCTTTTTTTTTATCATTTAAGAACAACTTTGAAAAATGCAATCACAAACATCTCAAATTATTATTAACAAAATGCATTACGGTTACTTTTCTATTTTTCACTATTGCTTGTTCCCTAATTGTAAATTGCACCCAAAACATTAACTAAAACAAGACGTAAGTCGCAGTTCATTTATACCTATTTGCGGAAAAGTACCATCCCTAATTTTTTTTTTCATTCAAGAGATAAAATAAGTCATTGATCTGATTTTTTTCTGCTGCTGAAGACTTTTTTTAACAGTTTTAACACCAAATCAAATTGAGATCAAATATTTTTTTTACGATGAGTTTACTCACATTTTTTTAATATAGTTTGTATTATGCAAATAAAAATAACTTATTATCATATATATATTTAACAGTAATTCTTATACTTTAATAAATAAATTATAATACTTTTTATTTCACTAAAATGAATTTTTCCATTATTTTATTTCTTTCACTACATTTTAACACACACCCAAAATTTACACTAAATTCGACATATTGAATTTTTTGAGTTCAGTGTTTTGGTTTTATGGTGTTGTCTGATGCGCGAGTTCGAAAAGTAGATGAGTTTTAGTACTAGTATTTAATGCTGTGTTTCTTATTTAAATCCGTAGATCGAGCAGATTTTGAAATCTGAAATCAGATCGATTTGGTGGATCTGAAATAAGAAACAGGTTTCAGATTTTTTAGATCAAAAAATTTTTCAACTCATTATTTAATAAAACAATTTTTCTTCGTCCACATAAGAATTAAAATTTCATTCTATTTTCATTTTAATAACGTTTTGCAAAAAAATTAAGTGATGAGAATGACATCTTTCTATGCATTAATGTATGTATTTGAATTACGTGAAGTTAGCTAAACTAAAACTAATCTGAGAAATCGGAATATTTTTACAAATCAAAAAAATCAATCTAATCAATCTGAAAAAAATAAGAAACAGCAAAAAAATTGATCAGATCGATCTGGGGTGAGATGTTGTAACCATCACGTTTTTCGCTTCGATGCATTTTCGATAGAATAACGGTACTGCTTTGTTAAAAATATAAAATTTTAAAACAATTTAGTTCTAAAATACCGTTATTCTATCGAAAATGCATCGAAGCGAAAAACGTGATGGTTACAACATCTCACCCCTGATCTGAAATAAGAAACAACGTTTTAGTACTCAGATCAATCAGATTGATTAGATCAGAAATAATAAACACAGCATATATTTAACGTTCATAAAATTACATATTTATATAAACGGCTTTTATCTTTTAAATCTAATTTTTAAATTATAATATAAATATTAATTATTTATTATTATTATGATTATTATGAAGAAGTGAAATTATTAATAGTTTTCAATTCAGTTTCCATCCGATATTATATAATTTAAAAAAAAAAATAAAAAAAAATAAAAATTTAAAATTAAAACAAAAAAAAAAAAAAATTATGAATTTTAATTTTATATTTAATTTCAAAACTTTTATTTTTATATGTATCATTCATCTTCTTTCTAATATTCTTTATTTAATAACTTTCATTTAATCTAATTTAATTATTAAACTTTGTTTAATATAATTATGCTTTATTTTATTATTTTTATTATTTAATTTATAAATCTGATTTAATTATGTACACTTTATTTAACCGTCCAGAACCTCCCCTGAGTGGTCTCTGGAAATTTTGGGCTGTTCTCAACTCACTGGTCTTATGGATTGAAAGATACCTGAGCAAATTTTAAAACAAACAAACATCATTTTGGTTATGTTTTAATTACGATGTCCAAATTGGTTTAAGCAAATTTATTTTTATTTAAACCTCAACAAAGTACATTACTACTATAATTACCTTGTTTTTTTTAAACATTTTTTTAAAACATTTTTTAGACAAAAAAAAAATCAAAAATATATACACACCACCGCAACCACACCAAAATATTTATAATTATTTTTTCAACAAATCCAGATCCTGATCTAACTCCCACCACCTATATTCTTATACTTTGTTTCGTTTTTTATCGTTTTTATGCCCGGCTTAAGCAAACGAAGGACACATTCCAGATGATAAAATTGGTTCTGTGTACACCAAAAACCAAAGTGAAACTTGGGAAGTTCCATCATTACAAATTGAAGTTAATATTTTTGAATTTTAGGTTTCATCAAGTTCAGCTTCAGGAACTTTTACTTAAGGAGTAGCAATAAATTGAATTGCACTCTTCTTAATGGCCGTATGTTTTTTGCTATAGTTGCTCGATTAACTGCTAGAAAAGTTGAGCTACCACTTTTTTTTGACGTTTCTATATTTTTTCCAAATCTATGGTGTATACACTCACTCTCACAAATATTTTGTATATATATTTTTTATCTCACTCCGTTTGTCTTACCTAGTCACTGAAAAAGTGGGAAAAAAGTGAGTATCATACAGCCATTACTCACTTTTTTTCAATTGCAATAAAGTGCTGCAAAACTAGTAAAGCGAAACAGAGATGGGTAGTGTAGACAATACTATATGGAAATATTTTGAAGTTTCGGATAAACAAAATATGTAAATAGAATCAACATTTTTTTTGCAATTAAGTAACCATTTTGAAGAATATTTATTTTTTGGTTCTTAATTGATAGTTTTACGAAAGAAATATGAGGCCCGCGCATAATAAATTTGAATTAGCTGCCGCAATTAATTGCCGCGACATAATTTATATGTAAAGTTAATTTATATATTATTTTCTTTTGTAAAACATTTTTTTTGGAAGAAATGGCAGAAAAAAGTATCTACATAGTGTCAAAAAAAGAATCAAATTCAATTCTTTTTTTGCTATATTTGCTCGATTAACCGCTAGAAAAATTGAGCTACCATTTTTTTGACGTTTCTATATTTTTTTCAAATCTACGGTGTATACACTCACTCTCACAAATATTTAGAATGTATATTTTTTCTCGCACTCTGTTTGTCTGCCCTAGTCACTGAAAAAGTGGGAAAAAAGTGAGTATCATACAGCCATAATATGGACAACTTATCCAAATTCTAAGATTATAGTTCCAGAGAAAAACTTACGATTCTTGAACATCATATATTTGTTGCATTTTAGCTAGCAACTCTGAAATTATATTCTGGCAGTGTTACAAATTCAAATTAATAATTTGTTTCGGATTCTAAGACGCTGTAGTATTAAGATTTTTCTATTAAGCAGCCATACAATGTATTCTTTTTTGTTTGCTGATTTGTTCAAATAAATCTTTGATTTAGATTGCTAATCAATCAGTTTAAATTAATCATGTTTATGTCCAATCGAATTAAAAACTTGAAATCAAACAAATATTCCTCAATGTGACTACTGGCTACTACTGCGGGAAAGCGAAGGATTTAGCCAAAACTTCTAAAACAAATCGAAGTAGAAGATGAAATATTATATAGAACAATTCTAAGAGTGCCATCGTACAGTTCCGCAAAATTTTAGAGAGTGAAAAAAACTTTAAAAATCCTATTTATCTTTATTTGATTTCATATTAAAATCCAACAATAATGAATTCAAAACAATAAATAAAATTATGATATTTCTAAAAAATAATCATAGTGCTGTCTCCATTGGCTATCTCTGTTTCGCTTTACTTTTTTTATAGCACTTTACAGCACTTTTTTCAAGTCAGTATCATAATACCATTATTATTTTTTATTTTATAGCAAAATTGTATGGATAAATTTTGACAGCAAACAAAAACATAACCAACAAATATGAATAAAATTATGCGTTATTCTTAATTCGTATATTCTCACCTCTCAAAATTATCTAAAAAATTAAACATTATTTTCACCCATATCAGAATTATTTTTTTTCATTTATTTTCCGTCACAGAATAAAAAATAAAAAATATCTTTACCATAAAAATGACGTACTATGTAAATTAATATTGTGTGCGAGAAATATGTTATCATCCGTACCAAAACCAACACTAATGTAATACTACAAGCCTGATTCAGTGATGAAGCACGCAGATACCCTGTTACATTTAATACCTTATAGTTGAAAGTGTTAGTGCGAAAATAGAATAAAAATACTCTCATCTAACCAATGACAATTAGTTTTTTTCATTATTAACATACCCAATTCTCCCTCCACAATTCGTTTGTTTTGTTTTATCTACAATTTGTTTGTTTTTCTCACTCATTTATATAATCTGTCGATCACCAATACTTTCATGTATAAGCGCAAAATAAATTTCTAATATTGGTGACAATCAGGCTTGTAGTACATTAATGTTGGTTTTGTCCGTACACAAAATTTATGTAGATGTGTTAGAGGGTTGCAATAAAAAGTACTCCATTTGATACTTTTTGTCAATAATTATGGCATCTCACAAACACAGCCACAACTTTTTTGTTATAAAAACAAAACCAACACTAATTTAATACTACAAGCCTGATTCAGTGATGAAGCACACAGATACCCTCTTACATTTAATCACTTATAGTTGAAAGTACATTAGAGTTGGTTTTGAATAAAAATATTTACTGATGAAGTGGGGTGTCTCATTCACACAACCACCGATTTTTATCTCAATATATATTGTTGCACAATGGAATACCGGCTTCGGTATATTTTTAACTCTACTTTTACTTGGATTTTTTTGGAGTTTTTTTGACACTCGAAAATTATTTCTTTTATCGGCGTAAAAAAATCCCAAATTTCTGCGAATTGAAAAATTAAAATTAAAATAATATGAAAAGCTTAGATTTGAACAATGATATTAAATAAAAAATATTAAAATAATAAAAATAAAATGTGATGTTGACGTTTAAAATACCAAATTTATACGTCAAGTACAAAAGTTGTTCACTCATTAGCTGTATTTTGTTGAGAAAAAATGAATTCGAATTATTTTGGAGTTATTTTTTTCTTAACGGAATAAGCCGCGAAATATTTTTTTCGATTTACTTTTATATTCTTTGTTGGTATTTTTTCTGTTTTTCATTCAAGCAGTTACGTATTTTATTTGTTCGAGCTCGAATTAAATAACTCAAATTTTTTGTTCGAATTATTTAATTCCTGTCACGTGCAATTGTTGTTGTAAATTTATCAACAAAATACAGCTATTGTTGTTTGTTTGTTTGTTTGTTTTTAACTTTGCTTAGGTCAGAACTTTCAATCCATAAGACCAGTGAGTTGAGAAACAGCCCAGATTTCCAGAGACCACTCAGGGGAGGTTCTGGAGGGTTGAATAAAGTGTGCATAGTTATAATTAGATTTATAAATTAAAATTAAGCATAAATATTTAAAACAAAACTTAATAATTAAATTATAATAAATGAAAGTTATTAAATGAAGAGTATTAGAAAAAAAAATAAATGAAAAGTTACATATAATAGAAATTTGAAATTAAATCTTAATTCATAATTCATAATTTTTTTTTTTTTTTTTTTTTTTTTTTTTAAATTTAATTTAGATTAAATTATATAGTATTTATAAGACTTTGTAATCTAATGTTTAAATAAAATACAAGTGCAAATAAAAATAAAATGAAATGAAATGATTCCAAAAGAAAAATCATTGTGTGAAGATGAGAGTCAATAAAAATTAAGTCTTAATTCATAGTTTGTAATTAATTCCAACCACAAAGTCACATAATATTTTATATTCTTCCATTCTCTGATCTTTTAAGATTTCTAATAAGGACTTTCTGTATAATAGTGGGAAATTATTTCTTATATTGTTATATATGACACAATCGTTAATAATATGTTCATTATCTTCAACAGTGTTGCAAATCTCACAATTAGATGTAGATTCAAGTCTGTGACCTGAGATTAATCTGTAAATTAACCTGGTTTGGCAAGATGTAAAATTGGAGTCTTTAAATAGGAAAGATGATCTTGGAGAAGGGCAAATTTGTTTATAAAAGTGGCCGGATGAATTACACATTAATGTGAGGTTTTCCTTCCACTAATTATTTATAGATCTGGAGATATCGTTAAATAGGTCTGTGAGAGTAGTTTAAAAAGTAGTTTTTAAAAAACCACCGTTTTTTAAACTATAATATACAGTGATAAAAGCCACGGCACCTGATAAAAATGGATAAATGCCATCTTTATAATATATATCTGTGAGAGTAGGTTCATTATTAAGAAAGTGCGAAGGGGAAAAACTGCTTTTGTTGCTAAACCATCTGCTATGGTATTTCCTTTTAAGCCACAATGACCCGGGAACCAATGTATGACAAATTTTTTTGTTTGATTATGACCTGCAGTATCGATAATTTGCTTTTCATAGTGTCTATTTGTATCATGTGACAGAGATGTTTTTAAGGAAATACAAGAGCTTTGAGAGTCAGTAATAATGATAATATTATTGTTTTTGATAATTAGTGATATGGTAATTCCAATTTTGATAGCAATGGTTTCGATATTTTTAATATCAGTAGGGTTATTTAGCTGGATGGCGAATTTCCAATTTTTATCCTCGACGAAAATTTCAATTCCTGCTTTATTGTTAATTATAGAGCCATCTGTGAAGATTTTTGCGAAGTTATTATATTTATTAATTTCAGCCATATTCAGGCATATTGTTCAGAATGGTTTATAAGATTTTTGTTTGTGATTTCATCAATATTTGTAATAATGCTAAAATTAGAGGGAGAAGTTTGTTTTATATGAAAAGGTTTAATTTTGGAAAGAAAAGAATAGTTAGAATATAAGTCATTACGTTTAGGAAGAGAACTATTGTTTTTAATGTCGTTACCGATTTTGGAATTATTATATAGATTTTTTGTAATATAAATTAGTGATTTTTTAGTAAAATCTAGATCTGAGGTTGTTTCCTGGGATTCGGATAAAATAGCCGGAATCGGAGTAGTTCTTAAGAAGCCTAGACAAGCTCTCAGACAAGCATTTTTAATAGATTGACAGATATTAATATCTTTTTTATATTTAGTGTCTGTAAAAACATAAGTGTATTCAAGTTTTGATTTAACTATTGCTTTAAAAATATTGATCATTGTTTCAGGATTTACACCTCCATTAAAATGGGTGAGAGTTTTAAGTAAGTTAATGGAATTGGAAGTATTTGCTTTTAAGTTTGTGTAATGATTTGATAATGTCTAGTTTATTTGTTAAAGTTGTACCCAGTATATTTGTAGTTAATCTTTCTTTTATATAGATATTATTAATTTTTAAATTTATAGATTTGGAATTATTTTTATTAATGAATAGTCTTAAAAAATGAGATTTATCAGTGTTAATTTGTAGTTTTAAAGATTGTAATTTATCAGTTAATGAGAGTAAAGTAGAATCTGTTATTAATTGTAAGTTATCATGGTTATCGGCAGAAATTACAATGCAAATATCATCGGCATATTGGAAAATTTTTGTATAGGGGTTATTGATGTCGTGTAAAGAAGTGGATAGATATTAAAAAGGGTAGGACTCTCAAACAGCTACCCTGAGGAATACCTTTATTAGTGTAATGAATGGAAGCTTGATTGATATTTTGAATAGAAATAATTCTATTTGTGAGAAATTGAGAAATCCAATGTGTAATGTTATTAGGGAAATTGAAGTTTTTAAAGGTGTTTAATAAAATATTTTTATCTACATTATCAAAAGCTTTGGAAATGTCAATGTTAACTAAAACAATTTTTTTTGTTGTTGTTTGAGGGAGTTGATGAAATTAAACATTTCTACAAAATAATCAGTGATACTTTTATTTTTTCTAAAACCAAAATTGTAATAGTTGAGAGTATTATGGGAGATTAGATGATCATTAAGTCGTTTTAAAATGAGTTTATTGAAGATTTTAGAGAAAATCGGTAACAGGCAAATAGGACGATAGTTAATAATATTTCTATCATCTCTATTCTTTTTCAAAATGGCAATTGTGTAGGATGTTTTCCATTTAGTGGGGTAAATCTGATTTTGCCAGATGTTATTAAAATGGTTTGTAATAATATTGATTAGGTCAGGATTAGTGGAAACTAACTGTTTAATGATTTTATATGAGATTTTATCATATCCTGGAGCAGTATTATTTGAGTTTTTAATAATGTCAAGAATTTCAGTGTTTTTAAATTCCGCAGGATTAATAGGATTGAGGTTATTAGAGGGATTATGAGGGGATTCAAAGGAGACAGGAAAATTATAATTTAAAAATTTATTTGCTAGTGTAGGATCTTCTAAAATTCTATAGTTGGATTGTTTTTTATTTTTAATTTTATTGATATTGTTCCAGAGATCGGAATTGTTACTTTTATGATTTATACTCATCAAAAAAATGTTCCAAGATTTTGCTTTTCTCTTCTGATTGTTAATTTAAGTTTTTGTACAGATTTTTTTAGTTCAATAGCGGTAAAAATATTTTTGTTTAGATTATAAATTAGTTATAATTAATATTATTTTGTACAATCACAAAACACCAACAGTTTTCACTTACTTAAAAATAAAAAAACCAAACTTTTTATTTTTGAATTTATTTACTTTTATTTATTTAAAATTACAACTAGTTTCGATCTTGTAAAGATCATCTACGGGTAATTTTTTGCAATTAAAAAGCTAAAGTAAAAACAACTCTTTAACATCAACAAGCACAAAGCCAAGCACATCAAATCATCACTCACCACATTACAACCAGCCATGGAAACGGTGAATACTACTAGAGTTAGCGTTCCATACTTTCCGGATATCACCAATAAACTTCAGCGCGTCTTCCACAAACACAACATAGAACTTGTCACCCGTCCATCAACAACCATCAAAAAGGATTTAAACAACTTTAAAGATAAGGTAACACAAGATTTACGGTCTGGAATTTACCAAATTAAATGTTCTAATTGCCAGGACACCTACATCTTAAAGATCATGAAAAAGCCAACTGGAATAAATCTAGTGTTGCATATCATATGTTCCACCATAACCACAAAAGAGACACCACTATTTCAAAAATAATAAAAACAGTACATCAAAAATGGAAATTAGAGGCATACAAGTCATACCACATCGCCAACACCACAAATCTCATGAACACAGATGATGCAAAAATTAATTCCCCTTTATTTAAAATAACTTTTAAAAATTAACCATAACAAGCGCAACACCCCTTATTTTTAATTAAATTTGTGGGTTTGTCCGCCTCTGTTTTTTTTTTTTTTTTTATTATTTTTATGTCCTTTTTATTTTTTTTACCTGTTAAACAAAAATTTTTTGTATATATAAGAGTTGTTTTTACTTTAGCTTTTTAATTGCAAAAAATTACCTGTAGATGATCTTTACAAGATCGAAACTAGTTGTAATTTTAAATAAATAAAAGTAAATAAATTCAAAAATAAAAAGTTTGGTTTTTTTATTTTTAAGTAAGTGAAAACTGTTGGTGTTTTGTGATTGTACAAAATAATATTAATTATAAAAAGATCACTTACGTCACTCCGCTTCAAAAAAAAATTTTTTTTTTTTAAAATGTTTAATATATAAATTAGTTGTTTGTGTTTTTTAATGTTCCATAGTCTCTGTATAAGGTCGTTCCACCAGGGTTTAGGTTTGAAAGTATTTTTACTTGTGATGATAGAAGTGTTTTCGGAAATTAATTTTTCTAGATATTCTTCAACATTGCATTTATCATCAATATTATTTAGATCAAAATCTCTCAATACTTTTGACCAGTTTGTGATTTGTTTTTTTTGATAATAGTTTAGTTTGTAGTCAATAAGTATTGGGAGATGGTCACTTCCTAAATTGATGGGATCAATTTTCCATGAGAGTTTTCCGATTAAACTGGTTGAGCACAAAGTGATGTCCAGTGCTGAAGAATTATTTCTGAAAAGATCTTGTCTTGTGTGAGAGCCATCATTCAATAAAAAGACGTTATTAGCAGTGATTATATCTGCAATTTTATCGCCCACTCTGTCGTAAGTAGGGGTTAATGAATCATCCCAAAGACTATTATAAATATTTATGTCTCCCGCTATTAAACAGTTATCTAGATTTTGAGTGATAAGATGTTCAAATTCATTAATGATTTCTTGAGGTCTAATAACCGAGTTATTATAAAAAGATAAGATATTAAAATCAATATTTTTAAATTTGATGTTAATTTTGAAAGCTTGAAAACGGATGTAATGAAAATTTAAATTAATAATCTTCCAAGTAAGTTTTTTATGTATTAAAAAACCTACACCGCCAAAAGCATCTGGTCTGTCATCAGTAATAAGATTGTAATTATTAAAAATTAAATTGCTATTTAGGCTTGCCCAGGTTTCGGATAGAATAACGATATCAATATGATTGGATTGAATATAATGGTATAGTAAATCTTTGTTACTATTTAAACTACGAATATTAATTTGTAAAATTTTTAAAGGCTGCATAATGAATGGATAAATGAAATGAAAACGAAACTGGGAAGAAAAATTTATTTTTTAATAAGTTTATTTAATTTGATTTTGAGACAGTCCATATTAGCCGGATTTTTATTAAAGTCATCGGAATTATCTAAAAGTAATTTGACGTCATTAAAGATTGAATCTCTTTGGCTTATTTGACTTCTTAACTCTTTTACTAATTCATTTAAGATATTAATTTTTCTAGCGTCAAAGTTCATTAAGTTGTTATTGGGCCAGGCTTGATTATTAGTACATACATATATCGTTGTTGAAATCTATCGGTTTGTAATATTTTGTTGTCTACCATAAAGGTGGGTTTTAGATTCTCTAAAACTTGATTTGTTTATTATCATATGCTCTCTAATTTGTTTCTGTCTATATCTTTCATTACACTGGAAAAAATTAGTAGCGTGGCCCATTCCACAATACAAGACACTTTCTTGTCACAATCGTGGTCGGCCTCGACAGTTTTAGCACATGTTGTACATCTATTAATTTCTGATCTACATCTAGTTGGATCCAACGGATTTGGTATAAAATATTCAACTTTTAATAAAATATTGTCGTATAGAGCGACATTGTGTGGAATAATTCCTGAATCGAAAGTGATTTTAACTGATTCGATATGTTCAGCTGTTTTGGTGGTATTATTCCATTTTGTCATCCTTTCCATATTTGAGATATTATATTTCGATTTAATATTTTCTTTAACTTCCTCAATAGAGAGTATAATAGGAATATTCCTAACAATGCCGATTGAGGATGTGAAATTTTTCGGTATATAAGTAGTATAATTGTCAAATTTTTTAAAGGCTTCTGATTTGACACAGTTATTTGCGTCTTCAAATTTGTTAAAAATAATCTTGGCCACATTTTTGCTAACAATTGAGATATTTTTGACATCATTGAACTTGTCGGGTCGACGGTGTCTTCGGAAGATTTTCCACCTACCTGTGTATAAACACACACACACACACACACACACACACACACACACACACACACACACACACACACACACACACACACACACACACACACACACACACACACACACACACACACACACACACACACACACACACACACACACACACACACACACACACACACACACACACACACACACACACACACACACACAAACACACACACACAAACACACACACACACAAACACACACACACACACACACACACACACACACACAAACACACACACACACACACACACACACACACACACACACACACACACATACACACATCTTCAAGCTGAGGTCCTACGAGCGCGAAAGGCGAGGACTTGTTGAAGGTGACGGCTAGAGGTAACTAGGATAGGTGAAGGGCTAATATAGCCATATCCCATTCTGTGAAGTAATGCTTGTTGGCGGTTCCACAGAATGGTATCGGAGTTGGAAGTAGGGTTTTTGGTGGGTATTGGCTTGGCCGAGTCGCACATACGCGTAAAAGCATTTTCCCCCTTCCCCCCCAAAAAAAAAAACACACACATACACACACACACACACACCCGCGGGAGTTGCAAGTCTCCTATCGGGCACGTCCCCAGGTGGCGGATAGGGGGATGCCCTTACCGGTACACCGGCGGGTAAGTGGGAAATAAAATACCACTCGTGGACCAAAACTTGCAAGAAGCGTCTGTTCACCAGGAGGTGCGGCTCCAAACAGCGTCTGTTCCTCATGTAAGAGGCGGCTGAATTCTTACCGGGCAGTAGGTATAAAATGCTAGGGGAAGGACACCCTAAGAGGGGAAAATTGTTACGGTGCAGGGAGTCGGAAACCCAGTACCGGCGGAATTGTTGAGTGAGCAAGCGGGCTCAACACCGTCGAGATCCAGCGACCGCAATGCCTCAGCAGTTGGGAACTTGGCTGTTGTTGCAGATAGAACTACAAGTTTTACTACCACCCCAGTGGCAAACCTTAATCCGATCGAGCAGAGGAGTAGGCTACTCCGTTCGCCTAAGTCCAGTTCAATAACTCACGGGCACACAAGGACTAGTTCAACATCGGATATCAATGATTCGGATGCTCTTCAGCTGGGAAGGAAGATCGACCCAATGGAGCGCATGGGTAGGCATATCGAGGAACTGGCAGAGTTCATAAAGGGAAAAGGCAACGTCCACCACGAAATAAGGAGGATCGTTGGTCTTTTATAATCCACATTCCGGCAAACAACTCTCAGAGCAAGGGGCGGTATTGACGTCGATGTGCAAACGGAGGACGCCGTCCAAGACGAAACGGCTGAGAATTGAGCCAGGGTACCCCAGCCAGTAAGAAGAGGAGGCAATTAAATTGTCTTTCACCTCTTGATACAGCTGATAGCCCTCAGATAACGGGGAAGAAGGTAAGGAAAATGCAGATTGCAAAGCCCATGGAAGACCAAGAGAGCCGAAGCATGGTTGCATCTTCGGCACTGGGCACAAACAAAAGATCTGAAGAGATTCGTGGGAAGCAAGTAACAAATGAGTGGCAGGTTGTAAGGAGGAAACCAAGGAAGCGCCACGAAAGACCTTCGAGACCCGCCGCACTGAGGACAAAACCACTAGTCCAGCTTCGTTCGCGGAGGTTTTAAAAGGCATAAAAATAGATCCTGCCTTGGAGTGTCGGAAATAGTGTGGCCCGTGTCATAAAACCGTGAATGGTTATCTGTTGCTGAAAATACAGAAGTCGGCGTGCGGTAGTGCCAACCTTGATACGATGCGCGGTGAAATTGAGACGTACCTTGACGGTAAACAAGAGGTTGCGACTCTTGCCGATCCCGAGGAGACTACACTGGAGATATGGGATATTGACGAGGTAACAACAAAGGGAGAAGTCTTTAACGCAATAGCTATGGACTTCGATGACGGGAAAATCCTCGGTGAGAATATCGTGACTAGTCTTAGACCTACGCACAGAGGTACGCAGATAGCGGTTGTCAAAATACCAACGGCTATAGCTCAAAAAATGGCTGATGTTGGCAGAATCCGTATAGGCTGGGTAAGGTGCCGTATACGTGAAGTAGTTAGCCCAGTGAAATGCCTTAAATGCTGGAAGCCACGTCACAGAGCGGCCACCTGCAAGAACGAAGTCGACCTATCAAACCTTTGCTTTAGGTGCTGCAGAGCCGGCCACAAGGCAAAAGATTGTGAACGGGAACTGCAGTGTGCACTCTGCCGTACCGGAAATGGAGAAGCTATCGGTACTCACATCACCGGTAGGGGTAATTGTCCAGCACGACGGAGGGTGATAGGAAACAACCGTAGAAGGTGAAGCTACTTCAGCTAAACTTAAATCACTGTGAGGCTGCCCAGGACCTCCTATGGCAGATTATACACGAATTGAGGACAGACGTCGCAATACTATGTGAACAGTACAAAAATTTGGATGATGCTGCATGGGTGAGTGACCGTAGTGGCAAGGCAGCAATCTGGGCATGCGCTGGTTTGGTCATTCAAGAAAGCCCGCAGAGTTTCTTCGGATATGTTCGAGCAAAAATTAATGGAATACATATCTTCAGTTGTTATGCCCCTCTATATGAGCCAATCGAGCAATTCATCCACTTCTTAGATTGCTTGGTTCTGGATGCAAGAGATCATAGTCCCACAGTAATTTCGGGAGACTTCAACGCGTGGGCTACGGAGTGGGGTAGCGCTCAAACAAATAGAAGAGGTCAAGCCCTACTGGAGGCTTTTTCAGTTCTGAATGTTGTCCTGTGCAACACCGGCTCCGAATATACTTTCAGCAGGGGTAATGCTGGTTCTATTATAGACCTAACGTTTGTTAGTGAATCTCTCTGGAGGAGAGGAATAACTTGGGAGGTTTGTGACTTTTACACGCATAGTGACCACCAGGCCATCCTATGTGAACTCCATGGAATACACCCAAGTAATAGTATACAAATTGCGGGTTGGAAGACAAACGCTTTCGATGAAGACATCTTCAGGTTTATGCTCCGTGACTCTAACCTGACGGATACCGCTAACACCAAGGCATCCCAGTTAAGGGCAGCATTAGCAGTGCATGTAACGCTACAATGCCTAAAAGAAGGTTAAATCCAAGACGCCCACCGGCCTACTGGTGGAATGAGGAAATTGCATTGCTCTGGCGAAAGTGCAATCGTGCTAGGCGCGTTTCCCAGCGGGGTAGAAACACCAGCTCCTCTTTCAGTTTACAACAAATATATAGGGAAGCACGGGGTGCGCTGAAGGTGGCCATTAAACAAAGCAAGCGACGATGCTGGAAGTCCCTCTGTGATGAGGTTGAGGATGACCCATGGGGTAGGCCCTACAAGATGGTAATGTCCAAGCTTAAACTTGCAAGAGGTGCAGCACCAACATGTCCTATTTTGATGGATAATATTGTATCTTCCTTGTTCCCTCGCAAACCAGTGACTATTCACTCGAGTGCTATTGAAGCGGACGACGTACCACTCACGATTGATGAATTAATGTCCGCCTCTAGGAGAATTCCCAACAAGAAGGCGCCAGGACCGGACTATATACCAAATGTTGCCTTAAAGGCTGCGACTCTAGAAAAACCCGAGGAGTTCCTGGAGGTGTATAACTCTTGCCTAAGAGAAGGAATATTCCCAGATATTTGGAAGAAGCAGATGTTGATACTGATCCCGAAGGGTAAAGTACATTCGGAAGATCCTTCATCATTTCGCCCAATCTGTCTGTTAGATGGAGCGGGGAAATTACTTGAACGGCTGCTCGGTAATCGGCTATAAGAAGCTATCGTATGATCTGGAGACCTTGCCCATAACTAATATGGGTTCCGCAAAGCGCGCTCAACTATTGATGCTATTCAGCTCGTTACCAGGCTGGCAGAAGACGCCATCAGCGGCAGCAGATGGAAAGGAGGCCGTAAAAATACTGCGCTATTGTTACGCTAGATATTAAAAATGCGTTTAATACAGCAAAATGGGAAGATATTATGAACGCCCTCAATATCAGGAATGTGCCTTATTACATCAAGCGAGTAATCTCAAGCTATTTTAAAAACCGCACTCTGCAGTACCGCACAAATGAAGGGTGCAAGGAGTACACAGTTACATGCGGGGTCCCCCAGGGATCTGTACTCGGTCCAATGCTTTGGAATATTATGTATAACGATGTGTTCACACTCCAGGTCCCCGAGGAGGCGCCGGTAGTTGGGTTTGCCGATGAGATCGCCATCGTAGCAGTTTCAAAGTACAAGGAAGAGCTGGAAAACATTTGTAGTGATACGGTGGATATAATCCAACAATGGCTTGACTCAGTTGGGTTGCAACTGGCGGAACAAAAAACGGAAGCGGTGCTTATAACCAGCAAAAAGGTTCTGGAAACAATTTCCATTAGAATCGGAGCACATACGATTTTCTCGCAACCCTCGATAAGGTACCTAGGGGTACAAATCGATGCAAGGTTATCATTCAAGAAGCACATAAAGTACGTCGGTGAGAAATCAGCCAGAGCTAACAAGGCTCTCTCTCGTATAATGCCGAATGTCGGCGGACCAAGCCAAGGACGACGAAGATTATTAGTCGGTGTAGTAACATCTATAATGCTCTATGCGTCCCCTATATGGGCGCAAACGCTGCAGGTGCCATCCTATCGTCGTAGTTCTAACTCCGTATATCGCAGCTGCGCACTTAGAGTGATTAGTGCGTTCAGAACTCTTTCGGACGAAGCAGCTGCGTCATTGCGGGAATGTGTCCAATTGATCTGCTGGCAGCGGAACGGCAAAAGTCATACAATAATAGCCATGGAGGAATACCGGATAGACCAATGGTGCGAGCGAACAACACAAGAATGTACAGGGGGATATTCTTATCGATTGGCAACAGCGTTTGAACCGTTCGGAGAAGGGCCATTGGACTCGACGACTAATTCCTGAGATAGGCCCGTGGATAAATCGTAAGCATGGCGAGGTTGATTTTTACCTAACACAGCTCTTAACAGGTCACGGATGCTTTCGATCGTACCTTAACCGTTTTGGGCATGATGATTCACCGTATTGTCCATCCTGAAGAGATTCCGCAGAAGATGCTGAACACGTGTTTTTTGTATGCGCACGGTTCCAGGGAAATAGAGAAGTGCTTGCTGGAGCAATCGATCAATTTGATATTACCCCAGAGAACATAGTTGAAGTGATGCTATCGTTCCCAGAAGGATGGAGTGCTGTAGCAAATTTTGCAACAATAACGATTAAGGAGTTGCGACGGTTGGAACGCCAACGTCGCCAAACAAGGTAACTCGCACCCTTCAGTTGCGTGGGAGATGTGATCGTACAGTTAGTACAGACTCCTTCCCTTTCGAAGTAATACCTAGCGGTCGTTCCGGGGGGAAAGGATGTAGGAGGTGGTTTTAGTGAGTAGGAGTCTTACCGTTGTGGTGGATAGCTACGTTATCCCCTACATCGTCCATGATGGATTTCCACCTTCCTTAAAATAAAATTAAAAAAAAACACACACACACACACACGCACACACACACACACACACACACACACACACACACACACACACACACACACACACACACACACACACACACCCGTGCGGAGTTGCTAGACCTTCCATCGAGGCGCGTCCCCGGGTGGCGGATAGGGGCAGCCCTTAACCGGTTCTCCGGTCGGGTCGGTGGGAAATAAAATACCACCCGCGGACCAAAACTAGTATAAGGAAGCGTCTGTTCACCATGAGGTGCGGCTTTACTTAAAAACTAAACTAAATCCAGAAGCGTCTGCCCATAGTGGGCGGCTTCCTGGTCAGCGTCTGTACCCCAGGAGGGGCGGCTGGTTAAATACTTGTCAGGAAGTATAAAATGATAGGGGGAGGAACCCCGAATAATAAACCAAGGATGTTCACGAAGGCGAAGGAAGAGTTTACGGTGCAGGCGGGCGGATCCCCAGTACCGGCAGTAGGGAGTGGGCAAGCAGGCTCCTTACGGTCGATATCCAGCAACTGCAATGTTACAACTGTGGCGAACTTGGCAGTCGTGACAGATATAAGTACAAGCGAAAGGAAGGAGTTAAGCGGTCGTAGTGAGAGTACTCCTAACGATCCCGTTACTGCAGTCGATCACTTGGCCGAGGTAACGGATATTACGTCAGGGAATAGTGAAGGACAACTCTTTGGTCTGTTCAATAGGAGTTCGAAAACACAAAGATCACCAATAAAGAGAGTGAGAGGAAATATGGAAGGCCTATTATCTCTGCCATCTCTGATGGGTGAGAGTGCTGGTATTATGGAGAGCGAAGCAAGCATGCTAGCAAGACTGGGAGCGAAAATTGTGGAGCTCTCGGAATTTATAAAGCCGAAGCAAAATGTTCATCATGACATCAAGAAACTGGTCAGTGTCATCCGGTCAACCTACGAGTCGGCAGTGAGCAGGAGGGTGAAGAACACTGGTGTATCTCAGGGTTGTCAAACAGAGGTAACCCTTTTGGAGGATCAAGGCCCTCGCAATGCCGGGCCTGACAATAGCAGAAATGGCGGATCCAGCAAGCGAAAGCGATCCTCACCAAACCAAATCGAGGGAAAAAAAAATAAAAAAAAAAGAGATAAGACTCCCATGCTACCCCCCGCAGGGACTCCACAGCTACGGAATTTGGAAGAATCAAATATCCAAGGAGTGGACGAATGGCGCAAGGTAGAAAAGAAGAAGGGCGCTACGAAAGGGCATCAGCGAAAAAAGAAGGACGCGCTATTAATAAAGAAGAGTGCGGTTTCGTTTGCCGATATCCTAAAGAAGGTCAAGGTTGATGTTAGCTTGAACAGCCTAGGGGAGAAGGTAGCGAACATACGTCGAACGGCGAAAGGCGATCTCCTAATGGAATTGCAAAGCATCGGAGAGCGGTCACAAACATCATTGTTCCGTGATCGACTTAAGGAGGCGATCGGAGGTGAAGTTGATGTTAAATCATTATCTCAAGAAACAGTTATCTTGATTAAAGATATAGATGAGGTTACTACTGCTCAAGATGTACTCGCTGCCCTGGAGAACCAATTCCCAGAGGTGAGAAGTGTGTGCGTAGTTAAGTCCATCAACAGGGCTTACCGCGGAACGCAGACGGCAACGGTCAGAATACCAAGTAGCATGGTGAAGAGAATTATTTCGGTGGGAAAAGTCAAGATCGGGTGGGTGATTTGCCGGATTCGGGAAAGAATCGAACCAATGCGATGCTTCAAATGTTGCAATTACGGGCACCGAGCGGCGAACTGTAGAAGTGTTGAGGATAGAGCTAAACTCTGCTGGAAGTGCGCGAGTGAAGGGCATGTGGTTAAGGACTGCAAGAACACCCCCAAATGCATTATTTGCACCAATAACGGTAGCGCGAATAACGAACACGGGATTGGGAGCTTTAAATGCCCAGCATACCAGGAGGCGTTGCAAAGGAAGCGTTCATGAGAGTAGTGCAAATAAATCTCAACCATTGTGAAGCTGCGCAGGACCTCCTGCAGCAGACAGTAGTCGAGGTAAAGGCAGATGTCGCGATCATAAGCGAACAATATAGAAACATGGCCGATAACTGTGCATGGGCTTCTGATGCATCGAATCGTGCTGCTATCTGGATTTGTGGCAGATACTGCTTCCAAGAGGCGGACAATCGTGCGGAGTATGGATTTGTAAGAGCTAAAGTCAATGGCATCCACATATATAGCTGCTACGCTCCCCCTAGTGCGTCAACTGAGGAATTTAAAGCATTCCTCGATCGGCTTACAAACGAGGTTCGGAATAGAGGCCCACTAATAATAGCCGGCGATTTTAATGCATGGGCTGTTGAATGGGGATGTCGAGAAACCAACGGTAGAGGTATTGCATTACTAGAGGCTTTTGCAAGCCTACCAGTGAGATTGAGCAACACGGGAAATACACCAACTTTCTGTAGGGGCAACGCTAGCTCGGTAATTGATGTCACGTTCGTTAGTGACTGTCTGGCAAGCAGATTGGTATGGAATGTAAGTGACTATTACACACACAGTGACCATCAAGCCGTTGTGTTTGAGCTACAGAACCGGAGCACATTACGGACACGAACCCCAGTCAACAAGAAACCTGCTGGCTGGAGATCGAATGCTTTCGACGAGAAGGTCTTCATCCTTATGATGGAAGAAATGGTACTGTCTGGAACCGCTGAGAACAAAGCCAATCAACTCATGAGCTATGTTACCAGAGCGTGTGATGCAGCAATGCCTAGAAGGATAGTGGATAATCGCAGGAAACCTGTGTACTGGTGGAACGAAGAGATTGCAGAGCTCCGGAGAAGATGTATCGGGGCAAGAAGGCAGTATCAGCGAGTTAGGCAGCATGAAAATCCTGCCCTGCGGGAACGGTACCGTGAAGCAAGGTCGGATTTGAAACGAGCCATAAAAATAAGCAAGCGTACGTGTTTTTTCGATCTGTGCAAGGAAGTCGATCGGGATCCTTGGGGAAGACCTTACAAAATGGTCATGAAAAAGTTTGGAAATAGATATTCTAAATCCCCCACATCCGCGTCAATATTAGGCGGCATAGTTAAGGTATTATTCCCACATGAAGCTGAAAATGTGTTGGAAGTAACATGCAATGAGGCGGATTATGTTCCTCCAGTGACAGCGGAGGAGGTCCTAATGGCGCGCGCCAGAGTAGCGAACAATAAAGCTCCCGGTCCGGATAACGTACCGAACGTGGCATTGAAGTCTGCAATTGGAGCATACACCAATGCCTTTATCGAAGTATATGGTGAGTGTTTGAGGGAAGGGATATTCCCGAGGAAATGGAAGGAACAGAGATTAGTGCTGCTTCCAAAAGGAAAGGAAGCATCTGGGGAGCCATCCTCCTATCGTCCGATTTGTCTTTTGGACACGGCTGGCAAAATTCTGGAGAGAATCATGTGCGATCGGCTTCACCAGGCCATTGCTAGAGCAGGCGATCTATCAAAATATCAATATGGCTTCCGCAAGACGCGCTCCACAGTGGATGCGATTAGGTATGTGGTAGAGATGGTGCAAGAGGCAGTATCTGGCTATAGATGGTTGCGAGGTGGTAAAAAATACTGTGCCATAGTAAAGCTGGACGTGAAAAATGCCTTCAACACTGCTAACTGGAATTGCATACTGAGGGCCCTTATTCGGATGGAGGCGCCAAAATATCTGCAGAGGATGGTTGTAAGTTACTTCAAACATAGGGTTTTGAAGTACGATACCGATGAGGGTGTCAGAACATATCCAGTAACTGGTGGAGTTCCCCAAGGGTCAGTATTGGGTCCCATACTTTGGAACGTGATGTACGATGGCGTTCTTCGACTCACCCTTCCAAGTGAAGCAAGAGTGGTTGGTTTTGCGGATGATATTGCAATAGTAGTCACAGCGAAACACAGAGAGGAGATCGTCGAAATTTGCAACAGAGTTGTCCGACTCGTTCAGCAATGGTTAGCGTCTGTTGGCCTGCAGCTGGCGGAGCATAAGACAGAGGCAGTTCTCATCTCTAGTAGGAGAGCAATGGAGAACATAACTCTAGAGGTTGGGGCACAAAAAATAATATCACAGCCAAGTATTAGGTACCTAGGAGTAGTGATTGACTCGAGACTTTCGTACATGGAGCAGATCGCTGCAGCTAGCGAGAAGGCGCGCAGAGTCAGCGCTGCACTGAATAGAATAATGCCGAACATGAGAGGAGCACGCCAGAACAGAAGGGCCTTGCTTGCTAGTGTTGTAACATCAATTTTGATGTATGGCGCACCAATTTGGGCGAACTCAATGGAGAAGGAAACGCACAGGAAAAAAATGGCGGTTGTACAGAGATTGACAGCGTTGCGAGTGATATGTGCCTTCAGAACTGTCTCGGACGATGCTGCTTGTGTCCTTGCCGGGATGCCCCCTGTACACCTTTTGGCAAAGGAGAGGCAAACCACGTATCATCGAAGAGATCAAGCAACGCGAGGATATAACCGTAAGAGAGCAAGGAGTGAGACCGTGTCCCAGTGGCAGAGAAAATGGAGTGACTCAACTAAAGGACGGTGGACCTATCGCCTAATCCCTGTTGTTGAAACCTGGTTGAATAGACGCCATGGCGAGGTAGGTTATTATCTAACGCAATTCCTTACGGGACATGGCTGATTTAGAGCGTACCTTCACAGGTTTAAGTGCGATGATTCCCCCGACTGCCCAAGCTGCGCTGGCATCCCGGAGACCGCTGAACATGTGCTGTTTGAGTGCCCACGATTCAGAGTAGAAAGGGAAGATATTGGTGCGCATCTAACGCCAGATAATTTGATGGAGTATATGTTGGATTCAGAAGATGGCTGGGAGGCCGTGAGCGGAGCAGTCGTTAAAATTGCAACCGAACTGAGACGCCTCGAAAGAGAGAGAAGCGCGAGAAGAGCGAACAACTAACTTTAGCCGAATAGGGGCAGCGTAGGCTGAGCCTGCCTCATGAAGTAATACCTGACGGTGGTTCCGTGGGGCCGAGCGGCATAGAGTACCGGTGGTGGGGTTTAGTCGGTGGAAATCCGACACATTCCCATATATGGGAGGTCTTTAAAAGATTCCCCACCACCGCCAAAAAAAAAAAAAAAAAAAAAAAAAAACACACACACACACACACACACACACACACACACACACACACACACACACACACACACACACACACACACACACACACAGAGTACCACAAGGTTCCGTTCTGGGCCCAATCTTGTGGAACATTATGTATGACAACGTTCTAAAGCTAAGAATCCCAGATGGAGCAGAAGTGATAGGGTTTGCCGATGACATCGCGATAGTGGTGTCTGCAAAGCACCTGGATGAAATTGAGATGATCACTAACGAGGCGATTGCAATAGTGAGGGACTGGCTGGAATCTGTTGGCCTGGAACTGGCGGAGCACAAAACAGAAGCAGTGCTGATTAGTAGCCGTAAAAAACGAGAAACGGTATCGTTTAAGGTTGGGAACCACGTCATTAAGTCCAAAGAAGCGGTAAAATATTTGGGCATTATGCTTGATGACAGATTAAACTTCAAGAGTCACATAGATTATACGTGCGGAAAAGCATCGAGGGTGTACTCGGCGCTCTCCAATATGCTACCAAATGTTGGTGGCCCAAGAAGCAGTAGACGTCTTCTTCTGTCCAGAGTGGTAAGCTCAGTGCTACTGTACGGGGCTCCGATCTGGTCAGAGGCACTGGAGGTAAAATGCAACAGGAGACGGCTGGCACAAGTCTATAGGCTAAGCACCCTTAGGGTCATCAGTGCATATAGAACCACCTCAGAAGAAGCAGCATGCGTCATAGCCGGAATGATACCGATTGACATCATGGCGGACGAGGCGAAAAGAATATATGAGGCTAAGAAACACAGTTCTACAGTCGGTCAAGCTATCCAAACGACAGAAAGAGCCAAATCCGTGCAAAGTTGGCAGTAACGTTGGGATAATGCGACAAAAGGACGTTGGACACACAGATTGATTCCGAATATCAAACCCTGGATGAATCGCAAACATGGAGAGGTGAATTACCATTTAACCCAATTCCTAACGGGACACGGTGGGTACCGAAGCTATCTGCATCGTTTTGGGCATGATGACACTCCTCTCTGTCCAACGTGCAATAAAGTAGAAAACCCGGAACACGTATTATTCGAGTGTCCGCGATTTGAGACCGAGAGAATGGACCTGTGTATTACCATAAACACAAACTTAGGTCCGAACAACATATATAGTGGATGAAATGCTGAAATCACAGCAAATATGGGATGCCTGCTGCGCTACCATAACTAAGGTGCAAAAGGAGCTAAGGCGATTAGAAGCGGCTAGAAACGTGTGAGTAGAAATACTAAGGCCGCCCCCCGAAGTAATACTTTGCGGTGGTTCCGGGGGGAATAACGGCCCGGCGAGAGGAGGCGGTTTTAGTGGGTAAAAATCCCACACGGCGGTAAGTACGCTTACCATGTCTTTTGAAGACTTCCCCTCCTCGAAAAAAAAAAAAAACACACACACACACACACAAAGTACGTGTAAAAAAATGAAGCATGTATAAAGAATATTTACTCTAAAAATCATTAATCAAAAAATTTTGGGAGAGGCACAAAATTCCGAGAGTCAAAATCCCGATGGTACAAAATCCCGAGGATTTCAAAAAGTCCCTAGAGTACAAAATCCCGAGGATACAAAATCCCAAGGATACATAATCCCGAGGATACAAAATCCCGAGGATACAAAATCCCGAGGGTACAAAATCCGGAGGGTACAAAATCCCGAGGATACAAAATCCCGAGGATACTAAATACCGAAGATACAAAATCTGCAGGGTACAAGTCTTTACTTTAAATTAAAATTTTCGTTCTCCAGAAGGGGCCGATCCTCGGATTTTCCTCGGGATTATGGGATTTTCTACCCTAGGGATTTTGTCCCCTCGGAATTTTGTATCCTAGGGATTTTCTGCCCTCGGGATTATGTATCCGCGGGATTTTGTACCCTCGGGATTTTGTAACCTCGGGATTTTGTACGCTCGGGATTTTGTACTTTCGGAATTTTGTGCCTCGGGATTATGTCCCGCGGGATTTTGTCCCTCGGGATTATGTCACCAACCCGAAAATTTTATTTATCTAATAAGATAATTAATTATAAATTTTTTTTGAGAAAATAACATAATTTTTAGTATACAGGATAAAATTAAAATTAAATAACTCAGAAACTGTAAGAGATTATTCAATTTAGATAAGAGATTCTAAAAGATCGTCGAAAATATAAGAATCCATCCAAAACTCATTTTCGAAAAAAATTGTCTATGGGACAAGATAGAACTGACAAGACGTTTTATTTATTAAAAGTACGATTAATAATATCCCAAATTTAAGCTTCAGAGCGTATTTAAATTTATGCCAAACGAATATTGGTCGATAAAGGAGCCGCTAAGAAATCGACAAAGCAGCCACGGGGTTGAGGCCTGGGAAGCCCAGGGGTATAGACATCTAGAAGTAGATATTGTGAGTTTGACCTCGATTTTCATTTTAAAAATGTTAACGATTATTTTAGTTCTAAAACATTAGTAAAATTCTAAATTATAGGTTCTCTATTACTCTTCTCTCAAAGTTCGGGAGTTGTAAAATAAGAGACGAAGAGTTAACCAAGATGGAACTTCCTTTATGCCAGAGGATTCTGATTGAATAGCTCACGGATTGTATAGGTATGCTTACAGACTAGTCTCATTGATAATGGTTTTTAAGATTGTTTGTTGCTTTAGTCAGTCAATTATATTTGTAGTTTTTAAGGAGGTCGGTCGTACAAAATTTGAAATTAACTTGATGAATTGACCTTATTATTATAAGTTTTAAATCGAACTTTAAATTTTGCCTTCACGATAAGGCAAATCTAACAAATTATCTTTTTAAATTCTTAAGCAATTCTATTGAGCTAATATTTAAATAATTAAACAAATGTTTTATTGGTTTTGGGCTCTAATAACCAATAAAAAATTTGTTTAATTTTGTAAAGCAATCTTAATAAAGGAACTCTACAACTTTTTAAATTTGTGTTTGCTTGTTAATAGTAATCACTATAATCGACGTAATTGGCTTGAATAATTAATGAAAAATAATAATTTAATCGTAATACATTTTGTGTGTCAAGAATATTATGTATAAAGATATACATAATGTATTACACCTATACAATAAAACACTTATCGTTGATGTCTTTTGAGTATTCTGTATTGTACTTGTTAAACAAATATTTCAATTATTTTAATTAAAACTTCTGTTGTTATTCATTTGGTCAATGATGGAAAGAGGCAAAACCTAATCGATTTAATTTTTATGTATGTATGTAATAGTAGGAAAATTTGTATTTTTGCGCGCGAAATTATATTTTTAGTGTGGCCGCTGGGAAAAGAGATTGTTATAACATTATCAATGTAACTTTTTTATAAATCAGAATTTTGCGCTGTGTAAAATAATGATTTTTACCAATGAATGAATTATTTTCTCTAACGATTATAAGTACAAATTCCTAAAGAATTCATTAAATAAACTGAGGGTAAAATAAAACAAATGCATGAGAAAAAAACAGAAATTTAGGTAAGCACACTTTTGCTTTCTGTAGCTAGTTTCCCATATCTTTTCACAATAGTACGTTCCAAAATAACAATTTTCCTGCTTGTTTTAATAGGACGAATATAGCTACTGTTCCAAAGTGTGTCTTATTCTTCAAAAATTAAAAAAACTGAAATAAAATTAAATCAGTTTTAAAGTAGGTAAAGTATATAGAGAAGTCATGCTTTGAAACTAAATGGCCCCTAAGCGTCTATTAACTTATGGTATTTCGTTTTTCCTCATACCAAACAAACGTAAAATTCCAATTGGATACCAACCTTAACATTTGAATAATTGATTCCCATCAACCTCAAAATATGAAACCATAAACCATAAAATCATGTTATAAACTAGATCAAAATCATCATTACACGTCATTTAATTAGGACTATTCGTTGCAAGCAGACCTGTTACATTTGTTAAATATTGTCTTATAAATAAAAATTGTAAATACAATTTTTTTTAAATGTCTAAAATTGTGTCACTCACTGGCCGATCCTCGTCACTGAGTTCAATAAGTTATTTATTTTATTTCTCATGTGTCCTGGGTGTTGTGCCGTACTCATTGAAGGAATATTCAAAAAGTAGAATCATTAAAATTTCAATGTTCAGCAATATGTGGTGCGTTGCCTTGATGCTGCATAATGCAGTGCAGTATCATTTTGCCCAGGAAAAATTCTCGTTAAACGATGAAAAAACATCTGGTAAGTTTAAGGAGCCGACGGTAAACCGCAGTGGAACAAATTTTGTGGACTAAGTGTTAGATGTTTAAATAAGTGGAGTGAAATTAAGTGGTCAAAATTAAAATTGTATCATAAAATTTTAAAATTAATAGTTAAATTTAAATAGTCTTAACTGGTTTAAAAATTATAACGCTATTCTTTAGTATTTACAAAAGAAACAGTTTTTCAAGCTCTGATTAAATGAAAGCGACTGCCCAACTATAGTTGTTATTTGAAATGCACGTATGCATACTCGTTTATAATAAGTTTCACACTTTCAATAAAATTTTCAATTTTGTTTATCTTTGTTAAGGCTGAATTATAAGTTTTCTTTAATTTTAAATTCTAGATTTAATAATCAAATTAACACCAACGAAAAAATGAAATAATAATTGTTGTAAACAGGGATTTTCCAGATGGAATAGAGATTAAAACTGAACTAAATATGGACGATTGGAGGGTCTCAATTTTCGCAGAAGTGCTGATAATACATTTACTATGATAGCGTCGCAATTTGTGTGCATCTGGTTCAATTTTTCTAGCTTCTATAAGAGGCGCTTTTATATATGTACTTTTATATACTACTTTTACAATCTTCAATAAAAAAATCAAGCAAAAACATAGTACCAAATATCACAGTTAAATAATTTTATCGAATCTTCTAATCATAATTCCTAATCTTCGACTTAGGTTTATTAAATAAAACTCCGAAAGTTAAAATAAATTTTTGGTTCATTTAAAATTTTAGATTGTGATAATCGCCGTCAGCTCATACTTGATGTCAGTTTGAATATTATCCACTTAAGTTTAGTATTTGATTTTAGTCCTAAATTTTTGTTTTGTACTTTTAGAGCATTCTGCTCAACAATTCTGGTTGTACAGCATTAATTTTTTAGTAAACTGATTTCGTAATTCACTCACACAAGCTTAAAATTTTGTCTAAAATTTGTATCTTAAGAAGATTTTACGCAGTCGTTGATTATACCAGCAACATTCACTTCTATTGTGGTTCTGCATAATCGTTAGTTGCATCGCGGCATATTACTACCCATAAAAATGAGAAATGATTTGTATGGTATTTTCAGCCAGGCCCGTAATAGGGGTAAATTGTTATATAATGTTTTAAAATTGTTGTCGAATGTAGATATAGAGCAGTAGTTAAGAGTGTCTCACTAAACACAATATGAATTTTGTATTCAAAGAAGAAGTAATTTTGTTTCGGAGGCTTTTATTTTTGGAGACTATCTGCGGCTTACATTTTACAATTTAAAAATAACCTTTTATATGGGCTTTTGGAAAAGCTTTAATTTGTCATAGTTGTAAATTATGCTTTATCTAGAAAACATAAAGATCATAATACAAAATTTAAATTTTGAATTTTTTTTTATTTGAACATGTTAAAGTAGAACATGTTAAGTTGGTGCAATTCAATTCTTGTTCTCTTTACTCAAGAAATTAAAGGGGAATCCCGAGAGTACAAAATCCTGAGGATACAAAATCCCGATTGATCATTTGATTGATTGATCAGAATGTACGACCAAGCCTAAGCTAGACTCGCGGATGATGCCTGGCCCTCCGTACATCCTTTACACATAACAAGAGCGAAGGATAGGAAAGGTATATTAGTATGAAAGACTCGACCCGGTTCCAAACACTTATTTTTTTAAAAGCGGGATTCGCTTTTTAAATTTCATTTTCTCATAATCCTGCTTTAAAAACCCCGGTTCCGCAAAAATAAAAATCCCGGTTTTGATTTTTATTTTACTTTAAATTACAATTTTCATTCACCAGAAAGAGTGGTACCCTCGGGATGTTGTCCCCTCAGGATTTTGTATCCTCGGGATTTTGTACCTTCGGGATTTTGCCCCTCGGAACTATGTCCCGCGGGATTTTGTTCCTCGGGAATATGTCACCAACCCTTTTTCCCCATGTTACTAAGGACGTGTCCGAACCTTGTGATAATTATTCCAGCTGTAATTATTATGACATTATTTTGTATGCAACCAAATTATTACATCCACTATGTCGTAAATTTGGCACTTCTGTAATAATAATGTTCATAAACAAAAGAGCGCAATAACAAGAAATAAGCCGTATTACGTAATACGTTAATTTATTTCTAAAAAATAGTACAAACAAAAATTATTACAAAATATGGAAGAGAAAATTATTTCACTCCTGTCAAAATTATTACAAAAAAAAAAAAATTATCACAAACTTCGGACAAGTCCTATATCAAATTATCGAATATTTGTTGACGTCCTAAAAAGGATATTTTCACATTCGATAGTTTGAGAAGGTGCAGCGCAGTGATAGTTTGCCCAAAATAAAAAATAAATAAAAAAGAAAGGCAAGGGTATTTTACTTTAGAAGACTCATATGGGTTGTGCCTTTTTGTTCTGTATAACCTGTCTTACTTAAAAATTCGATGTCGAAATTATTCACGTAGTTATATACATCTAAGATGTATAATATGAACCTGTTTATATTTATATAAATGATGAAACAATTTGATACTGTCTTTAGTTTTAAATCGAGAAAAACTTCGATGTTGTAAACTTGTAATAGCTAGATATTTATGCAACAAGTTAGGAAATGCTTTGCTTTATGTAACAAGTGGGATGCAAAAACACATAAGTTCCGCCAATTGCATCTCCTACCGCGTTTCATATAATATTTTTTCTAAAGAAAATAAATCTACGGCGGGGGTCGAAATCGGTTTCTACATGCAATCGGTTTACAATTGTCTGTCAAAGAATATTGTAATTAATTTTTGGTCACCGGCAGAGTCTGGATCGTGACGTGGTACGAAACTATCTTAACCACTGCTCTACCGAAATGAATATTTCACCACCAATTGTAAAATGTTCTACATTTCCTAAATGTTTATAGTCTAACATTTGGGATATTCTAAAATATAGAATATTTTACTCAAACGGAAAAACCTTTAAATCTAATAGAACTCTAGCTCGAAGTGTAACTAGAACATGTAGACTCTACAATTTTACTGAGGTATTTTCCAATCAGCGATTTTAGAACTGTAGAGTCTACATATTTTCGGAACCTCTTTCTACCTGTGTTGGATTAAATCGTTTTCCAACCTACTACGTTTAAGTGGTGCTTTTTATAACAAAATTAGAAAATAAATTGTCTACGAATAATGGACTGATCCGTTGCTAAATGCTCATAGTTTATGGTTTAGTAGAAAAGCTTTAAAATTTTCTTTTGCTGAATTTTAATTCTGCCTGACGCAATCATCCTTTATAAGATTTTACGTTTTTTGATTTATCTAAAACAATAATTTTCTCATCTTCTCAGGTACCTTAACTATTGCTATTGGATTATTCATTATTTATTTGGAACCATTTATGATGGTCGTGGACATAATTGCTGGTATCATTAATCAAAAGACCCTAATCGAATGTTTCAAGCGCATCGATAAAATTGACGAGAAACTTCTTAGTGAAAATTCTATCGAAATCAATTACAGCAAGGTGAACAAAGTTGGTGTTATCATGTGTGCCCTAATTATAATATTGGAACTCATGAATAATATAATGAACTTAGTACTGTATTTGGATTATGAGTGGTTAAGCTTATGGTTTCTCGTAACCATATTACCCATCTTAACCAATTCAATTGCTCGCGTATGGTTCTTCATATTGGTGTATATCGTACGCGAACATTTCATCTCGATCAATAAGTTTTTCATTAAAACTAAAGATGAATTTCTCGAAAAGAAACGCAAAGCTTTGAATGATACTGGACACTTTGCAATCAAGAATGACTTGGATAATCGACGTAATTTTGAAACAATCGGGTATTTGGGCGAGGAAATATTTATGACGCGGCAAAGCAATACATTCTTGAAACGGAATAAAATTTATAATGGCGATAAATTGGAAAAGGATAGAAAGGGAATTATACAAGTTGCACCTTTTAAAGGTAAGTTTTCTATCGATTTTGATTAGTCTAATTCTAATTCATTCTAATAAAATTCTAGATCAATTAAAATCAAAGAATGTGTTCGATACGGTCGACAACTCACTTGATGTAAAGTCAAATGAGTTTACGGTCGGCGACAAAATGGATAAAAAACTGATCAACTTATGCCAGATGCACGATGAAATTTGTGAAATTGGTAAACTCGTCAATAAAATGTACAGCTTCCAAATGCTAATTACAATGGCATTCGGTTTTATGAATATAACAGCCCAGTTTTACTTCTTGTACGTCGGTCTAGCCGGCCAACCGGTTCCAAAACTTTTCCGTTCAGCTGAAAGTGTCCCATTAACCGTGTGCTACATATGTTATACCGCATCCAAATGTGTATCGATCATTTACATCAGTTGGAAAACGAAAGTGGAGGCACAGAAGACAGGCATACAAATTCATAAAATCGCGAACGTTGTGGATGAAAATCATTTCTATCATATAATCAATCATCTTTCATTGAAACTATTAAATCATCAGTTGAATTTTACTGCTTGCGGATTTTTCGATTTGGATATGACGACCGTCTATGCTATAACCGGTGCTATTACTAGTTACTTGATTATTTTGATTCAATTTAATATCGCAGCACAAAGGACCAAAGGCAAGGATTCATCTAATAGTACCAGGACTGGGCTGGAAAACGTAACAAGTGGAACAACTGCGGTAGCTAAAATGTTTACGACATTTTCGATAACCGATGCGCCATTTTTATCAACCACACCATCTCGACGTGGAGTTAATTAGAAACATTGCTGTTTTTTGTTTAAACAATTTATTAAACTATTGTGAAATTTTTGGTGTTTCAAATAAAATTTGATGTTTCAAGAAAACTTTTAAAAATTAAGAACTATCATTGCACACATTTATTTATTTTCAATTACTGAATGGAAGATTATTAACGAACTGGACAATATTAAAAGATCAGGCAATTATATGTAGAAGCAAAAAATAAATAAATCGTCCAAAAGACACAAGTTTGTTGAAGTGCCATTTATTATTTCGTATTCTTGAAAATCTAATAAAGTACACTACTTTTCAGATTCGATGAAAATATTAGAAAATTCTTAGCCGAAATATACATCTTAATTTTTTTTCTATAATTCATGTCTATGTAGGAAAAAAAACTGGTTTTAGGCAATGATTTATCACCAGACAGCAGTACTGCGATTTTTTTGTGTACATGGGAGCTTACTCACAGGAAGTTTTTGTATACGTACACCATGTATAGTATTGTAAAATATTGTTACTGTGTGTTGTCATTTATTTTATTTGTGTTCGTGTGTTATTTGTACCAGTAAGCATCAAAAATTATTGAATCGGGTGAAATGGGTTCAAATTTTTGGTGCTTATCTTCCCATGGGAATATTTTTTCCCATCCATTTAGATTGGGAATATGGGAATATTGACATTTTGAAATGAATATAATTGTTTATTTTATCTTTGACAGCTTGTTTTTTTCTATTTAAATTTTAAAAGTCTAATATAATGTAAATCTCGAATATTTTAAAATTAAATCTCCCGTCAATCTGAAATAAAAGACAAACAGTAAAATAGTATACCCACTAACACATCAACATTTGCAAATACTATTACCGGTTGTTTACTCTCATACTCCCATGTGCACAACAAAATCGCAGTACAGGAGTGTGTTCATAAACGCTACATTGTAATAATATTGAAAGAATGACAGCGAGAAAGGCAGTATTTAGCAGGATTGAAAATACTACAATGTAAGTTTATGAACGTTTTGTGGTTACAATTTACAGAGAGTTTATGAACACACTCCAGTGGTTTTAGGTGTTTTCCAGTGGTCAGGATAGGAACCAAGCGCAAATTTTAGCGAAAAAAAACCTCGATATAAATTTATTGTAGTTAACTAGAAAAACGTACGTTCAATTCTAATTTTTTTTTTACAGCAGACGGCTGTGCATTTTTTATTCATTTTGCTATGTTTACAAAATACTTTGACGTTTTGAAAAAATTGTTGTGGCATAAAGATCAGACGCACTTATTTTCAGTTTGCGCGATTTTAATTTTTTCCAATTAAAAATATATTGATTAAATTTTAGGTATCTAATATGAGAGTTTAAAAAATCTTTTGGCCAATGTGCAGCAAATATTGTTAACACTTCTGCGGATATACTGGCATATGCCATCAAACAAAATGCTGGCTGCTACATATCGTTTAAATAAAATTATTCTATAAAATGGAACTTTCCAATAAAATAACAGAAATTGCAGCTAAAATTTTATCTTTAAGTCCTAGTCCCAGCAAAACATCGTTTGACTTTAATTTTGACTCATTTAAAGTTTCATACTGTTTTAAATTCTTGAATTTTATATGAAAAATTAGCGTTTGTCTCAGCAGATCCACCAACATTTTTGTTTATCCGCGAAAGTTTAAGGGTAAAACGGAATTCAAATTTTAACTTATTATTATGAAATTACAGAAAAAAAGTGAGGCATTTGTTTACCTTGAATAAACAGAAAATGCTCCTCAAGCAATTGACTAAATTAATGTAGAAAACTTTAGCAAAGGTAGCATTTTAAAAAATCAAATAATCCAGTGGTATTCTTAAATTATGTACTTATATGTATCGTCATAGTAGCAGGATTAGAAATATGAATGGAAATTTTGCTCGCATAACTTATATAATTTGTTAAAAAGTATAACGAATAATTTATTTTGATTTAAAAATATATAAACAACATTTTAAAATTTTATAAGTACCCTCAATACGTACTACTAAGATTTTCTCTAATATATCGAGTTTTTTAATTTGGTTTCATGCACGAAATTATTTTACAGCAGTTTTGGTTGCATTCAATTTTTTGTTTTTTAAATAAATTTCTATATCGAGGTTTTTTTTCGCTAAAATTTGCGCTTGGTTCCTATCCAGGATAGGAACCAAGCGCAAATTTTAGCGAAAAAAACCTCGATATAAATTTATAGTAGTTGGCTTGAAAAAAGTACGTTCAATTCCATTTTTTTTTTTTTTACAGCAGACGGCTGTGCATTTTTTATTCATTTTGCTATGTTTACAAAATACTTTGACGTTTTGAAAAAATTGTTGTGGCATAAAGATCAGACGCAGATATTTTCTAAATTTTATATCTATATTGATTAAATTTTAGGTATAAGTTTAAAAAATCTTTTGGCCAATGTGCAGCAAATATTGTTTACACTTCTGCGGATATACTGGCATATGCCATCAAACAAAAATGCTGCTACATATCGTTTAAATAAAATTATTCTATAAAATGCAACTTTCCAATAAAATAACAGAAATTGCAGCTAAAATTTTATCTTTAAGTCCTAGTCCCAGCAAAACATCGTTTGACTTTAATTTTGACTCATTTAAAGTTTCATACTATTTTAAATTCTTGAATTTTATATGAAAAATTAGCGTTTGTCTCAGCAGATCCACCAACATTTTTGTTGATCCGCGAAAGTTGAAGGGTAAAACGGAATTCAAATTTTCTACAATAAGGTTCTGTCTTTTTATCGGTTGTCTATTTTCCTATAAGGAAAACTTATTATTATGAAATTACAAAAAAAAGTGAGGCATTTGTTTACCTTGAATAAACAGAAAATGCTCCTCAAGCAATTGACTAAATTAATGTAGAAAACTTTAGCAAAGGTAGCATTTTAAAAAATCAAATAATCCAGTGGTATTCTTAAATTATGTACTTATTTGTATCGTCATAGTAGCAGGATTAGAAATATGAATGGAAATTTTGCTCGCATAACTTACATAATTTGTTAAAAAGTATAACGAATAATTTATTTTGATTTAAAAATATATAAACGACATTTTAAAATTTTATAAGTACCCTCAATACGTACTACTAAGATTTTCTCTAATATATCGAGTTTTTTAATTTGGTTTCATGCACGAAATTATTTTACAGCAGTTTTGGTTGCATTCAAATTTTTGTTTTTTAAATAAATTTCTATATCGAGGTTTTTTTTCGCTAAAATTTGCGCTTGGTTCCTATCCAGGTCCGCACTAAAAGCATAGAAAAAGTATATAAGAATGCTTCTTTTCATATATTAAAATAGTATTCGAATAATTAAAATAAATAATTATGAAATGACTGTAGGTGCTACAATACAGAAAGCGACCAACATACAGTTTTAATTATGTTCCTATCCTTGTTGCACATTATTGTGAAGGAAAACAAAGGAGATTCTGTTGTTTTTATACTATACGAGTATAGTAAACAAAACTTTATTAATGAACGAAACAATAAAAACGCAACCATATGATTGAGTTTCACTAGTATGTGTGTTTATATTATGAAACGAAAGATTTTTTCCATGCCATAGCATTCGCTTATATAGTTAGACTTTTTTTTATTTTGAGAATTTTGTCAGAGCATATTATTTTTATTTTTCGAATTATATTTTATTTGTGTGTGTACGCATTTAAAAATGCCATCACTCTAAACAAGTCAAATCTCTCATAAAACAAGGGAATAATAGCCGCATTTCTTGACGTTTGATCTGATCCGGATCAGATCATGTCTCATGAAACGACACAAAAATGCGTAAAACAAACAAACACCAAAATTCAATTTTTTTGTCTCGCTTCGTTTTGAATGCCTCTTCATACTCGTACTATATTCATTATGTATATTCTTTGTCTTTACAAAATATTGTTCAACTACAAAATATTGTTCAACTATTTTTAGATCACCATTTGTGATCCAAAACGAATGTTGGATCAAATGTTGTTGTTGCTTCACATGTAAATTTTAATCTGATCCGGATCACTATGCGTCAAGAAATGCAGCTATAGTTATTTATGGTACTAGTGAGCAAAACGAGATATTATACACGAGGGATAAGTTTGTCCCAAGAGGCGATAGCCGAGTGGGACACTCTCCCGAGTGGATAATATCTCTTTGATCACGAGTGGCATACAACGTTTTATCCACTTTTGTTGAAATATATTTCGTTAATTAATAAGAAATAGTTCCGTTTTCACACTGCAGCATTGAATTTTGAAATACATTTTATCATAGTGACCGTTCTTTAAATTGTCATAGTGTACTTTACGCGGTGTCTACACTATGCAATTCCACTGATATTTTCTATCAGCAATTTTATGTTTGTATATGTTTTTTTTTCAATGTATTGACAAATATCTACCCAAAAATTATCATAGCTGGACATTTCACTATCATAATATAATATCTTCAAATGTCAAAAACAAAATTGTTTCAATGATATGAAAAAATTAGTTGTCTTTTAACACTTGCCAGTTGTGGTTAGGTTAAAAATAATTTGTCAAAGTAATTTTTTCAGAAAATTTTACAATATGGAGAACTACCACCTGGTCCAAAAACTTAATTTCCTTGTACAAATACCAAGGTTTTCTATCGTCAACAACAGTGCTTCCAGATTTTTTTTACTCTGCTCTAATTTTTTATTTTGTACATATTGATTTCGAAGATTCCTTATTTTTCTTCTAGCGTCTTCAACATTTACGGCCATTTCGTCCGCTATATTTTGTAAAATAGAATTTTTTATGTCGACCCGTTTGTAATTTTTAAGGGTTATCTTCCATAATATTTCATTTTTTCGGTACAAATCGATTAATCGCATTGCACTTTCCGTATTAAAAGACATTTTGTCAGCATGAGAGAAAATTTCAAATGGGAAGACAAAACAACTTTTTTATGACATTTCGTAATATTTTACTAATATATTTGCGTGAAATAGCCTCCTGATATATTGCTAATAGTTTCAAAATGCGTATAATATACACACACATACATTGATAAAATTAATATCATGATATAAAATATCAGTGGAATTGCATAATGTATAGGTTAGGTTACGTTTGGGTGGCGGTCCACTAGGACCAGGCATAGACACAAAAATGGCCCGTAGCCATACCACGAGTAATTGTTTCCTCCAACTCATTGGAACCATTTTGAGCTGTTTACAAAGCGCTGGATACTCCTAACGTCCACCCTACAGATGTCCGTCAGGTCTTTGAAGAGGAGTGCCCCTAGAAACTTTAGTCTGTTTCGTGCCAGACGAGGGCAGGTGCAAAGAAGATGACGTCTCTTCCTCCTTTTCGTCCTCGCAACTACGACAGTAGTCACGTGAGAAGACACCAAGTCTACTCGCATGCCTCCCTATGAGATAGTGCCTCATAATCACTCCAACAACCACACTGATCTGACTTCGCTGAAGTGAGATAAGCTGTTTGGATCTCGCCAAGTCCAAATTTGGCCAGACCTGCCGAGATATTACGCAAGAAGTGATACTGGATCATCTGTCATTCGTCAGCTTGCTAGCTTCTTTCTGAAGTAGCAGTTTACATACCGCAAGATGCATTTCAATGTCCTTTCTGCTTTCTGAGAAGTGGTCCGTTGTACCACGTCGAGCCAGTTCATTGGCGTTTATGTACAAGCTGCCAACTGTTTCCCCAAGATATCTAGAGGAGTCAAAAATAGAAGAGTCTCTAGTGCCGAGTGGATGTGCTCCTCAGTGCACCACTGATCCCCAGAGAGATTGTTCTCTGAACTTTTGTCGACAGCTTTTGGTTGACAGTTTTGTCCAGAGTAGGCCACCAGACTATTACCCCATACAAGAATATGGGTTTGACTACTGCGGTATAAAGCCAATGTACGATACGGGCTCCAGCCCCCACCCTTTCCCAATTGCATTTTTGCAAGGGTGTAGCCTACCGTAGCTTTCTTTACCCTTTCCAGAATATTAGGTTTCCAATATTGTTTGCTATCCAAAACGAGAACTAGAAACTTCGCTTCAACCGTAAAAGTCAAGCTGAACCCATTTAAAGTGGGAGGATCGATGTGAGGAAGTTTATATTTCCTAGAGAAGAGAACCAATTCGGTTTTGTGTGGGTTCACATTCAACCCACAGCCATTGGCCCATAATGAAAGAGTGCCCAGGGCATTTTGCATAAGCTCACTAAGGGTGCCGGGATATTTACCACAGACACCAATAGCAACATCATCCGCATAGGCAACCACCTTGAAGCCACCGTCCTCCAGTCTCAGCAACAGGTCATTTATGACCAAGTTCCAAAGTAGGAGGGACAGTACGCCACCCTATGGCGTTCCTCTGCTTGCAAATTTTCTGACGGAGGATTCCCCAAAACTGACATTTATGATCCTGCCTCTTAGCATCTGACCTATCCAGTCCTTGAGTGATTCATCCACTCCCAGATCTGAAAGTGCCCGAGTTATAGCCCCTGGAAGCACATTGTTAAAGGCACCCTCAATATCTAAGAAGGTTACCTTTGCGTAGTCTCTATATTCGAAAGATTTTTCAATGAAAAATACAAGAGAATGAAGAGCAGTCTCTACAGATCTCCCCTTGCAATAGGCATGTTGAGATTTAGACAGCTTTTCCGACACAATCGTGCCTCTAATATGAGCTTCTATTTGTCTTTCCAGTGTTGTAAAAAGGAAGGAAGACTAGCTAATCGGTCTAAGGCCTTTGGGATTGCAGTGTGAGCGTTTTCCAGCCTTAGGTATGAAAACAACCTTCACTTCTGTCCATTTACCAGGAATGTGATATAGTTCTAGGCTGTCTTTGATAATTATCTCTAACCAGGATATTGTTAGATCCGTAGTTTGTTGAATATCCGCAGGGATAATACCATCGAGTCCAGGCGACCTATATGGTTTAAAATTCTTTATCGCCGACAGGATCTTTTTTCTGCTAATAATTTGGCCTATGAGGCTACTTGTCCTTTTACCTACTGATGTGCTAGGTACAGATTCGGAACAATCAGGAAAATGAGTCTCCATCAGTAGTTCCAACGATTCCGCACTATTAGTGGTCCATATCCCATCTGGCCGTTGAAGATAACTTGGGATGGAAGGTCCAGTTGCTACAGGGTGGGCCAAATAATTTTTTTTTTTTAAATGCAATAAAACAAAAAGTTGTCAATATTTTTTCAAATTTATTTTTTCATTGTAAAGAGCAATCCTTCCGATTAATTATGGAATACTATTTCTTTCATATAACTGCCTCGGCTGGCCTTGACGTACCCCATAAGGTCGGTCCAATTTTTGAGCACATTTTCCATGGTATGCGGCATTATGTCTTCAATGGCAATGCGAATATTGTTCTTGAGAGCGTCAATCGTTGCTGGTTTATCGGCGTAACACTTATCTTTGACGGCACCCCAAAGATAATATTCCAACGGCGTCAAATAACAGCTCCGAGGCGGCCAAATCACATTAGCACTTCGGCTGATAATTCGATCTTCGAAGACAGTGCGCAAAAGATCAATTGAAACGTGTGCTGTGTGGCACGGAGCGCCGTCTTGTTGGAACCAAATGTTGCCTATGTCCTCCTCTTCAAGTGCCGGGAACAAAATATCGTTTATCATGGCGCGGTAACGCTCACCATTGACAGTAACGGCGGCTCCCTGCTCATTTTCAAATAAAAATGGTCCACTGATGCCACCGGACCAAAATCCGCACCTAACAGTCACTCGTTGAGGATGCATCGGCTTCTCTACGATCACGTGCGGGTTCTCCGTGCCCCAAATGCGACAATTCTCAATTCTGCTAGTTTACATAGCCGCCAAGATGGAAATGCACCTCATCCGAAAAAATGATTTTTTTGCCAAAATCGGCATCTTCTTCAAGTCGATCGCAAGCCCACTCAGCGAACCGAAAACGAAATGGGTGGTCTCTTTGCTTCAATTCCTGAACCAATTGAACTTTATACGGTGTCATACCAAGGTCTTTATGCAGAATTCGTCGCAATGTTGTACGCGAAATGTTCAATTCTTGAGCACGATGACGAGTTGACGTTCCCGGCGACTCACGCACATTCTCGGCTACAGCATCAACATTTTCGGGTGTACGCTTGGTTGGCTGCTTGGTTCGTGTTGGTTTATTAATTAGCAAGCCTGTTTCTTTAACTTTTTTCACAAAATAACGCACATATGGAGCTCCCGGCGCTTCGTTTCTTCCGAAATCTGCATGCAATTTTCGCACACATTCTGCAACATTACCATGATTTTCGAAGTAATGTTTCAATATTTCCCAGCATTGTTTAAGCGAATACACAACCATTTTCGTTCAGCGGAAGGATAAAACTAACTTTCTGTCAAATCAAAAGTGACATAACCCTTACCATACTCAAAATAACCGCTAGTTCAAAAAAAAGTTAGATGGCCTACCCTATAGTACTTTACGTAGCCTAGACATCTCCGAAGACTCCTGAATTTTGCCACAGTATAGTCTCCAAGAGCTGTTCTTGGCACTTCTCAACTGATATTTGTATATTTTGAGGACTTCCTTATAGGAGTCCCAGTCTACAGCACATTTTCTTTTCCGTGTTGTTTTGAAGAGTCTTTTGCATTTTCGATGTATTTGTTGAATCTCCTTGGACCACCAGGGTGGCCGAGATTTACCCCTAGGCCTGCTAAGGGGACTAGTGTCCAGTATCGCTTCATTAAAAGCGCTGGACAACTCGTCCACCAAGCCATCTAGCTCTTGCGCAGTTTTTGGAGATTTTGGCACCAAAACTGGTAGTGAATTACCCAGAATAGTTCTAAAGGTATCCCAGTTGGTTTTCCTCCTGTTTCTGTAGATTGGACTTTTTGGAGAAGTCAAGTCCGAAAAGGAGTGGTCCTCCAACACTCTCCAGTTTAATAGACTAATCGTCAAAAAGCTTGAGACAAGAGTAATATCCAATACCTCCTGTCTATTACTAGTTATAAAGGTCGGCTTATTGCCTGTGTTACATATATGAAGGTTAGTACATACTTAAAATGTAATCGAGGAATAACTCACCTCGTTCATTTGTGTCCGCACTTCTCCAGATCGTAAGATGAGCATTTGCATCACTCCCAAGGATGACTCCAACCTTGGGCTTCTGAGCCTCTAAGATTAGCTCACCTAGAATGATTGGTGGAGTATCCACTTCATCATAAGCTAGGTAAGCTGATACCAGCCAGAGGTTTCGTTTATCGACCTCAATGCTGACCGATTCTACATCACCATTACTGAAATTTGATAGCAGAAAACAACTTATGTTATTTTTAATGAGAATGCACGACCTTACCTTCTTTTTCGCATGCATTAATCTATAATAGGGAGTCTTGAGCCCAAGTACCCGGTCTTCAGTGACCCAAGGTTCCTGGGTCAAGACGACATCTGACTTTTTTTCCCAATTTTTAAAATTAGAGCAGCTGACGCTGCCTTAGAGTGGTTTAGGTTGACTTGCAGAAATGTCAGTATCATCTCTATAGCCTCTTCTCCAACATAGTAACATCAGAGTTATCCCCTGATGAGAAGTCCTCAGAGAGCCTCTTTAAAGACTCCATGGACGTTGACATCTCCGTATCCGTGGAGAGAGTTTCCGCTTGGCTGGCTACCTCCGCGCACGCAGATGAGCTGAAGCACCGCGGCAGTTTCGGAAGATGACTTCTGAGCCTCCGGCTTGTCCGCGTCCTTCTTGTACACCTTGAGTGTGACTGCACTGAAACCATAGTTGATTAAACCGTTGGTTTTTTCCAGTGCAGTCAGTGGCTCCTCGAGCTTGGCAACTTTCCAATTGTGCGTTGGCAAATGTTGGTTGCCAACCTGCAACAACTGGAGTATCACCTTCGGATCACTAGGCTCCGAATGGATGTACTCTCTAGCTCTTGGCCTGCAGGGGATCTCCTCCCTATCAATCACAGCAAGGCTGGCTCCGGGCCATACCTCGCCAAGTCCCCCCAATGCCTTCTTATAAAGCAGCGGGGACCTCTGATCTGCACAGGCAGTCAGTTTCACCTGATTCAGCAGGTCCTGGATTTTCCGACAGGACTTTCAGGTAGGTGGTGGCTAAGGCCCCTTCCACCTTCCTCCAATTGGCGGGCATGATACTACCATGCTATTGGGATTTGTCAATAACTGCCACAACCAGCTGATCCTTGAGGACCTCGTTAAAAGGCCTCATAGCGGTAGCCTGGAGTTTTGTTCGCTTTGCGACTTTAGGACTTTCCTCCTGAGATCTGTTTCGTTTAAGCTATGAGCCAGCTAAAGGGCCTTCCGACTTTTTCTCGGTGAGTTTTTTTGCCCACGCAAGCGTGGCTTTGTCTTTATCCGTCTGGTGAGATGTTATTGATCTTAACCAGGGCCCTCCAGGCCTTCCTCCTAGTATTATAGGTTGGTTTTGAGGAACTAGCTTTATTCGTGCTTTGGTTCCGCTTTGTATTTGTATACTCAGATTTGGTGACACGAGTGGAGGGACCAGCCTCCCTTGAGCTTATGTCCCGTCGATTATTTGTAGACTTAGAGGCAGGCCTAAAGACCTTAGTCTCGTTGTCCACATTTTCCGGATATTTTAGAGAGCCGTTTGTTTGGTCCCACGAGTAGCGGAGAAAGAAATGTCCATCTGTGCAGAGATCTGCAGTACACAGATAAAGCTACTTAATCCGGTATCTTCATGTGCCAACTTGAATCCCCCGAGCAACTTCACACCTGACCACCTTGCATAGTGTAGACAGCGGGTGAATTCAACTACGTTTTGGACAATTGAATATAGTTTTTCATTCAAGTTGGCTACGAATAATTTTCCAATGACTACTCAAACCTTTTTGTTATACAAAATATAACTCACGTTGCCCCTAGCAGCGTGGATTATACAATAACAATGGGTTATTTTACATTTTCTTTATTTGAAATCTGCATAGTTATCGGGCTATTATGTATCAAAAGTGGAAAAATAGTATATTATTCAACGAGCTTATAATGATAGCTGTTATTCACGAAGATGAAGTTTACCGACACGAGCTGATAGGCGCGAGTGTCGTAAATCATCTGAGTGAATAACAGCCATTATAAGCGAGTAGAATTCGATACTTTGTCCACGACCGATAAAAAATTGTATTTTATTATCAAATCCTTTAAATAAACCCTAAAATAATTTACGTCGAAATTTTGACGTCTCAATTTAATAATAATGAAAATAGCAGGAGACTACTAGATAAAATTTCAAAAATGAAATTTTCATTTGGTAGTAGTGAATAATGGAAGAAGGGACTACTAGATAAACTTTCAGTGAATAAAGGATATCATTATAATTGAAGAAACAAACGTATAATGAATGAGTATATTGTACAGATGAGATATTATTCATGAGGGATAAGTTTGTCCCACGAGGCGATAGCCGAGTAATATTTGGTAAGCGATAGAGTAAAGATTAAAAAGGAATTAAAAAGTGAATTAAAAAGTGTTTTTGTGGAAATAAAAATTATAAGTGAACAGTAAAATTTAAGAATAATTTATATAAAGTGATTTTGTGAATTTTTATTGATAAACTGTGTTGTAATAAATTTGTTTATTCATAATCCAATGATACGAACCTTATTTGACAAAGCAAAAACGTAACAATATATATATATATATATATATATATATATATATATATATATATATATATATATATATATATATATATATATATATATATATATATATATATATATATATATATATATATATATATATATATATATATATATATATATATATATATATATATATATATATATATATATATATATATATATATATATATATATATATATATATATATATATATATATATATATATATATATATATATATATATATATATATATATATATATATATATATATATATATTATATATATATATATATATATATATATATATATATATATATATATATATATATATATATATATATATATATATATATATATATATATATATATATATATATATATATATATATATATATATATATATATATATATATATATATATATATATATATATATATATATATATATATTATATATATATATATATATATTATATATATATATATATATATATATATATATATATATATATATATATATATATATATATATATATATATATATATATAATATATATATATATATATATATATATATATATATATATATATATATATATATATATATATATATATATATATATATATATATATATATATATATATATATATATATATATATATATATATATATATATATATATATATATATATATATATATATATATATATATATATATATATATATATATATATATATATATATATAATATATATATATATATATATATATATATATATAATATATATATATATATATATATATATATATATATATATATATATATATATATATATATATATATATATATATATATATATATATATATATATATATATATATATATATATATATATATATATATATATATATATATATATATATATATATATATATATATATATATATATATATATATATATATATATATATAATATATATATATATATATATATATATATATATATATATATATATATATATATATATATATATATATATATATATATATATATATATATATATATATATATATATATATATATTTTAATATAAAATTATTTATATTTATAAATAAAAATTTTCATTTAAATTGAAAATAAAGACAACACAAAATAATGAATTTTAAAATCCCACATGATTCTGTTTACGTGTCGTATTTGACTTGTTTAGAGTGATGTGCATTTTTAAATACATACACACACAAATAAAATATAGTTCAAAAAATAAAAATAATATGCACTGACAAAATTCTCAAATAAAAAAAATCTAACTATATAAGCGAATGCTATGGCATGGAAAAAATCTTTCGTTTCATAATATAAATACACATGCTAGTGAAACTCAATCATATGGTTGCGTTTTTATTGTTTCGTTCATTCTAAAGTTTGGTTTACTATACATATACCGATTTTCCATCGTCAATAGTATAATAGCATAATAGTATAATACTATTATACTATTATTCCTTGTCGGTTTTCCATCGCACGCGATGAAGTTATCACCAATTATAGTTTTTTTTATGTGAACGTAGGTATAATTCTTATTTTGAAAATTTTAACGTGTATTCATAATAAAAAAACAATTAAAAATAACCAAGCATACGCATTAGTTGTGTTTTTAAAAAATTAATAAAATGTATGCACTATGCAGATACCACCAAAAAAAAAACAAAAAAAAATCCAATGGTAATTTAGTGAATTGTCAAAATAATACACTGTCAGATAAATTTACAATGTTAAAAACACAATTTGCTACCTATTATATTTTTGATAGCTAGTATAACAAAATATTATAATTATACTATTATACTATCAACTTCGGTTTTCCATCGTTGTAGAATAATCCCAGTTGTACTTTGCGTGAGCAATCGAGAAATTTTGTTTGAGATGGCACGTTAAAACATGAAACAGAAATATAAAGCAAAAAAAAAGAAATGTTCGGCTTTCTTTAATTTGTTTTACATGTAGTAAATTACAATGTTCGCATTTTTTCCATGCTATTTTTACGAAATAAGGTATAAAGTGATGATCACGGTGAGGTATAAGAGCGCATCACCGTGATTGATCATTGATCGCTCTTGGAGCGCTCAGTCGTACAACAGGGATAGTATAATACTATTATACTATGACGATGGAAAATCGGTAATAATCGTATAGTATAAAAACAACAGAATCTCCTTTGTTTTCCTTCACAATAATGTGCAACAAGGATAGGAGCATAATTAAAACTATATGTTGGTCGCTTTCTGTATTGGAGCACAATCATACAGTCTTTTCATTATTATTACTAAAGATACATGTTAAACCGAAAGTGATCTGACTGAAAACGTCTGAGTTAAATTCAACATGTAAACGGCGACTTGACTGAAAGTGTTCTGAAAGTAGTCTGAGTTCGGTCAACTTAAATTTGGTTGGTTGAGTCAGTTTGTATATTGAGTTAAACATGTAAACTTTAGTTTAGTTGAACTGACAGATTTTTTCATACTGTTAATAGGGCAAAATGTTTTTATACATTTTCCAACTGGTTTTTAAATTATTTTAAATAATATTTTAATAATTTAAATGTAATTTTAAAACAAAGTGACATTTGAACTGTCAGCTCAGATCAAATAAAAAAGTCCCATGTAAACACCAACCCAAATTTTCAGTCAGATCACGTTCAGATAAAACTCAGTCAGATCACTTTCGGTTTAACATGTATCTTTAGTATATGTATTTTAATTTTAATATTTGAAAAGAAGCATTCTTATATCCCTTTCTGTGCTAAAAGTGTAAAATAATGCCGCGTTTTTAGAAAAGTTATTTTTAATAATAACATTAATTTCATTAAAAATGTTGAATTTAAAAATAATTATAAATAGGTAACCCACTTTATTCTAATCCATTGAATAAAATTCGAAATGCGATTGGGATTGTCAAAAAAATCAAGTTTTTGATGCCCAATCGTTACAACAAGCAGTATGTAAGTGATTTCTATGCACAAAATTACACAGATTTGGTCACAAAATTTATTTTAATAACAATTTATTTATTAATATATAACGAACTCGTAAAAATTTCGGAGTGACTAAAAACGACGAATTTTTTGACGTCTTGAATTGTCACAATTGTGATTGACATTTCTTTTTTGTACATCGAAAAAACATTGATGTTTTGTGACGAATCGAATATGGTTTTCGATGTACATCAATTTTTTTTTTTATGTTTTTGAGTGAAACGAATTCAACATTAATATGGAGTTCGATTGAGCAAAATAAATCATTTTACTGTAAAAACGCGTACGATTGGGCAGAATAAATCATTTATCTTTTGATTTAAATCAATTTTGACAAATCGAGAATTTTTGCAAGATTTACCAATTCCAACAAAAAAGAAATGTCAATCACAATTGTGAGAATTCAAGACGTCAAAAAATTCATCGTTTTTAATCACTCCGAAATTTTTACGAGTTCATTATTTATTAATGCATAAGTTGTGTTAATAAAATAATTTTTATGACAAATTCTGTGTAATTTTGTTCATAATCAAACTAAAGATTTACTGACGGTTGACATAACCTCAAAAAGAAATCAAATACATGCTGCTTGTGCGTACGATTGGGCATCAAAAAGTTGTTATTTTTTGACAGCCCAATCGAACTCGACATAAATCTTGCAAAAAATCTCGGTTTGTCAAAATTGATTTAAATCAAAAAATAAATGATTTATTTTGCCCAATCGTACACGCGTAATGATTTAATTCAATTGATTTTACAATAAATTGATTTATTTTGCCCAATCGAACTCCACAGTAGTCTTTCTCTTTTTCGCACAGAATTTTCGATGCTTGACGTTTGTTTATTTCTTCTCTACAGTTATAAATCTATGTATATTTATTTTGTACAAATATGCTGCTAGTGTTCGCTGATGACAAGGGATACAAATAAATAAAAGTTAAGCGTGATTTACACGTTCCAACAATGTTTCCCAACAAAAAATGAAGAGATTAGTATATCGCGAATTCCATTTGCAAGACAAGAACAAATATATAAACAAACAAAATTTTGTTGGACTTTTTTTTCTTTTTTTTTCAACTTTGTTTCCATAAAAAAAATTTTTGACTATAAAATATACTCGACCCGAGTATATTTTATGGAAACAAACAGCAACAAACACATTAAAAATGGCGATTTGTAAAATTTTTATAGCGCTTTATTTTTATTTTTTTAAATTTTTATTTAAAAATTAAAATTTACTTTCGAACAATTTTCATTTTAGCCAAGAAAAGTCGTAATTTTGATAAATAAAGTAGTATCGCTGCGGCATTCGTCAAAAATTACATTGTCGATTTTATACCGCCAAAAAATTATAGCAAGCCCGACATTTTTGTTTTATTTTTTTATAAATTTTTGTTTAAAAATGGAAGTTTACTTTCGAAAAGCTTTATTTTAGCCAGAAAAGTTGTAATTTTGAAACATAAAGTTGTATTATCGCCCTATATTCGACATCGTAAATTTTATACCGCCTTAAAGTTATAGCATGACCGACATTTTCGTTTTATACTTTTCTCTTTTTATCGCATGTAAATATTTTCTATTGCGTGTAGCTCTAAGTCTCAACAAAAAAAGTTGGAAAAACATTGTTGGAACGTGTAAATCACGCATTAATTTTTCGAAAAAATTTCAACAATTTTTTGTGAAATATTTGTCGACATTTGTGTGTGATAAAAAAGATAAACGTTTTTGTCATAAATTGGTGGAACCGCTTGGTGATCACATATTTTGGTTACTCGGGAAATATCCGAATATTTTTTGAGCCAAAAAACGAACGCATCAAAAGGATCGGTATATTTCTAACTCTACTTTTAATACTACTACTTTTAATTTTACAATTTTCTTTTAATTTTAATTAATTTGTTTTTTATTTAATTATATCTTATAGTTTATTTTGATTTGTTTATTTTTATCAGTCGGGTAAGTCTTTTCATAGTCTTTTCTATCCACAAAATAATAAATCCACGTAACACAAGCAAGGAGGGACAAAGTACGCAGTACTTTGTACCTCCAACATTTACTTCTACTGATTTCTCAGATTCCGAAGATGAAATAAATACTAAAAAATCAAAAATTGTTTTCAATAATGAAATAATAGTAAACGGTGAATTTGATAAAAGTCCCAATATGTTAAATAAAAGGAAAATTAATAATAATAATAATAATAAAACTCACGTCGCAGTTTCAAAAAATACAGTAACAACTCCTACATCATCTTCAACTTTATCTGTTGATTCATCGAATAACTCAAATATGCCGTCAGTTACTGCTGAAAAAATTAATCTATATAACCGATCAGATAATGGCCCATTTACAGTATTTATCAGTAAAGAAAATTTAAATATTGTTCTTTTAGCTAAAGCCCTTAAAATAAATAATTTTAAAAATGTCAAAGAAATCTCTAGCGTTAGCAAAAATGTTGCTAAGGTTATCTTTAGTAATTTTGAAGACGCAAATAATTGTGTTAAATCAGATATTTTTAAAAAATTTGATAATTATACTACATACATTCCTAAAAATTTCATTTCTTCTATTGGTTTAATCAGGAACATTCCTATTGGGCTTTCTAATGAAGAAATACAAGAAAATATTAGATCCAAATACCCTATTTCTAAAGTAGAAAGAATGACTAAATGGAATAGTGCCACTAAAACAGCTGAGGAAATTGAATTGGTTAAACTTACTTTTGAGTCTGGAACTATTCCATTCAACGTCATTTTATATGATAATCTTTTATTGAAGGTAGAATATTTTATACCTAATCCTCTTTTTTGTAAAAAATGTCTAAATTACGGACATACAATTTCCAAATGCAAATCTAAAACTATTAGATGCCTAACGTGTGCTAATACTATAGAAGACGAACAAGAACACGTTTGTGACATGAAATTTTCTTGTAAATTTTGTGGAACGGGTCATGTTACTAATTTTTTCAGATGTAATGAACGATATAGGCAGAAACAAATTAGGGAACATATGATTTTAAATAAAACTAGTTTCAGAGAATCCAAAAGCCACCTTTATGGTAGCCAACAAAAAGTCCCTAAACAAATAGATTTCGCTAATGATATCTGTGTTGAGAATCAAGCCTGGAAAAATAACTTAATGAATTCTGATGCTAGAAAAATTCAAATCCTAAATAAATTAGTAAACGAATTAAAAAATCAATTAAATGAAAGAGATTCTATTTTTAATGATGTCAAATCACTTTTAAATAATTCCGATGACTTTAATAAAAATCCAGCTAATTTAGACTCACTTAAAATTAAATTAAATAAATTTATTAAAACATAAACTTTTCTTTTTCCAGTTTTTTATTTTTCATTTTATTCTTCCATTATGTTACCTTTAAAAATTTTACAAATTAACATTCGTAGTTTAAATAGTAATAAAGATCTATTATATCATTATATACAATCCAATCATATTGATATCGTTATTTTATCTGAAACCTGGACAAATCCAAATAGTAATTTGACTTTTAACAATTATAATCTTATTACTGATGATAGACCAGATGGTTTTGGCGGAGTAGGCTTTTTAATACATAAAAAAATTTCTTGGAGAATTATTGATTTAAATTTTCATTACATCCGTTTTCAAGCTTTCAAAATTAACCTCAAATTTAAAAACATTAATTTTAATATCTTATCTTTTTATAATAATTCTGTTATTAGACCTCAGGAAATCGTTAATGAATTTGAACATCTTATAACTCAGAATCTAGATAACTGTTTAATAGCTGGAGACATAAATATTCATAATAGTCTTTGGGATAGTTCATTGTCCCCTACTCACGACAGGGTGGGTGATAAGATTGCAGATATTATCACTGCTAATAATGTCTTTTTATTAAATGACGGATCTCATACAAGGCAAGATTTTTTCAGAAATAATTCTGCAGCACTAGACATTACTTTGTGCTCAATCAATCTAATTGAAAAACTATCATGGAAAGTAGATCCCATTAATTTAGGAAGTGACCATCTCCCAATACTTATTGACTTTAAACTAAACTATTATCAAAAAAAACAAATCACAAACTGGTCAAAAGTATTGAAAGACTTTGATCTAAATTCTATTAATGATAAATGCAATATTGAAGAACACCTAGAAAAATTAATTTCTGAAAATACTTCTATTATTACAAGTAAAAATACTTTTAAACCTAAACCTTGGTGGAACGATCTTATACAAAGACTATGGAACATAAAAAAACACAAACAACTCATTTATAATTTAAACAAAAACCTTTTTACCGCTATTGAACTAAAAAAATCTATACAAAAACTTAAATTAACAATTAGAAGAGAAAAGAAAAAATCTTGGAATATTTTTTTAACAAGCATCAATCACAAAACTAATAATTCTGATCTCTGGAACAACATCAATAAAATTAAAAATAAAAAACAGTCTAACTACAGAATCCTAGAAGATCCCACACTTGCTACTAATTTTCTAAATTACAATTTTCCTTTCTCCTTTGAATCCCCTCATAATCTCTCTAATAACTTCAATCCTACTATTAATCCTGCGGAATTTAATAACATTGAAATTCTTGATATTATTAAAAATTCAAATAATACTGCTCCAGGATATGATAAAGTCTCATATAAAATCATCAAACAATTAGTATCCTCTAATCCTAACCTAATCAATACTATTACAAATTATTTCAACAACATCTGGCAAAATCAAATTTACCCTACAAAATGGAAAACGTCATACACAATCGCCATTTTGAAAAAGGGGAGGGATGATAGAAATATTATTAACTACCGTCCTATTTGTCTGTTACCTATTTTTTCAAAAATTTTCAATAAACTCATTTTAAAACGAATTATTGATCATCTAATCTCCAATAATATTCTTAATTATTACAATTTTGGTTTTAGAAAAAATAAAAATATTACTGACAATTTTGTAGAAATGTTTAATTTCATCATCTCCCTCAAACAACAACAAAAAAAAATTGTTTTAGTTAACATTGACATTTCCAAGGCTTTTGATAATGTAGATAAAAATATTTTATTAAACACCTTTAAAAACTTCAACTTCCCTATTAACATTACACATTGGATTTCTCAATTTCTTACAAATAGAATTATATCTATTCAAAATATCAATCAAACTTCCATTCATTACACTAATAAAGGCATCCCTCAGGGTAGCTGTTTGAGTCCTACCCTTTTTAATATCTATACCACTTCTTTACACGACATCAATAACCCCGATACACAAATTTTCCAATATGCCGATGATATTTGCATTATAATTTCTGCCGATAATCATGATAACTTACAATTAATAACAGATTCTACTTTACTCTCATTAACTAATAAATTACAATCTTTAAAACTACAAATTAACACTGATAAATCTCATTTTTTAAGACTATTCACTAATAAAAATAATTCCAAATCTCTAAATTTAAAAATTAATAATATCTACATAAAAGAAAGAGTGACTACTAAGATACTGGGTACAACCTTAACAAATAGACTTTCATTATCAATTCATTACACAAACTTAAAAGCAAATATTTCCAACTCCATTAATTTACTTAAAACTCTCACCCATTTTAATGGAGGTGTAAATCCTGAAACAATGATCAATATTTTTAAAGCAATAGTTAAATCTAAACTTGAATACACATATGTTTTTACAGACACTAAATATAAAAAAGATATTAATATCTGTCAATCTATTAAAAATGCTTGTCTGAGAGCTTGTCTAGGCTTCTTAAGAACTACTCCAATTCCAGCTATTTTATCTGAATCCCTAGAAACATCTTCAGATCTAGATTTTATTAAAAAATCACTAATTTATATTTCAAAAAATCTATATAATAATTCCAAAATCGGTAACGACATTAAAAACAATAGATCTCTTCATAAACTTAACGACTTATATTCTAATTATACTTTTCTTTCCAAAATTAAACCTTTTCACATAAAAAAAACGTCTCCCACTAATTTTAGCATCATAACAAATATTGAGGGAATCACAAACAAAAATTTTATAAACCACTCTGAACAATATGCATTATCTATGGCTGAAATTAATAAATATAATAATTTCGCAAAAATTTATACAGATGGCTCTATAATTAACAATAAACCAGGAATTGGAATTTTTGTTGAGGATAAAAATTGGAAATTTGCCATTCAACTAAAAAACCCTACTTATATTAAAAATATTGAAACCATTGCTATTAAAATTGGAATTACTATATCTCTAATCATCAAAAACAATAATATTATCATTATTACTGACTCCCAAAGTTCTTGTATTTCATTAAAAACGGCTCTATTACACTTTACAAATAGACACTACGAAAATCAAATTATTGATACTATCGGCCATAACCAAATTAAAAATTTTGTCATTCATTGGTTCCCGGGTCATTGTGGCTTAAAAGGAAATACTATAGCAGATAGTTTAGCAAAAAAAGCAGTTTTTTCTCCTACTCACTTGCTTGATAATGAACCAACTCTCACAGACCTATTTAACGATATCTCCAGATCTATAAATAATAAGTGGAAGGAAAACTACACTTTAATGTGTAATTCATCCGGCCACTTTTATAAACAAATTTGCCCTTCTCCAAGATCATCTTTCCTATTTAAAAACTCTAATTTTACATCCTGCCAAACCAGGCTAATTTACAGATTAATCTCTGGTCATACAGTTAACAAGAAATTTAAATTCCTTTTGGGACTTGAATCTACATCTAATTGTGAGATTTGCAACACCGTTGAAGATAACGAACATATTATTAACGATTGTGTCATATATAATAATATAAGAAATAATTTCCCACTTTTATACAGAAAATCCTTATTAGATATCTTAAAGGACCAAAAAATGGATGAATATAAAATATTGTGTGATTTTGTGGATAGAATAAATTATAAACTATGAATTAAGACTACATTCGACTTTTTCACACAATGATTTTTCTTTGGAATCATTTCATTTTATTTTATTTTATTATAATATTAAGATTTATGAATATTATATAATTTAATTCTAAATTTAAAAAAAAATAAAAATAAAAAATTTAAAAAAAAAAAAAATCAAAAAAAAAAAAAAAAAAAAAAATTTAAAAAAAAAAAAAATATTAAAAATTATGAATTAATGAATTATAAATTTATAATTTAATTTTTAAAACTTTTATTTTTATATGTATCCTTCATCTTCTCTCTAATATTCTTTATTTATTAACTTTCATTTAATCTAATTTAATTATCAAACTTTGTTTTATATAATTATGCTTTTATTTTATTATTTAATTTTTAATCTAATTTGTTTTTGTACACTTTATTCAACCCTCCAGAACCTCCCCTGAGTGGTCTCTGGAAATTTTGGGCTGTTTCTCAACTCACTGGTCTTATGGATTGAAAGATCTGACCTGAGCAAATTTAAAAAACAAACAAACAAAACTCCTTGAAAATTACGGAATAGACGATAGATAGACACCGAAATGTCGGAGTAATTTTTTCGAAAAAATAAAAAGCTAAATACCAAAACCAAAGTTTATTATTAAAATTAATTAATTAATATCTTAATAATCTCAATAAGATATTTAAAATAAAATAATAAATTTAATTGAAAAAATTAAAACGAATATTTTTTAATATTGGTGCACGAATGTTTCTTTAATTTTGTTGTTGTTTTTTAAACTCTACTCTATGCGTATATAGTGCTTCTTTTTAGAGTAGAGTTTAACTCGACTCCGTATATAGTGAGTTAAACTAGGATTAAACTCGACTCGACTCGCAGCATATACAATATAATTGAATAATTATAGATAACGGAATTTTGTACTCGACATAATTTTTTTAAAAATCACAAATTTTAATTGCAAGGCATTCGGTACATTTGTTAATATCTCTATATATTTATTTAACAAAAAATACTTCTGTATATACAAAAAATAAAATTAGCGTTTGTGTAGAGCAAAGTAGTACTGTACGCAATTATATCGCATATAATTTCAAAATATAAAATAAAATCTTAAACCAATCTCTTTTATTCTCTTCTTAAATTATCCAAACGTGCCTGTAAATCAGCATCAGCGTCTGACACTGGAGTAGTCGCTCCAGCACCACCAGTTGCAGCGGCTCCGCCACCTCCAACACCACCGCCGCCACCAGTTGGACCTCGACCACCTGCACCGCCACCCATAGCTACAGCTTGATTTGGAACTTTGCTGCCAGCAACGGATAGTGAACCGGAAGCCTGTGGCAAACCTGACAGCTGATCGTTTAGCTGCAAACCTAATTCATCGAGTACTTGGGAAACAACGGCATCGGTTTCTTCCTCATCATCCTCGTCCATCGCGTCATCCATGACATCGTTAATCATTTCCTCTTTCATATCCATAATTTCCGATTGCTTTTCGAATTCTTGAAGGATTTTTTGTATTTGTGGTAGGTTCATTTGCTTGTTCATACTCTGCATGGCCTTGGTTACACCTGTAAAATAATTCAAAATCAAATGTGTATTGGATCTATAGGTTATTGCCACTCACCCTTCATCGCCTCAGCCATTGTGTTTTGAGATTTAAGTGTTTGAATTTTAAGCGACACAGCCTGAATATTTGCCTTCATTAGCATGAATTTTTTAACATATCGCCTAGTGCGTACCAAATCCTTGGCCATAATTTTAACTGCATCCATTTGTCCTTCCTTGGCGAGCTTCTTAATATCCGCAATCACCTTCTTCTCCTGCTGTTCCATTTTCATTTTTTCGCGATCCAAATCACGCATCGCTTTATTTAGAGCTCTCTGATTTTTTCGCATCATCTCGTCGGGAGAGATTTTCTTGCCAAATAGCCACTCCATTTTTGGACGGTATTATTATAATTAATTTTTAAAATTAATTTTTTTTGCACTTTTGATTTTAGTTTGGGAGTTTCTTGCTATAATGGATTTGTTTTGTCATTTTTATTTGTCAAAAAATGAGTCATATTTTAGTGGAATTACAATATTTTTTATGGTTTGCATTAATTGTAGTCTTACTTTGGGAATTTTACAACAACAATGGCGTGTATTTTCATTCCGGAATGAATTCACTTATGTCGAATTCTTTGGGAAAAAATAAATCAATAAATTGATTTTTTTATCTTTTTTGACATTACATATTCTTTCGAAAGAAAGAAATTGATTTTTTTTTGATCCGGATCATTTGTCACAAATTAAATTCGGATTTTTTGGTAGATTTAATAAAAATTTCATAAATAGTAGAAATGTAATCGTCAAAAATAGGTAAACAAAAGCTGTATTTTGTTGAGAAAAAATTAATTCGAATTATTTTGGAGTTATTTTTTTCTTAACAGAATAAGCCGCGAAATATTTTTTCGATTTAATTTTTATATTCTATGTCGGTATTTCTCCTGTTTTTCATTCAAGCAGTTACGTATTTCATTTGTTCGAGCTAGAATTAAATAACTCAAATTTTTTGTTCGAATTATTTAATTCCTGTCACGTGCAATTGTTGTTGTAAATTTCTCAACAAAATACAGCTAAAAATAAAGCCTGAATTCCATTGCGAATAAAATTTTGTCAGTCAAAATACACTAAGCGTGTTCCATTGGCGTTAGCAAACTACTCACAAGTACTTGTATCTACTCGCAACTACTCATACCTCAAACACTTTGACGGAGCGAACAGCGGCGCTAAATTAGAATACATGTATTTCCATAAGAGCGAACACATAGAGCGGCGTCAAACTAGCAAAGTTTGTATTTTTTGAGGAGACGAATGACATTAATTTTTTTTTGTTGTTATTTTTAAATTAAATGCTTGGAAACCTCTAATTTTAGCTGAATTTTACATCCAAATGGGCATATGAGAAAGACAATTGTAAAAAAATCTAAATTTGAACTTAAATTTGTTCGTAAATCATTAAACAAATAGTTTTGTATGAAAATGTTTTTGTTGTAAAAACCCAAACAACATTTTTCATATAAATAAATGTCAAATTAGCGGCGCCCATGTGATTGCAAAAAATCATATAGACGAAGAGAAGCGAAGCCAAGCGTAGAGCTCCGCTTATGTGTTTGACGTATCATGGTAAAGTGATGGTGTAGTTGTTAGAAGTAGTTACGCATATAATTAACGAAAGAGGGAGTTTAGTTTAAAAAATTCTAATAGATGGCTCTATACCACTTTTCCCGTCAAACAAGGTGTTACGTTTACGTAACACTAGTGAATTTTGTTCATACAACTCTTCGTAAACGTAACAGTTTGGTGCTGCAATAACGAAGCAGTTATGTCGTTCCCGTCCTATGATAATTAGACTTTTTTCGAGGAGTTATCAATGTGGTAGAAGTTCGTAATCTATTCACTTCAGGTGTCGCATTTATGTCACGTGATTAGTGAAATAATAACGTAACATTTTTAGTGATATGAATTTAATGAAGCATTTTTTTGCAATTTTTTTTTTTCTAAAAAAATAATAAGTATTTTCTTTTATTCTAAAAAAAAAAATCAAGTAACAAATTATATTTTTCTAAATCTAACTTGGACATAATTATTTGTTTGGTTATTTATTTAAAAAAAAAAATTCTTCAACCCAAAAAATACGTAATGGCGATCGAAAACTCAAAACTAAATAGTTATCGTTTCTTTATATTATTCCAATAATATTCATAAAGGAATTTGGTGTTATGTTTAGGTGTAGCAAAAACGAAACATTTACGTCGTTTCTGCATCATGATAATTAAGTTTGGTTGCGAGGTATTTTTATACTACATATATTTTATTTAAATTTGAGAATGAATTTGTGACAAGCAAAAAAGTGTTACGTTTATAGTACGCTTATGCGAAGCATTTTGCGAATTCGCTTAACTTGTTTAGCGGGAATTGGTTGTGTGAAACGTCATTTTTTAACCTTAATCCAACCAAGGTGTGCCTTTTTGATTTTCAAAATAATGTTAGTTTATAAACTTGTATGTATTTTATTTTGAAACATTTCCATACAACGTACTTAACATCTACTCATTCTCTGCAAAAATTTCCTTAAATTATTTGATTAGAATTAGAATTTACTGACATAACAAAAATATGTTGGTTCGATTAGGGTTAAAAACCAAAAAATTGTGTTTATGTTTGTGATACGACGCATAATTGTTAAATCGTAAAAATATTTTAATTATTTGGTTGTTTAATATTTTATTACTTATTATTATTAATAGATCAACGTATTTTTTATTAAAATCTAGCAGTTTTATTTAAATTGAGGTTATGTTTTACTTCTGTCACAAAAATTTGCGTTCCATTGAACATCTACTCACAAGTACTTGGCAGTAGCAAATTGTTTCCAATGGAACACAGTGACTGTATCAAAAAATTGACGTACACCCCTCGGTTAAAGAAAAATTGATGAAAAAAACAATTACAAATCAAACAAAAAATTCAGTTTTTATTTTTTTAAAACTCAAATTATATTTAACAACCAGAAAATTATAATTACCATGAAGCAAATTAATTTTCTTTTACGTTTCATATGATTTACTATTTAAACATTCTAAAACGATCTCAAATAATTGTCCGTACACTTGCACTGGTTTAAATAGTAAATCTTATCAAACGTGAAAATAAATTAATTTATATCATGATTATTATTATTTTCACGTTCTTAAATGTAATTTGGGTTTTAAAAAAATTAAAACTGAAATTTTTGTTTGATTTGTAATTGTTTTTGTTATCAATGAGTACGTTTATGCTTAGGGTTCAACCTGGTTTGAACCTAGGTTAACTTTTACTATAAACGGAGTCGAGTCATCTTGTAGTTAGCTCGACTCGACCTAAAAAATTTCTAGGGTCGAGTCGAGTTAACTCTAAAAACCTACACTATAAACGGAGTCGAGTCGAAAAATAAAAACAACAAAAAAATAGTAATAAAAAGACACAATTTTGATTTCTTAATTCGTGTGCGAATCTTCGATTTTTGTGTGGCAATAAAACTTTGTTATTTTATTTTTATAAAATTCAGAAAATAATACAAGAAAAACATATAAACATACGATAGTAAATGATTTTTTTTTGACGTTTCTGACTCGGTTTCAACCTAGTTTCGACTCGACTACGATTTGACTCTGCAGTATAAACGCTAAAAAAGATAACTACAAGATGATCCAAAGTTAACTAAAAGATGACTCGACTCTGAGCATAAAGCCGGTATTCCATTATGAAAAATTTACTGACTGCTGGAAAAAATGAAAGAAGACAAAAAAAAATGTTACATTAGAGTGACAAAGAAAAAACAATTTTTTTATTTTTTATTTTATAGCAAAATTGTATGGATAAATTTTGACAGCAAACAAAAACATAACCAACAAATATGAACAAAATTATGCGTTATTCTTAATTCGTATATTTTCACCTCTCAAAATTATCTAAAAAATTAAATATTATTTTCACCCATATCAGAATTATTTTTTTTTCATTTATTTTCCGTCACAGAATAAAAAATAAAAAATATCTTTACCATAAAAATGACGTACTATGAAAATTAATATTGTGTGCGAGAAATATGTTTTCATCCGTACACAAAATTTATGTAGATGTGTTAGAGGGTTGCAATAAAAAGTACTCCATTTGATACTTTTTGTCAATAATTAAGGCTGAGGCACATAGGTTTCGTTTCGTTTCGTTCCGTTTCGTTTCGTTTCGTTTTCTAGCCGGCACCCTGGCACAACAGTTTCGTTTCGTTTCGTTTTTTTTTTCTATTATTTGACGGAAATTTGATTTATTTGATGAAAATCCATTTTATTTTATTTATATTATAACTCAAGCACGAAAATTTATTTAAGTATTTTCTTTTATTTAATCACAATAAAAATAATCACAAAAAACTTTTTACCTAAAACGTCAAAACGAATATATTGAGGTTATGGTTTAAGTTTTTATTGAAATTTGATCAACTCTTTCGGTTCGTTTCGTCCCTGAACTTATCATTGTGACAATGTTTTCGGTTTTCCATATGTTTTGACATATCCAACTTACAAGGCGGAACGAAACGAAACCGAAACGAAACCTATGTGCCTCAGCCTTTATGGCATCACACTAACACAGCCACAACTTTTTTGTAATAAAAATGTTTACTGACGAAGTTGGGTGTCTCATTCACACAACCACCGATTTTATATTTTTATCTCAATATATTTTTGCTGATAAACATTTTTTCACAATGGAATACCGGCTTAAAGCCGGTATTCCATTGTGAAAAAATGTTTATCAGCAAAAATATATTGAGATAAAAATATAAAATCGGTGGTTGTGTGAATGAGACACCCAACTTCGTCAGTAAACATTTTTATTACAAAAAAGTTGTGGCTGTGTTAGTGTGATGCCATAATTATTGACAAAAAGTATCAAATGGAGTACTTTTTATTGCAACCCTCTAACACATCTACATAAATTTTGTGTACGGATGATAACATATTTCTCGCACACAATATTAATTTTCATAGTACGTCATTTTTATGGTAAAGATATTTTTTATTTTTTATTCTGTGACGGAAAATAAATGAAAAAAAAATAATTCTGATATGGGTGAAAATAATATTTAATTTTTTAGATAATTTTGAGAGGTGAAAATATACGAATTAAGAATAACGCATAATTTTGTTCATATTTGTTGGTTATGTTTTTGTTTGCTGTCAAAATTTATCCATACAATTTTGCTATAAAATAAAAAATAAAAAAATTGTTTTTTCTTTGTCACTCTAATGTAACATTTTTTTTTGTCTTTTTTCATTTTTTCCAGCAGTCAGTAAATTTTTCATAATGGAATACCGGCTTTAACGTATTCAATGTTTTCCTAACCGAGTTTCCTAACCGGACAAATTTTTGATAATGTAAAATGAGATAAAATGGACGTGTTCGGTCTGGCCAAAATGAAAAAAAGTCAAGATCAAACTCATTTCCTGCTAACTTCATCTCGTTAAATATACGTCAAACCTGACCGAACAGCCAAAAATGAAAAATTTGGTTTTATACGTCAAACTCTACTTAAAACGCCGGTACACATGGAGAACGAATTATCATTTTTCACCAAATTATGTAAGAAAATTGCAAAAATAGTGAAAAACATATGTTTTTAACTTACAATAGCTAAAATATCGTGCATTTTACTATATAATATATATAAAATTATAACAGGTTTAATCCAAAACTTCAATTCATGATCATCTTAAATTCAAAACTATCAACAATAAATTGAAATTTTCTATTAAAACTATTAAAATTTGATATTTATTAAATGCACGATATTTTAACTATCGTTAATTAGAAACTTTCGGTTTTCACTATTTTAGCAATTAATTTTCTTACCTAATTTAGTAAACAATGAAAATTCGTTTGTAAATTGTAAACAAAATCTGTAGGACTACCATGTATTCCGATCATGGCACTATTTTGGTTTTCCTAGGAAATTGCGAATTGATTTATTTTTATTGTGATTTTTAGTGTCCTTGTCCTTTGTATGTCTTATTTTTCCAAAGTATCAAACTAAATTTTCGGAAAAAATTGTTCCATTTCATAGCAATTTAAACAACAAGATTGCTATTAAATTAAAGACAAAATGCTAGTTTTTAATTTTTTTGTATTTTCTTTAGCGGTTAACACTTATGATCTTAATCATATTAAACAAATTTTTTGAATAAGTTTGGCTCAGAGAGTTCGAATGTGACATCTCGCCCTGTTAGCTTTTTACATAATTTTTACATTTTTTAGCTTTCTACTGATGTAAGCGTCTCAACCTGAAAAAGTAGAAAGAAAATCAATAGTCCAAATTATATTAACCAGTCCAGGGGTGCGATTCTTGAACCATTACGAAAACTTTCGTATTGCGAGTTAGTGTCAAAGTATTACGAAAACCCTAAAATCGTATTCTTGAAATCGAATTACGAAAATTTTCGCAACGGAACGTTACTAAAATTTTCGTAATGGTTTTTTCGTTTCCCATTGCATTTCGTAATGAAACCATTTGGATTTTTGTGTTAATTATATTGATAAGGATGTCCATAAAACTCAATATTTTCTATTCTCAATATTTTATAAAAAAGTGAAAACAAAAGCGTACCTTTTTTTCTTTGTTTCACGTGTTCTTAAAAATATCTATTATTTATTTCGAGATAACGATGTACATAATTATATGCATTCGGTTTTGTTTACTACCTATCTAGAACAAAAGGATATTTTCTTCTAAATTTTTATATTTACATGTCGTATACCTAAATTTTGGGATATTTTTTTAAATGCTTAACCACTTTCTTATTTTAAACAATACGTGTAAGGATATGAGATTTTTTCCTAATTGACAATTGGCTATAGCGGACAAAAATGGAATATGTGATTCAATACAACAAAAATATGTTATTTAAAGCTATATTGCCTATTTAACTTTTATATTTATTTGTTAAAATTGTAATGATTGGAAATTAATTAATGCAATGTGTAATTTAAAGTGTGAATTTTATCATTCATTAAGTTCAATTGGAACAATTTTGTTTTATCATTTTAAATGCCCTGTCTTCTTCAAACATTACGAAAATTTTCGTAATGCACAATATTTTCGTAATCGTAATGGTGAAATCATAAATTAGTATTCTTGAAGCCATTACGAAAATTACGAAGAGAGGAATAAAAAACTAAGAAGATTTCGAAAGAGATGATTAAAAATGTTAGTTTAGTTTAGTATAACTGAGAATATTAAGCGAAGCGGACGCTTTCTTTACTTAAAATTATAAATTGTTGTGAATTTTTGTCAATAATGGCTTATTTATTTAATATTAAATTAAATATATTAAAAATGATTATGTATGCTACTTTTTCTTTTAAAGGGAAAATTACTTCGGTCTAAAAAGACCAATGTATTAAAATCTTGTCAAAAATGGCCAAAAATTTGTTTGATCCAAAATCATTTATCTCGACGTTTTGAAAGTCCTTGAGTCCGAAAAAGAAAAAAAAAATATGTCTGTCCGTCTTTCTGGACGTCTGGATGTCTGTACCCATGATATCTCGAGAATCGCTCATCCGATTTAGAAATTTTTTTTTTAAAATCTGTTTTTATGGTACGGCGGTACATATGATTGTATGATGGTACGATTGAACGATGATATAATGTTATGTCGTGTATGATGGCATGATGGTTTGATGGTATGGTAGTATGATGATATGATCCTATGCAATGCCACTACATAAAAAGCCATGGAAAAAAAACTTGTAGTGGTGTTAAGGCAATAAAGATTTTTATTTTCCAATGGAACGTAAACACAATCATATGGGATTTTGTGTTGCCTTTATTTTCAATTTAAATGAAAATTTTTATTGATAAATAGAAATAATTTTAAATTAAATACAATCTGTTTCGTCGGCAAGTGACCCCTTGTGTGTTGGTGATAGCTTTTCACATTTTTCATCATATCTCCCAAGTTATGGGCTCGATTTTAATTCTGTTTGCGGTTTTTTAAAGCTTTTGAGTCACTTTATTGGTTAATTTGCACACTAAGCCAGGTTTTAGTAAAGAATGTAACAAATTATGGGAAAATCACATTTTTTTACTTAAACGATTTTTTTATTTAAAAAAACCTCTACTTTTTAAAAAAAATGAACTGTAAGTCGAAAAAATGTCCCATGGCATGGTTATTTTATTTATAATTATTAAAACATTGTTACTACCTAACTCATAAAATATTCGAACACCAATTTGTCGAAAAAATGGCGTTTGTAGCCGTTTAGGTATAGTGATGTTATCTAACCAAATCTTTTAAATGATCGAAAACTCGAATTGGTAAGTAGTAATAAACAGTTCAGTTGTTCGCTAACCGTTCGTGTGACACTGTCACACATGTACTCTCAGTGTTCGGTGTTTTAACAATTTTAAGTTTGTGTGAAAATTAAAAGGACAGTTTGTGTTAAGTAAACGCTTAATCATTACAATGACATATTTGCGTGATCTACCACCTTCTCATGTAGCCGATATGCATTTAGTAAACCTGTTCTGTAATGGAAATGCACGCGTTGCTGTCGAAAAATTCAGGCGTCGATATCCAACAGGCCAGTACTTGGGTATAGGACATTCATTGCAATACATCGACCTTTTCCCGAACAAGGATTATTCCAACAACAACACGAGTCCAGCGTGAATATTAACGTACACGTTGGAAGAAGATTTAGTACGATTAATACGCGCTGACCCTACGACAAGTATCAGCCGCCTGTCTATTAGATTAGGCATATCGAGGTCAAGAAGGCCTTAATCCTTATCACTTCCGTCGTGCTCAACATCTAGGAAATGTGGACCATCGTGCCAGATCAGTTTTTTGTAACTGGATAATTTCAGAGCAAAGAAGTGATGTCAATTTTATAAGGAGAATATTATAGACAGATAAAGCTACTTTCACCAGGGCGGGTATAACAAATTATAGAAACCTCCATGTTTGCGCCATCGAAAACCTAAACGTCTTAAAGGAGACAGCTTTCCCAGAGCCAATTTGCTATAAATATATAGGCGGGAATGATCCACGATTAACTTATCGGACCTTACGTGGTAATAAACAGGCTTGATCAACATGTATCATTAGAATTTTCAGGAATCACGTTGTCATGGAAAAAATGCCATTGTTGAGGAGAAGGCGAATGCAGCTGCAATTAGATGGAGCTCCAGCACATTTTGCAAAGATAATACGTGATAATTTGAATAAAAATAATCCACGGTGGATCGGTAGAGGAGGTCCTGTAGCCTGGCCGCCAAGGTCCCCTGATCTTACGCCCCTAGATTTTTATTTCTGACAGCAAGAATTTTCGCTGCTGCAGCAGAAACAAGAGGCAACCCTTAACAATTGCGTTGGACAACAACTAGTGTGATCAGGAGAGCCCTTGTTTGTTTACAAGAGAGTGGAGAGCATTTGGAACATGTCATTTAATTAAAAATGTTTAATAATTTGTAATAAAAATTGTTTTTATTGATTATTAATAAAATAGTATTATTTTATTTCTTTGACTTTAATTTAAACAACTTTTTTTTTAATTTCCCTACTTTCTCTAGGTGATTTTTACGCGGTATTTTTAACAGTTAGCTAGTAAGAAAGTTTTGTCAATTTGTAGATATTATGCTGTAGATTAATAATAATAATTAAAATAATTAACTTAATGGGACATTTTCACGGTTTACAGTTCAGTTTTTTAAAAAGTAGAGGTTTTCTTTACTAAAAAAAATGTTATTTTCCCGAAATTTTTTACATTCTTTAAAAAAACCTAGCTAAGTGCGCAAGCTATCAAATAAAGTGACTCATAAACTTCATCTTTTCAAAAACCGCAAACAGAATTATAATCGAGCCAATAACTTGAAAATGAGACACCCACCTTAAAGGATTTTTTGCGATAATTTTACTTAAATATTCAGAATTTTCCGGCCGGTCACTTGACGACCAAACACATTGTTTATCTTGCAGCTTGTACAGAATTTTAATTGAAATTAATAAAATTTTAATTAACAATTTTGCATTTTAGTAAATTGATTTTTAGAGAAATTTAGGGAAATCGTTAGGCTTCGTGTTTTTTTTTTAAATTTCTTTTCGTAGATTACTAGATTAGTTTTATTATAAATCATGGCTGTTTATGTAGTAGCATTGGTAAAGTAATAAAACTAATCTAGTAATCTACGAAATGAAATTTTTAAAAAAAGCACGAAGCCTGACGCTGTTTGAGAATAAAAATCAATTTACTAAAACGCAAAATTGTGAATTAAAATTTTATTAATTTTAATTAAAATTGTGGACAAGCTGCAATTCGATATATTTAATTTAAAATTGTTTATATTTATCAATAAAAATGTTCATTTAAATTGAAAATAAAGACAACACAAAATAATTCCAATATGATTTTGTTTATGTTTCATAGGAAAATAAAAATCTTTAAGGTCGATTTATATTATCGGCGCGGCTCAGCACATTCATGCTTCGTCTCATACATCAACAATTTATATTATCAGCTCGATTCAGTTCATATATTGCATTCGTATTTATTTCGGTGTGCATTCGAATCTTCTATTCTACGATGGATTACGTAGAACGTTAAATACAATAATAATATTATTAGTATTTAGTATTTTTTCCTTATCCTTCGAATAAATAAATATATACATAAATATGTATTAATATCTGTAAATGTGAATGTATGAATGCAACATCTCAACAAAGTACGAAAAAATATTTATTATTTCGAATTATGTATTTCGTTTTTCTTTCGCATCTTCTCGTTTGCGATTTGTTTTCACGATATTCTTTTGGGATGATTCGATATGCGCTGTACTGTGCTGCACGGAAATGTACTGATAATATAAATACTCTCATAGTAAATGCATGTAACAAAATTTTTTTGGTATAAACTGTGCTGAGACGAGCCGATAATATAAATCCACCTTTATTCGCCTGGGGATTTTACTTTTTAGACTGATGTCACGGCTGTTTATGTAGTGGCATTGTCCTATGATTCTATGGCGATATGATTTTAGATCGTACTGTCGTACGATACTATTATGGTATGATGGTATGATTGTATGACTTTACGTACCATTAGTATTATAGCCGCCTGTGACGGTATATCAATCCAATTCCAATTACAACACGCGACATTTAAAAATACATCCCAAATTGTCCATTAGTATTATAGCTATTACCCTTATTTTTAAGAAATAATAAACATACCACAAGCAAATAGGTACCCTTTTTTTGTGGTAATAAAATAATAAATATTTAGCGAAATGTAAATACATATTATTTTTAACCATCAACAGAAATTATTGAGTTTTATGAACTCCTTTGTATGAATGTAATTAAAACAAAAATCTAAATGATTTCATTACGAAATGCAATAAGAAACAAAAAAACCATCCGAAAATTTTAGTAACGTTCCGTTGCGAAAATTTTCGTAATCCGGATTTCAAGAATACCATTTTAGTAACTTACATTTTCATCTTCTCTCTCGAAATTTTATTATTTCTTTTTTCCTCTCTTCGCTATATTCGTAATGGTTTCAAGAATACTAAATTATGATTTCACCATTACTATTACGAAAATAGCATTACGAAAATTTTCGGTTACGAAAATTTTCGTAATGGTTCAAGAATAGCACCCCAGAACAAGAAAGTTAAAGAATTTTGGATGAAATGTTTGTGTATGTTTATATCCAAGACAATATTAGCTATACGTATCAGTAATGTTTATCTACAAATTTAGTTTGCGACTTTTTCGATTTTTGGTAAACTTGGTTTGATCTACCAAAAAACACAAGAGCGGTAATTCTGATTTATAAATTTGTAAACTGCACTCACTTTATGTTCAATTGTAATTTGTTGTTTTATACAAATGAACTTTGATCACCTGCGATCCATCTAGTTTGACACCATTGTGATTACCTAAAATTTCAGCTGGGAATACTAAATCTTCTAAGATAGCATCATTAACAGCCGTCAATGATCTTGATCGTGGACGCTTTTGCTTCAATTGAGTTCTTGTTCTACGTTTTGGCTTTGGTAAATTTTAATGAATACAACATGTTTACCGGACAATTTCTTTTCTAATTCACGTACTAATCTGGTTTGAATTTTTTGGATAGCCTTTTGTTTTGGCATTGGAATTTGGAACAAAACATAAATAATGATATTCCCTAAAAAAAAAATTAATCCCAATTAGTAACTTAAGAAATCGTACTCATACCTCTTTGTTGTTGAATTCAACTTCATGGACGCGTGTATAAACAAATCGCGCACGTTTGGCCCATTAATTTCTCAAAATCATCGGGTTCTGCACGCATAACAATGTTTTTTTTTTTTGATTTAAATTATTTGTTTGGATTAAGCGTCGACACCCACATCACAAAATTTAATTTTAAAATTCTTTATTTAGATAATTAAACATCAGCTTTTATTTCTTTTAAAAATTCATTCCGTTCATTAAGTTGAGTTTTATTATTATTAAAGCGTGATTTCCATGAGAAATTCTTACTGACCAGTATATTTTACTGAAAAATACAGAGGAGTAAAGACAACTAAAAATTCCATTAGAGTGACAAGGACATTATTTTTTTTTATAGCAAAACTAAACGGTTGAATTTTGACAGATTTTTGTTAACATAACCAATAAATTTCATAATTTTTCGTGATTCATTGAGTGTGGTTTCATTTTTGTTGTATTTTCGAAAAATTATTTACTTTTGTGAATAAAAATTAACTTAAACTTGCGAAATTTAACACCAAACGTCACTTTATATTTACTATATACCATAAAAATGTCGGATGGGGTGAAGTATTTTTTTTTTATAGTTAGTGCTTCAGTGTGCGAGAAAAATTTTCTATCCTTACACAATCTGTATGTAGATGTATTGTAAAGTACTGAAAAAATATACTTCGCTTCATATTTTTCTTCAGTAAATTATGGTTATACACCAGTAAATTATGGTTACATATCACAGTAAAAACAATTTTTTTCGAGTACTGAAAAAAAAAATTCCCTCTCACACCTCAACTAAATCTATATTTTTATCTCGCTTTATTTTTACTGGTCAGTAAGAATTTCTCATGGAAATCACGCTTAATTAATATGTCCTGTAATTTTTTATTATTAATGTTTTTATATTTATTTCTTATATTGGTCGTGTTCAATCGGGCAAAAATGATAAAAAATATCATGATATTTCATCCCACCCTAACTTCATTCCGTAATACTGTACGTCAAACCCGATTGAACCAAAATTGAAAAAAAATGATAAATTGATTTTAAATGTTACATTTGGTTTTAAATCGCTTCGTAAAATTCAATAAACTCGTTTTGTCGTCACGTTTTTAAATTAAATGTTATATTTTTTAATTATTTCTTCTTTATAAATTATTTTGATATTGAAACTATTTGGTTTTTATCCAAATATTGGAGACACAAATAATTTTAGTTTGAGTTTTGATGTGTTTGTGTTCTCAGACAAAACTTCGAAATATAAAATATTATTTATGTTTAAATAAATAGGTGACTTTGTAAATACCATATGAATATCTTGAAAAAGCAAATTCAATTTAATTTAAGTACCGAAAATATCATAAAGAAAATTAATTCAAAATTGACAGCTGGAACCAAGAAAAAAGTTGGTTTTTTTGTGTGATAAATGAGTGCGTTTAATGCCAAAAGTGATAAAAAATATCATGATATTTTTTATCATTTTTGCCCGATTGAACACAAGGATTATGGACGTGTTCAATCGGGCAACAATGGTCGTGTTCAGTCGGGCAAAAGCGATAAAAAATATCATGATATTTTTTATTACCCTAACTTCATTTCGTTGTATTTTATGTCATGCCCCACAGAACAACCAAAATGAAAAAAGTGATTTTACACGTCAAACTTCTGTAGAGCATCTTTATTTGGGCAACATCAAAACCAATTCATCGCGATTTTTTATAAAATAATAAACAATAACCTTCCTGAATATTATTAAAAACATCACACCACAATCAAAAGCCAAATATTTTGTTTTCAAATATGTATTTATTTTGACAGCTAAAACAAAAAAAAAACTTGGTTTTTTTGGTGATAAATGAGTGCGTTTTATGGCAAAACGTGATAAAAAATATCATGATAAATTTTATCACTTTTGCCCGACTGAACACTAGGAATAGATCGATAATTTGACAGCTAAAATATGTCAGATTTTTTTTAGTGTTAAGGAAAACCAACAGCAGTTTATTTGAAACTATCATAAACTGTTTAAAAATAACCAAAATTTAATAAAATTGAACGCAAGAAAATACTCAAACGGCACAAGGTTTAGCTTAAAGATTATGAAATTGCCTTCTCTTTATGTTTTTATTTTGTGCTCAATATTCACAAAAAAATACTGGCTTAGCTTAAAATGAGATTAAATGAAAATATTTCAATTAAATTTTTATTATAAAATATTGATAAATGTCTGTAATAATTAAAATAAAAATTGCATCTTTACCACTTCATACAAAGGATATGAACAATATTTTGACGTTCGATTTCTTTTCCTTAACACAAAAAATTAAAGACAATGAAGTTGTCTAGTATTCAATCTATTATCTTTCTCATTTGTCCATTTGGATGTAAAATACAGCTAAAATTACAGGTTTCCAAGCTTTTACTTTAGAAACGACAACCCTAGTGTTCGGTCATGCCAAAATGATAAACAAAATCACGATTTATATGTCAAAATATGTAGCATAAAACGCACTCATTTATCACAAGAAAATCCAACTTTTTTTAGATTTGGACATGTTCGGTCTGGCCAAAATGAAAAAAAATCACGATATTTTACGTCAAACTCATTTCCTGCTAACTTCACCTCGGTAAATATTACGTCAAACCTGACCGAACTGCAAAAAATGAAAAATTTGGTTTTATACGTCAAACTCTACTTAAAACGCGGGTACACATTCCTAGTGTTTCCTCGGCGTGATAAAAAATATCATGATACTGTACGTCAATTACCTATGACTCTAGCTTCATTCCGTCAAATTGTATGTCAAACCCGAGGAAACGACCAAAATGGACGTGTTCAATCGGGCATAAATGATAAAAAATATCATGATATTTTACCCCACCCTAACTTCATTTCATAATTAAATAAATCATCAAGCACAGTCCATCAGCCAAACAGTTCACATTGAAAGGTCGTCAAGAGGATTTATCAGCCAACAATTTTAATGTTATTATATATTTTTAATTTTATTAAATGGTTAACAGATTTTTAGCAACTACCAAATACGCAACTGATCATGTTAATTATATTCTTAATTTTAGAATGTGCAACATCAAAATTCAACCAAATAGCAAAAGATGACTTCCACAATGTAAATGATTAGATAGCAACAACCAAAAAACAAGAAAATGTTCCTCCCAAGTACTTCTTTAAATATACATATGCATTTTTATCAAATTCATACAAAAAACGATTCTTTTATTTAACACGGAAAATATTGAAATAAGTATATTTTTCAATCTAACCTCAGATTACTGATTGCCGCCAAATTCAATTTTGAATACATACATACATACAATCAAACATATTTAGTTCCATTAGTTTAGGGTTTTTGTTCCACTGTTCAAAGGAAATCTTATAATAAAATGGAACTCAAATGTCGTTCTCAGTTCCAAAAAAAGTTCCAGAAAAAAAAGAATATATTTGAAGTAGTAACACTTGGGTATTCCTTCCCAAGTGTTACTACTTCAAATATATTCTTATTTTTCTGGAACTTTTTTTGGAACTGAGAACGACATTTGAGTTCCATTTTATTATAAGATTTTCTTTGAACAATGGAACAAAAACCCTAAACTAATGGAACTAAATATGTTTGATTGTATGTATGTATGTATTCAAAATAGAATTTGGCGGGAATCAGTAATTTGAGGTTAGATTGAAAAATATACTTATTTCAATATTTTCCGTGTTAAATAAAAGAATCGTTTTTTGTATGAATTTGATAAAAATGCATATGTATATTTAAAGAAGTACTTGGGAGGAACATTTTCTTGTTTTTTGGTTGTTGCTATCTAATCATTTACGTTGTGGAAGTCATCTTTTGCTATTTGGTTGAATTTTGATGTTGCACATTCTAAAATTAAGAATATAATTAACATGATCAGTTGTGTATTTGGTAGTTGCTAAAAATCTGTTAACCATTTAATAAAATTAAAAATAAATAACAACATTAAAATTGTTGGCTGATAAATCCTCTTGACGACCTTTCAATGTGAAATGTTGGGCTGATGGACTGTGCTTGATGATTTATTTAATTATTCAATTATGATTAAGAGTATTAAATGAGTATTAAAAATTTTACACCATATAGATATTATTTATTTACTTACAAAAAATTTAAATTACATTACCACAAAAAAGCTCAAAAGCAAAAATAATTAAATTCACTTGCCAAAAATAACAATGAAAATAGCGTTGATCACCCTCGTATATACGAGGGACATAGAAATGGAGTCGCACACATACTACTACCACTAAATTAAAATAAACCATTTCCATCACTTCCATTGCTCATGGAGAAAAATAGAACATTTGTTGGAACTGTCAAATTCAGTTACATTTTGTTATACTTGGGTTGTCGGTTTTCCATCGCACGCGATGAAGTTAGCACCAATTACAATTTTTTTTTATGTGAACGTAGGTATAATTCTTATTTTGAAAATTTTAACGTCTATTCATAATAAAAAAACAATTAAAAATATCCAAGCATACGCATTAGTTGTGTTATTAAAAAATTAATAAAATGTATGGACTATGCAGATACCACCAAAAAAAAACAAAAAAAAAACGAATGGTAATTTAGTGAAGTGTCAAAATAATACACTGTCAGATAAATTTACAATCTTAAAAACACAATTTGCTACCTATTATATTTATGATAGCTAGTATAACAAAATATTATATTTTTACTATTATACTATCAACTTCGGTTTTCCATCGTCGTAGTATAATAGTATAATACTATTATACTATGACGATGGAAAATCGGTATTAGACATACTTAAGTACTTTTCATACCAGGCGCCTCGGCTTTGAGCTTCTTAAATAAAAATTCTTTATTTCTTTTTTGAATTATGTAAATTAGTTTTGTTTGATTGACAACGTTTAATTTTATATAAATAAATTCAATTTGTTGAAAAATAATTTATTTTTAAGTGATACTTTTAAAAAAATCAAAATATATTGCAATGAAGTTGTCTATATAAAGCCAAGGCAATGCAATTTTATTTAAAAATGCAGCTGACTTTTGTCACGGAAAACCAAATCAATGACAAATTTTATTTAATTTGTCATTTTTTTCTTGTGACATTTTGAAAAAGTCACTTCATCAGAATCGCATTTTAGAACTCACAACTATGTATATTGTCATTTTGTAGCAGTTAAAATTTTAGGACAAAATCACAAAAAATTGTCATTTGTCACTTGATCAGAATCTAGGCCCTGGTATGAAAAGTACTTTAATGTTAGCAGCGCTTCGAACGGCGTTTATGTGTTTGGGCCATAAACAATACAATTGAAATACCAGTTTTAACTTTTTACCGGATTGAAACAGCTATGCATGCATAATCCATAATGTGAATGCTATAGGTTCAGAAAAATTAATAAATTTATCGCAGCGTTATTCACCTCATTCCCATACGCGTTATTTTTAATTGTAATATACAAATCCATTTACACTACAGGACAGGAATCCAACATTCCTGTCCTAAAGGACTGAAATTAGGAGATAGAAATTCCTATAAAAATGATCAACTTTGACATAAATTTAGTAATTCCCGATGCAATTATTTTATGGTTTAAAGATTTTCAACAAAACAATCATACGACCTTCTCTTTCTAATGTATATATGTACACACTGAATACAATATTTTTAAATGTGTTCAATAAAGTGTTTGTGTGTGCAATTAAAAGAAGCTATAATTCGCCATTATTTCTTACAAGAAAATTTTCTTAACACAAAAATTCAAACTACATCTATCAGACGGAGCAACTAATTTAAAGAAATTTATTTACCATAATTTTAATAGTTAAAGTGTGATTATATATTTTAGAATAGTTATTATATTAGTTTTTATGTTTTATTAAAGTTTGGAAAAATTAATTTCTGTGTTGAAGGAAAATTTTTTTTGCTGGTTTTGTTGTTTTTGTGATATACATATATATATATATATAGTGGACTCGCTTATTTATGTGAAATAAAGAAAATTTCCTAGGAGTGAAATAAGGAAAATAATAAGATCAAAACGAGCAGAAAGAAATTTTATTTGTGTTAAATAATTAGAAAAATAAAAGTGGACGAAAGAAATAACCTGGGGCCAATCACCCAGGATTTTTCAGGGATGGTAGGTTTGGCAAACGGAGCTCATATCTATGTGGCTAATGTTCCGACACAAGAAAGTGAGTATTGCGTTCCAATATTACTGCCTTTTGTCTATTTTTTTTTTTAATTATTTGGTTTTTTGATTAAAGTCCGTGACATGAATTCACTACCACCTCCACCTCCGACTACAGCACCAACATCCGCAGATGCGTGTCTAAGTATTGTACACTCGTTAATGTGCCATCGCCAAGGAGGCGAAAGTGAAGGATTTGCTAAACGGGCCATCGAGAGTTTGGTCAAAAAACTCAAAGAGAAACGTGATGAACTAGACTCACTGATTACAGCAATCACAACAAATGGGGCACACCCATCAAAATGTGTCACAATTCAACGGACTCTGGATGGACGATTACAAGTAGCAGGACGCAAAGGGTTTCCACACGTTATCTATGCCCGGATTTGGCGTTGGCCCGATTTACATAAAAATGAGTTGAAACACGCAAAATATTGTCAATTTGCTTTTGATCTTAAATGTGATTCAGTTTGCGTTAATCCTTATCACTATGAAAGAGTAGTATCACCCGGAATTGATTTGAGCGGCCTCACGTTGCAGTCGGGTCCTAGCCGCATAGTTAAAGATGAGTATTCGGCGGGTGGTGCAATACAAAGCGGTATGGATCTAGATGGGAATGAATTGGGAACTATTCAACATCATCCACAAGCAATACCAAATCAAGGATATGGATATCAAGCCTGTCCGCCGGGTAAGTTTGCCGGTAAATTTTTTATTTTCTGTTTTAGTTATTTGGACTAAGTTTTATTTTATTTTATGTTTTTAATTTTTTATTTAATTTATGATTTTGACTTTGACCGTGTTGCGGACCAAATGATAGGGCCGAATCCTGTGTCATTATATCCCCCTCAACAACAGGCGCAAGCACCTCCACCACAGTCTGTTGTGCAGCAACAACAAACAAATGCACAAGGTAGACAAATTCCTAAAATAGAACCAAGTGATACAGGAACTCCTACACCACCGAGAAGTGCAGCGTGGATGACGCCATCACCACAACCGCAACAACCACCACGCTTACCAAATTTATCACATTGTGAGATTTTGTTTTGTTTTAATTTTGAGTTTTCTTGATTTTCTTCTAAAAAATAAGTTCTTGAAAAACAATTGTGATAAAAAAATATTTTTTTATAGGGCCACCGACAACACAGCAGCCACAACAAGCCCAGTCAGGTAACGTGGTACAGCCGCAAAATGATTCACAATCATCACAGCAATCTATAGCACAGCAACCATCGCAACCAAGTTACTATAATCAGGTCGATCCAACATTAGCGGGTAATGATCAGCAATTACCCAACAATTTAGTATCGTCACAAGCAACTTCGCCGTTGTCACCCCATTTGCAACAGGGTCAAAATGGTTATGTTTCAACATCGAACAATCCTCAAATTGTACCACCACAATTTACTTCACCACCTCATGGCGGAACCTGGACTGGCTCGAATACGCTAACATATACACAATCGATGCAGCCACCGGATCCACGTAGCCATCATGTTTCGTATTGGCCACATAATGGTGGTCAACCACAAGATGTAAGTGGACATCCTAGATTGTTGTCACGGCAACCGGCGCCCGAATATTGGTGTTCCATCGCATATTTTGAGCTAGACACGCAGGTTGGGGAAACATTTAAAGTCCCGTCGAGTAAACCAAATGTGATTATTGATGGGTATGTCGATCCTTCGGGTGGCAATAGATTTTGTTTGGGTGCACTAAGTAATGTGCACCGAACGGAACAAAGTGAACGTGCTAGGCTACATATTGGTAAAGGGGTACAACTAGATTTGCGCGGTGAAGGTGATGTTTGGTTACGATGTCTCAGCGATCATTCAGTATTCGTTCAAAGCTACTATTTGGATCGTGAAGCGGGGCGAACCCCCGGTGATGCAGTCCACAAAATCTATCCGTCTGCATGTATTAAAGTATTTGATTTGAGACAGTGCCATCTTCAAATGCAATCTCTAGCATCAAATGCACAAGCTGCGGCTGCGGCTCAAGCGGCCGCTGTGGCCGGTTTACCTGGTTCACCAATGGGCGCGACACCACGGAATATTGGAAATATAACGGCGGCCGCTGGAATAGGGGTGGACGATTTAAGACGATTGTGTATATTACGTTTAAGCTTTGTTAAAGGCTGGGGTCCCGATTATCCGCGACAATCTATTAAAGACACACCATGCTGGGTCGAGGTTCACTTGCATCGAGCGCTGCAATTACTTGATGAGGTTCTGCATACAATGCCGATCGATGGTCCTCGGACACTTGACTAAACTATTTTGGTTTTCATTTAATGTTTTTTTGTATTATCTCTCTTTCTCTCTCTCTTTTTATTATCTTATATTCTCTTCTCTCAAATAATCCCAAACAAAATTTCTCAAAGATTTAATGAAAATCAACATTAAAATAACGACGAATTGCGTAGATACCAACCCCAGATTTTTTTTTGTTTTTAGTTTTTTTTTTTAATTAATTTTACAAACACATTTTTTAAGAAATACAAAATAAATAAAACAAAAACAAATAAAATAATTATAAAATATATTTTTTGTACGATTTTTTTATTATATTACATTATTTAAAAAATAATGAAAAAGAAAAGGAAAATATTTTGCTATAAAATGAATAAAATTACAAGTTTTTATTATACATACATACATATATTATATGAATATTACAATTATTATTATACAAACATACAAAGAAAATGAACAAAGAAATTAAAAAATGATTGTCATGTTATAAATTATATATTTAAAATAAAAAATAAAATGAAAACAAAAAATTAATAAGTTTATAAGAAAAGTTTTTCTCACGTTATATAATAATTAAAAACAAAAGAAATTTTCATTATTATAAAACAAAATAAAAATTATATTTACTAAAAAATTTAAACAAAACAAAAAAAAAATAAGAAAAATTTAATAAATGATTGAAAATTTTGAAAAAATATTTGTCAGAAAAAAAATTTGTTGTTTTTGTTTGGGTTTAGCAAAACCAACAAAAATGTTAATACAAGCCAAACAGTCAAATAAGCTAGGAAATACCGATTTTTTAGTTAATTTATACGCTTTTTTACGAGTTGCTTTTCTTCATCAATAAAAAGATCGCGAGAGCGACTTTAAAACATGCAATTTTAACACTATTTTTTTCAAAATCCGGATAATAAACGATTTTTAGGAATCTTTCTTATTGATCCAGTTGTTCCGAATGTTTTTGAAAATATGAACTGGATCATACATTAAAAATATAAAACTACTAGGATAATCAGGATTATTAAATTTAAAAGAATTCGGCGCGAGAATGGAAAACATATTTTGATTTATCCTATGGTTATCTGTTACGATTGAGATTACTTCTAAATTAATTGATTGCACTAATTTTATAATATTTAAAGTTATCTTACAAAGCTCTTCACCGGATGGGTTGCTTACTGGATGTAAAGCAACTATTTCTCTAAAACTATCGAACGCGGAACTTACTAAAAATGCGAGGACCGTTTTCGCGACGTTTGAATTATTCTGGGCATAACCAGTTATCTTTTGGGATTTGTAATTTATTTTCGCCTTTAAATACATCTCGTCAATTTGAAGTACGACTGCGTTGCCTATGTTTTAAATGTTCAGCCTGTCTAACAAGATAATTCGTATTTCCTTCAAAGTTGGTAGGTGTTACGGCTGTACATGATTATTTATTTTTGCTGGGGCAGCGGTTGCAATATTACGTTTATTGTCATACCTCTAATACCATTCCAATATTTTGTTGTGGCGAAGATATTCATGCTGTTGCAAGATAATAGTAATTAGAATTACATATACAATTTAATTCTCTCTCTACTTCGGATGGACTGATTTACGCGATCTGTGTGGTGTTAGTGTTAAAGAGAAAAATGTTTGTCATCGTTCATATACAGGAAAACATTAATTGCGCGGGAACCCTACTGTATGGCGATTTTCCCAAGAGTGGATTATTTTGTAGTATTTGGCAAGTTGGTATATATCAGCAACACATACATATATATACCTGTGTTATATTCTGTATTGTATCCTCTTACTCGTCTTTTATTACTTATATTAAACAAGTTTCTTTATATTCACTTTGTTATTTATTACTTAACTATTACATAATACATAACTTATTATTATATGTGCTTCAATGCACGTCTTATACTATATCGGATACAATCAATGAATAATGTGTTGAATGATCTTTTTCCATGATGGCTGACCACCAGGGACGACGAAACAACGTGATCCTCCGCTGTTGTCATTCTCATTGTTACCAACTATCAGGATTTTTAGTGCTGCCTGATTTACATTTTAAGTTTCAAGATATTACATACTATATACTACATATGTATAACCACAGAAGAAAGATTAACCAGAATAGACATTATATGGACCAAATTTTTTTTTCATCTTACCTTCTTTTTTGGATATTGAAGTATAATTATTTTTGAATATTATAGTAGTTAATACAAATTATGCTGTCAAAACAAAACTTGTCAAATAATTTCACTAACTACACTGTTAAGGATTCTCAATTTTTATTATTTCAAATCAAAACCAGTAAACCAAAGAATACATAACCCAACTTTCTCTTACATTCGGCAAATCAAGGTAAAAAAATAAGTCCACATTTTTCCATACAAAAACAGCGTTATGTCTCTTCTGGTTGTATTCTGTGGTATAACCAAGGCTGGGCAAATTACATTACACTGAGTAATTAAAATACTTTTCCTCCGAAGTGCAGCAAACTCAGTAATTAAAATACAAATTACAATTACTTTCGAGTCGAGTAATTAAAATACAAGTGGTAGCAAAACAGAAATCGAAATAACCGTTGATCAAGGCGGTGCTGTATTTAGTACCACTATACCTACACTGTATGTAAAATACTCGTGTTGTCTCGTTTCTCTTTCTTTTGTTTTGTATAAATATAATCACAATCAGTAAGTCAATTTTTAGTTACCGAGACGAACACACGAGTCTGAATTATTATAAATAAAAGAAGAAATAATTTATAGTTTATAGTTTACAATAAAATTGAACTTTTATTTTAAATCGTTTGGTGTAACGAAATTTGTCGAGTAAATTACCCTTCTAATCATCAAATGCATAAATCGTGAAGACGACCAAAAAGCAAACATCACATTTTTTTTAAATAAGAGACGACTATAAAATGGCAGCCCAAGTGGAGCGTCGAATGTAATTTAATCAGCGGTAGTTGTGCATAGGAGTCGTCGATAAAGGTATGGTTTGGTGAATTTTGTGTGTGGAAGGCGGCATTTAAGAGTTTAGATTCACGAGAGATTAATATTAAGTTGGGAAAAATAAACAAAGTTATAAATAAGTGGTACGCTGTTACGTCGGTCAACGGTTGGAGCATATTTTCTGTTTAGGGTTAGATTTTCCGAGCAGACATATTTGATTTTGTTTTAATTCCTGTTTAGGGTTTCACTTTCCGAACAGAGAAAGGATTTTATTGTAATAGATAATTTTGCTTAGGGGAAAATTCCGAGTAAATTATTTATTGAATTTTTATCAGTTTATAGGGTTCTCAGATGTGTATTCGGTTTGGTGTTACGTATCGCGCCAATTTTTTTTTTATGTTAGTGATTTAATGCCGAAGAAAGACACATATCCGGTTTCGAAAATTCCGAAGGATCAAGCCGAAAGCACTCCGAAAAAATCGAGAAGTGTTCCGGAGAAATCCGACAAAAATGGCGACAAATAATGTTGTAATGACTTATGACCAGTTTCGGAAATTGTTTAACATGGTGAAACAACAAAATAATGATGGAATAATAAGTCCTCAAAATATGCAAATGAATACAGGTAATTTTGCAATGTGTACGTCCCGGTTCAATGGTGAAAAATCAGTTAGTGTCGAAGCATTTATAGATGCAATAAAAATTTATAAGGACTGTACGCATATTTCGGAGGGGAATGCTTTAATGGGTTTGCCGATGTTGCTTGAGGGCACCGCTGCAAAATGGTGGTATGGAGTGAAGGGTACCGTAGCATCATTTGATGATGCTCTGGAGTTATTATTGTCTATTTTTGGTCGGAAGAAAGCCCCATATAAGATTTACCGCGAAATATTTTCAAACGTTCAGGCGGAAACAATGAAAACGGATCTCTTCATTTGTAATGTATGCGCATTGTTTTCACAATTACCCCCTGAATCGTTGACAGAAACCGTACAGTTGGATATGGTGTATTAATTGTTGTCAAAGCGTATACGCTCAAGAATTAAACGAAAGTCATTTACAAAATTTAATGAATCAATAAAATTGGCTCGAATAGAGGAAGAATTTTATGAAGATGAAAATCAACTAAAAGAAAAGGTTCAAAATGTTGGTTTGGAGACTTTTGCAAATATTGTAAAAAGAAAGGTCATGTAATTGAGGAATGTCGAAAAAACCCTAAAGATTCGAAAAGTTTCAATAAGACTAAAACTGAAAAATTAGGAAATTCGGCTCAGGAGCCAACTAAATCTACTTATAGTTATTATGGCTGTGGTACACCGGGATATGTGCGAAGTACATGTCCAAAATGCAGTTCATCAAGTTTTAGTTCTAATAAATCACCTCCCGCGACTTTTAGCGCTTCAACTGTGGATTTCCATAATCCGTTAGCTGCTGAATTTGATTCAGTTTCCTTGAGTTGTTCAATCTCAGAATATAATATTTTGGGAACTACTTTAAGTCCTAAGCCAAGGCCGGTGTTGAATATTTCTATATTAGGTTCAAATGGATGTGGTATAATCGACACCGCTGCAAAATTGAGTATTATGCGTCTCTTTCGCCTTATAAAATTTTACTAGATAAGGGTGCTACTTTCGAATCTCAGGATTTAAATATTGTTTTGGCGGATGGGATACAGAAACAGCAACAAATATTATTTACGAAAACTGATGTTGTGTTATAGGGTCGGATGATTCCTACCACTTTTATTGTTTTGCCAGGCGCCGACAATACTAAGACACTTCTGGGGATAGATTTTATTAAAAATTCCCGAATCATAATAGATTTCGCAAAAAAAAACCAATGGAAGTTTCATGATTCAAAAACAGAATTTAGTTTGAAATTCGAAAATACCAATCAGAAACTATCTACTGATATATCTTCTTTGAATGTGCTCAGGGCTGACGAGGGATGTTCTCTTACCGATTTACAACGGGGAGAAATAAATAAATTTCTTGAACAAAATGAAACCGTTTTTTCGTTAGGGGGAGTTCCTACTACATGTGCGGAGCACTGTATATATACTAGTGATCACATTCCTGTTTTTGGTCCTGCCTATAAAATGTCTTTGGAGAAACGCAACATTATACGCCAAGAGTTAGACATAATGTTAAAAGATGAGATAATAGAGGAATGTGGGTCACCTTGGGCGTCTCCGGTGGTACTTGTGAAAAAACCTAATGCTTCTTATCGATTTTGTGTAGATTATAGGCGGCTTAATGCCATAACGACATCAGATAAGTACCCAATGCCAAGGATTGACGAACTCTTGCATTTGGCTAAGAAAACTCTTTTTATATCGACGATTGATTTGCGGTGTGGGTATTGGCAAATTCCAGTTCGCTTTTCGGATCGTGATAAAACCGCTTTTATATGTTCGTTTGGGTTGTATTGGTTTAAGCGAATGAGTTTCGGGTTAAAAAATGCGCCCGCGATATTCCAGCGGATGGTCGATAGATTTAAGTCGGGAATCCCAGAGGTCACAATTTTGGCATATCTGGATGATATAGTCATTCTTTCAGAGTCCTTTCAACAACATTTGTCTGATTTGGAGAAAGTTTTGAGCTAACCGCGAAAAATGTTTTTTCTATCGAGAGAGTATTAGGTTTCTCGGTCATGTTATAAATGGCGAAGGTATTAGCACTGACCCCGATAAGGTTTCCGCAATTTCAGAGCGCGACGTGCCACGGAATGTCATCAAAAATCATTTTAGAATCCCATAGTGAAGTCTTTTTTGCAGACGTGTTCTTGGATAGGAAGTTCGTTCCAGGATTTCTCGAAGTATCACAACCTTTGAGCGACTTAACAAAAAAAAAATCGGTATGGGCATGGAATGATGCCCATCAGCGAGCTTTCGATTGGTTAAAACGGTTGTTAATTAACGCGCCCATCCTTCAGCAGGCAGATGTAACTAAACCATATATTTTGCGAACCGATGCTAGTAACTACGCCGTCGGTGCTGTGTTACTCCAGGGGGAGGATGTGAATGAACGCCCAATTGAGTATGCCAGTCGTCTATTCCTGCCCGCTGAGAAAAATTATAGTACAACAGAACGAGAATCGTTAGCAGTTGTGTGGGCTTTAAACAAATTTAGGGGTTATATTGATGGGGCAGAAGTAACAATCGGAACCGATCATCAACCACTCAAATGGCTAAAGACCTTAAAGTCACCATCTGGTCGCTTTGCGCGATGGGTGTTGCTCATCCAAGGGTTTAATTTAAAATTTATATATACGCCTGGTAAAGCTAATCTGGTAGCAGACACTTTGTCTAGACCACCATATAGTATGATGAAAATAAACAAGATTGCGAAATAAGTTCATTTCAAATTGACTTTCCAACTTATGCTACTAAGGATCAAGGCTGGGCAAATTACATTACACTGAGTAATTAAAATACTTTTACGAATTACAGCAAACTCAGTAATTAAAATACAAATTACAATTACTTTCGAGTGGAGTAATTAAAATATAATTTACAATTGCTTAGAATTGTAATTTGTAATTAAAATACAAATTACAATTACTTTACACTTGTAAATTGATAAATTTGATTTGACAAAATTCGTTTAGTGAAAAAAACGTATCATTAGAACAACGATTATTAAGATTATATTTTATATTGATGGCTCCGGAAACAGATTTTAATAAGGCTTGTAAAAATTTAAATAAGAAATTTCAAAAACTGAGGTAATTAAAATACAAATTGCAATTTCTTAGAATTTAAGTAATTAAAATACAAGATACTGTTACTTAGAAAATGAGTAATTAAAATACAAATTACAAATTGTAACTTGTATTTTAATTACGTAATTCAAATACATGTAATCCGTTACTGTCCAGCCTTGATCATGCTTCGTGCTCCTTTAAACAATTTATGTTCATTTGCGTAAAGTAATAAAACTAATCGTATACATAGTAATCTACGTACGAAATGAAATTTTAAAGAAACACGAAGCCTGACTATGTTTGAGAATAAAAATCAATTTACTAAAATGCCAAATTGTGAATTAAAATTTTATTAATTTCAATTAAAATTGTTTACTGCGAATTCAATATATTTAATTTCAAATTATATATATTTATAATGTGCATTTTTAAATGCGTACACACAAATAAAATATAATTCTCAAAATAAAAAAAAATAAAAAAATCTATAAGCGAATGGTATGGTATGGAAACAAAAACATCTATAATTATTTTGTATGGAAACAAAACCAACAAAAATGTTTATACAAGCCAAACAGTACAAACACTTAAGGTATAAAAAAGTACATTAAGGCGTAGTATTAGTGATGCATGCAAATAAATCAGAAAGTATATATACACAAAACAGATAAGTATAGGTGATACATTCATAATAAATATAGTGTACATTTTTTGTGATAGAATCTGTGTAGGGCGCGAACGAGACGGCTTGTATAAACATTTTTGTTGGTTTTGATGGAAACGATCGTTCGTTTCTTAATATACACACATACTAGTGAAACTTAATCATATGGTTGCGTTTTTTATTGTTTCGTTCATTCATAAAGTTTTGTTTACTATACTCGTATAGTATAAAATCGAAAGAATCTCCTTTGTTTTCCTTCACAATAATGTACAACAAGGATAGGAACATAATTAAAATTCTGTTGGTCGCTTTTTTTACTAGAGCACATACAGTCAGTCCATAATTATCTATAATAATTCGTATATATTTCTAATCATAATCCGAATACCATTTTAATATATGAAAAGAAACATTCTTATATCCTTTTCCGTGCTGCAACTTTAACTTTAACATCACCAATCTGTAAATAATGATAATAAATAAAATTGTGCACTTACACTTCTTCATTTAACTTGAAACTTCTATACACTGACAATTATTGTATTATTGATGATATACTTATATATATATATATATATATATATATATATATATATATATATACATATATATATATATATATATATATATATATATATATATATATATATATATATATATATATATATATATATATATATATATATATATATATATAATTTCAGTAATGTTGCAAGTAATTCTAAGTTTTCAATGTTTCGTCTGGAAGTGGATACTATTTTATCCGAATTGTCTAATATTGATATTAACCAAAGTGCCGGTTTCGATTCTATTCCACCCATTTTTCTAAAATTAACCGGTAAGGTAATTTCTTCCCATATCTCCGTACTATTTAATAAAAGTCTCGCTGAGGGTTGCTTTCCTATTGCATGGAAACGCTCACTTATTAAGCCGATTTTCAAATCCGGATCTCGAAGCGATGTCGAGAACTACAGAGGTATTTGTATTCTATCAGTTTTATCAAAGCTTTTTGAGAAACTAGTTAAAGATCAATTATTCTTTCATGTTAAGACTTTCATTTCTTCCAAACAGCATGGATTTTTCCCTGGTAGGTCAACTATTACTAATTTAGTTTTGTTTACTAATTGTATTTCAAGGGCTCTATTAAATGGTAATATTGTGCAGGTCGTTTACACTGATTTTTGTCACAGGCTTTTGACAAGATCGATCATGACTTGCTGTTGCGGAAACTCATTTCATTGAATTGTAACTACTTGCCAGTTGATTGGATTAGATCTTATCTAAAATCCAGAACTCAATTTGTGAAAATTGGCAGCTTCACTTCAAGAGTTATTGATGTTTCTTCAGGAGTCCCTCAAGGCAGCCATTTGGGTCCCATGCTCTTCATTCTTTTCGTAAACGATGTGGTCAACTGTCTAAGTCATTCCGACATTCTCATTTATGCGGACGATATAAAAATCTTCAAAACTATTTCTTGCGCCAATGATGCACTTGACTTTCAGTCTGACCTGACAAACTTCAAGGCTTGGTGTACATCGCACAATTTGATTCTAAACATCTCCAAATGCAAAACAATGTGTTTCACCCGCGTAGTCTTACCCACTAGTTACGATTACTTCTTTGATGGTTGTAGTATTGAAACTGTTGATACTTTTAAAGATTTAGGTATAACCTTTACTTCGAATTTATCGTTCCATAAACATGTTGAAGGTTGCATTTCTAAAGCGAATTCTATGCTTGGATTTGTTAAAAGGTTTGCTAAGGATTTTCATGATCCTTACGTGATTAAAACTTTATATGTCTCTTTTGTTCGTTCATTGTTGGAATATGGTGTTGTAATATGGAATCCGTTTTATATTAACTATTCAGATCGCATAGAGAGGGTTCAGAAGCGATTTTTAATGTACGCACTACGAAGGTTGCCTAGAGATGCGAATGCACCTGCTTTCATACTCCCAGCGTATCGTGGTAGATGTAAATTAATAAATATGGAGCCGCTATTTATTCGTAGAATTGAAATTAGCGCAATGTTTGTTCGAGATTTATTGGTGTCTAAAATCGATTGTTCGGAAATTTTGAGTTTGCTTGATATATATACTCCATTACGTGTGCTGCGCGATAAAGATTTCCAAATTAAGTTGCCGTTTTGTAGGCAAAACTACGGTAAATGTGAGCCGGTTTATCATTCTTCTGCTTCCTTTAATAAAGTACGGCCGGCTTTTGACTTTAATCGGTCTAGAAATGCATTTAAGGAATTGATGTCGAAGCTTCTTTTGAATTATTGGTAATCTTTACATTATATAATTTTATTAAATTTCTTATTGATGTAACCAGTTATGTATAAGTTGGTAATAAATAAATAAATAAAAATTATATATATATATATATATATATATATATATATATATATATATATATATATATATATATATATATATATATATAACACTTTGTATGCGCACGTGGACGTATTAAATAAAAAATAAAAAAAATGTGGGTTGGATTGTTGGTTTTGATACTATTCTTTTCTAACACATTTCAATAAAGTATTTTTTTTTTTTTCATTTTTCTTAATCCATTTACTGGCTATGTTCTTCATTTAGTTTCTATATGGATAAACATACATCCACATAAATTCAAATTTAGGTATATTGTACAATTTAAATGTATGCTATTATACGTCATGCGACGGTCAACGATTTTAAATTTTTTACCGCTGATTATTTTAAGCGCCAGATATATTCTTACTCCCTCTTATTTGCTGCGTTCCATTTGACGTGGTAAAGTACAAATAAGTACTTGGCGGTAGATGGTAAATGGAACGCAGAAAATTATTTGCGAAAATAAAATTTAATTTAAAAAAATTTACGTACAACATGGAAAGTTGGAAAATTAATTATTAATTTGAAAACTGATCAGCCATTTCTTACCGATTAGTTGTACTAAATATTCTGGTAACGAAGTCGGCATAAATTCAAAAAGCAAACTACTCATAAAATTTAGCAAGAGTAGCCGCGTGCACTCAGAAGTACTTGTTTGTACTTTGCCACGTTAAATGGAACGCAGCAATTAATTCCATTTTCTTTATGTAGTCGAGCCAAGTAACTAACTTTTATATTCATCTTTTTTCGATTTTACAAATTATTATTTTAATCACCGCACCATAGAAACGAATATAATTTGAATGGTTTGGGGAATTAACAGTAGAGATCACCCGGCATAAGGAAAGCGAAACGTGTAGCTTAGATTGACTTTTCGGAAGATAAACATTTCATTAAATTTTGCCGACGGGAAAATTAAAACTAACTAATTCTTTGTTCGTATTTAATTGTTTATTTATTTTGTCGGTTGTTAAAATATAAAGCCATTCACCACACACCCCTTACCAGTGAATTACTGATGAACGAAATTTTTGTACCGTGCCGGAGTTCTTGTTTGTCTCCCGGCTCGTGTTATCGTTGTTGCTGGTGAGTTAGTGATGCGGCGTTCTTTGCCAGGCAAGACTTCTTACTTCTGGCTGTGCTTGACGGTTCGTGATGTGTGATTACCTGCTTACGGAGATCGAACTTTACTTTCACTTGCCGTCCTGTTGCGGTATCTCTCTGGCTTCTGTGCTTTTCGCCTCGGCCATCGATGTTTGAATACTTTTCTCTGGTTGTTTGTCGCACCGCTTTTCTTCGATTTGTTCGTCGAGTAAGTATCACGGCTCCAATCGGTCGATGGATATGTTGCTGCATCGACCCCGCATCTGTATTTGATACGCTTTCTCGTGTCTCTATATCACCTGGAAAAGACCCTTATATGTTGGCTGTAATGACCGCTTTGCCAGATCGACTCTAACGAATACGTGAGTGCACATGCTTAGTGCGGGTGATATGAATGTTGTCGGGTTACCGTGTCTTGATGGTGGCGTGGGACGAATACGCTCGAAATGATTGTGTAATTCCTTTAGGAATTCTGGCTGTTGTGCGTTGGACTTGTTTTCTAATATCAGCTGGCTTGGTATCCTTATACTTTCACCATATACTAGTTCGGCGGAGGAGGATTGTAAGTCATCTCTATGCGCCGTTCGCAGTCCGAGGAGTATCATCGGTAATGCGCGCGTCCAGTCCTCTCTTCCTTGACACATTATTGCTGCCTTCAGTGTCCTATGCCACCTTTCTATGAACCCGTTGCATTTCCGGTTGTAGGCTATGGTCCTTTTACACTCGAATCTCAATGTCCTGGCGAATTCAGCGAACAATTCCGATTCGAATTGTGATCTTTGGTCGGTGACTATGGACGTTGGGACCCCGAAACGTGCGATCCAGTGGCTTTGTTTGCTGCTGAATAATGATTCTCTTAAAATTTAAAATATTTAATTAAAATCAATTATGTAACTTAGAATCTCTTAAACATTTATTACCTACTTTGCTTATTACCATTGACACTTATATTGTTGCCAATTGTTAAAGTTCAAGGTCAACAACCTTCAATTTTAATTGGATATTTTTATCTTTTACCGCAAATCTAAAGGTAGAACAAATCAGGTACAAATTAATTGTTAACTTCTGTAATTAATTAAATTTAGATTAAATAATTTAACATACATATGTACAAACTTACCATTTAACTTTATAATTTTAGTCAATTAAATTTATATATTTTTGACACTTTTTGTTGACAACATTTTGTTAAGCTACTACAATTTTAGTCAGCACAATTATAAACAATAATGTAATTTATTATACTATAATTAAGGTAAATTGTATTATTGAAATTTATTATACCACAATTAAGGTAGATTGTATTATTGTCAACCATAAAAAATAATGTAGAAGAATATAAATATCTAGTGTAAAATAAAGGGAGACATTACAAGTAAAGCGATCGATCAGTCAACAAGATATAAATTGTGCAAATAAAAATTGTTAAAAATTGAAATTTAAATAAAATTAAACTTAACAAAATATTTATTTCAAATAATTAACTTGAATTAAAATTTAAATTAAAAATTCAAAGTCATACATCCGCAAAGTTATCAGGCTTAGCACTGCCCTTGCAACGGTTTCGGCTCGTATGTCTGGCACAGGAACTGCCTCAGTCCACCTTGTGAACCGGTCTATTATCGTTATGCAATATCGTTGTCCTTCGGAGGTTGGTAGTGGACCGACTATGTCCATATGAATCTCGTGGAACCGCTTCCTGACAGGTGTGAAATTTCCGATAAGGCTTTTTGTATGTCTTGTTACTTTTGCTTTTTGGCAGGCTATGCAGCACTGGACCATTCGCCGTACGTCTCTCTTAATGCCCGGCCATATGTACTTCTCCGTCATTGCATTAACAGTTGCTGCAATTCCGCTATGTGCCAAATTGTGTGTGGCTTCGAAAACGTTTTTGCGGAAATTTAATGGAATAAATGGTCGTGTTTTTCCGTTTGCGACTTCGCAGTAAAGGGTTTTTCCAGAATTAAATGAAATTTGAATTTTGACAAATTTTAGTTCGGTGTTGGCCTGAATGAGTTCTCGTAACTCTTCGTCTTTCTCTTGTGCCTCGGCAATTTCTTCGTAATTAACCGTTTCTGTTAAGTTGATTTGTTCTAATCGTGATAGCGCGTCAGCTACCACGTTCTCAGATCCTGCGACGTGTTGTATGTCTGTTGTAAATTGTCCTATGTAGTCCAGGTATCTGAACTGACACGGGGACGCTTTATCTAAATTTTGGTTAAACGCATATACCAGTGGTTTATGATATGTGAAAATTGTGATTGTTCGGCCCTCTATGAGATGTTTGAATCTCTTGACTGCGGTATAAATTGCTAACAGTTCCCCTATCGTAAGCGCTATATCTCTGCTGTGTAAGGGATAATTTCGACGAAAAAAATTGTAGTGGTTTCCACGCCGCGTCGACTTCTTGACCTTGTTGTTGTATTACCGCTCCCACCGCTGTGTCGGAGGCGTCGACCATAATTTACAGTTTCGCTGTTGCCGACAGGTGGACCAACATAGTCGCTTCGTTCAGCTGCTTCTTCGCTAAGTTGAACGCGTCCTTAGCTGCTTCTGTCCATTCGATCACTCTTGTGTCGTTTTTTCGGCTGCCTCTGAGGTATTCGTTCAGTATGGATTGATTTCGACTAGCATTTGGTACAAATATTCTATAGAAATTTATTATGCCCAAAAACCGACGCAGGTGGTTTACCGTTTGCGGTAGCGGAATCTTGCTAATTTCTTCGATGCGCTCTGGGATCGGTTTTATCCCTTCACTGGAAACCTCGTGTCCTAAAAATGTAATTTTGTTTTTGGCGAACTTGCATTTCTCTATGTTGATTATCAAACCATTCGTGCTTAGCCGTGAGAAAATTTCTTCCAGATGCTCTACATGTTCCTCCATCGAGTGTGATGCGTCCAGGTAGTTAAAACAGTAATCTAGCCCCTGTAGAATGGAATGCATGAAACGCTGGAAAGTATTTCCGGCGTTTCTTAACCCGAATGTCATGCGGACGAATTCATACAACCCAAATGGGGTAGAGATTGCCGTTTTTGCTATGTCGCCTTCCTCTATCGGGATTTGATGATAAGCTCTTACCAAATCTATCGTTGAGAAAACCGTTGTGCCCTCCAACTGTTGGACGAAATCCGTGACATACGGAATGGGGTACCGGTCTGGCACTGTCGCTTTATTCAGTGCCCGGTAGTCTCCGAACGGCCTTCACTCTCCGTTTTTCTTTTGCACTAGATGTAACGGGCTGGCCCATGGGCTGTCTGATCGTCTACAGATATCCTGGTCTACCATATACTTCCTCGCTATCTCCAGTTTTTCGACACTCAAGCGCCGCGGCCTGGCGAATACCGGAGGGCCTTTTTTCACTATGTGATGTGTGACTTGATGCTTCGGTTGTTTCTGTGTCTGACTCGTTTGTTACAATTGCGAACTTTTGCAATAGTTTTGCTATCCTAGGGTCCAAATTTGTGTTTCCTATAATTCGTACTGTAGGTGCTGCTTCTCTGGTTCTCGTTGCCACTGAGAAGAGCGTAGTGATAGGGTCGATTAGCCGGCCATGTTGAATGTCCACGATGAGACCCGTTTCTTTTAAGAAATCGGCTCCGATTATTGGCATCGTGACTTCGGCTATTATAAATGACTACTGGAACTGTCGGCGTAGGCCCAAATCCATGGTGATCCTGCGGTTTCCGTAGGTTTTTAATTTGGCGCCGTTTGCTGCATATAAATATAAATCCGAATGTTGGATCTTCGACTGTTATTGAGCTACGGGTATGACGGATACGTCCGCCCTCGTATCGATGAGATAGCTCGTGTTTGTTATGGCGTCGTAAATTTTGAGGCGACAGCTATTAAGTGCACCGGTACTCTTAGTTTTTTGCTTTGTACTCTTCCCAGTGTGGGCAATTTGGACGGCAAATCCGGTAGTAGCATAATCGCGGTGCGCTGCTGCTATCCTCCTCCTTTGGCCCTGGTGTCAGCTTTCGTCCGGACCCTCTGTGTCCCGACTGACTTCGTGCTCGTCCTTGGCTCTGGTTTCGCCGCTGTTGGTTCATATCCATTTGATCCAATCTTTTCATGATGGCGTTAATCTGGTGGGCTAAATTGTTTTTGATGTTGTCTAGGTTTTCAGTTACGGCGGTTAGTAGTCGTGGCGGACAATGCTTCGGCGGTTGGGGCGAGTATTTCTTGAGCCCGTGGAGGCAACCTTTTTAGCCACAGTGTTTTCACCAACTCGTCACTGACGACAGATCCACCGCTGGCTTTCAACTGACGGAGCAATTGAGAGAGCTTCATGTCTCCCAACTCAATGCCCCGCAGAAGGCGGTGAATCTGCGTCTGACGTGATTTTCCCAATCTGCCGAGGATCGCTTTTATTAGGTCCGCGTATGGTGTTTGGGACAACGGTCCCACAATTATGTCGCTGACTTCCCTGCTTACTCGCTCGTTTAAGGCGCAGAGAAGATGGTGATACTTCGTGGTTTCCCTCGTTACCCGGCTCAACTCGAATTGGGCTTCGACCATGTGGAACCACAATCGAGGATCATGAGACGTTAACGGCACTATTCGAAGTGAGACCGCTGACATTGAAGGTGCGGTGGGCACTGTGTACTGAGGCGACGCTGTAGCGGTATGTGATTCAGTACATTCTAGTGCTGGGCGGCTTTCTGACTGTGTCGGTGTATTTGCGCAATTTGCTTCGGCTAATACCCCTCGCACTGCTGCTTGAATTAGTAGTTCCATTTCCGTGACCTGGTCACTACTTGAAGCTTGCATTCCCGACGAGCCTTGTGATGTGGCTTCGTTAATCACATTTGCGGTACCGGATGAGGCCTCGTTCGTGGACATCGGTAATTTTTTTGTAAACTCACTTTACTAAAATTCGCGCAATTTGGAGCCCCGTGGTCTCGACGTGAATAAAAATAACAGCGAACACAAAAAAGCAATGAAACAACACGCAATATTATATTTTAATGAAATTTTTTTTATTGACTATTAACCCGAAAAACAATATACAATTTCGGTAATGTAAATTGACTGTTCTGAGACTTAGGACCGTGCAGTGGATTTGCACACTTTTTTGGGACAAAGTATTCAAATAGACCATGTTTTGGTAGACCTTAGCGCGTTATAATATTTGAGTAATTCGGCCTAACCCGAATATATACGAAATTTACTGGTAAAACTGACCGGCAGTAGGCTTGACTTAAGAGTAAACATTTCACTGGCAAATTGGCATTGCAATTAACCGCCTATAGCACGAAAAAATACCGAGCATTTTTCAGGCTAAATCGCCTATCATAAGTGTAACTAAAGGGTAACCATTTCACTGGCAAATTGGCATTGCAATTAACCGCCTAATGCACTAAAAAAACCGAGCATTTTACAGGTTAAATCGCCTGTCATAAGTGTAACTAAAGGAAAAAATTTTCACTGGTAAATTGGCATTGCAACTAACCGTCCCAGGCACGAAAGAGTTCTGAGCTTTTTACAGGTAAAATCGACTGACAAAAGCGTGACCAAAGGGTAAACATTTTACCGGCACATTGGCATTGCAAACAACCACCTTAGCCACAAACGAATGTCGGTCATTTGTTCGTTTTAAAAGAGGTAATTTCACTGACAAAATGAATCATACTTAACCATGGTACTACAGATTTTTATTGGTTTTAGGCTCTTTATTTCAAACTTATTGATGCTTTCGAATCCCATTGTAACAAACCGTGATCACAGCTTCATAAATGAAGAACCATGGCAACGGTTGTTAACAGAATATTACTGTAGTTTTTTTTTTTCCTTGGTGCGGTTTGCTTGTTTCTGGCTATTTCTCGTCGGTGTGTCGTGGGTGGTCCAAGACTACAGTAATCTTGAATAAACCGCTTAAATGTAATTACACCTATCTCTAACAATACATAATTGGAAATGGTATGATCACACATCTTAAACCCCTACCATTCACTTCGATTTCACTCCCTGAAAAAACTTAAAAAATCATTGGAAGATTCCACGGAACAAAAAGCAAAAGAAAATCCATGCGTACAAAGGATTTACAATAATTATATTAATACATGGTTTGGAGAAAAGATAATACTAATAATAAAAGAATAATGATAATAATAATATTAAGATTATGAACAATAATATAAGGAAAGAGAAAACAAGAAAAAATGAAAAAAAACTAAAATAAAATATGAAATATAATAATAATAAAATATAAAGTAAGAAATAATAAAAACTTGCGCTTTCTTGGATACTCAATATCGTCGTAACGGCAATCCAAAAATGAACCCAACTGGTCACAAATCACTGTCCTTGTTGTTTTATTTTGTTTTTTATTCCGGTACCGTTGCTCGTGCACCCCAGAATCAAAATTTATTACTCAATACTGACCATTGATGTTTAATAATGGCACTAACCAAATAATGGCAAAACCAAATGCATTCACAAAAAAAAACGAATTATCAATTATGGTGTTATTGATAAGATGGTGATTGATGCAATTTATAATTTAACAAACAAAAATGTTTTATTGTTTTGGTCGTTGGTTTTATGTTATCTTTTATTATTTTTATTTTTTTCACTGAACTGTCTTTAAAGCAATATGATCAATTTCACCAACACACAGGTTGACAACAGCAAAACAAATTATACAGGATTTTTATGAACTGGGCTTTTATTAATAAAAAAAAACATAACATTTAAAATAATTGTTTTTATTTATGTTAATTCCACATATTAATGATAATGATTAAGTTTAATTCATTTAATAATTTAAATATAGATTATTATATTTATTGTTCGAAATTTTAAATTTTATAACTAATACACATATTATTTCTCATGGATTTTTAATAGCTTTTGTTCTATGTCGCACGACCGTTAACCGTCTTTATTAGATGAACGGGCACAGTTTTCAACATCCGACTTTACGCGGGAAAAAAAACAGAATTGCAGTTTATTATTTCTTTATTATTATTTCGTTTCTTTTTTTTTTATTGATAATGTAATGAATACGCTGTTTAGATATAGTATATTGAAGTACGCTAAGTACGCTATGAATTACTGTTTTTTCTTTATTGACTAAGACACTATATGGTTTAAAGACTTCAATTAAGAAACACTATCACTATTTATTGTTCATGACTTTTAGTTTTACTTAATATTTTATATAAATTTTTATTTGTTAATTGTATTACAATGTACAATCTCACAACAAAATAAAAAAAATTTAATATCGAACTGCACTTATCCAAAAATTTAAATCAACTGTCACGTACCAATTTATTTCTTCTTTTTTTACCATGATCAGAAGCGGGGAAAAATTCGTATAACGAACAAACCAAGCCAGGTAAGGTCAACTTAATGCGACGTTCACAACGTATAACGATAATTTCTAAAGGCTAACCAACACGAAAAAAAACTTGTGACCAACAAGGTGCGTCACAAATCGTGGGGACGACCCACATGAGAGAGGGTCTCATTAAAAGCCGGGCTTAAGAAAATCAGGAATAAGTTTAAGATCGAATGTCCTTTAAATGGTATAACCCTAGGGGTTTCCCATTTTCATCCTTCATGTTATAAGCGACTTCACCAACTTTCTGATGGACGATTGCTGGTACAAATTTGTGATACAACTTAGCAGCAAATTTACATGTAGCATCACTTTGAGCAAAGGATACGGTCCCAAAAAATGGACATACAACCGTTGAAAAGGTCTACACGATTCGGGTTGATGTCCCATAGGAGGTTTTAAAATATGATTCACCGGTTTATTCATCTTACAAGTATCGCATTTGAGAACGAATTCTCTAACGTCGGAAGCCATAGTCAACAAGTAGAACTGGCGCTGCAACCGTTCTAAAGTCTTATGCACCCCCATATGAGCTGATGAAGGAGCGCTATGTGCTTGCCTAATGATATCTGCCTGTAATTCCTTTGGGACTAGCAATTTCCATTCAGATATATCAGTGTTAAGATATTTAGAACCATACGCGAGTTGGATTAGAATCATACCATCCCTAACACAATAATTACTGCTGCTTTGAGAACCAAGACTCTCAATATTTCTAATTTTATCTCGATACGCAGCTGAAGAAAATGCAGCGGAATTAAGGTTGATATGCAACGATGGTAGCTGACCATCAGGAATTGGCGCAACTGGGTCGGATAAATTATCAATGGAGCATAAATAGGAGATCGAATCAGTATCAATATCTAACTTATATAGTTTTAACCAGTCTAACATGCTACCGGTGTTAAGCGCTTTACAGAAAGCTCTTGATAACGAATCCGCTACGGTATTTTCTGAACCCTTTCGATAATCAATTACGAAGTAATAAGGCTGGAGTTTTAAACTCCACCTCGCTAATCTTCCTGAGAGGTCCTTCTGGGCCATTAACCACCGTAATGCAGCATGATCTGTGTATATCGTAAATTGATATCCCTCAATATAACACCTAAACTTTTTGACACTGACCACGGCAGCTAAGCATTCCAACTCTGTTACCGTATAATTTTTCTGAGCGGCGTTTAGCTTCTGCGAGATGAATGCTATTGGACGCTCTGCTCCATCGTCATCCACTTGAAATAAAACGCTGCCGATACCCTCTGAACACGCGTCGCATTGAATAAAAAACGGTCTCTTAAAATCAGGGTTGGCCAACACAGGCGCTGTAGAAAGAGCCGTTTTCAACTTTTCAAAGGCCTGCTGAGCATTAGTAGACCAAACAAGTTTGTTACCCTTCTTAAGAAGGCCAGTTATCGGTGAAGCAAGAATGGCAAAATTCCTGATGAATCTCCTATACCACCCACATAATCCTAAAAATCACCGTCTTTGTTTGACCGTCCTTGGTGTTGGGTAATCTACAATACCTTGAATCTTCTCTGGATTAACATTCAAGCAACCATCCGCCACAACATAACCCAGATATACTATCTCCTTAAGTAGGAACTTACATTTGAGTGTATTAACGGTGAGTCCTCCTTTTTTTAAGAGATGAGCTACTAAATCTAAGAGTTTAAAGTGCTCCTCCAAAGTCGCGGATGTTATAAGCAGATCATCTAAATACGTGAACACATACTCGTGGAGTTCGGTTGGGATCACCTTGTCCATAAGGCGACACATGGTTTGCGGTGCGTTACACAGACCGAATGGCATGACAGTGAACTGGTACAAGGGTCGGCCAGGCACTGTGAAAGCAGTTTTATCACGGGAGCTCGAGTCGAGGGGTATTTGCCAAAAGGCATCTTTTAGATCAATTGAACTGATATACTTGGTTTGCTCTAATCGACCTAATAACCCCTCGACAAGAGGTAGTGGGTACGCATCTTTGACCGTAACCTTGTTCAGTTCACGGGCATCCAGACACAACCGCACTTTACCATTCGCCTTATGTACAAGGGTGACTGGAGATGACCATGCGCTTTGACTCACTTCAATGACCCCAAGAGAAAGCATTCGATCCAATTCATCGAAAAGAAGTTTTTGTTTCGCAGGTGAAATTGCGTAAAAACGCTGTTTAATGGGTTCAACTCCGTCACGGATTTTAATGGTATGGGAGACTAATGTGGTTTTACCAAGCCCTATGTCGGATGAAGATGGGAACTGATTTATTAATTGTTCAAGTTTATGACTTTGCTCCTGGGTTAAATGGTGATGTTTAGACTCATCAATGGCAGGAGTTAAGCTATTTACGGTCGGTACCGTTGGAGAAATTTGGAAACGATTCCAGAAATCTATACCAAGGTATAGGGGTTGTGTTAGATCTGGTACAATGTGTAGAGGAAGTTTATGGATCTGATTATTGAAGGTAATTTCGGCCAATATATAACCAAACACTCTCTTTTTGTCACCGCCGGCAGTATTTACATGAGAAAATGAATCGTGAAAATGGGCAGAAGAGCTATTAATGTATTTTTCAGAACCTGCACCCAAAATACTGACAGTTGCTCCACTGTCCAGCAATCCCTTATAATGAACCCCGTTAATTAATACGTTAGCATACGGCCTCGAATCATTAATTTCGGTATCAATAATGGATGCTGAGACAGCAACTCGTCGTTGTCTTTTAATATACCAGTAACTCCGAGAACGTCGCCTTTGAGCTTGATTATGAACTCGCTTCATGGGTGTTGTTAGTGAAGATTTAGGCAAGGTGGAAACCGGTAATTTAGAAATGTTATTTGATTGACATGAAAATAAATTATTTATTAAATTTGGATGAGATGAAAAGCTATTTTGTTTCTCTTGGATTGAGTCATAAGAATCTACATACGTGGATGATGTGACTGTATTTGTATTGGATTGTCGACATTTTGGCTGGGGTTCACTTGATGAGGTGCAGGGATCCCAGACCTCCACTGGCCCCTCGGTAAGTTTCCCATACAACGCGGACATTGAGGACTAGTTGTATTACGATATCCACACCGATAACAAAATAAACCTTGCGGTAATGAGCACTCTCGAAACGAGTGTCCAAGATCACAACAATTGTAGCAAATTGGCTCACGATCAGCAGATTTAAATTGCCGACCGGACAATTGGTTTGGTGGAGTAGGCTTAGAATTAACGACGCTAGGAAATTTCATAGCTGCTACAGCAGGATCAATGACTGGTATCTCTATTTGATTGACATCATTATGTTGAGGTAAGCTGTCTAATTCATTTACAATCGGTCTAGAAAATGGAGTATAATTAGGGTTGACTTTGAGACGAAACCAGGTATTTTCCCAAGCTGTGCAGCTTTTAATTAAGTCATTTACGTTTGTGAAATGACGATCTGTAAGATGATACTGGAGCTGGGGATTCATGTTACGCATCAACACTTCAATAAGCCGATTTTCTGGATACGATGTATGGCATTGCAAAGTTAAACTCCAAACATGTTGATAAAATTGTACGAAGCTTTCCTTCGGTTGTTGCCGTCGAGATTCAATTTGTTGTCGAATTTCGACATCTGTTCTACGATCTTCAAATTTTTCAAGAAATGTGGTTCTCAACTGATTCCAATTAAGGTTTGGATGACTACGACGGTAATTCCAATACCAAAGAAGTGCCGTCCCCTTCAAGATAAAACTAATTTCGTTTAACAAAAATTGTTGTGGGATATTCATTGTATTAGCGAGTGTTTCAACCTGTAGAATGAACAAATCAGCGGGCAATCCACTAGGTGAACCATCGAATGAAATTCCCGAACGGGCAAGACTTCTCGATCTATCCGTGTATGGACCATTACTTACTGGAGGAGGAATTTCAACATTATTTTGCGTATTGGGAATATAAGTACTTGATGACGGGGGTTGAATATTATGACCAGAGTAAATATTTGATAATGGTATGGTTGTTCCTCGTTGAGGCATATCAGGTGGCAACAACGGATTCATTATTTCGTTAGTGAGAGGCATATTCATATAGATGGGATGAATATTATCAGCTACAGGATAATTCATCGACGTCTTTGGAACATACGTATCATTCTGTTTAGAAAATATCGGTTCGACCCTTTCTGGATTGTTTATAGCCAATTTAGATTTCAAGTCTTGTTGTTGGGTAGTTAACTCAGAAATTTGATTTGTCAATAACTGCACTTGTGCCATTAATGCTTGAACCAAATCGTTAGACCCACACTAAACATTTTGTACGAGTTTTGTTGGAGTTGACTGACTTACTTCCTGTTGGAGAGAAAGCTTATAATCTTGAGGTGCATAAATGTTTATAGATCCCGATGTCTTCTGAGCTACTGTAGATGGTACTATCTTTTGCATTGCAACCGCAGTTTGAATGTTAGATGCCGGAGTCACCTCCGTCGGTATTTGTACCATCTTTGCGCTATCAATTGAGGTATCAAGGGATTCATTTTGGCTTAGATATTTGTCCAGACTGTTGATCAATTCATTACAGGCATTTAAAGCTTTACGTGCTTGTGGCTCATACGTAACAGATGACAATGCCAACGTAAGCCTGCCTTGAATATGCAAAAGACGTGACCGAATTTGAAAAGTCGTATTAGCTAGATCATCAGGTGAAGCTTGGTCCAGGTTTACGATATTAGATCGTAAATCTTCCAACTTTGCACGACAAATCTCAATTTCTGTGTCAGGTTTTTTACTAGCTTTGGTAGTCATTTTTACCGGCTTAGCCAACGAACCTGCGGATTCAGCTTCTATCATTCTCTGCAGCTTTTGCAAGCCTTCGGGATCATTTAAAGGAATTTTACGTAGATGAAATTCCACTTGAATCTCATCTGTTTAAAGCACAGTAGGATCCATTGTAAAAAAAAGTAATAAACTAATAATATTTCACGAGAAAAGAAAAAAAAATTATAATTATAAATATATAATGTTAATGTTTTAATTCAATGAGCTTCCAAAAAAAAATTTTCAATAAAAATAAAAATGATGAGAAAAAAAAAATATATAAATTCGAAAAGTTTTAAAAAATTAACCTAAAGTGTTTATTCAAGTCAGTGCAGAACGTATTTTACACCAAAACAAATAATACCAAAACTTATGAACATTGAAGAGAAAGAAAAAAAAAATTTTAACCTGATAACAGTAATTCATAAGATACCAACGCTAATAATGTAAAAAGATTATGAAAAAAAAAAAAATAACAATAATAAAGAAATTTCAATAGAGCAAAATATATAAATTAATGGAATGAAATCAAAGTGTGACAGGAGCAATCCTTAAGTGTGATCAAAAACCTACAAATTATGACCCATCGGTATGCTTTAACAATCAATACCAATGATTGGCAGAAGTAATAAAGCTTACAACAAAATTGATGGACGTAATTTGCAATTTAATTTTATAAACAAAACTAATTTTGCATGAAGATTAACTCAATATGTTTAAATACACAGAAATAATTTATTCATTACAAATCATTAATATAGCAAGACAAGTTGTTCTTTTCCAGTTCCGATTTTATTCAAATACAATTTAATTGTAGAAAAAAAATTCGTTAGGTTTCAAAACAACAAAAAAAAATTTAATAACTCCGGATAAATAATTAATCAAAATATGCTAACGCACAGAACGGTATTTATTAAGCCGGGATTAAAAATGTCATGACTACTATCATATATCAATACGCATAAGCAGAAAATGAACTAACAGTCATCACACTTTAAGATGGTAATACAATTCTTGCACTCATTTACAAATAATTAATTATGCATTGTTTCTACTTAAATCTTATAAACTTTATCCTAAGTTTGGGCGCCACTGTAACAAACCGTGATCACAGCTTCATAAATGAAGAACCATGGCAACGGTTGTTAACAGAATATTACTGTAGTTTTTTTTTTCCTTGGTGCGGTTTGCTTGTTTCTGGCTATTTCTCGTCGGTGTGTCGTGGGTGGTCCAAGACTACAGTAATCTTGAATAAACCGCTTAAATGTAATTACACCTATCTCTAACAATACATAATTGGAAATGGTATGATCACACATCTTAAACCCCTACCATTCACTTCGATTTCACTCCCTGAAAAAACTTAAAAAATCATTGGAAGATTCCACGGAACAAAAAGCAAAAGAAAATCCATGCGTACAAAGGATTTACAATAATTATATTAATACATGGTTTGGAGAAAAGATAATACTAATAATAAAAGAATAATGATAATAATAATATTAAGATTATGAACAATAATATAAGGAAAGAGAAAACAAGAAAAAATGAAAAAAAACTAAAATAAAATATGAAATATAATAATAATAAAATATAAAGTAAGAAATAATAAAAACTTGCGCTTTCTTGGATACTCAATATCGTCGTAACGGCAATCCAAAAATGAACCCAACTGGTCACAAATCACTGTCCTTGTTGTTTTATTTTGTTTTTTATTCCGGTACCGTTGCTCGTGCACCCCAGAATCAAAATTTATTACTCAATACTGACCATTGATGTTTAATAATGGCACTAACCAAATAATGGCAAAACCAAATGCATTCACAAAAAAAAACGAATTATCAATTATGGTGTTATTGATAAGATGGTGATTGATGCAATTTATAATTTAACAAACAAAAATGTTTTATTGTTTTGGTCGTTGGTTTTATGTTATCTTTTATTATTTTTATTTTTTTCACTGAACTGTCTTTAAAGCAATATGATCAATTTCACCAACACACAGGTTGACAACAGCAAAACAAATTATACAGGATTTTTATGAACTGGGCTTTTATTAATAAAAAAAAACATAACATTTAAAATAATTGTTTTTATTTATGTTAATTCCACATATTAATGATAATGATTAAGTTTAATTCATTTAATAATTTAAATATAGATTATTATATTTATTGTTCGAAATTTTAAATTTTATAACTAATACACATATTATTTCTCATGGATTTTTAATAGCTTTTGTTCTATGTCGCACGACCGTTAACCGTCTTTATTAGATGAACGGGCACAGTTTTCAACATCCGACTTTACGCGGGAAAAAAAACAGAATTGCAGTTTATTATTTCTTTATTATTATTTCGTTTCTTTTTTTTTATTGATAATGTAATGAATACGCTGTTTAGATATAGTATATTGAAGTACGCTAAGTACGCTATGAATTACTGTTTTTTCTTTATTGACTAAGACACTATATGGTTTAAAGACTTCATTTAAGAAACACTATCACTATTTATTGTTCATGACTTTTAGTTTTACTTAATATTTTATATAAATTTTTATTTGTTAATTGTATTACAATGTACAATCTCACAACAAAATAAAAAAAATTTAATATCGAACTGCACTTATCCAAAAATTTAAATCAACTGTCACGTACCAATTTATTTCTTCTTTTTTTACCATGATCAGAAGCGGGGAAAAATTCGTATAACGAACAAACCAAGCCAGGTAAGGTCAACTTAATGCGACGTTCACAACGGATAACGATAATTTCTAAAGGCTAACCAACACGAAAAAAAACTTGTGACCAACAAGGTGCGTCACACCATTCGGATTCAATTTGAAAAGCATAATCTCGAAAACTAAAACTTCAATAAGTTTAAAATAAAGAGCCTTAAAACCAATAAAAATTGTTTAATATTTAAATATTGGCTCAATAATATACATATGTTGTCACTAGGTAATTTGTTTTAAGTCAATTTTTTACTTTTTATTTATTTTTAATTATCTAAATAGTTATTTTACATTATCTTCAACTGGACAACAGGGTAAAAATTGAAAATCACGAAAATTCCAATATCTGAAACAAATAATTAAAAAGAGTTTGTACAGATGTTTTTAATAAATAATTTAATATTAATTTTATTCAGTAGCACATATTCATTTATTGCTTTCACGCCAAAATATTAAATTTACCTTAATAATTTTAAGAAAACTTATAAATACATAAAATCACAGCAGTAATTCATTGTGTGACACACTAATTTAAATTAATTTTAATAAAAAAAAAATAATCAATTCTATAAAAATAAATAATCAAATAAAAATGTATAAAATAAATTACTTAATTTTAATTAATTATATTAGTTGTCGAAATGAGATTTACCATTTGTTCCATATATTCTTTATTAATTAGTTTTGTGCTAAAACTCGTCAGTTCCTCCACGGTCATCATTGGTAGTTTTGGAAGCGGAAAAGATTTATTTTTTAAAATTTTAGTATCAGTTTTCCGAGCAGCAAGCAATAAATTTTCCATACATTCTTTTGTGATATTTTGGTTATGAATTATTAGTTGTTGATTTTTTAGAATCTCATTTTGATTTTTTTGTAGTATTCTTAAATCTTCATGAATTTTCCCAATTTGTCCAATAATGTCAGCTGATTGATTATTATCTTTCATGAAGCAATTGCTCCTTAACAAAGGAATAGCATATTGTTCAGTTGTATTACTATCCTCTGGAACTAAATCAATATTTTGAGTAACATTAATTAATGATAGTGGCTGTAACACTGTGTGTATTTGTAATGATGGATGCTCCAAATTATCATCTTGGAGTTTTTCTATGGGGTTGTTTAAAATTATTATATTTGATAAAACCTCATTATTATTTATATTGGTATTTTTTAGTAACGGTTGTATTGGAATTAGTGATGGCATTTCAGTTGCAATTTGTTCAGTTGGTTCAGGATTATAACATTTTTTAGAAATTTTTGGCATAGAAAACTCAAATTCATCATCATATGGAGTGAAAGTAAAATGTGATCTTTTGCGAGAATTAGAACTTTCATTTTCCGAGTTTGAATAAATTTCAAAATGTTTTTCAGTTTTTTTGCTTCGCTAAATGAAGTTATGTTTCGTTTTAAAAATAATTAATAAAAAATTAAAAAATATTGAGCTAAAAACAAATATTGGCTTTATTATAATAAAAACGCTCAAAGTGGTGAAAATAAATTTAAATAATTTCGACTTGTTCATAAAAATGCTTAACATAATATAGAATGTATTGCCAAATGTGCATTTTTAAAAAACAAAAAAAAAAATCGAACCCACTCATCGTTCTGCGGGAAATATTTAAAAAAATTTACATGAAATATAAAAAATTATAAAGATACTCGTGTGTAGATAATAGATCATACTCGTACATTTGATAAGAAAAAAAAAAATTAATTGTTCAAAAATGTAGTCAAAAGAAATAAATATGTCGGATTGATTAATGAAAATAAACTAAAATATAAAGCATTGATTGATTATTGGATGGGACATTTTTATTACGCTAGATAATTCATTTTTATGTACGAAGTAGTTTTTCCTAAACGAAAAATAATTAACTATTCATTTCTATTTTAAAAGACTGTACCAAAAAATACGAAAATTCCAAATAAATTAAATCCCTAAAAATATTCTCATGAGAATTTACAAAGTATAACCTCAGAATATATAATTATTACATTGTTTGTGGTATAACACAGCAAAGCCATAGCACAGAAGAAAGAATAACCAGAATAGACATTGCGTGGATCAAATTTTTTTTTCATCTTACCTTCTTTTTTGGACATTGAAGTATAATTATTTTCGAATATTATGAATTTTTTGAATATTTAATACAAATTATGCTGTCAAAACAAAACTTGTCATATAATTTCACTAACTATACTGTTAAGGATTCTCAATTTTTATTATTTCAAATAAAAACCAGTAAACCAAAGAATACATAACCCGACTTTCTCTTACCTTCGGCAAATCAAGGTCAAAAAAATGAGTCCAAATTTTTCCATACAAAAACAGCGTTATGACTGTTCTGGTTAATCTTTCTTCTGTGGCCATAGCTTCAGGGCAAGTTAAACGAAAATTTCGTTAAAACATTTTTTTGATTGTTTTGATTTAATTATTAAATGTTTTTAATAGAAATTATTACCGAATAATGTTACACAAACAATTTTATCGGATTAATTTAGAAAATAACCGAAATGTTTAATGACCAAATCATCAAATAGCACATTGAAATATACAATTATGTATTTTTGAATGAAAATATTTATTTGGTTGTAAATGTTAGTTACTAAAGTAAGTGGTCCACCACCATTGTTCGGTAATTTTTATTCAAAATATTTAATAACTTAATCAAAACCATCAAAAAAATATTTTAACGAAATTTTCGTATCTCTTGCCATGTAGCCATGCCTTAACTCTTAAAATGTAAAGTAAACGGTTAAATTGCACATTTTCTTAAAGATGTCTTTATACAAAAATTTAAAGTTTAACACTATAACTATATTACTACAGCTTTATAATTTTGTTACAAAATTGTTGTTTTAATTTAAATATTTTATATAAAATACGTATTTTTATTTTGATTATTCACGCTTTTCACAACACACTTCAAAGAAATCACTTTCCCAAATGATTTAATATATTACCGTTTTACCTTTACATATTTCGTTTCCGATTATAAAAAACAACGAGGAGAATTCGAGGACTGTAAAATAACCGTCCGATGGAAATTATTTGTCTTTATCCAATTTTAAATAAATTGTGTTTAGTGTCGGTAAAGATCGTGTCATTGTCGGTATGGATTCGTACCATCGACCATTTATATTCAAGTCGTTTTACATTCATCTGATCATAATTCTAATCGTATGACCGTCAAATGACGGTTATATTTGTCATTACCAAAATTCAATCAATTAGTTTAGTGTCGTGTAAAGATCGTGGTACACGAGAGTGTCTTTGCACAATCGTACTTTTTCATTCATATTCGTATGATTTCACCTTAAATCGTTTGATCGCTAAATGACGGTTATATGGCATTACTAAGTTAAAATTGATTTTTATTTTGCATCGTGTACGGATCGCAGTACATTCGTAACGTTTTAATCAAGTCGGTAAACTTTCGGGTGATAATATCTTAAACATTAAAATTTTTGTTGTAATTTTGGACCGACCATTTACACACCTGTAACCGAGCGGTTAGAAATTGTTTTTCGGGTAATAATAATATATACCTGCAATGGAATGTTTATATACCCGACACATGCACGGCTTTTCCGTGTTTAATAAAAAAATAATCGTAAAATGCCAATTGTCTCGATTACCCTATGCCGAGCAACGTACCTGCATAGCGAATGCGACCAAACAAGACGAAAATATATAAGGATCAGCAATAACTGACTCGTTTTTATGGTGTGGAGAATGCGGAATCGTGAAACAAATGATGGGGGAATTTATATTGCGAAAGAGGTGTAACATAAAAATTAGTTCTTAGCTCACCTGATCTTTCTCGTGAAACCCGATCCAATATCGTTTGTTGGGCTACCTAGCCGCTTAGCTGACCAATGTATGAGCGGACTTCTGGCTCGTTCTCCCGTCTTTCTCCTGCAACGTGGCTTTCGCTTCTTCTGTGAGCGCCTTAGCCAGGAATAATTGTTCACGCTTCTTGCGCGTGCTTTTACCGTCGGGGCGAGGTGATACTTAGCTCGCCGGAACGATGCAATCGGCCTTCGGATTAACGGGAATCCGATCGCTTATGGCGTACGGTGGGTTACCGCTTTGCCTGATACGTGCTTGGTTGGCACACCGATTATTATGCCGTACCAAAATCACGTCGAGGTCACCAGTTTATAGGCCCCTTGTGAGTACTCCGGTTCAGTGATGTCGTTTTGGAAATTTTAGAAAAGTAATTTTTAAATTTTCATGGGAATATTTCGAGGCAAAAGGAAGTAAGTACAACATACAAACATTGTAGATAGTTTCCAGTATTTTGTATTTTAAAAAAATGGGAAGGGCAGTAGTACGAGTGAACTGAAAGTTGGAAAATACTCCGATAGTAGTACTTTCGACAACACTGCTCCGGTTGCTGTGGAGCCTATAAATATTGTTTTGGGTAGGGCTAATCCACTGATCGGCCACTACCAGCTTCGTTCCGTATTCCCTACGGTTGTAAGGGAATACTGTTCACTTTTACCGTCGGCTGTGGAAAAGTAACAGACCGACGGCACAAACTTATCGTTATTATTTATTTTTATTATGTGATACATTATTTATTTAGAAATTATATGAATAAGGGCATCGACTAGTATACCATAAACGGCTAATGGCCGTATCGAATATAATTTAAATATGGTATTTTTAGTACAAGTAACTAACTTTTATATTCACCTTTTTCCTTACACCCCAAACACATTGACGGAGCGAACAGCGGCGCTAAATTAGAATACATACATACATCTATTTCCATAAGAACGAACACATAGAGCGGCGTCAAACTAGCAGTTTGTTTTTGTATTTTTTGAGGTGATGAATGACATTTATATTTATTGTTGTTGGTTTTAAATTAAATGCTTGGAAACCTCTAATTTTAGTTGAATATAACATCCAAATGGGCATATGAGAAAGACAATTGTAAAATAAATCTCGAAGACTAAGACCCTTTCCGAAGGTTATACTTATTTAGGCACGGATTGGTTTTAGCTGTCTCACTTGACAGGCGACGGTGGCAAATTTTGGAAAAGGAAGATTTAATTTGTTTTTAATTAAATAAACAGCGATTTTTAGTTATTAATATTTCCACACCAAGAAATAAATGGCGCCACTTTGACTGAGACAGCTAAAACCAATGCTAGCCAAAATCTTAAACGAAAACCAAAATTCTGTTAATTTCATTGCATACATATTGTGATATTATGTAGTAATTAAGTTTTATAAAAAATTTAATTAAAAACATTCCCATTTTATAGTTACAAAAAAGTCAAAATAAAAAATAAGTATGTGAAATCAATTCGGATGAGTTTACCTACTTATTTAAGATGGCGGCAAATAAGTATGTCTAAATAAATAAGTATAACTTTCGGAAAGGGCCTAAAATCACAAAGACGAAGAGAAGTGAAGTCAAGCGTAAGGCGCCGCTTTTGTGTTTGGGGTATAAAAAACGAAATAAAAATATTTACTTTCTCTTTTATACTCACGAAAAAAACAAGGTTAGAACCAGCAACGTGTGTTCTTCGCACAAATTTAATTCACATGCATGTTGAGAAGTTTCCTACTGGGAAGTGTACATTTCACACCTCGTGTGGATGCGGCTCATGACATTACGAGTTCTCGTAATTGCGACTTGTTTTACTTGTACACCTTTTCAAGCACGACAGACCACTCGCAATGAAGAAAATTTGTCAACATATTTCGAGTTCTCGAAACTCGTAATATCAGATACATAATCGCACCCCTGAAGTGGATCAGATCAAACGTCAAGAAGTGCGGCTATAATTTCAACATTTGATTCCGTTGTAAAACAATATCATCCACATATTTATAAATGAATGACGTGACGGTTGTGGTAGTTTTTCATTAAACAATTTTTCCCCAACCCAAATCTGCTAATATTGGTACAAAGGGTTTCTTAAAGTAGCCTATATTTTAGTCGTTAATTAATAAAAATATTAAAAAAGACTATTGTAAATAATAATTTAAATCATTTCATTTGCAATATTTTCATTTTCACTTTATTTAAATTCCCCGTTTGACTGGTTTCGGTGAGAACATAATCTTGATTGGTTTACACAATTCAATCTCAGGTCCTAGTTTCACCGCCAAACATATTGTTACCTCAACTTGTGCTGCCTCTGTCCATATGCCATGCGACAGTAAAACTGTGGTTCGCAATTTCCAATTACAATGCTCCTCACCCTCGGCGGTAATAATTCGTTTCATATCCTTAAGTCTGGGTACCACAAAGTAGATATTTTGATCTGGGTATTTAAGACGTAATCTCAAATCTTTCTTTTGGAATTCTTGTAGATTTTCGAGTTGTGCGATCAGCGGAACCGAAGCAATCAGACCGGCAGTAACTTTTACAACATTTTCAGATAGATTAGCTGAGGATGGTTCTATAATTTCAACGGTACACATTTTGATCTGTAACAAGATTACAAAAAATAAAAATGCGGCAGTTCTACAATCAATCTAAAATTCCACTTACATTCGTGTTAATCTTCGGCAAAAGAAGCGGCAGAGGTTTCTGTAAAAAAGGTAAGATCTCACGATAAACGCGACCAGGTTTAGGATCATTAATTGATGCAAGCTGGTTTAAAATCGATACGGTAAGCTCATCTGGCACCATACTGGGATTATCCTGAAGGAAGTTGCTCAAATCCGAAGCGATGTGAAGAAGTAACTGACATGGAGCCAATGCACTCTGTGATCGATCTTTTACAATGAGCACGATATGCAAAGCACTGGCGCGAAAGCATACTTGCTTCACCAACAACCAATCGTCTAGAGTAAACCCGGAAAATAGGTTCTGCAATTTAAGGCATTTTTTTAACAGTCGGCTTTGACATTCCCGCGATGGTATTATCTGCTGATTATTAGATATACCGGCTTGTAGCAACTCGATCGACAGTTGTGCACCCAAAAATGTCGCCGTAAAATTTGCTGTGCCCGTTAATGAAGGATCTATAGCTGCTAAACGATCTAAATTATCTTGTGCCGCAGTCAATAGGGCCTGTCGAGCACGAGTCGCTGAATAAGCCGCTTCAATATTTTGCAGTAAAGTCTCCAAAAATTGAAGGCTTCCAGTAGTTTCGTTTAATTTTAAATCAATATCTGGTTGTCCTTGTAAAGGCAAATGTGGAACTAAATTCGGCATTGTATCTCGTAAATACCCGTAATGTTTGACCGTTGTTTCGGGGAACAAAGATAGCATGGCCGGCATATGTTGGGCGGCATTAAACATTAGAATGAGCACACAAACGTACGAAGGGTCCTCGACATCCTTTTCGGCGCTATCAAAGAATGGATGATCGTGAAGAAGATGTGGTGTTAACGATGCACATAATTCAGCGTGTTTTTGTCCTACTTTTTGAAGGCACCCGTAAGCGGACAATTTATCTTCCGGATATTTTGAAAGAACATCGAGAACTTTTTGTACAACCATGGTAAGACAATTTTGGGTTGATACACGACAAGCTCCCAGCATTATATGAAGCCCCTCGCGAATTTCAACTGCATAGTCCTCTAGCGCTGATAACATAGTTTCAAGCTGATCTTCCCGCAGTATAATGTGCTTTGAAATTGCGGTTAAGCTATATATTGAACGCAGGCGAACACTTTCAATTTCATCATTGAACATGTCAACCAAAAAATCTAATGACGCTATGGCAAACTGGGAGTTTATCAGTGCAAGACGGCACATTGAGTCGACAGATGCGGTGCGAACTTCCAAAAATTCATCTTCTAATCCATGTACTAGAGCACCACAGGCTCCTGACGCCATTAGCGACACCGATTCGGCTGGAACTTCACCTTTCGGCGCATCATCTGCCCATTTTTTTCCAGTCGACCACTCTCCACTCGTAAAATTCTGCATCGAACGTTCATGTAGGCTTTTCTTACGCCTCAAATCGCTCATTAATTTTTTGTCGAGCGTTTGATGTAAAAATTCCGAACTAACTTTTGTCATCCCGCCCAATAGCTCAGCCGCTTGAGTGCGTACTTGCATCGAGAGATCACATAGCGTAGCACAAACTTTACTGAAAGCAGCATCGACTAGACGCAACTCTAAATCTGAATCAGAATTTTGAATAATTTCATCCGGATGTAGATTTCCCAGCTCGAAGATTAGTTGCAATGCCTCTCGTCTTACACATTCGTAATCGTCTTGAAGAGCTTTTGTGGCTCTTGGAAATAGTGATGAAGGAAGCGCAACACCTCGTTCGCCGAGTAGAAGTATCGAAGAAAATGCTTGTGCTCTTACTCGGGCATCTTGTGAATCGGTATACTGTCCAACAAGATCTAAAATTTTCTTTCCCATTTCGGGAGTTTGGGTCAGTGATCCCAACAGAAGAATTACCTGCTTTTGTACTATATGGCTGGAGGAAACCAGAAGTGATTGTCCGTACTGAATAATTTTATTTACAATCGGTATCGCGGTTTGTGTTTTACCCATTTTGAGCAGTACCAATATTGCTTGTGATATGACTTTGGCTGATTTTTCATTCTTGATCAATAAGATTAAGTCATCAATTAAGTATCCTACATCCAGGTTTGGATCACTGGAAAAATTGCCATATATCGTTAAAAGTTTTACTCGGACTGCAGACTCGGTTTCCTTTTTGTAATGATCATTCAGTTTCTTGAATATTTCGCTCATATCGGCTTCATTGAGTGCCAGAAAATCTGAGATTTGGATGAGGCACTCCAAAGCATCATTTGAATTTTGACAATTTTCCAGATCGAGTATGGCTTTATTTAGAACATTGACTGATTGTGGATCGACACGTTTGGTAATACGGATTTTTTTTATTTGCCGGGGCTCCTAAAATAAATATAAATGAACAATCATAAGGAAAACACCACGACTTAACCTCAGAATGTATACTTGGACGATTGATGTGATAACCTCACTGTAAGATCTTTTCTGAGCTAAAGACATTGTTCGAAGTTCAATTTCTGATTAAATTACTTTATTAAACTACCATTAATGATTAAAACTTTCGGATTGTTAAAAAATGGTAAGACGATTGACAAACAAAATAAAAACAACTTAAACGTCAATACGGTTTGCCATAAATATTTGCAGACTTATACCCCAAACACATAAGCGGCGCTCTACGCTTGACTTCGCTTCTCTTCGTCTTTATGATTTTAGTCTTCGAGATTTTTTTTACAATTGTCTTTCTCATATGCCCATTTGGACGTTATATTCAACTAAAATTAGAGGTTTCCAAGTATTTACTTTAGAAACAACAACAATAAATATAAATTTCATTCATCACCTCAAAAAATACAAAAACAAACTGCTAGTTTGACGCCGCTCTATGTGTTCTTATGGAAATACACGTATTCTAATTTAACGCCGCTGTTCGCTCCGTCAACGTGTTTGGGGTATTACTTTGGTAAAAATTATTCCTATTCGGATAGAAATGAAATTTTGCCCAAAGTAATACCACAGAATACAACCAGAAGAGACATAACGATGTTTTTGTATGGAAAAATTTGGACTCATTTTTTTGATCTTGATTTGCCAAAGGTAAGTGAAAGTTAGGTTATATATTCTTTGGTTTACTGGGGTGCTATTCTTGAACCATTACGAAAATTTTCGTATTGCGAATTAGTGTAAAAGTATTACAAAAACTAGGATTTTTTTAATTCTTTTACACTAAGGCTGTGTTCCAATTGGTTAAAAAGTTTATATTTTAACTGTGGTAAGAAATATTTAACTTACCTCATCTTTTAACCGATTTGCTGTTCCAAATGCAACTAGCTAAAAAGTTAAAATTTTGACGTTTAGTTTTATTTATTTTTGTGAGTTTTGTGAAGTAAACATAATTTAATTTTAAAATGAATAATAATATCGTTAAATATATACCGATAATAATTCAGTTGTACGTTTTATACAAGCAATTATTGAATTTAATTGCAAAATATTACAGTACAGTAAAATTTGTAAAGGTAATCTAGAGCAGATTTCACTTAAAATAGACTACGAGCCCGCTGAAAATTTTTCAGAAGAATTTTACATGAACTCGCACTATACATAAATAAACAAAAGATAACAAATTTTAACTGGTCGCCGACCACATAAAATATTTGTGGTGAATAAAATGTCAAAAATTTAACTTTTTAACTTTTTATGCGATATTTTTTTCGTTTGGAACACAGACTTATGTCAAATTCTTTCGGGTTACTCGAAATAAAGTAACTTTTTTATCTCCTAAAGAATATGAAAATATTTTTGTAGTTGTGTTGGTGTAAAAAGAGCAAAATAAAGTGAGGTTATGTTTATCTGTCAGTCAGATCAGTAAAACTTTTTTTATTTTGATAACAAAAAGATGGAACCAATTAATTTTAGCGCATTAATATTCAATAAACAACAAATGAAATATCAAAATGGAGTTTTATTTTTGTTTCCAATTCACTTTGACATTTCACATTTCTATGTATTTGTAAAGAGTAAAGCAAATCTATGAAAAAATCTAGAGTAAAGCAAAATGCTCTAGAGCAAAAAATAAAGTGCTTTATTTTCCCAGAAAGAATTTGTAATGTCAAATTGTTACCCTTCGAGTAAAATTTTTTACCCTCAGGGTGTTTTTTTTTCCGAAAGAATTTAACATTACTCGCAATACGAAAATTTTCGTAATGGCTCAAGAATAGCACCCCTTGACCCCAGTCTATTATGCAAAAAAGGCGAGAAGCGAGTTTTCGTTTAATTTCTCGCCTTTCAATTTTGTCCGACAGTTTTTTTTCGATTTTGCACAAATAGACAAAATTAAAGGCGAGAAAATTGAGCAACATTAATTTAGTTGTCAAAAATACATTTTATTGACAAGTTTGTTTAGATTTGTGTCGTTGATACAAATGAATTTGTAAAAAATCATGCTATTTAAAATACATAAATAATTAATTTTATGTAATAAATGATGGCATGTACATTTTCCTATATGGGGAATTTCTTCCATCTGCCTATACCCATTCAGAAATATTGCTTTAGTAAAAAAAAAAAAAAAAAAAAATTTTGACAGATGTCTTTTTTTGACATGTGGAAAATGGATGTGGAATTCGAGAATAGGGCCCCTGGCGCCAGAAGACTAGCTTCTACATCCATTTTCCACATGTGGACATCTGTCGAAATCCATAAAAATTGAATTTTTTCGGTACCAAGGGAATATTTCCGAATGGGTATAAACCCCTGGGGCCCTATTCTTGAATTCTACATCCATTTTCCACAAAATAATTATACCTCAATGTCCCAAAAAGAAGGTAAGATGAAAAAAAATTTGGTCCACGCAATGTCTATTGTGGTTAATCTTTCTTCTGTGGTAATACCCCAAATAGATTGACGACGCGAACAGCGGCGCTAAAGTCGACTGCACGGGCGAGATTATTTCTGAGGTTATTTTTATCCCAACATTTTCCATTCAATGAAATCACTGTATTGATAAAAAAAAAAAAATCCCTTCTAGATATCCCCTCAGTGCGAGTTTACGACCATTTTCTGAAGAAAAATTTTCAGCACATTCAATATATTTTAAATGGAAAACAAAAGAATTATGTTCGGAAGGGGAAATTTGTTTACAAAATATACTACGTCGATTGGTTGCCTGTTGAAAATTTTTCTTCAGAAAATGGTCGTAAACTCGCACTCAGAAGTTAAAATTTATTGAAAAATAATCTTCTCGTGCAGCGAGCTTAAATTAGAAAACACCCGCTAAACAAAACGATTCGTTTACGATACGAAAATGATGTTTGTTGTGCATGGATTTTCATAAGAGCGAACGGATAGAGCGGCGACAAACTAGCAGATAGGTAAAAATTATTTTTCGACAAATTTTCAACAATTTTTTGTGAAAAATTTGTCGACATTTGTGTGTGATAAAAAGGACAAACGTTTTTGTCATAAATTGGTCGGACCGCATGGTGATCACATATTTTGGTTACTCGGGGAGTTTCTATTTTTTGAAGCGAGGAATGACATTTATATTTATTGTTGTTGTTTTTATAGTAAATGCTTGGAAATTTCTAATTTTAACTGAAATTTACATCCAAATGATTTATTGTCAAAACCCAAACAATATTTTTCATAAAAGTAAATGACAAATTAGCGGCATCTATGTGGTTGCAAAAAATCTTAAAGACGAAGAGAAGAGAAGCGAAGCCAGGCGTAGAGTGCCGCTTATCTGTTTGGGGTATACAAGCAAGAATAATTTTTTTTTTACTTTGAACAGTTTGCACCAAGTTCTAAAAATATAATTTATTTTTTAGGATTTTAACAAATTAAAAATAGTGATAACAAATTATTGAATAAAGTATAATAATTGGAACAAGTATTGACGATTGGAACATCACAGATTCCAGCTAGCGGAAATTTTTTAAACTGAGCTAGCTGATAATTTGACGTTCGAAATTGTTGTAAATAATTCCAATTTTGAACTGTAAACACAATTTTTACTTACCAAAAATTTGGAAAATTTGGATTAGCAAAATTTTCTTTCGTCGCATTTATGAGAAATGTCATTTTGCCAGTTGCCTCATTTTAATTTTTTCCTCGAGAGGCGCTTTCTCTACTTTTACAATCGTCAATTGACGATTGGAGCATCACTGATTCCACCTAGTGGAAAATTTTTAAATTGAGGTAGCTGCTAATTTGACGTTCGAAATTGTTGTAAAGAATTCCAATTTTGTACTGTAAAGACAATTTTTACTTACCAGATTGCTAATAATTGTAAATAATTCATATTTTGGATTATAAAAACAATTTTTAACTACCGGATTGCAAAATTTCCTTCGTCGCATTTATGAGAAATGCCATTTTGGCAGTTGCCTCATTTGAACTTTTTTCCTCGAGAGGCGCTTTCTCTACTTTTACAATCGTCAATAGATATTTTACGTCAAAGGACGTGTCCGATTTCTGTGCGAAATAATTTTTTTGTGATAAATTAATGTTAAACTGTACGCAACCAAATTATCACAGCACCGGTGTGTTATAATTTTGACATGTCCGTAATAATTCTTGTTTCTGTGCCGGTGAAGTAAAATAAGTTTCATATAAATAGTTTTATTTTATTTATATAATATAATAAGTTCCAGCATTTTCTAGTGTCCAGCATTTTGTGAACAACATCACAAACTGTGGATCTTGACATGTTCATTGCTGCACCTACAATTCTATAACTAGTCCCACTTGCCAGCCACGGCAGAAATATCATTAGTTTTATTTCCGGTCCCCAACCATGCTTTTTATTGAGCAAGAATTTGCTAATATCGATGAAAGTGTTAGACGATATCCTTAAACGCATTCTCGTCACATGATCATTATAACTAAGTATTGAATTAACAATACTGTTTGTTGAGGGAATTGTGTACATTATTGGTCGCTGCAAAGAATGAATTTTGTTAATACTTATTTATGTAAATGGAACAAGTATAGATATTTTACGTCAAAGAAACGACATTGGCGCCAAATTGAATACAGCGGAAATGATGGCGAAACTATGCAAAATGGTTTGAGTAGTTGCTAAATTTTGACACAACTTGTACTAAAATGGTTTGTTTCTTTGGTTTAGACATTTTTGAGACTTTGCTAATTAGTGCCACCTATTATATAATATTAGCAGTAATTTTTGGAAATTTTGACGTAACTTTTCGTGGACATAAATACATAATTAAAGAAAATGATAATTTCATAATTTTTCCTGAAAAATAGATCAAAAATAAAACAATAAATAATGCTCATTCCATTTTTTGATTGATATCCAGTTGATTGCTATCCAATGAGATGTGTCCAGTTGATTGATATCCAGTGAGATGTATCCAGTTGATTGATATCCAGTGATATGTATCTAGTTAAGCGCTATTTTGGATAATCTCATTTCATTTTGTTATTGACATCCAGTGATATATACAGTGTAAGCGCTTATTTTTTAATTTTTAAATTGATATCCAGTGAGATATTTCCAGTTTAAGCGCATATTTTGGAAAATGCGCATTTCATTTTTTTAATATATCCAGTTTAAGCGCTTATTTTGGAAAATGCGCATTTCATTTTTTTAATCCAGTGATACATTTCATTATTTTTCCTGGAAAATGAAATCAAAATAAATATCTGGAAAATGGAAATTTCGTTTAAGCGCATATTTTGGAAAATGCGCATTTCATTTTTTTAATATATCCAGTTTAAGCGCTTATTTTGGAAAATGCGCATTTCATTTTTTTAATCCAGTGATACATTTCATTATTTTTCCTGGAAAATAAAATAAAAATAAAACAAAATAAATATCTGGAAAATGGAGATTTCTTATTTTTCCCTAAAAATAAAATAAAAAATGTTGCATTATTATTTTGGTACTAATTTTCATACAAAAATTTACAAAAAATGTTTATAAGATGGATGACTCGTCATATTTGGTACTAATTTTGGTACTAATTTTTCATATTTGGTACTAATTTTGTAGTTTGGAAAACAAACAATTTTACAAAATAGCGTTTTTTTATTTATTATTCTTAGTTCATAAAAATTCTAATCTAAAAAAAAAGGCGTATTTAGTTTAAAAAAAAATCTGCTTTTAAAAAATTGGCGCTGAAATTCATTTGGCGTCAAATAACTATACCGTAGCCGGTCACGCAAAGTTCCGTGTTCTTCTCATTAAACACATGTAACCCGAAATTAATAGAAATAATACCATATTTGGATAAAATTCTGCCTCTATCATTTTTATAAATACACTTTTAAATAATTCTCTACGTATAATTTGTCGTTTGTTGTATTTCCAAATGTCAATTTTATTATATCAAAATTATTTCAGTATTCGGACAGCAAATGAACTTATTTCAAATATGGAAGAGAAAATTATCTCTCTATAGATGTAATCTATATGTATATGTATCTCTCTATAGATATAAATTTGACATTATAATGTCAAATTTATCACAAAAAAAAATATTTCGCACAGAAATCGGACACGTCCAAAGAAACGGCATTGGCGCCAAATTGAATACAGCGGAAATGATGGGAAACTATGCAAAATGGTTTGAGTAGTTGCTAAATTTGGACCAGAAATTATGGGAATATATTCCTATTCCTATACTCTCTGTTTGGACACAACTTGTACTAAAATGGTTCAAGTTTACATAATGTATTCTTTGGTTTAGAAATTTTTGAGTCTTTGCTAATTAATAATATTAGGACTAATTTTTGGAAATTTTGACGTAACTTTTCTTGGACATTGCATATACATAATTAAAGAAAATGATAATTTCATAATTTTTCCTAAAAAATAAAACAGAATAAATAATGCTCATTCCATTTTTTTATTGATATCCAGTGATATATAAAGTGTAAGCGCTTATTTTGGAAAATCTCATTTCATTTTGTCAATCACTGTGTTCCATTGGAAACACTTTGTTACCGCCAAGTACTAGTGAATAGATGTTCAATGGAACGCAAATTTTTGTGACAGTAGTAAAACATAACCTCAATTTAATTAAAACTGCTAGATTTTAATGAAAAATACGTTGATCTATTATAAGTTGATTTTTCGGCATTTTTTATAGACAAATATATTAATTGTTATCTATTAATAATAATAAGTAATAAAACATTAAACAATAAAATAATTTAAATATTTTTACGAATTAACAGTTGCGCGTCGCGTCACAAACATAAACAAATTTTTTTTGTTTTTAACCCTAATCGAACCAACATATTTTCTTTATGTCAGTAAATTCAAATTCTAATTAATTAATTTACGAAAATTTTTGCAGATAATGAGTAGATGTCAAGTACGTTGAATGGAAATTTTTCAAAATAAAATACATACAAGTTTATAACTAAATTAACATTATTTTGAAAATCTATGCATTTATCAAACGACCCAAAAAGGCACACCTTGGTTGAATTAGGGTTAAAAAATGACGTTTCACACAACCAAAATTGGTATAGAGCCATCTATTAGAATTTTTAAAACTAAAATCCCTCTTTCGTTAATTATATGCGTAACTACTTCTAACAACTACACCATCATTTGAGCATGAGTAGTTGCGAATAGATATAAGCACTTGTGAGTAGTTTGCTATCGCCAATGGAACACGCTTATTGACATCCAGTGATATATAGTATACAGTGTAAGCGCTCATTTTTTAATTTTTTGATTGATTTCCAGTTTAAGCGCTTATTTTGGAAAATGCTCATTTCATTTTTTTAATCCAGTGATACATTTCATTAGTTTTCCTGGAAAATAAAATAAAAATAAAACAAAATAAATATCTGGAAAATGGAGATTTCTTGTTTTTCCCTAAAAATAAAATAAAAAATGTTGCATTATTATTTTGGTACTAATTTTCATACAAAAATTACATAAAATGTTTATAAAGCCTGAATTCCACTGTGAATAATTGACTGAACTGACTTCAAGTCGAAAGAAGACAACAAAAAAAAAAATCCATTGGAGTGACAAAGATAAAGCATGTTTTTTTTATTTTTTTTTATAGCACAAATATCTTGATAAATTTTGACAGCGGCAGCAAAAAATAAAAATAAAATAAATAAATTTTTGGTTATCACTTGGAGTTTTAATTTGGCTTTTTCACCGCCAATAAATTATTTAAAAAAAAACCATCACTTTATTAAAATGCCAATAATAGTATTTAGCGATATTATCACAATTGATCACAATTCATCACAATTTAACTGTACACAAACTTTATATTTTTTTATTATCACAGCTATTTTAGAAGCAACCGCCAAAAAAAATTATGACACTTTCCATAAAAATAACAAACTTTTAATTAACTTAGTGTGCGGAAAAAAATTTGCGTTCGTACACAAAATTTGTGTGCGTATATTAGTTGGATAACCATAAAATGACTTCGATTTTGATAATTTTTGACCATAATTATGGCGATCCACTAATACAAACACACATTTGATGTAAGTAAAATCTTGACTGACTTCGTTTTGTGTTTCTTTCACACAACCACCGATTTTATATTTTTATCTCCCTTTATTTTGACTGACAAACTTTTATTCGCAATGGAATTCAGGTTTTTTTTTTTTTTTTTTTTTTTTTTTTTCGTCCCTGCCCAAAAGCGGCTAGCACTACGACCTAAAAGATCTTTTGTGCTGTTGGGTACTGTTACTCCAGGAGCTTCTCCACCTCTCTAATAAAGGCGAGAATGCTGTTTATAGAGGCCAATTTACATTTCTCCGGGGTCAGATACCTCTCTTCAAAATGAAGCCACCTCCGTGTGCACAGAGCAACACACTCACATAGTATGTGTTCTGCGGTTTCTGTCTCTTCCAAACAGAGTCGGCACTCCGTCTCTGTGGACAGGTTCATTTTGTTCAAATGATATCTCAGATTACAGTGACCTGAGAGAAAACTCACAAGTTTCCTAATATTTCCTTTGCTGAAATTGATCGCCAAATTTTTGTGGTGAAATGGTCTGATCAAAGATTTGGCTTGTCTAAGGCCGGGAATACAGTTCCAATAAGTCAAGCACTGTATTTTTCCCCATTTACTGATTGTGTAGGTTGCAGAAGCCCACGGGATACCACAAAAAGGCTCAGGGCCAATGAGTGTAGTCGACGAGCCTGCCCGTGCAAGTTCGTCGGCTATCTCATTTCCAGTGATGCCCATGTGACCAGGCACCCACCACAACCTTACTTTGTTTTGACAAGAGAGAGATTGTAGCAGTTTATAACAACTTTGAACCGACTTGGAAACCAAGCAGTTAGAAGCCAATGCTTTCAGTGCTGCTTGGCTGTCAGACAAAATGTGGATGGATGCGCCTTTAAGACCTTTGGTCATAATAATAGAGGCGCAGATTTCGATGGCGTGAATTTCGGCTAGAAAAACACTGGGGTAAGTACCCAGTGATTTCGATATTTTGTGATTGGGTCCAAAGACACCAATGCCGACTCCACTATCCATTTTTGATCCATCAGTGTACCAGACTAGGCTGTTAGGTTCCATCTGCGGTAACCCAGTATCCCAGTCTGTTCTATCGGGGATTGTTACCACGAAATTCCTGCCAAAGCAGAGTTCTTTCGGCATAACGTCCGGGACACTAAAGAACATATTCAGGTCTGGAAGTTCATTCAAAATGTCCAGGTGACCCATATGGTCATCATGACTGTATTGATTCGCGAGCTTCAATCTAGCTGCACAGGTAGCAGCTGATTTTTTGACGTGGATATGAAGTGGAGTGAGCCCGATGAGAGCTTCCATTGCCGCCGTAGGGCAGGTGCGCATAGCACCTGTAATTCCGAGACATGCTAGTCTCTGTAATGAGGTCAGCTTGTTCATAATAACTTTTTGCTGTACCTTAGGCCACCAAACTATTGCCCCATATGTTACAATTGGCCTCACTATCATGATGTACATCCAGTAAATCATTTTTGAGTTCAGGCCCCAGGTCCTGCCGAACATACGCCGGCAGGCCCACATGGCCCTGGCCGCGCGTTCGGTAGTTGAAGTAATATGAGAGTTCCAAGTTAGTTTCTTATCTAGGACAACACCCAGATATTTGACTTCATTGGAGTATCCGATATTTATATTATTAAGACTAATTGAACCAAGGTTCAAATTACGTCTTTTGGTGAAGGGCACCAGGACTGTTTTGCTAGGGTTAATCGAAAGGCCCTCCCCAGTGCACCAATTCGAAATAACAAGCAAAGCCTGTTGCATGCTGGCGGACATCGTACGTTCATGCCCTCCAGAGACTATGATAACCAAATCGTCCGCATAACCAATGGCATCGTACCCAAGTAGATGTAAATTATCAAGCAACTCGTCGATCACGAGTGACCACAGCAAAGGGGACAGGACACCGCCCTGCGGACACCCTCTTGCTGCCGTAATCGTGACTGACTCATTACCTAATTTAGATGTAATCTTCCTACTAACCAACATGGAACTAATCCAGTGGTTAGTCGGATCGTCAATACCTCTACGCTTGATTGCCCTAGCAATTGAGTCGTATCCAGTATTGTCAAAAGCTCCCTCAATATCCAGAAATGCACACAGAGCAATTTCTTTCGAGCGATAGGCTGCTTCAATCTTGGTGACAAGTAGATGCAGCGCACCCTCTGTGGATTTGCCTTTCCTATAGGCGAATTGATTTGGATTTAGAGGTCTGGTTGCCGTTAACCAGTCTCTGATATGAAGATCTATAAGTCGTTCCATGGTTTTAAGAATAAACGATGTAAGACTGATAGGTCGAAAGGACTTAGGAAGTTCACATGGCCGATTGCCAGGCTTTGGGATAAAACCACGTTTACTTGACTCCAAGCCTGTGGTATGTGACCCCAATTGAAGCTAGTTCTAAACAAGGCCACCAGAGCAGGGGTAATCAAGTCCAGGCCCCTTTGAAGGAGGGCTGGGAAGATTCCATCCCCTCCTGGAGCCTTGAAAGGCTGAAAAGAGTTAATGGCCCATTTGACTTTATCCGGAGTAAAAAGCTTACCGGATAAACTATTAACCCAACCCATATTTACACCCATGTGTGTACCAGATATGGAGCTAGTGATTGTATTTGTGTCGCAAACAGTGCAGCCCGGAAAGTGCACTTGAAGCAGGGTTTCGAGCGACTCTTTGCGACCTGATGTATAACTACCATCGGATTTCAGAAGAAGCCCAATCCCGTTGGACTGATCTTTAGCTAGAACTTTATGGAGTCGAGCAGCTGTAGGTATATCCTCGATATTTCCACAGTTTTTCCTCCACGTGAGGCGTTTGGAACGCCTTAGTTCTGTGTTGTAACTGGTTAGGGCTTGCCTATATTCATTCCACTCATTGGAATGCTTTGCCCTATTAAATAATTTCCTAACCTTCTTACGAAGTTTAGCCAGCTGTTCGTTCCACCATGGAACTTTGCGATTAACCACAACGTTACGCACCACACAGCTGCTTTCGTAGGAAGATAGGAGCACGTCATTAAGCAGACCAGCTGCGGTTTCTAGGTCACTAATTGAACTCAAAGATGTTGGCAGCATGTCTGCTTTGATAAATAAAATATCCCTATATGTTTTCCAATTTGTAAAACAAGGGATACGACGCTCTGTTGCCTGTATGATCACTCCCGGTATATCGAACCTGATGTGCATGTGGTCCGACAGAGAAGCTTCGCTTGAAACATGCCAGTTTGCAACAGAGTTGGAAATAAACTGACTTGACAAAGTGAGGTCCAACACCTCTCGCCGAGTCGAGTTTATGAAAGTGGGGTTCGAACCTTTATTTAAAATGTCTATGTGACTACTCATAAGATAATTTAAAAGGGACTCACCTCTGCCATTTGTATCACTGCTGCCCCAAATGATATGGTGTGCATTAGCATCGCAGCCTATGATGAAATGCTTGTTTTTTAGGTTGCAGTAATCCACCAGATCCTGTACAACTACAGGTGGAGCACTAACCGACTCACCAGGGAAGTACGCAGAGGCACATATTGTCTCCTGCATTCCCCTGCTAGTCGGAACCTCCAGGATTACTGCAACCAAATCCTTAGTGGTGAACTCTGGAATTGGAAGAACGTTAATATTAGATGAAACAAATATTGCTGCTCGGGGAACTTCCTCCCTTCGATCGTAAATCAACTTACATGACTTGAGGTGGAGGCCTCTGATTTTTCCTCCATTAACCCAAGGTTCCTGGATAAGGCCAAGGGTTAAGTGTTGTTTCGCGAACCTGTTGCAAAAGGTATCCGAAGCTCCTTTTGCGTGATGCAGATTCGCTTGTAGTACCCTAATAGTACCAGCCATACTGGATGATTAGGGTAAAGGAGCTCTACGCTCCTGGCTGCTTGCCAGCCGTCTGCTTTGCGGGATTTGGCCTGTTTCTGCCACTTTTCCCAGTAACACCCCGAGCGCCCATATGCTTAATTTTCGGGGTGAGTGCTGATTTACTCGATCCCACAGTAGGAGTTGCGGAGAGATCCGTTGATCGTGCTCCCGACGAAGAGGCAGCAGGAACAGAATGCTCGATAGCGCTGCTGTTCCTGGATGCCTCCTCGTCTGTGATTGTGCCTACTACTGGGGCTGGTAAAGTACCCTCCTTACTGGAGCTGACTCCAGTGGTTGGGTTGGTAGAGGGGGAATCCTTCTTGAGAAGGAGTTTTATCCTACCAAAGCGGTATGCGATGTTCCCGTTGGATTCGCGCAGTTTCTTGATGGAAGACTCGCCTATGGCCATAACCAAATGGACGAGTACGCCAGTTGTCGTCCGTTGCAGTATCTTCCATGAGTTGGCCGCGAGACCATCGTTCTGCGCGGCCATGGTAGCGAGAATCTTCTCGCTAGTTAAGCTAAGGCTCTGTGGAAAGAACCCCCTAACGATGTTTGGCCGAGGTAAATCATCCTCTTCCACCAAAGTTATGTTCAGACCAATTTTTTCCCTTAGGCTTACAAAACTGTTCCTCATCCATTCCGCTGTGGAATGATCGGAACATATAAAAAATAGCCAACCTGTTCTCCGGAAACAGCCAAGGAATTGCGGCTTGTGGTTTGAGCCTTGCATCCCAATAATGAGGTCAATGACACACTCCTGTATGTTTGCCATTTGCTCCATACTAAGAGGATTGCCACTGAGATCACCTGGTACGATGCCCAGCTTAACACTGCCTGCTACCTGGCTGAAAGAGGGCTTTACCGGAGAAGGCCCTTCTTTTGCTTTTTTGGCAGGTGGTTTATTTGGTTCCGGAGCAACCTCGAAAGACCTCTCACGCTTACCACCAGACCTCTTGTCTAGGGTAGGAGCAACAGGCCCCGAGGATGCTTTCAGAGGGGTCGCGGACTTAGCAGCAGCTAGAGCCTCTTCTCTAGTTTTGCCTTCCTTGAGCCCCTTTTTAAAACGCCTTCTTTCGAAGGAGTTGAGCTTAACCCATTCCCCGGCGTTGAGGGACATGTTCCCAATATCAACACCAATGGTTGAGGTGCCCGATAACTGTGAGATTACACTTATGTTGTCGTCACAGAAGGTGTCCGTAGTAGAAGAGGTGGACTGTTCCACCTTTTCCTTGGTCCGGACGTTAAGATAATCAAGAGTGGTGGCCCTTGTGGCATCTACCATTCCATCATAGCTTAGGAGATCCAACTCAATAGCTGGTGAAGTTGATGCTTTTAAAGAGGCATCACCCTCTATGTTTTTTTTAAATTCGGTTTCCATTTGAATCCCACGAGTATCCGAGAAATGAAGGTCACCCACAGCAGAGATCGGTATACTGTGGGAAGGCTACTTTAAACCGGGGGTCGCCTGGTACCCGGAGTTCACATACTAAAGACTAAGCTCCCCCTTAGCCACGCAGCTCTCAGCGTATGTTGTCCCACCAAAGCTTGGGGCAATGGATTTACCGCCATTGCACGGTCGTGTAAGTTACTTGGCTACATTCTAGGATGCATTGCCCGGTTGTCGCCACGAGGAGGCGTAACTACACTAGGAAGAAGTCTTATGAGAATCGCATATCCTAGAAAGCTTTGACTCCTAAAACTACTCCCCCAACAACCGGAATTCAGGCTTAAGATGGATGCGAATTCATATTTGGTACTATTTTTCATATTTGGTACTAATTTTTTAGTTTGGAAAACAAACAATTTTACCAAAAAGCGTTTTTTTAAAAAATAACTAAAAGAGAGGTGTTCATTGTTGTTTACGGAATGAAACGTCAAAAATTAAAATATTAGTTTGGAAAGAGGTGAAATTTTAATTGTCCTCAACAAAAATAAAAATATAAATTACTTAAAAATGGACATTTTACCAAAAAGTAAGTAATTCATTTAAATTAAATAATAAGCAATCAATTTCCTTTAAACCAATCTTAAATATGGATGTAATTATTTTTAAAAACTAGATCTAAAATCCTATACAATTTTGGAGTTCAAGGAAGAACTAAAAGCTATGGGTGCTAAAACTTATGGGAATAAAGCGGTTCTTATTGAAAGGTAATATTCACCTAAATCATAGTTTAAAATAAATCATTTGATTTAAATAAATGCCAAATTTGTTATATTTCAGATTAAATACTTGGAAAACCAAAAAATTAAATCGGACACTATACAACGAGTGAAGTGAAATGGATCAACCGAACAATAATGGACAGAGGAATCATACTCCTATTGATAACGACGTCGACAGCACAAATATCACCAATTTATGTTTTATTTTAAATTTTTAAAATAAAGAAGCTGCAATTGTTTTATAAATAAAAAATTAAAATGTAGGGTTCTTTTTAAGTTTATATTATTAAAAGAAAACTATTATTTTATTTTGTTACTTATTCAATTTTTTTTATTAAAAATACATGTATATTATTTATAAATTATAATTTTATTTTAGCTGTAAACATATTTTACTTTGACCTTGTATATTAAAAATAACAAAAAATATAAAATATATGTAATAAGTAAACCTATTTATGTTGCAAACTGTAGGTAGCAACATTTATAGTGTAGACTGTAAATTATTTTAGTACATAATACGTATGTGTCAGAAAAGACCTTTGTTAAGTATAGGGTAGTAGATAGCCGGTGGAACGGGAGGATACATGAAATAAAGAACAAATAAAACTAATAAACAAAGTGTGTATTTTATTAAACTTAAAACATGGTGTCAGAAGTAAACGAGGTGTTATTGTGAAAAGGATTTTCCAATTAAAATTAACTAATTAAAGAAACTAGAAAACGCAGTAAACTAAAATAAAAAAAAAAAAAAAAAAAAAATTAAAAAAAAAAAAAAAAAAAAATGGCGACATTGGATTTACGTTTGCCTCAGCCATTAGATTGTTCAAGATTGGCATCTGAGTGGCCAAAATGGAAACAAACATTCATGATTTACATGATCGCTAACAATAAGAATGGTGAATCGGAGCAAAACAAAATTGCTACATTTTTGTACTTGATTGGTGACCGTGGGTTGGAAATTTATAACACATTATTTCCGAATAACGATAGGGTAAAAATCCGGGTACAAGTGAAAATGTTGTAACTCGTAGTATTCTGACATTAAATGACATAATTAAAGCATTTGATGAACATTGTTTACCGAAAAAAAATATAACAATGGAAGTATTTAAGTTCAACAGGATGATTCAGAAAGAAAAGCAAACAATTTCTGAATTTGAGACTGAGTTACGTGCTCAATTGCAACATTGTGAATTTGAGTGTGGTGCATGTAAAGCATCGTATGCTGATAGAATGTTACGTGATCGCATTGTTATTGGTGTTCAAGACAAAAAACTGCAATTGAAATTACTCGAAGGAATTGAGTCATTGTATAAAGTTATTGATATGTGCAAGATTTTTGAAGCCGCATCAGCAAGCAAACAGTTGTTAGAGTATAAAAGTGCACAAGTTGAAATTAATGCGGTTGAAGAAACAAAAGCTGAAGTTAATGTTATAAAACGTGCATGCTACAATTGTGGTCAGAACTATAATAGAAGTCATCGTCGTGTTTGCCCGGCATTGAAGATCAAATGCAATTCTTGTGGTATGGATGGTCATTTCGCCAACTATTGCAGAAAACAAAAGGATAAGGAAAAAAAGTTGGATGCAGCAAGTTAAGCAAAACAAATATATGCGGTACATGTAGTTGGTTGGGGTGAAAAAGGTAATTATTTAGTAGTAGATTTAGATCAGGCTGACAATATACGTGAAGTTAGTTCATTAAATAGTTACAATTTCGTTTTGAATAGAATGGAATTAAATCGAGTTCGATGGAAGAAGCGTTATCTCATTGAAGACTGGCCGATTGAGTCTAAGATTGATACAGGATCGGATGTAAACTGTATCCCATTAAGTTTTGTTAAAAAAATTAATGTCCCTATGTCTCAGCAAGTCATTGACGAGATTGTTGATTATAGTTCAAATAAAATTAAAATTTATGGCCAGGTAAAATTATCATGTTTTGATGTTGATAAAAGGATAAGTTATTCTGGCATTTTCTTGGTTGTTGATAATTGTTATGAGCCAATCTTGGGTCTTGAGTCGAGCGTTGCATTTGGATTGATCGAACGGATTAATGAAGTAAAATCTTTGCTTCCTGATGAAACAAGTAAGTTCGTTGAATCCAATAAAGACATTTTTGATGGACTTGGAAAAATTCCTGGTACCTGTTCGATTGTCTTAAAGGAAAATTCGGTTCCATCATTACGTTACAAAAAGCGTATTCCTTTCAGTTTATATGACAGATTGAAAGTAAAGCTGGATGAAATGTCGAAAGACAATGTTGTCAGTTTTGTTGATTATCCAACTGATTGGGTACATAATTTGCAGATAGTGGAAAAAACAAATGGGGATATTCGTATCTGTTTGGATTTTAAGTCGCTAAAACGTGAACATTTTTTAATTCCCACTTTTGATGATATTATGAGTCGTTTAGCTGGTAAGCGTGTATTTACAGTGTTTGATTTACGCAATGGGTTTTGGCACATGGAATTGGATCGTGAAAGCTCTGATTTGACTACATTCATGACTCCATTTGGTCGTTATCGTTGGAAAAGATTTCCCTTTGGTTTAAATAGTGCTCCGGAAATGTTTCAAAAGAAGATGATTCAGATTTTTGGGGATATACCAGGCGTTGAAGTGTATTTTGATGATATTGCCATTGGTGGTTCAACAGTAGAGGAACATGATAAAGCCTTGTCAGTAGTTGTGGAACGTGCTCGTATGAATGGTATCAAATTTAACAGTAAAAAAATTCAGTATCGAACGAATAGAATTAGATTTATGGGTCATATTATTGAAAATGGTCAGGTTGAACCTAGTGATAAATACGTCAAAGCGATTAAAAACATGCCAAAACCTACAAACAAAACAGAGGTATTACGTTTGCTTGGACTCTTCAAATTCCTTGCAAGATTTATTCCGAATTTATCTAAACGATCAGCTGCCTTGCGTGAACTTACGAAAAAGGATGTTCAATGGCAATGGGGCAGCGTCCATGAAAATGAAGTTAAGAGCCTTCTCAAGTCCATCATCACAACTCCTGTTCTTGCTATGTATGACCCAAATAAGCCAGTTGTTATTCAGACAGATAGTTTCAAAGATGGATTGGGTAGTGTTATTCTACAGGATGATATGCCAGTGGCATATGCATCAAGAACCTTGTCGAAAAGTGAACAGAAATGGGCACAGATCAAAAAAGAGCTACTGGCTGTGTCCACTCTGATCATAAACCGTTGGAAGCATTGATGAAAAGAGATATTGATGATGTAAGTCGACGTTTACAAGGAATGTTTCTTTAATTGCTTAAATACCCGGGCTTGTCGATAGTTTATAAACCGGGAAAAGAAATGTTAGTGGCCGATTGTTTATCAAGAGCCCCATTGTTTGATGAATATGAGTTTGACAATGAAATATCAATGGTGATTCATGCGTTAACACGTCGTGTATGTATGTCAAAGGAAAATTATGATCTCTATGTACAGAAATTGAATGAGGATGAGCGTTATTGTCGTGTTGTTAAATACGTTACTACTGGTTGTCCGACGTATCATCAACTTGACGACTTGAGTCAGAGATTCCACAAGTATAAAAGTGAATTGCACTTTGAAAATAATTTGTTGTTTAGGGATCATCGTTTGGTTGTTCCGACCAATTTACAGAGCAGTATTTGCAAGTGGCTCCATGCTCCACACTTGGGTATAGAGAAAACTTTGTCTCGTGCACGTCAACAATTTTTCTGGCCGGGGATGACTAATGATATTACCGAGTTGGTTAAGGCTTGCACGGTTTGTGAAAAATTCACACGTAATAATCAAAAGGAACCGTTAGTGCAGGAATCCACACCACAGTATCCATTTCAAAAAATTTCAACGGATATATTTGAGTACGCTGGATACAATTTTATTGTGCTGATTGATGCATATTCGGGATTTGTGATTTGTCAAAGACTGAAAGAAAAGTCAGCTCGATACGTGGTTGAAGTTTTCGAAAGTATTTTCTGCTGTTATGGTTATCCCACAGAAATAAAAAGTGATAATGTTCCGTTCAATTCACGTGAATTGGAAAGATATGCTAATGATACAAATATTGTATTGAAGTTTTCAAGCCCCAGATATCCTCAGAGTAATGGATTGGCTGAGAAGGGAGTCGCGATTGCCAAGAACAAGAACATTTTAAAAGGTTGCTATGAGTCAGATGAAGTAGATCAGTTTCAATATAGACTTCTTGAATATAACACAACACCAATTGCTAGTATGAGGATGACGGCATCACAACTGTTTTTTGGTCGATTGGTTAAAAGTCGTTTACCAATTGTCGAAAGTTTGTTGTATCGCAATGACTTGTCAGAGAAGAGGGTTAGGAGACAATAGAAGCTAAAAAAGAAAAGCAAAGGCATTATTATAATCAGCATGCAAAGTCGTTGCCAGTTTTGAATGAGGGTGACCGAATTATTTTTAAGAAGAATAATAAACAGTGGAATTATGGAAAAGTGGTAAGGAAAGTAAACGATAGATCTTACATTGTTGTCGATGAATATGAAAATCGTTTTCGTAGAAATAGACGGTTCATTGTAAAAACTAAAAACATTGATTTCAATTCAAGTGAATTGTTGTTGGAGAATGAGATGTCGGATTTGTTTAATAAATCAAATGATAGTTCTGGTGAAATACCTTCAAATGCTAATAAGAATGATAGTAATAATCTTAATGTTAGTACTTTTGATGATAGAAATGTTAATGTAAGTTTGGGTGAACAAAACGATCGATCAATTCAAAATAATGTGAATCAAGAAATTTCAAATAATGATAATAATATTGATCGTGAAAGGTTGGAATCCACGAGCAGTCATGAATCATTGTATGATTCTGTTGCTTATAGGAATAGTGTAAAGCCACAAATGCCATTGATTGTAAATGGTTATCAAACTAGACGCGGTCGTGAAATTAGGCCGCCAAAGCGGTTTGATGATTTTGAATAACTTGAATTTATGAAATTGTTTAAAAATTAAAAAAAAAAAAAAAGATAAAGAAAGAAAGCGTGTAATAAGTAAACCTATTTATGTTGCAAACTGTAGGTAGCAACATTTATAGTGTAGACTGTAAATTATTTTAGTACATAATACGTATGTGTCAGAAAAGACCTTTGTTAAGTATAGCCCTGCCGGCGCAAAAAAGTATACATAAAAAATGAACCAATTACGAACGGTTTACGAACGGTTTCTTAAATGCGGCACTACTACCACTTCACAATTTCAGATTTCATATATGAATTTACAAAACCATGTACTCGTAGTTTTCTTCATTCCATCTTTAAACAGAATGTGATTTTTGATAAAGTAAAGCATGGTGCGCCATTTTAATATTTAGTAAATTTTTAATTTGATATTAATTTTTGTTGTTTATAAATACAATTTAGTGAATGATAGTGACGACGACATTTATAATAAATACAATACATTATTAGCTATTTCTATTTTCGTATTATGTTGTTTTATTTTAATGTCTTAATGAATTTGTTGAACTTGAAGTATAACTAAAATTGAGTAATAAGTAAAAATAAATGTGTTAAAATTTAGTATAGGTATAATTAATAATTAATTGATATAATCAAAGAAATAAAATCATGTATTTGCTGAAAATAAAACAAAATACGTTGTTTTCATTATTAATTCAAAATTAATTGCGGAATAATACTCAAACCGTACGTAATGTTCATTTTAGAAGGCTCATAAACGTTACGCCTATATGAGTTCATAAATGTTACGTAAAAGGTGTACACATTACGAATATTTTCTTATAAACCAATACATAAATAAGTCTTCGCCAATTTGTTTCACTTCTCATATGACAAGAGTATCATTTATGTAACATATCTACTCATTTTTAGCGTAACGTTTACGAACACTTTAGTAGAAGAGACTATTCGTAAAATGAATGTTTGCGTTACGCGTGGCCGGCAGGGAGGGTAGTAGATAGACGGTGGTACGTGAGGATACATGAAATAAAGAACAAATAAAACTAATAAACAAATAGCGTATTTCCTTGACAAATTTACAACAACAATTGCATATAATAAATCCCCGCAAGAATAACATTAACCCCAAAAAAAATTGGGTTTAATTAAACATAATTCTAATTTTATGATACCTGCCACCAGAGTCAAAATACATAGTAAATTTATATTTTATTTCGAAAGGTTGGCTTTTGTCAATTAAATCAAATTGGCTATTTTCTTGGAAAAAAATAAACGCCAAAATAATTCGAATTAAATGTTGGTCAACAAAATACGCTTAAAGTGTGTATTTTATTAAACTTAAAACAATATAGCGAGATATGTGTACCGTATAAAATACATTTGTGTCTATGTACTGCGTATCCGTATGTCATGTACTGCGCATGCTTATTAAATTTCATTGTGGGTTTTTCTTCTAGAATTGGAATATTCTTTCTATAATACATTTGTGAGTTGTTGTTTTTGTTTTCTTGTAAATACTCTGTGCCCGTATTCTTGAATTTCGCCGAAAAAAGTCGCCGGTGACTTTGGTATGAAACAATTTAATATTCGACTGAAATGACGTATTTCACTAGAAAATCACGGGCGACTTTTTTTGATCGAATTTCAAGAATAGCGGCCCTGAACTGGGGGAAACATTTCTATCTACACGGCACGCCGAACAAACTAAATAAGAAAAATATAGATGGTCGTCTTCGTTTTTTTTTGAGTCGCGTGCGCGTGATGTTTTTTTTGATGAAAAATAAAAAAAGAGAAAATATAAAAAAAATTGCATTGGATGAGGGCTCGGTTTTTGTTTTGGAAAAAACCAAAAGTCAGTCTAGTTTCAAGATATACAGAAAATAAGGTATAATATTGCGCATGCTGTTGCTATCCTTTTTTCGCAATTTGACGTCACGTGAAGACAAAAATGCTGATATTTATATGGATTTTTTAAATAAATGGAAAATAAATGATTTTTTTTATTCTTGCCATTAATTGTTTTTCGACTTTATGTTAAAATTAAACATTTCAATTTTGATTTTAGTTATATACTGCAAAACTTTTGGAATTAAATCGCGAAAAGAGGCATGTTTTAATATTCGTGTCTAGAGCAGACTGTTTGAGCACATTGCATAACAAGTTTCGGAATTTATGAGTACAATTTTTTTGTTAAATGCAGAGAACGTTTAGATTTTAATTATTTAATTCAAAAATTTGGGAGTGTTCGATTTTAAATATACTTAATTTGAATAATTCCTATTGCAACAAAACTACCAATTGTATTTCTGATAAGAACACATATTGAACACTAAACAGTGAATGGGTGTTTTGATTTATTTGTAGCGAAAACCATAAGACAATAAAGTACTTTTCATACCAGGCGCCTCGCCTCGAAATATTTAGTTACCACAAATGCGAAGCTGAGAGCCTTTCATACCGGTGGCGTTGGATTTGAACATTCGGTTGCTGTCAAATATTTTATTTAGGTCTATTTTACACGTGAATTATAGCAAAAACTGAAATATTCTAAATTTGTAACGTACATATGAGCTAGATTTTTTGGTAAGTATGAAATATTTGTGCAAAAAATGTGATTTGTAGGTTATGTTCAGAAAGCACTTCACTTTGTACTACTTTAAAATCTCGCAGTCGAGTGTGGAACAGATTGCCTTGGCTTTGTAGACAACTTCATTGTAATATATTTTGTTTTTTTTAAATTATCACTTAAAAATAAATTATTTTTCAACAAATTGAATTTATTACTATAAAATTAAACGGTATCAATCGAATAAAACTAATTTACATAGTTAAAAAACGAAATAAAAAATTTTTATTTACGAAGCTCAAAGCCGAGGCGCCTGGTATGAAAAGTACTTAAATGAAATAAGCCAGAGATTTAATTTTAATTTATAGTTTTATTTAATTTCCTTTTCTTCAAATTTATATTTTCTATTAATTGGGCGTTTAATAACCGAATTTTAAAAAACATTTAACACCTAAAAACAATTTTTTGTGAACTGAAAACAATAATTTGTCAACTGAATTATTATTTAATATATTTTTTCATTTAAACTTGACGTTGAATATGGATATAATATTTGAATAGGTACGTGGATACCAATAATTTGAAGCATGGCAAAAATTTGAGTACATAACGTAAAAAAATAAAAATTTTAATAATTGGTACGTACATATGCTCAAATGACCAAAAACATGTAATAATTTAATCGTTTTATGTTATGTACTCATAATTTTGTCTACCCTTTTTTCTATTTATCTTAGACATTATATACTCGAAAGAATTATTTCTCAAATATTTGGACCATAAAAAAAATATAAAGCATAAAAAGGGTCTCGGTAAACTATCATTATCAATTGTAAATACGGTTTATTAAAAAAAATTACGATTATTCTTGATTTATTTAAAAAATTAATCAAAAAACCGCCAAACTTCATATAAATATCTGCTTTTTTGTCTTCACGTGACGTGATGCGCAAAGAAAGACGAAAATGAGACACGGGAATATACTACCTCTTTTATCTGTTACTAAAGATACATGTTAAACCGAAAGTGGTCTGACTGAAAATGTCCGAGATAAATTCAACATGTAAACGGCGGCTTGACTGAAAGCAAAGATTATTAACAAGAAGATCTTCTTGTTAATAATCTTTGCTTTCAGTCAAGCCGCCCTGTACATGTTGAATTTATCTCGGACGTTTTCAGTTAGACCACTTTCGGTTTAACATGTATCTTTAGTATGTATATCTTGGTCTAGTTTTGATTTTGAATGAGTTAAGTTTTGATCTCGATTGTGACGAGTCACGTTTTGTTTTGTTGGAACTTGATTCTTACCTCCACGGTGAGGAGTTAAGTTTTGTGTTTTGGAGCTCACAAAAAAAGGAGATACAATTTTTGGTTGTGGCATATATGTACATAACGCCACGCGTTTTAGTTTTTTTTGGTGAATTATTTAAAAAAAAAAAATAAATTAAAATGTACAAAGCAAAATAAATTTATGTATATAAGTATATATACATATATATAAGAAAAAAATAAGGAGAAAAATGTCATTTGTTTTTTATGACGATTTGTTTTTTTTGTAAGCTACTGATTTACTGAAACAACCGTGATAGCTAAAACATAAAATTGCAATTATGGATTTTTTATGACTGTCTAAAAATAAAAAACAAAATGAAAAAAATAACAAAGTAATAATAAAGCTTTTATCTGTGTTTTGATTATTAAATCTTAGATACTAATAAATAAATAGTGTGGTGTAAAAATAAAGTTCCACGTATTTTCTTTATCACAGAAATGCTTCTCTTGACCATTTTCTTTTATTAACTAGAAATTACCATAAAAGAAATACAAAAACAAAACAAAACAAAAAAAACACAGTTTTTCCATCGACGTACCGTCAGTAAGCAGCCGGGATGAGGAGAAAAGGGCACAAAAACAAAACTGTCAACACGTAAATATATTTATACCGTTAGTAAGCAGCCGGGGTGCGGAGAAAAGGCAAGAGATAAAACATCAAACCTCGTCAGTGAGCAGCCGGGTGAAAGGGTCGGACGGGGCCGTAAGGTCTCGAATTATGTACATCGAACAAACTGTAATTTTTTTTTCCTTAAATTAATTATAACGTAAATGATCTGCTGATTTTAATTCTGGATTTTTTTTTCTGACGGACTTCACTTAGAGGTACCGCTACTATGTGTTAAGTGACGAATTTTTGTTTTGATTAGTAAGCCTGATTCGAATTTTGTTACAGTTTGTTTTTTCTTTTTTTTTTTATTATATAACTTTATATTTTTTTTCTTTGGGGGGTTTATGTGTGTACACAGATTTTACACCTCCGTTCAGAGTGTATTTCCACCTTGCTTTCATTTTCAGCATTTCAATTATTTTTCATTCTGCTATTTTGTTTTATTCTGCTATTTTTTTCCGTTTAGTTTGGTATGGTTCGATTTTTTTGTAATCGATTCAGTTCAACTTTTTTTTTGCTTTGTTAAATACAGTGAACAGTGATAAATTTTATTTACAGTAAAATCAGTGATTACATTTTTTTTTTATTATTTTCAATTGTGATATTTTGTTTACCGTTGTTTGGTGAGTGGTTGTGCAGTTTTTCTTTTCTTCCGCACTTAGTTACTAATGCCGTGGCAAAAATTGTTTCATTCTCTATTCACTTCTGGGAATAATGTCTGGAAAACCCCACCCCGCACCGTGAGCTCTAGCCAGCTATACTATACCGCACCAGACCTCTATTCTCATGTATGTTAACGAAGCCCTTGCGGAGTTTCGTTACACTATCTATAACCGTTATAGAGATAATCAAGGTTCTACTGTAAAATTAGTCACTTTGGATTTCACTTATAACTTAAAAATCATTACTCACAAATTACTCAAATAAACGTTTTCTTATCGGAAATTAATGAGTTTATCAAACACAGGTCCAATAATAAGGTTAATTGATAATAAATATACTTCACACTAAAAAGGGTGGGAAAATCTTCAATTTTTTCAAGATTACTTTAAAAAATGCATTATTAACGAATTTTCAAAATATTTGGAAGATTTACTGTAATTTTGAGGTGTTAGTTGTACTGATCAGTTACATATTTTCCGCACAAATGGAATTATGACATCAAGCTTCATTAGTTTTGTACGTAAAATGTAAGAAAAACGAGAAAAACTTTATTATTCCAATAATCTCAAATTAAGTAAGAACAACAATGAAATCACCTGTATTAAAGTGAGCCTTGTTGTGTTGAGCATTTTGTTTTAATGTTAACATAAACTAATTCATAATTTAACAACAACTCGGTGTCGTATTGTTTAATTATATTTATAATGTTTAATTACATAAATTCCGAAATGGCAGATATGCATTTTATGTACGAACTTGTGATGGGAATGCTGTACAAGCAAGGCACATTTATAATGAGAGGTACCTCAATCGCCGAGTACCTAATATTCGGAACTTTATGAGAATCCATCAGAGACTTAGAAAATGGTTCCTTCAAACGAGGAAGTATGCCTGGAAGGCTGGTAACAAGTAGAACGCCTGCACTAGAGGAAGCTGTTCTCAATAAAATAGCAGAACCTGAACTATTAAATTAATTGAATGCCCCCTTTTCCAGAATTTATTAAATAAAAGAGATATTTTTGAAAGGGTGTCAAACCTGCGAAAGATGTTCCCAACATTTATTTTCAAATGATTATAGTTTTATTATCAAAAAATAAACAAAAACATCAATCGCATTTTTGTCTGTTCCAGTTAAAACGTCAAAAAACTGTCATTTTTCAACTCGGATTCGACTCGGAATCTGTTATTTGTTGCAACAGGAAAACCACGGTGGAAAATCAAAAAATGAGGTTTCTTTCAGGATTTCTATGTTCAAATGATATATATATATATATATATATATATATATATATATATACATATATATATATATATATAGTCTTTGCACCTCAAATTCAACCTTTTACAAAACACAATCATCTTTATCCAAAATTAATCATCCTTTTTCAAATCAAATTCGCCTTAAACGATATAAAACCAACATAATTTATCATAATTTATATCATAATTTCGTAAATGATATAAAACCAACATAATTTATTTAATTTAATAAATTTACTGTAATTAAACTCTAGATAAAAAATAACAAGTTAATATACTCGTATATAATAAAATAAATAAATCTTTACTATAATATGGGAATAAAATTTACCCTATAATTTATTATAAACTTCACCTTAGATGTCATCGTAAAATTCGCTGTAGAATTGATCCCAAATTGATCTACATAAATTCAACTTAAAATTCATTCCCAAATTTACCATATAATGTCTTGTTAACTAAAAATTCACCTTTAAATTTTCCTTAAAACGCTTCACCGTGCAACAGAGCCTTAAAGTTCATCCTAAAATTCACCCCAAAATCTATCCAAATTCCCCATCAAATTCATCATAAATTTACCCCAAATTTACTTTAAAATTCTTCCTGAAATTACGACAAATTAAATCTGAAATTCACTCTTAAATTCAACCTACAAGTTACTCTAAAATTAACCCTAAAATTTTATTTAAAATTCACCCTAAAACATACCCTTAAATTCCAGCTACCCTAGAAATCACTCTAAAATTCACTTGAAAACCCTCTCTAAAACTAACGCTGAACTTCACTCTAAAAATCACCCTAAGATCAGGAATATAGAAAGCGAAAACCCATAGAAGCTTAAATAAGGATTTTATTGTGGAAATTTTAATAGTGGAAAAATTAATTTAGGATTACAAATTTTATAAAATCGTTAAATTCAAATTCATCATTCATTTGGAATTTGGAATTATTGATTTTAGAAAATACCGAACTTTCTAACGTAGTTTGGAAAGAAAAGAAATTAGGAAATTTAGGAAAATTTAGAAGATAGAAGGAATATTAGAATTTAATAAAATTAAAATGGGAAATGGGAGTTTAAAGATCTAAATCATTAAAGCTAGTACACCAAGGTCCCGCTTTGCGTCCCTGTTCGGTTCCACACGGAGAGACACAAACTGAATTTCGACGCATATCGAACAATTTAAAATATTTGTGGCCGAAAAGTATTGCGGAAGATTAATCCACATAGAATTTAAAATAAAACAAATATGTATGATAAATAATATAAATAATATCACTTTATTAATAATAATTCGTTAATTAATTTAACGTTTTTTTTAGCCGACGCAAGAGCGAATAGACGCACATAGAATAGACGCATAGCGAGACTCTGGTGTATAAACTTAGAAATTCGTCAAATTTAAGAATCCTTATATTTAGAGAATTTTTACAACATTTTTGGACCATAGAATTTTTATTAGGAATTAGACATTTAGAGTGCCAGGCAAGTTTAGTTTCTCCCCGCTTACCGGTACAAACACGCGAATGAAGTATTTACTAATTCTTACTAAATATAAATAAATGTATTAGCTACTCAAATGCATACATTCAGGGGCAATTCATCAATAAAAGGAAATATTAAAATTAATCTTGCAAATTATATTTTGATAATTTAGAAAAACAACTGCACCAATTCCATGCTTAACGAATTTATTCATTGCATAAAAATACATTAAAATCAAAATTTCGTTTACCTAATTTTTATTTTGCATAAAAAATGAAAAGTTAGAAATTCATGAATGAAATAAATGTAATACTTTTAATTTTGTAAGCATTAGTAGTTTGCTACTATTGCTTATAAAATTAAAATACCTAAAAACCGCTATGTTAAAAATAAACTACAAGTGATCCATACCATATTTGCCTTCCTCAAATATGGATCATTTGTTATTTATTTTTAACATGACCGTATTTTGTAAAAAGATATACCGTAAATCGATAGATTGGTCTTTTCGACATGCATTTAATTAATTTACATAAACAATTCAATTCAATTTAATTGTATATTTGGTTTCGTACAAAACTGTATTGATGATATTGAAATGTATTGATTGACTACTATAATGACCGATATATAAAATTAAATGTTGATTAAAAAAAATTTACTGGCCCAAAATTATACGATAACTATCGATTAATCAATAGGTTCAGCTATGTATATCTATTCAAAAAATTGGGAAGTTCTATTGAACTTTGCTACCCTTAGTATTAAAAACTAAAAATCTCAATTTACTACTAGGGCCGAAATATAAAATTAAATGTTTAATTAAAAAAATATTACTGGCCCAAAACCACACGATAACTATCGATTAAGCAATAGGTTCAGCTATATCTATGCCAAAAATTAGGAAGTTCTATTGGATTTTGATACCCTTAGTATTAAAAACTAAAAATCTCAATTTACTACTAAGGCCGAAATATAAAATTAAATGTTTAATTAAAAAAATGGTAATGGCCCAAAATCACACGATAACTATCGGTGGAGCAATAGGTTCAGCTATATCTATGCCAAAAATTAGGAAGTTCTATTGGACTTTGCTACCCTTAGTATTAAAAACTAAAAATCTCAATTTACTACTAAGGCCGAAATATAAAATTAAATGTTTAGTTAAAAAAATTTTACTGGCCCAAAATCACACGATAACTATCGGTGGAGCAATAGGTTCAGCTATATCTATGCCAAAAATTAGGAAGTTCTATTGTACTTTGCTACCCTTAGTATTAAAAACTAAAAATCTCAATTTACTACTAAGGCCGAAATATAAAATTAAATGTTTAATTAAAAAAATGGTAATGGCCCAAAATCACACGATAACTATCGGTTAAGCAATTGGTTCAGCTATATCTATGCCAAAAATTAGGAAGTTCTATTGGACTTTGCTACCCTTAGTATTAAAAACTAAAAATCTCAATTTACTACTAGGGCCGAAATATAAAATTAAATGTTTAATTAAAAAAATGTTACTGGCTCAAAATCACACGATAACTATCGGTTAAGCAATAGGTTCAGCTATATCTATGCCAAAAATTAGGAAGTTCTATTGTACTTTGCTACCCTTAGGCCCGGTTTCACAAAATAATAGATAATCTCTAGTTACATAATATTTCCTCCCTTTCTTCTTTTATTAAATTGTGATTTATTTCATAATACAAATTCAACTCTTGCTAATTTTATTTCTTTTTTTTACATCAAAATTTTAACTGGAGAGCTAAATATTTAACTGCCCAATTTCGTCGAGCTAAATATTTAGCTGAATGTAAAATTGTAAAAAAAATATTATCAACTTGCATAGAATTTGTATTGTGAAACAAAACGTAATTTTATAAAAGAAGAAAGGGAGAAAATACTATTTAACTAGGGATTGAATATTTTTTGTGAATCCGGGCATTAGTATTATCGAGTCGTCGATTCCAAAAAAATAAATGAAACAACGCCCGGTTTTTTTAACTTCGCACAATGCGTGTTTATTTTGTCCACGAACTTAATATATTTTTTAGACAGTATTAAAGATATTATATAATTTACCACCGTAATATTCGCGCACGCACGTTATCATTATCAAAAATTATCAACCAATATGGCCGTTTGCTATACTTCAATTTTTTATGTTGTGTTTTCGTTCACTGAATAGATTTGTTTTTTTTAGACTCTGTTTTTGTAAAAATCAATTTGTTTGTTAACTTTGTTTTTATAAAGTTTTTTTTATATATGTAGATATAAAGTGCTGCCAACATAATGTTGTGCAGGCGCGTTCGATTGAAATCGTGTGAGTGCGTTTGAACTGACTATATTTATAATTGTGGCGGTGGGTGAATGTAGAATGTATGAACGAATATATGAATTATTGAGCGAGCCGCCACAGGACTCCCCTGCAAGTGATTTTCCCTCATTAGGGAATGATTGAGTGAGTACTCGCAATACGGTCTCGTTTGTGTATACGAGGGCTTGATGTTTGATCAGCTGAGAGAATTCCGTATGCTGGCTTGAGTCGATCGATTGAAATGTTTTGATTTTTACCATTAATCGATACGATGAAATGCTTGCGAAGACGCCGTATGACTTTATACGGACCTTCGTAGGGAGGAGATAATCCCGTGCGAACCTTATGTGTTCTGATGAAAACAAAATCACAATTGTTAAGTGATTTCGGAAGAAAGACGTCATCTTGTTTGGCTTGACGAGTTGACTTTGGTACCAGGTTTTGCATGGTTTGTCGCAGTTGGTCGACGACTGTGTCGCTAGTTGGTAAAGGTGAAAGAGGATTTTCGATGAAGAACTCACCGGGTAGCTTGATGGTTTGTCCGTAAACCATTTCGGCTGGTGAGCACTTGAGATCTTCTTTCACCGTTGCTCGGATTCCAAGTAGAACGATTGGTATTTCCGAACTCCAATGCATTGTATTGCTTCTGGCCATGAGTGCGGCTTTGAGTTGCCGATGGAAGCGTTCGACCATTCCATTGGCTTGTGGATGATAAGCCGTTGTACGTATACGATGAGATCCGAGGAGTTTTGTTAACTCTGTGAAAAGTTTTGACTCGAATTGTGTTCCCTGATCAGTTGTGATCTGTAGGGGCACACCGAATCGTGATACGTAATTGTTGACGAATGTGGTGGCAATGGTTGTAGCTAACATGTTTGTCATGCCATAAGCTTCGGGCCAGCGAGTGAAGCGATCGACACAAGTGAGCAAGTATGAATATCCATTAGATGGAGGAAGTGGACCTACGATATCTAAATGGATGTGTTCAAATCGACCAGGTGGAATCTCGAATTGTCCATGGGGTGATTTTGTGTGTCTTTGAACTTTGGCACGTTGGCAGGATAAGCAAGACTGGGCCCATTGGCCTTTGTCTTTGTTTATACTGGGCCAAAAGTAACGAGTAGTGATCAATTTACGAGTTGCACGGACTCCAGGATGCGAAATGTTATGCAGTGTGTCGAAGATGGTTCGACGTAGTGGTTCTGCTATGTATGGGCGATTGTTCCCAGTGGATGTTTCACAGATGATTTCGAGGCCAGGTAATTTGAAAAGCTCTAGTTTCATTGATGAACTAGTATGACGTTCGGAACCAGAAAATAAATTCTGAAGTTCTAGGTCAGCTTTTTGTGTGGTTGCAATTTTTTGTAAGTCGATTTGAGTCTCGACTGCGGCCGTTTCGTTGTCAGCTGTGCGGGATAGTGTGTCCGCGACAACGTTGTCATGTCCATGAACATGTTGGATGTCCGTTGTAAATTGACTGATGTAATCCAAGTGACGTGATTGCCTTGGATTACGTTCAGTTTTTGAGTGAATTGCTCTAGTCAGAGGCTTGTGGTCGGTATAAATGGTGAAGTCCCGACCCTCAACAAAATATCTGAAGTGTTTGACTGCCAGATAGATTGCGAGTAATTCCCGATCGAATGCAGAATATTTCTTTTCTGCATCCGAGAGTTTCTTTGAGAAAAATCCCAAGGGCTCCCAACACTTCTTATTGTACTGTTGCAGTACAGCACCCACAGCAGTGTTTGATGCGTCCGTTGTTAAGCTGAGCTTTGAGTCATTCAGTGGATGTGCCAGAAGTGTTGTTTTCGCTAATTCAGTTTTAATCGACGAGAATGCATGTTGACATTCGTCGGGCCAAGAAAAGTTCTTGGGTGTCTTAGGCTTTCTGAGTAAGTCTGCTAATTGTGTATGAATTGGAGCGAGTGTTTCAGCTAGTTTTGGTATAAATCGGTGGTAGTAATTTACCATACCGACGAATCGCTGAATGTGTTTGATTGAGGTTGGAGCTGGGAATTCCCTAATGGAGTTAATTCGTTCTTCAGACGGCAGAATACCATTAGGGGTGATCTTATGGCTGAGGAAATCAAGAGAGGTTGCGCCAAAGACGCATTTTGCACTCTTGATGTGCACGTCAAACTGCGTTAGTTTGTGGAAAAGTTTTCCCAGGTGCTTTTTGTGTTGCTCCTCAGTTTGTGAAGCCACAAGAATATCGTCAATGTAGACGAAAACGAAATCAAGATCGTGAACGACTTCGTTGATAAAACGCTGAAACGTTTGCGCGGCATTGCGAAGACCAAATGGCATTCGAGTGAATTCGAAGAGGCCAAATGGTGTTGTGATCGCCGTTTTATGAACGTCTTCAGGTGCGACGGGAATTAAGTGGTATGCTCTGACCAGGTCAATTTTGGAGAATATTGTACATCCATGTAAGTGCATGGAAAAGTTTTGAATGTGGGGTATCGGGTATCGGTCAGGTGTTGTGACCATATTCAGCCTGCGATAATCCCCACATGGTCTCCAATCTTGATCTTTTTTTCTCACCATGTGTAGAGGACAAGAGACGGAAGATGCAGATGGCCTACAAATTCCTAATTCCACCATGTGTTGGAATTCTGTAAAAGCGGCTTTGTGATGGTTGGGATCTAGCCTGCGTGGTCTTGACACAGGCAGATGTCCTGCTGTGACAATGTGATGGACCACGTTGTGACGGACTGGCATTTTATAGTTTGGCTCTGCTGTCAAAGAAGGAAACTTCTTGAGGAGAGTGCCATAGCCGTTGTCGATCGTGAAATGGATCGGAGTCGGTGTGTCGACGCGAACCATAGTGGCATTGATTGACAGTCTTGTCGCTGAATCAATAAGCCGTTTGTTTTTAAGATCAACTAGAAGTCCGAATTTGCTTAGAAAATCAGCGCCAATGATCGGACGATTCACCGTAGCTATGATAAAAGCATGGGTGAAAGTGCGTTTGAGTCCGATATTAACCTGTAGCAACTTGGTGCCATAGGTATTGATAATTGAGCCATTGGCGGCCGAAAGAACTAGATCGTTTGATTTATTATAAAATAGTGAATTCATATATTGTTTTGCTGGAATAACCGAAAGGTCAGCGCCAGTGTCAATTAGAAAAGTCAGGTGGTTTGTTTCGTCATATATGAATAGACGGCTTGTTTTGTGGGTGTTGTTTGTTGCCGTCTCGACCCGGTGGATTACTCGTTTTTTTTATGTGTAATGTCCACCTCCATGTTGTTCATGGATTTACTTGTGCTTGGGCCGAATTTACAGGGGCTTAAGCATTTTTGCGCATTTTTGCCATGTTTGTAGTGATACCAGCACATGCCATGTTGGCTGTGTGTGCTGGGGCTGCGCGACTGAGATCGTGTTTGACGGCTTCGTGACGAAGACCGTCTATTTTGTGATCGGCTCCTGTGCGTGTTGAGCAGGTTATTTATTTTAGACTCGAGCCGATTGATTCGGTCCTCGAGTGTCTGCGAGCTAGTGCTGGGACGTTGTTCGTCTCGACTCGAAGGTCTTCGCACCGTTGAGCTAGCTGGAATAATAGCCGAGATTTGCTGCTTAGGCCCGATTGCCTCGTACATTTTATCGGCTGTACGTGCGAGGTCATCAAGAGGGGTAGCATCTTGTTGTGCCGCTCTTGATAATCTCGGGCAATCTTCTAATCCATAATGACCTGATTATTGTCTCAGTAAATTGATTTCCGGCTAAATTTTTGATATGTCTGAGCGTTTCAGACGGGCGTCGATCTCCCATGTCCTGACCTGTCAGGAGCGCTTCAAGTTTTCGCTCGTCTGACGGTGATAGTCGTTCAATCAGTGTTTTTTTTAAAGTCAGGTACATATTTTGTTTTGGTGGATCCGCGAGAATGTCCGTTATTATATCGCTCGTGGTTGGGAAGAGAGCCGACAAGACGTGTGCGAACTTGAGTTTGTCACTTTTAACATTTTGGATGCTGAACATTATTTCAGCTGTGTTAAACCAATTTATTGGTTTATCTGCCCAGAAGGGCTGGAGTTTAACCAGAATTGATGCTTCGGGCCGGACGAAATGCTCGTCCTCTCGCATGTTCACGTCTTGTTGGGGAATAGTGTCACTCGTTGTGGCACTGCCGGTCTTTTCGTCTGCCATGTTTTTTTACAAAAAAAACAATAATAAAAAAAATGTTAAACACTTTAATGGTTAATCGTTAAATGATTGATTCGGAGCAAAAAAAACAAAAAAAGAAATAAATAGGAATGGATACCTTATATCAAACCCCAATATGAAAAAAATGAGAAAAAAAAAAAATATAATGTCTGGAAAGGAAATTATAAAAAATTTCATAGATCGAACGAAAATCAAGTCCTTATGTTGGAAAACAACGCAAAAAAATGTATAGCAAAAAAAAAAAAAATAAATAAATTTTACTATGCGGAATGTAACCGTCGCAGTGGTAAAGAATTTACAGTTTTAGAGAAATTAAATAAATTAAAAATAATAATAAATTAGTTCCCGTTATTATTTTGTAGTTGATGCTGTTTTTTTTTTTTTTGTAATGCTGCTGCAGTTGTTGTTGCTTGTCAACAAGATGCTGATGCAATTTTACTGTCGATTTTTGTGTGTATACAGGTTATGTAATTGTAGTTGCACTTCTTGAATAATTAGGCTATATATATTAGATATATATGGGATCCCGTGCATTAATTGCACTTATTATTGTTTGTTGATATCTGTACTGGATACGGTACCTCGAGAAGTAACAAAAAAAATTTACAAAAGTATTTGTATCTTGTTGTATGTTATATGTATTTTTGCGTTACGTACCTTTTATCTTGATACGAAAATACGCACCAAGATTTCACCAGTTTTTCACAAAATATGTAGTAACGTGGACCTTCGCCACGTATTTTGTCAGTTTCTGCTCCTGCAGATGGTCCCCTGACGCGTGTTCAAATCACGTCGGGGTCACCACTTATCGAGTCGTCGATTCCAAAAAAATAAATGAAACAACGCCCGATTTTTTTAACTTCGCACAATGCGTGTTTATTTTGTCCACGAACTTAATATATTTTTTAGACAGTATTAAAGATATTATATAATTTACCACCGTAATATTCGCGCACGCACGTTATCATTATCAAAAATTATCAACCAATATGACCGTTTGCTATACTTCAATTTTTTATGTTGTGTTTTCGTTCACTGAATAGATTTGTTTTTTTTAGACTCTGTTTTTGTAAAAATCAATTTTTTTGTTAACTTTGTTTTTATAAAGTTTTTTTTATATATGTAGATATAAAGTGCTGCCAACATAATGTTGTGCAGGCGCGTTCGATTGAATGCGTGTGAGTGCGTTTGAACTGACTATATTTATAATTGTGGCGGTGGGTGAATGTAGAATGTATGAACGAATATATGAATTATTGAGCGAGCCGCCACAGTATTAAAAACTAACTTAACCGATAGTTATCGTGTGATTTTGGGCCAGAATTTTTTTTTAATTAAACATTTATTTTTATATTTCGGCTTTAGCAGTAAATTGAGATTTTTAGTTTTTAATACTAAGGGCAGACAAAGTCCAATAGAACTTCCTAATTTTTTGCAAATGTGTTATTGGACAAGTAAAACAAAATTTTAAATAAACAACTAGTTTTATATTTTGGTCTTACTAGTACACAATAACTTTGAATGGAACCTGACCAACTTAATTCCCGTTAATATCATTATTTGAGTAGCATTATTTTTGAGTTTAGTACTGTTTTAGTAAAATATTCATCCCGTTGTGTGCCCAAGTGAAGAATTTACTAAAATCATACTAGAACAATTTTAGTAAAATATGGTATAAACTTCATAGGCATGTACAAACAATAAAGTTGTTACTGGTTCATCACTGAATTTCGAAATATTCTCAAAAATATTGGTCACAAAGAATCTCAAAAATTCTAAATAATGACGTGTTCGAAGTTTGTAACAATTTTGTTTTTGTAATAATTTTGAGAGTAGTGAAATATTTTGTAATAAGTTTTATTTGTACTATTTTTTTAGAACGTAATACGGCTTAATTATTGTTATTGGGCGCTTTTGTTTATGAATATTATTATAGAAGTGTCACATTTACAACACGTAGTGGCTGTGATAATTTGGTTGCATACAAAATAATGTCATAATTATTACAGCTGGAATAATTATCACAAACTTCGAACACGTCCTAAGAATTATCAGAAAGTCAAAGGACTTCAATCCGATGTTTTTAATTTTAATGTGATATTTCCATAAATGATGAATTTGATTTGGAAAAGATTTAATTTGATTTGGAAAATAATGAATATGTTTTGGATAAAGGTGAATTTGATTTGAATAAAGGCGAATTTGCTTTGGAAAAGGATAAATATGTTTTTAAATAAAGATAATATTTCTAATTCTAGCTATGTATTTAAGTGTGTATTTATATAAGAAATATGTATATTGATATTTCTGTGTATCTGTTCATTCGAAACTATATAATGTAACAACAAAACAATAAAATCTATCTGATTGTGTTAGGGTGTTACCCGTTGTCACATCAAACAAATCGATTGATTGCACTATTTACCACCAGTGTTTTTTGCTAGGGAATTTTATTTAAATTTACATTATTTTTCGATAGATGTTGTTGTATGTATATATTTTGTATCTAATCTTAAAAATGACGATATAAGTATTTTATATTCCTGTTTGCTGATCTTCTTGTTAATAATCTTTGGCAATACTAAACATAGCATACCGATTAAATAATTTCAAAATTATTATTTTTCTATGTATTAATGTATATGTGCCATTTTCACAGCTCGCTAAGATGTATAATATTTAATAATTAAAGTATGAATACGTGTAATTCTGTTTATTTCTAATGTATTTCCGTTTCACCTTTTTGAATCAGTTACACTAAGCACGCGTAACTTTCTCTTCCCTTTTAATCCGACTGAAATTTAATTCGTATTATGTTCGGTGAATTTTGTGTTCGTTTAATATAATTTACAATTTCGTCCAAACCGGATACGGTACCCCGCTAAAGATATTTTCACATCAAAAATAACTCATTCAAATAACAGATGAGGGTATGTGGATATTAGTGGGATCTTAGACTAAACCGTTAAATAACCGCGGAAAGGTGAAATTTAAAAGTAAACTAATTTTTTTTTTAATTTTTCAAAAATATTTTATTTATTTATTATATAAATCATTCAAAAATTTTCTTATAATTTTGTAAAAAAAATAGTTTTTCATATTTTCGTTATGTATTTATATTTTTTTTTTTAAATTTTAATTTAATTCTTATATAATAAAATTTAATAGTAGAAATATTTATAAAAAAGATGCATCAAATAGTAAATAAAATAAACAAGTTATATTTATTAAAATAATTCTATAAAATAGGTTTTTTAAAAAAAAAAAAAAAAAATAGTTATAAAAATAGAAAAATTTAAAATAATAATACATTTTTGTTGTTGTTTTCTATTTATTTATATATTTAAATAAGACTATTTTATTTGATATATTTTTACAAATATTTATATCTATAGCTATATAGTATAAGTTATGTGGCATTCAAATTATTAAAATACATAGTTAATAATAATAAAAGTAAATCGAAAGATTGTATAAAATAATAATTTAGTTATAAAAATAATAAAGGAACATAAAATCCAAAAATATATATGTATAAACAATTTTGTATTTTTTAATTTTCCAAATAATAATTGTCCAATTTAAAAAATTAAGATAATATTTATTAGGAAATAATAATTAATTTTATTTATATTATTTACTTGTTTTTATACACGATTTAAATTAAATAAATTAAACATTTTTATATTATAATTATTTATTTATATTACTTTTAATTTTTCTAATTTATTTATATTTTATAATACAATAAAAAAAAAATTTAATAGATAAAAAAAATAAAATTCATATATTTAATTGGCAACATTTTAAAAAATATTTTTTTTTTTATAAATTACGTAATTATAATATAATTTGTTATCTGTATGTAAAAAAATAAAAAAAGTAACAATTATATATTATGTGTTTTATTTATATATTGTAAAATATTGAGTATTATTTAATAATTTCAATAATAATTTTTTCCTATGTATTTGTACATATTTTTAAATATTTATATATTAAACGTCATCTACAAAATAAATAATTATTTTATTACTATATTAATTTATTTATAAATTTTTATAAAAAAAAAAACTAAATTAAGGGTACATATAAAAATTATTTATAATAATTTCATTTAAATATATTTAAGCTAATAGTATTTGTAAATTTTAATAACAAATTAATAGAAAAATTAAAAAGTTGTGACCAGTTTTTAAATAATTAAGAATTATCGAAAAATTGTCGATTAATTTTGTTAATTATTTTTATTTTAAGTTATTTTTTTAAAATAATATTTTTAATTCTTGCCTTATTGTTATTTATTATTTGTTAAATTTTTTCTTTAGCCTTTAAGGCGCTAAGGTAATGTATGTACGAGTGCTTTGTGCTAGGAAAATAAATTTTCGGGTCTCTTTTGATCAAGCAAATACATATTAACAAAACCGGACCAGTTGGAGTAGGATTTTGTTTGAATTCTATTTTGTATATTTTGAAAATAACCAAATAATTTGTAATAATTCTTATTTCGACAAGTACGCAACAATTTTTAGTAACGAATTAAAATCGTTCAAATTTTGCTTTTGTCAATTTTATGAATCAGAATTTGTCAAGTTTAGAAAATTATCCAATGAAGATTGGAGATTTTAAAATTTAGAAATTTGTGTAAAAGTTAATTGTAAAAATACTTAAAATTTGTTGAAATTAGGAATAACTCAATTTAGGCATCTGATATACAATTTTTGGTTTGAGGCATTTTTGGTTCGAATTATTAATTATAAGTGCTAGGTAGTTCCCCCAAAACTGTCGAACAACATCCAAGAATAAGTATTTGTTTCATTGCGATTCAAATAAACTGTAATAATGGCAATTTTTAAAATATATATACCATATGTCACATATTTGAATTTTTGATGTTTGAAGGATTTAACACTTTCGCAGTTTCTCGTTATTTCCAACCAAAAATTTTGCAAATTTCCTAAAATCGAAATTTAATACTCTATGTAATTAAAAAAATATGAAAATCCAAAATTTATGCTGAATTTCGATTTTGATTATACAATTTTGTTAATATTGTGTACTTAAAAAATTCAAGTTACATTATATTCGAATAGTTTAAAATTTGTTAATTATTAATAGTTTACTAAAATTAGAAAACATATACCTAATAATTTAGTATAAATTAGAATGCCTATGTTCAATCTGTTCAAAAATTTTGTCTTTAAGATTAAAACAAAATTATTTAAACTTAGGAATTAAAGAATTTTAAAATTAAGAATTCTGATTAAAAGGACCATTAAAATGTAAGGACCGTAAGATCGGGATTCATGAAGGAGTTTATTAGCTTTTCGATTCCCTTTAGTTGGAACTGATTAACAGGGATAACAATTTTTGGCTGGACATTAGACGCGTGCAAGTCACCAGCAGTTGCTTTCGTTCAATTTTCGTTTCGAACCATTACTTCATTTTCCATTCAGCAAAATTTCAAAGCGTATTTCATCAGTTGAACAAATGGACGATATGTTTAAAAGTTCTGCTCTTATAAGCATAATATCTTTCACAACAAAAACCTAAATGGCAAAGTATTACTTATTTTAAATAAAATAATATCACCCGTCTGATCTAAAGTCTCTCTAAAGTGCTCTCAATTGTTTTACAATAATTCAATTAATTTTTATCACGTACGATCCATTATTATTATTGTTATTATTTGTATGTGTAATAATAATTTAAATACCTCTTTGTTTTTACAAAATAATATATAATTACTAAATATTGCAAATGAACAGAAATCTCAATAAAAAAATAATCGGTGACACTTTTTAATTAAATACCTATATTATATTATTAAATATTATAAAACCGATCGATCCGTTGATCAATTTATATGTATAATTATTATACAATATATGAGCGTAGTATTAGAAAAATACGGAAACACAATATTGTTCCAATTACGTGCAGTATACGGTTGGTTAGTTTTAATTTTATTCCAATAATAATTTACTGACATTATAATGTTAGAGGTGTTAGTTAGTTATACCAAACTATCAAACGTATCTAATTATCCGTCAATAGTTAATAATGCTCTAGCCTAAGATTGTTGCATATAATTATGACATTGGTTCATTTACGATAATAAGCTAAAGTTCGAGAATAATCAGGTCATAAAATATTCCCGGTGACTATACGATTTAAGATGACTACTGATGCTCACTAAATTAGTTACTGTATGGCAAAACATAAACATTTACCAAAACTTTATTGTTCAAGATTAGTCAAATTGGTTTATGAGAATATGACTTAAAATATTTATCGTCGATATTTATTTAGCCAAGATTGTTAGTACAAATTCGACATAGAACTTGATTTATTGAATTTCATTTAATATTAGCCATCATACAATGTTGAAAAGTTTGGTAAAAACATATTTAAAAATTACAATCTAAATATGTATATCGATTTGAAATTTTGTTACAATCCTCCTGAATTTAGCATAATACGCCGTGTGGCTATTATCGATTTTTTCAACTGGATTATTTACGCTGTTTACGTGATTTTGGTGGTGGATATAAAGTAGAGTTTATTATGTTTCCGATAGTTATTCCGTTCTCTAATTTTTCAATCTTTATTTGCATTTTCTAAACTGTTGGTTTGTTACTACCAGTCATTCAAAGGTGGAGCTTTATGAGACTTACTGTGCCTGTTATAAAATTATGATTTTAAATTATGATGAACTAATTAATAGGAAGGGCTTTACAGCTCTTTCATAATCCTCTTGGTCTGCTGCACATAATGTCATCTGGTGTTAAAAAACTAAGCGCATCATTCTCAAAAATAACCGTTTGCACCAAATTTCAGAAAAATAGGTAAGGTAAACTTTTGCAGATGTCAGCGCTTTAAGAATTATGAAACAACAATTTGTTTTCTATAATTCATGTCTACTTAGTTGTAATTTTTGTTTGTCTTAGTACCTTTTGTTTCGATACAAAAAACAGTGTTTAAACAAACCGTTAAATATCTAGTGCCGCCATCTCTAGATTGTAATCATCATTGGACATTTTTTGACAGCGACGTTCCTTGTAGTTTAGATATTATAATTTATTTTAGATTCGTAGATTTAATTTCTTTAGTATTTTACTGTACTTACTAATAGTCAAATTAAGATCATAAATTGAATTTTATGTCTTGGTAATATTAAAAAACGATGTATATTTAATAAGTATATTGTTATACGATTTTGTCAAAATTTTTTATCCTAACTCTTCTATTAATAATTATATTACTAAATCCTGTCAATTGTTTTATGGTCCGATTTATTATAGTATCAAGACATTTGAGGTAGACATTCTTTAAGGTAGTCTTGTGAAAAATTGGGAAGCGCAACTCAACGAACAAGTTTCGAATGGTCGCGCACCGCACTAATGGCAAAAAACGAAAAAAACTTACCGTTACCTCTAACGTGTATTCCTTTTACAAGGCAAAATAGCTAAATTACCATACAAATTGATGTTATTGAAATAGACTGGACAAAGTACCCACCACTTCTATGAGGTTTACAATGGAATTCGCCAAAACTTTATGATGAACCACAATTTGAATGTTGGTAGCAGTGATTAGTGTAAAATTAATATAAAAAAAATTAAACTTCAAACTTTAATTTAATTAAAATACGTGAAAAGCTATCTTCGCCACAATTGTTAACTGCCGCTCAATACAAACCCAAAAGAAAATTTCGCAGCAATTCGTGACTGCAGATGAAAATTCCTGTTTCCCAAATTAAAATAAAAAGTTTAATATTTGGGGCTTTGATTTGGCGCTTTAATCTGCCGATCACTGTTTTGTAGAGTTTGAGAAAAACAGTTTTTAGACGGGTTGGAAATATTGTAAAATCGTTGAACCGTGTGTGCGTCAAGGTGATTTTAAAATGGAACAATATTTCCCTCAGTTTCAGTTAGAACTTTGATTCTAAATCTACGATATCTTCATTTTGTATTTGGGTAGTATAAAGCAACGGCGGGAATAATCACTACTCAAACAGAAAACAATTTGTCGAATTATTGTGTAAAAGTTTAAAGAGAAAGGCTTGTGATTGAACAGGTACAGTATTCCAGGTAAAACATTTAGCATGCTCCAGTGTATAGACTCTGCGCATTTAAAAGTGAAATAAAGGTAATCCTATCTGTTATAATTAATTTGAATATTTACTTATTTTCAATTAATATTTATTAACTGAAAATAAGTCAAACTAGTTTGAAAATCTGTTAATCAATTTTGTAAAATGGGTCTAATTTGGTTTGAAATTAAGTTATTTTTGATTGAAAATAAAAAATGTAATGTGTTTGTAATAAATGTTAATTATTTTTGAAAATAATTTAAGCTTAATAGGAAAAATGTTAATTTAACTTGAAAATGTGTTAATCCTATTTGTATAATTGTCGATTTGGTTTAGAATTTAGTTAATTTGGCTTGAAAAAAAAATCGTTCAAAAAAATGTCAAAATATGAATTTACTTATTAACAAGTTGACCACCTTTGCCTATGTTTTAAAAATGTACACCGGACGTTACTATGCCTTAAAAGAAGAATTGTCAATTGGAGCATTATGGATCCCACGAAGCGAACATTTTTTGAAATTAAAAAACAGCTATTTGACGTTTAAGATTGTTTGTTACCTACCTACACAGATCAAACATATTAAAAAATAAATTAACCCTAAATCGTTACTAATTGTGGAAATATTTACTAGTTTTGGTAAAATTTTAGATGTTTTTAGTTCAATAATACCAATTTTTAGTTTAAAAACAATTCTCATTGTCGTTTAGTGCATTCTTTTCATAATTATTACACATCACAAGAGTTATTTATCCAAGATGTACTATTTGGTATTATTATTTTCGAAAACAACCTGACTGAAAATATTTCGCAATAAAAAAAGTAACGGTCAACTGAAGTTGGTTTAGTTTATATCGAAACCGATATTGAATCGAAAATTAAAAATGTCAAATTAACGAAATTAAACAAAATATCAAATTTAAAAATAGATCTAAATTAATTTTGATATTTTTGATGATAATTTTACTAAAATTTTAAATTCAGAATTGTACATTATTAGTCGATATTATTTGAAAAGCTATTAAATTGAAAAATCTAATACTGAACTTTTAAAAAATCAAGAATGTTTTTAGAATCCGATATTTCAATTAGCTACGTTACATTCGTTTAATAAATTTAAAAGATGGAAATGGGATAAGATTTCGTCAAAAAAAAAAAATATCTTTGTGTTACACAATCAAATTTGACTTTGGATGTCTATTTCAAGGTCATCAAAAGATTTGTGTCCAAGTCAATTTTGTCAAATTAAGTGGTTGTCCGTATACAAATTTTCAAGTTCAAGCTTTGGCAGGGGCTTATAAGGGTCACTAATACAAGCTGGCTCTGCATTTTCATTATTTTAAATTGTGACTTTTAGAACGTCAACCGAATGTTATTACTATTTGACGGAAAGAACCATGCATTTTGCTTAAAATTTCGTGTAAATACTTTCCGTTTTGGCTTGTGTGCAGGTTAATTTACTATGTTAATTTGCGGTTTTGGGGTTTCTCAATGTTTCATAAACAAAATTCACACATGACAAAGAATAGTGACACCAACTCTAAAATTCAAATGTTTCAGGAGAGTAAAAGAAAAATATAAATTTCCGATTTTACTACACTATTTTCTGTAGGCGTCCAAGAAAGGAAGAACGACACATTAAGCCCTCTCGCGCTTTGTAAATAATAATTATGAAAAGTCACTCTTCCAGTTTATGGAATAGATTAGAGCGCTTCTTTCTCGGATATCAATAACAAAACGAAATTTTTTGAGTTGTGTAACAATTCTATATGCTTACAAAATATTAAATTAATTTATTAACTTAAGGCTTCTAAAGTGGTAAGGACGGTCCTCTATTCGGCTCGAAAGTTCCCCGATAACTGTGGTGTTGACCTGCTCGAAAACTTTCCGTTATCTGTGTTGTCGACAGACGACCTTCATATACTTCCTAGTAAATCGTGCGAAAAGAAAGCGGGCATCTCGGTTGCAGTAACATTAATATGAATTAACCTAAGGAAGAGGCAAGAAACAATCGGAAATATACACTGAAACAGGTATCTAAGATCCGTTTTTCTCTTCCGAGTTAAATTTACTGGATGTTAATCAACTTGCTTGGAACCTTATCCGATTTAAGTGAAACTATTTCCAAAATAAATGAAAACTATTCCGAATTGATCGAACACATTTACGAAATGAATAAAACCAAATTTCTAGTGGAATGAAACTTTTTCCAAATTAAATGAAATCTTTTTCAAAATAAATTAAACCAAATTAAATAAATTTAAAACTGAAAATGCAACAATAAAGTTTGTAAATAAAACAGTAGTTAAATAAGACAAGTACTAGTTCTTCTGTATCAGCAGCGGAGGTGTTATCATCGAGACTAAGATGGAATTTGGCCAATCTGTATAGTTGTGATTTTTTCAATTCTATATTTGATTACGTCTTCACTATGTAAACAGGATTTTTTGCTTTTGCAGAATATAATAACCGTTTGTTAATTTAAATTAAACTATTGACGATTTTAAATTTAACTTTTTACAATCAATCAAGTTTATTATGACTTAAACAAATCTAATTTATGATCGTATATTTGAATATTTTAATTCAAATTGGCAAAGGCTTATTTTAGTTTGTAAAATCAGAGAGTACGGATACGGAAGAAGAAACCTTACATGGTTTTGTGAGGCATTGATTAAGATGATTTCCGCCGCGAAATAATTTTTATACGATAACGTAAATTTTGGATCATCAAACCTTGTGTAACTTTTTGCCATGTATTTGATAGCAGGACATATACCGCCAAGAAAATAAAGGCGTACATTATTTCGATTGTTTGTTGTGTTTACTGTTATAGTATTATTTGCCTTTTAGTTGGGACTTAAAAAAGTAACAACGAGTTTTGTTGTATTTACCAAGCTGAATGTAAACTGAGAGAATCAGATTAGCCTCTTGAATCAATCAAAAAATTTAATATTTTGGTTTAATATTTAGTTAAAAACAAAATAATAAATAAAATAGTTTACTTTATATGAGTTCGTTTATAATCTTTCGATAAATTTTGAAGCGTATCGGAACATTTTGAGGTTGCGCCGCAGAAATCATAAGGGTTCAGGTTAGTGTTATGGTTCTTTATGAGTTCCTGAATGAATACGCGGCAAATATAATATTTTATCGAAATGATAATAAGTAAGATAGAAAAGACCTTAAAGTCAAAGGGCATGAATTTTTTGCGCACTATGAGAGAACCTAGAAATCGGTTCGTTAAATAAATTTTTTTGGCAAAATATGTAACGGGCGTAGACTTTTAAATGTTTCTAAATATTATTGGTGCTAAAGACTATGATTCAGAGCCCAACGGAATTATGGTTTGCAAAAATCTGGTACGTTCCGTAACCCTAAAATTGTTCATTTGTTGGTCTTTATACTAGTCGTAATAGACAATATTAATCAAATCAATATTAAACGAAAACTTATGAACAAAAACAGAAAGTCTGAAGAAAAACCATATATTATAATTCAAATACGACAAATACTCGTATAATCATTAATAATAGCTGTCTTTCATTCACGGTAGTAAAGTTCTCACGAGTACTTGTAGCTACTCGCAACTACTCATTCCCATACGATGGTGTAGAAAACAGAGGTAGTTACGCATAAAATTTGCGCTAGTTGGATTTTAGTTGCGAAAATTCCAAAAGATGGCTTTTAGAATTTTTTCGATATTTTTTATTTTTTGGTAATGTTAAATGTCAAATTGGATGGAAATGGATTTATGGAAATATCAATGTGGTTTATAAGTCCAATTTTTTATCTTCTTTTCAATCTAATTTTATTTATCGCCTTTACTGTAGTATACAACTACAAAAGACAAAAAAAAACAACTAAAGAGATGGCTATGTTTTACTTGGTGTCACTCAATTTCTCGTTCCATTCGGTATCTACTCACAAGTAATTCCAAGTAGCAAATTTTTACCATTAAAAGACGGCTGTTAATGATGGAGAAACCGCCCTAGTGTTTCGCTACATACTTGTTGCACAAATTTAAATTATTCATAATAAAGTGTACATAATCTAAGCACTCTCAATAAACTACAACTACAACGAAAACAATCCTGGCGAAGAGACTTTTCGTTAGACGTCTAGTGATTAGTAGCAAAACGTAGCATAATTTAGTTTAGCCAGAAATTAAGTAAAAAGAGGCACACAGCCTTAGTCTATCATTGTGTATTTTTGCCTAATACTATGTTCAGACTAGGGATTAGTAATCTCGATTAGCTAGCAAATCTAGGGTTTCTTGTAGTGTGAACGACGGATATTAATTTAAATTGATGGATTTTGTCTGTAATTACGATGCTTAAAATATTGCGTTGTTAGAACGAAATAATTTTTTATTCGAGACGTTAGTAATTTCAATTATTCTTTAGTTTTGATACAGCGCCATTTTTAATCGTGATTTCCTCTGACAGCGTGAACGGCAGGAAAGGTAATCCAGATTACAAGTAAACTTGATTTGACATATTTGGATTACTAATCTGTAGTTTAGACAACCTATAAGAACCACAAACAAAACCAAGAGGATAATTTGCTCTGAAATTCCTACATAATCAGGAAGTCCGTTTAGTTTAGGTTTTTCTTATCAATATTCGGTTATTTTATTATTTGGAACATTTATAAACTCTAAATTTAACATGTTTAACCCATTTTTGACGAGAGTTGGATTAGCTCATCACCAGAAATGCCTTACGTTTTCTTCCATTTATACAAAAAACAAACAAAATTTGCCTGTTAAATTCATAACACTTATTACCTAGTGTAGGTAACATAAGGATAACTGTTATGAATTTAGCGAAAAAAATCTTGTTCGCTTTTGGAAATGGACAAAAACGTAAGGCATATCTGGTGTTGCGCTAATGTGCGTTCGTCAATATTTGGTTTAATTCACCATTTTGAATTCTTCGCAACAAACTTTTAAGCGGTTTTATAAATGATGTGACTCCACCCTGTATCGTGATATTAATAATTTTTAATTTAGTTATATTTTTTTCAGCTTTTAGTTTCGCATCCTCTGAAAAAATTACAAAAATAATGTTCAATGTTCGTTTTCTAGAGAACTAATATGAATTACAAATTTATAAATTAAAAATAAGGCAAGTGGATCTGAAAGTTATATTTGCGTTGTAACTTGTAAATAAAATGAATTATATATATAATATTTTTCTAAAGGTAACTTTTTCTTTAATTTTATCACCTTCCAAGAAATTTCTAGGTAAATTGGTAAAGCTTCGGTACTTTACATAACATAATTTAATTGTTTAATAAAAAAAAAAATATATATAATTTTAAAAAGTTAAGAAGATATAAAAAATGGCAAGAGCGGACGGATAATTTTAAATTTAATATTTATATTATATCATTATAATTTAAATAATTTAGTTTTTTTTTTTGTATTTTATGTATAATTTTATAAATTACTTTATTTTGTTTTAATTTTTTATTTAATTATTAATTAATTTTTTTTTCTTATTTTTGTTTCTTGTGTGATCACAGCACTTTTAAATAATAAAACTTCATTTGTTACCTTAGCTTAGAACATAAATACAATATATTCTATATATAAAAAAAAATAAAAAATAAAAATAATTGTAACAATATGTATATGCAGTAACAATTATAATAATAACTAATAATAATAAATCGAGCTTCTCATTTAGGAACAACAATAACTAAAACTTTAATTAGGTCATTATTTATTTTTTTAATTTTTTTAAAGATTTTTTTTTTTGAATTATGATTTAAGAAGAATAATTATATTATTATTTTATGTATTACATTAATTTAACGAAGTACTAAAAAATATTATAATAAAAAAAAAGAAACGAAATAGTAAATAATTTCATTTTATTGTTTTCGTTGTTCAGTGGTCATTTTATTTAAAAATAAAATTTTTTTTTTTTTAATATCACAAAATATTTTCATATTTTTTTGTATAATATCATTTTCGAGAGAGAATGTTAAAATAATAAATATATATATAATTATTTAATTGTTTGGAATTGTTAACATTTTATTGTTTGTACATACTATAATTTTTTTTATTAACTTGATTTGGTGAGAATTTTTTATTTTATTTTTTTAAATGTTTCGGTTAGTTGTGTGTAATTTGAATGCAAAGCGGAATTATTACTAACTTTAATTGATCGGGGTTGATTGTGTGTTTTTCTAGATAGTTTTTCTTTGCATAATTAAAGGTTTTTCTACCTTTAATTATTGAATCTAATTTTACGACAATGGGGAAACATAATTTTTTCAATCAGATTTAAGAAAAAAAAAGGCAAACTTTCTCCGTTCAGCAAAAAAAAAAGCAAAAAAGAAATGTACTAACGAGTGTCAAAATTGTAATTTATAGTGTGAGTTCAGATTTGAATCCCTTATTGGAGATCTCGAATATATAAAGTGTACTAGAATAGCCTACTTACGAATACTTATTCTAGGAAAACAGTCACTACTGTAGAGACATCACCTCGATAAAGTTGAATTTTATCAGGAACAATTACTTTGAGTCATTGGGGCCAAATTTTGTTCTCAGGCGAGAGTAATTTCGTAATTTTCATTATTTTTAAATTTATTCGTTATGTTTTTATATTTTTTCAATTACATATTTTCATTTTTATTCTCCTATAGACAGAAAAATTTACATTTTTTACTCTCGCTTTGTATTTCTCACTTTGTTTCTTCTAATACCCGGTTTCACAATGAGGCACTAAGAGAGAGTCAATTTCGAATGTAAACCATTTTTATCTGTCTTTAATTCTAATTTGTTATTATTTTGATGAAACTTCGATAAAAATTTCTCTACAGAAAATTTTAAATATTTGAATATTCATGGAAATTGACGAATTTATTATGCAAGATTCATTTTACTCGTTTGCAGAATGTACTGCATACACCTTGTACTAACATGTAATTATAATTCGCTAGTACACTAAAACAACCAGTAAACTATGGTACCATCAATCAGTTCCGCCACTTCTGCCACTGCCTGATGAGAGGATTGATTTTCAGAAATATGTAATTTTAAAAATTAAGTGAAATTTAAAAAAATTATATTGGCAAAGAAACATTTAAAATAAAAATAATTTGGCTACAAGTATTTTTGTCGCATGCAAAAAATCGTAGAGTAGATATTAAAGTCTCAGTTTCCACTCTTGGGCTGAATGAGAAAAAAAATGCAAGATTAAGTAATACCAAAGGGATTAGTGATGAAATATTTAAAGACAATATACTGGACGTTGAACTTGTTATAAAAGTACTACTGTTTGGCACTCAATTTGGTATACCTCAATAGGGAAGTAACGCAAGAGAGAATCTTATTTAATGAGTTAAAAAATTAGCGGAAGTGTGGCAAACAAGTAAACGTCTTATGATAAATAAATAAAAAAATAATACACATTAAGAAAATGATTAAAGGAATATTAAAAGTGGTTACGTTAATATAAAACAAAGGAAATAAAGATCAAATAAATTTAAATTTTTGCTTAAATCAAGAACAATTTATTCCACTTTTTACAAATCACACGTTGGCAGTTGTTCAGGCTTATACAATAAAGCTATCATAAAATTAATTTTTTAATAAATATTTGTAACATGCGTATTGAACACAACAAGTTTTTGATACAATATTTACACATAAATCTCTAAACTAGCAATAAATATTAAAAAAACGTATCTCTAAACGAACTTGAGTGGAGTCAAACTATTAAGTAATTGACTTAAACTACCTAGCTCTATAGTACAAAAAAAAAAAAATAAATAAATAAATCTATATACCTACTTATAAATTAATGGTATTGTACTTGGGGAATAAATCATAATTTACATAATTATGTAAAAAATTTGCCCGCGATTTACTAGTGTTTTTTTTTTGAATGTTTTATGCTTGTAAATCTAATTCAAATTTAATTAAAAAATAAATTTTTATTTTATCTACATGAGTGTAATTTCGTATAATTAATTACCTTCTGTACAAGATGATTAATTTAAAAAATAAAACGAAATAAAAATATTATTTATCTACAGGCCTCGAGGTACGACTTACTGCTACTTTACATCTTTATGCGCACATGCATAAATTTATGATTATTACTACTATACATTTTAAAAATTAATAAATATTTTTATTTCGATTAAATTCAATTAATGTTTTTTTCTAATTTATTAGTTACATTCTGTTGATGTGACTTTAATATCCACCATATTAAACATTATTTCGTTCGACTGCTTATAAAATAGTATGCACAACATTTATTTATTTATTTTTTTTTTGAAAAAACGTATCTCTCTCGAAAATTTAAATGATTAGAGATTTATCTTAATAAAAAACAAAAATGTTCAAGCTTTGTAGACCTAAAATTATGACCACTAAATTTGTCTGCTATTAAATCGGCACTTTTTATTAATTACGGTACAAAAAATTTAATTAAATTATAAATAATAGTGTTCGACAAAATCATTACATTATCTTGTAATGACAACTGGTCCCGCTTGACCACCATTTGTTGCTGTATTTAAATTATTATTTGTGTTATTGTTATTTGTATTATTGTTATTGTTATTATTATTATTATTGTTATTATTATTATTATTATTATTATGATGCTTGCTACCTTTAACAACACCTGATGGATTCTTTTGGGCCAGATGTGTTTGATAGTGTTTTGCGAGATGCGCCTTTTGTCGAAAACTTTTACCACACAGCGAACATGCAAATGGTTTTTCGCCGGTATGCGTTCGTATATGTACATTCACCGAGTATTTATCCTTGAAACCCTTTGAACATATGGAACAGTAGTGAAGAGCCCGCTCCTTCCTTTGCCCATTACATTGTGACGGACTATTGTTATTATTATTTGTTGTGTTATTATTATTATTATTATTGTTATTATTTAATATATTATTATTATTGTTATTATTACTACTACTATTACTATTAGCACGTTTATATTTTTTCGTTGTTTTTGTTGTTGCCATCGATGGTGATGATGATGGTATCGTTGTTATTGTTGTTGTAGTAGCATTGGGTTGAATTGTTGTTATAATTTCATTTGGTTTTATCGAGACTGTCACCGAAGGATAAGATTCGCCGGTCACACAAAATTGTTGTACTTCGGTCGCAATCCGTTTGATTTTCTCAAAATCATCTGTAAACGCTGTATCTAGGGTAAGGAACATATCATCGACTCCATTATTTATATTTACATTACCGCTTGTTATATGGGACGGTGTTGTGGCGGTTGATGGATTTGGTGAACATGACGTATGCGTATGATCATCGAATAGAGGGGTTGCTAATGTTGAATCAGCAAATGCTAGATTTTCCTATTTAAATTTAGCAAACAAAAAATATAATAGTTTTGTACTTAATTTGTGGATTTTGTTTTCTAATTACCTGATCGGTTGAAAATAAGGCACGCCGAAGTTCCTCGTCACTTTTAATGTCACGACTATGAGGTGGTAGTACGGCGATTCCATTTTGCAATTGCAGCTGTAGCTGTCCTTTTGCGTATCCTTTGCCCTGTAAAGCACTCCGTAGTAATGATTCGGGTGAGTCCTTTTTTTAAAAAAAGAGAAAAAATTATTCATCAAACTTAAAATATTGTACGATTAACATATAAGATTGTCTAATGAATTAAAAAAGGTTTTGTGATGCTTAGGACGTGAAGGCTAATTTTCATTACAATTAATTTTTTTTTGTTGGAGATGTGGAGAACAACGGTTATATCTGTAACGAGAGATTTATCGTACCTGAAAGAGACAAATACACGAAAAAAAAGACATTCAGTTCTCAAACTAACTGTTAGGTGTACCACTGGTGGTAATGGTGATAACTTTACTAGGTGCACTTCACTTTGTAACTTTATTTACCTAAATATTTTTAATTTTAACCTTTAACATTTCATTTGTCAAAAGTTGAAAACATATTTAACATTTTTAAATTTACCAAAGTTTCACAATATGGGAAAATTAGGATTGATTCGTTTCGTTTATTTAAAATTGTTTTGACAGAGAATAATATTGTAGAAACATTTAATTTTGAAAATAAGGAACACAACTACTAACTTATCCCGAATTTTCATTCATTAAATACAATGGGATAAGCTTCATTCAACTGCCTGATAAATTTAACAATGTAAACTTATTAAACTTTTGTGTGAAAGAAATTTCAGACAGCGCTTTAAAATTCTTAACAGCTGTAAGAACTTCGAACACAATCACGTTTGGTTATTTTTGAATAAATAATCAAATTAACTTTAAAAAACGTTTCAATATTTCAAAATTCTTAACATTAAGTTAACACGTGACTAGATGCTTTTGAAATGTCTTTTTTATTACCAACATACCAGTACAGACATCTAGAATGAAATGCGGTAACTAAATTTAGGAATAGATTTATTAACTTTTTTGGGACTATTTAATTCGTCGGTGGAATTATTTAGTGCAATTGTTGTGGTAAATTGCTCAATGTAATACGGTGCACGTGTTCCGTAAAGGACAGATTTATTTATTTTTGTAGGCCATTTTTCGCTTAATTTTTTTATTACGGAAAAACTCGACTTTTAGTGTTTGGGTTTTGTTCAACTATGCAATTATTTGTTTTCTATTTTATCCCGTTTACACTCCTTTCTAAAATAAATGCATTTACCATATACTCTGAGAATTCGCTCGCAGCCAAACATAAGAAAGTAAGAGTGCTAAACTGTTTGGGAATAACCGATTATCTTAAAATTCGGCCTGATCCACATGGATTAATGTTAATGCTGGTATTTACTTGTGGATTTGGGAGATAAGTATGTTTTATTTTGGCCTAAAATTTTTGGGAAGACGTCAATTATTTTCAGTTCTTGTTCTATTAATTTTAGAAACACGAGATTAAATAATATTAAGTACATCTTTCGAAAACGAATTTTACTCTAGAGTAAAATCAACATAAAATTATTTTTTTAGTGGATACAAATTCAAAAAAATATTTCTCGTTCAACATGTAAAATGAAACGTAAGAGCAAAAATGATTTAAGCTTAACCTCGCTTATGTAAATGATTAATTATTGAATTATATACTATTACCGTCTTTATCGTCTGCAATTTTAAATATGACATTAAGCGCTTCAAATAAAAAAAAATCGAAATCCTTATTGTCGGAGCCAGCAAATTTTTATTGTTATAATTTATTTAAATAAGACATTCCTAGGTTTCGGGTTGTCGAATTTAGATTGATTTAATGTCCACTACTAATTTCCGAGGAGATGAAGCATTTAAGCAATTAGTGAACTCTTCTTAGTGAAAATCAACTATTAAAATTTGTAGAAACATGGGTAGAGCAGCAGCCCTTAATAGTACAGAAAAGGGAAAAATTGCAGTTCTTCAGGATCAAGGATTAATCGGAAGCGATATAGCGGAAAAAATTGGACGAAGTTTTAATTTAGTTTAACTTACTTAAGAAATAAACAATATAACGGCAAAAACATAAAAGGAGGTCAGAAAACGGCCACAACAACCACTGATAGAAGAGCAATAATGTGAATTGCTTTCAATTCGTGTGACCCAGCGGCAAAAATAAAACAAAAATCAAATGTAAATGCTAGTGTTTCAACAGTTAGAATGGGGATCAATAGCACTAAGTATTTGAAAAGGCTAAAAATAAAAAAAACCACCGTTAAACCAATTAAGAAAGTGCGAGCGGCTAGAATTTGTAAAGTATCATCACATGACATGAAGTGATGAGTGGCGGAAGTCGTATTTTCGGATGAAAAAAAGTTCAACTTCGACGCTATAATTACTATGTCTACGATTTAAGGGAAACGAACGGTATTTAGCCCGACACCATAGTCGAGAAAGGGGTGTAATGGTTTGGTGTGCAGTTTCGTATTATGGAACTATTGAACTAGAGTTTCGAACAATAAAAATGACTGCAACCTTTTACAAAGGAGTATTAGCAAGGAATTTCCCTAAATTTTCAAATATTTTTCGGCCTATAAATTAGATTTTCCGATAAATTAGAGCAGTTGTTCTTATTTAGTTGATACAAAAATATATTACATTTTTCATAATATGCATAGCTTTGGAAGAGAGTGAGAGAAAAGATGTAGGGTTTCGTTTATGCGTAAATTTAGGTGACCAGTATTGAACAGTGCAGCGACTGTGTTGAATAATAATAATAAAAAATAAAATAAAAATCAATAAATCAATTGAGAGTATATCTTTTTGTATGTGTGTAGTTATGTAACGATCGGATGAACCAGTCTTTCTCTCCGGTTGACATTGCGTACTGTCTGTGGCCAGTTAGTAAAAAGATACACGAGTGATAAAACCACAAAAAAAAAAAAAAAATAAAATAAAAATAATAATAAACTAGCGTGATAATAATAATGTGTAAGCTCGTTGTAAACGCTAAATTTTTTAATTGGTTATTAATCCATTATTTACTTAGCGTTTTGTTTAAATTTAGTGATTAAAACAAACAAAGTTGTTGGCGTGGTTGGTAAGGCGTACTAAATCACTAAGTTGGCTCAAAAATTAAACACTGAGTGATCCCGTATCATATTTTTTTGTGTGTAGGTCGAGTGGGCCAGTGACAGGGATCGCGGATTGGCGGATTAACTGATTAGCGGATTTATCATAGTTTATTCGGTTTTAATTTGTGGGCCGTTATCTACGCTTCCTTGGCCACACCGTTTTAAGTGTTCATATATACATATATTTATCTATATTAGATATACTCGTACAAACCGAAAAACTAGTGTTGTGCAGTGTTTGCTTGCACAATATTTAATTAATTTAATATTTTTGAAAGTATAATTCAAAAATCAAATTTAATGAAGTTAATTATTAATTCAAGATCTTAATTTTTTATGAGACGTTCAATTAATTCTTAATCATCTTTATTATTAAAACCATAAAAAAAGGAAATTTGTGCTCAAGGCTAAATTAGTGACATTGTCGCGTAATAAAAATTTTTTGTTTCAGTTTCATCGGATCGATACTGCAAGACCTTACGGTGGAGGTTCAGGTGATATAAGACAAATATATTTTTTTGGTTGTTTTGCCCACTATTATTTAGCTCCGATTTCCTTCATAAAGTTTCATTATTAGTTCTCTTTATCAACTTGGTATTAACTAAACCAAATTTTATTTATAAATTCATTCATAAATAAATTAAGCAAATTCATTTATAAACTATCTTCTGTTAAGTTTTTTTTATTTGGGAAGTGCTGATGAAAGATGTTGTGAGATGTACTGTAGGTACGCTTTTGTTTTTTTTGTGTCGATTTTTTATATTACCAGTCAGAAGTACCCTACCACAGGCAAGCCGACCCGGAAATATGCGTACCAAATGACTGGTAAGAAAAATTCACCACAAAGATAACGGTTGTATGTGGAACTTGTCCTATAATTCTTTTACCTAACATCATGAACAAATGGTTAGCAACTTTGAATGGTGCATTCATAGAAAATCTTGTCAGTAAAAAACCTATTCAGTTGAAGCGGAGTGTAAATTATATTAATAATGCGGCATTTTCCGAGCTTCTTAACGCTAAAATTTAGCTTGACGTATTTTAAGAGCTTTCGATTTATCGTATATTTCAAAATGATTCGGCTGTCTCATAAAATACTCTGGATTATTGTAATGATTCGAGATTTATTTCGCTTCTACGTACCGTTACTCGTATAATTAATGCTTAAATTTAATTTAACTTTAAAAAAAATTCACAATCTTACCTGCTCTGTGTTATTATGGTCCGGTATGTGCCAGTCATTATTATTATTGTTATTATTATTACTTGAGTAGCTACTTAAACTTGTATTACTTATATTATTGGTAACAATAGTTTGATTTGCAGTCATAATATCCTCTTTGTGCTCCGTCGAAAATCCACTATCATCGTATGGAAATTCTGTTTTAATATAACACGGAAAATTTCCCAGGAGGGTATCTAAATCCAGCGATGGTGGATTCGCATTTTCATTTGGTTCTCTTTTCAACCATTGTTCCGAACCATTTAGCACTGTCAGTGTATAAATCTGGAAAACAAATATAATTACAATTAACACAAATTTACTATAAACAAAATGTAACCATTGAAATAAATTACCTGCCCATCAGTATTCGTCGGTTGATTTGGATTTATTCCGCCACTTAGATTACTCGATTGTTGATTCCAACAGTATCGATTTAAATCCTCAAATATTGCTGATTCCAGTCGATTTGAATCTTTTTCAGCTCCCCAAAACTGCTTAGGTTGTACATTGTACATGTAATTAAACAGAAATAAACAGTTAGTTAGCTTACTTTACAACATATTTGTGTAAGAAAATATTTCTTAGTTTTGCGCAAAGATAAATTTTTATAACAAGATTATAAATTTTGATCAAACGACTTGTGGTGGCTGGTGTGGTGCAATTTAACAAAATAAATTATATTTTTATTTTTTTGTAATTTAAATTACATGCATGTACTGTTGTAGTTCGTATGAAATATTTAAGAAAATATTGATCTATTAAAGTGATAGCGTAAAATACTTGTCGTTAACGATATTATTATGTGTGCGCGCGCGGCGCGGTATATTGTTTACCACACATAAATTTGATTTGTGGTTTTTATAATTTTTGTAAAATTACAACAAAAACGCTAATATTTCTTAATTATTGGTTTGGTTTTTTGGTTTAAGACTTATCATTAAGTACCTTTTGTATATTTTCATTTTCCTAATCTATGGATACTAACTATACGGCTATAAACATTTTTATTCATCACGGCTCGCATATCTATGTTATATGCATACATAATTGGGTTATATAATTTGATTAGTTGGTTTAATAAAAGAAAAAAACTCTTTAAGTATTTAATGATGGATAAATTATATTTAATGTTTATTGTAGGTATATAAGCTGGGCAAGAGATGTAGATGAGATTGTAATAGCGTAATATATTGAGAAAAAAGCTTTTGCGTTGTTTTTATTGTGAAATTAAAATTTTTCTTTACTATATGTAAATATGTATGTATAATGCGCGGTATGGAAAATTTAATTGTTAATTCCATTAATAATCAGAAAAATTATTCAATTAAATAATAATCTATAAAATAAACTGATGGTGGTAGACAGTTTATAGTTTCATGGTTTAATTGATGAATTTATACTCTCGTATAGGAAGCATCGTGTTTAACGGTTTGGATAATTTAATTTTTTTTTATTCATTGCGAACATGTGTGTTGTTGCTAATTTTCACACACAATATGGAAAATTTGCGATTACCTATATCTATACCTATATGAATTTACATAAATTGTATTTTACTATGAATTTTAGAGTCTTACTTTGGTAAGTGCTATTCCTATTCGAAAGCCTAACTTTGGTAAGTGTTTTACCTATTCCTAATGAATTTTGTCCAAAGTAAGAGCCAAAAATAATTTTTTTTTTTTACTTTTAACAGTTGGCACGAAGCTCTAACATTATAATTTATTATTTAGAATATTTACAAATAAAAAATAGCGATAACAAATTATATCAAGTATAATAATTTCAAATGATATTTAACAAGATTTAAAATTGTGATTTATCGAAAAATTAGGAATTGTTATTTAATACCAACTCATAAAACTAAATATATTTAATATATTTACTCTAAACACTACAACTATGTGAAGAATAGAATTATTCTATTCCGACTTCTAGATAGAATGAAATTATTCATTTTGGAATGAAAATGTATGGCATTGTTATTGTAAAAATACCAAAGACTACAATTATCAGCTAATCTAGCTGACCATTTCCATATATACATTTTTTGATTTATTTAATTTCTTTACTTTTCATAGTCAAGTATTTAGTTTATTTAGTGTGTGCTTTTACGTTTCTGCAAAGCTTCTAGTGGATTGATTTTTAATGAGGTTTTATAAATTACGAGTATGTTAACGTTTATTAAATAATAAAAACACTCTTTAATAAAAACGCAAATCGTTCAGTGAAAAGTTTCAGATTTAAATTTATTCGCATTCTGTTTTTCTTTTAATATACAGAGTTAAGTTAAAATATTTAATCCTTAAAATTTTTTTGGTAAGTATTTGGAAAAATAATATCGTTTAAATGCACGCTTCTCTGGCACTACCTAATTCTTGCTGGTTCGCAACATATTGCAACATTTTGGTCTCTTCGATTATCTGTTCACCACCAGGCGGTTAATGAAAAGCCTCCTCGTGAAGTTACCTTTCAAATTAGTTTTCACTTATAGAAAAAGTGATTGGATTATGTATTATGTAAACTTTAAAATTACAGCACAGGTATTTATTTCACTTAATGAATGAGTAATAAACCTAATTGTTCAGGTTATAACCTTTGATAAAAATATTTTGCGTAATACAGGGTAAGTGTCTTTTCTAAATATTTTTTTAGAATATTTAGCAATCTTCATCCAGGCAAAAGAATTAATAATGAAATCAATAAGTTCGTTAGTCGGGTTGTAAGTGTATGAACATTTAGTGAAATGCTGTTATACCCAATGTATCACTCACCAAGTGAGATGAAGGATGATACCGTATATGCACAAGTACTATTGGAAATGGAAGTAGGAACTATAAATGTCTCATGTATATTACGATTTATGTATGCGCCATCTTTAGTAATTATAAAAATAATATTTAATAAGAGTTTTATTGGCCATTGATGGTCCGAACAGTGTCAACAATCTGCCCCGTCGATTTCTACGATGAACCAAGTTAAGTAAATCAGAATAAGCAAGATCTCTCTCTAAGAAGAGGAACCCCAGCGTTCGCAGTGACTTCTTCGCCTACCAAAGGGTAACCGAGGCAGCGTATTCATTGTCTTTTAATTTTATAAACTGCGTCATTCGAATCAAATTAATGACTTTGCGATTTTATAGAAACTGAATGTCCTAAAATATCGTATCAGCAAAGATCACACGCATGACTGGTCTCTTGATTGTCGATCAAATATGACAACGCAGATTCGAACTCGCAACCAGGTACCTCCAGTTAAATCTAAACACCATTAATCATGTTCCCTTCATAGCCTTCACTTTTCTTTTAATTCGAAATGGCGTTTCCTGTATTATTAATTAAATTGCTTGCGAAATTGTCAAAACGAAATAAAAACTTTTGGTTTTTTGCAAAATGCATAATATAATTTTCAGTTTTTATTCTATCGAAATATTTTTTGTTTCTGTAAATCTACATAACTCTGTAAATGGAAACGGTACGAATTTGTGCCGCCATGTTTTCAACTCAAAGAGGAATTAACATACATTAATCCATTAATTAAAATGTTAATAAATCGCTTTTGAATCTAATCGACATATTTATAGTAAAATTTATTTTTGTTATGTTGGTAAACAAATTACTGAAATTATCTTGCCCATACAAACGGTTAAAAAAATTTTCGAGTAGTTCGTTTTATAAAATTTATTTTGACAAATAACAAATCAATAAGATTACTTGTTTCTTTCCGCTTGCGGACGGAATAAAGTTAATTTTTGGTCACATTAATTCGGTTACAAAAATAACAAATGTCAAAATAACAACAACAGCAAAATGAAAATTTGCAATAAATTTACTATTCAAGTTCGGAAAAAGCTTGACAAATGCTATCTTTGAATTTTTTACTATAAATTTATTTTAGGCTTTTTTCGTATGTTTTCGAACCATGACCATTACATGCCAATATTACAAAATGTGCAGGACATATTAATCATATCGCGTGTCTTAGTTGTATTGCCAAGATTGTTTATTTTTATTGGAAGCAAGAATTCATTTCTTATATATATGTACTGTTGGGAGATGGTAGCTTGACAACTGGCGCACAACAGTGCCATTATTGCAGTAGTGGCTGCTGAGATTTCCGTAGAAATCGAATACAATTTTTTGGCACAACAGTGGCAACACAACAATGCCATTATTGCAGTAGTAGCTGCTGATCTAAATTTTTACGTAGAAATCGAATTAAATTTTTTTAGCAATTTGAAATTATATTTGAGTTAAATCCTAATTTTCTTTAGAGAACATTAAAAAAAACAATAAAAGTTTCGCTCTAAAACTAAACTGTAAACGTCACAGAGCTGCAAGGCAGTACTAGTAAAGGTAACTGATTAATCAGACCGATTAATTTGGGGAAACATTGTTATTAGGATTAAAAGCGATACTTTGTTTGATGAGCAATTATATTTCCATGCGAGGTGAAGCGCAGCGTAGGCGAGGAAGTGCAAAGACTGCGAGTCAAACAAAGCGAGCGAGGAAAATTCCTTGCGTACACTAATTATAAGAACAAATTACACTGATTTAAAATAAATTTCAAGATTGAAAATTTTATTGAAGTATTTTATATAGCAAAAAATGTCTTGTCTTTTTTTCGTTTGTGTATTTTAACAAGTTATGATGACTTTTAATTCTTTTCGAGATTTTCGATTTTTAGAGATTCTTAAACATATTCGAGAATAATTTCTTTGGGATTGGGGCAAACAGTTCAGCAAGCAAGCAATTTTCCTAGGAAACAAACAAAATATTTGCAACCGAATACTTATTTGCTCATTTTATGTGCGGTCCCAAAAAATTGTTAGCATTTTGTTTTTTTTGGAAAACAAAATTTGGGAAAAAAAATAAAAATAGAAATTAAAATTTGCTTTACTATTTACTAGTGGCTCTAGTCGTTCAAGGCACTCTTTTCTAGTGTACATAAAACGTATAACAAGTGACCATTGATTTCTACTGTTAGGTGCTTAAAGATTTCGCTAGTATCATGAAGTCGGTTATTTTGATATAGGTAACACAAAAAGTATTTTCGATTATAATTTTGAAACCGGGTATAACATATATTTTATATACTGATTTTAAATTTTTATTCCAATTTTAATTTGTGAAACAGGTTTAAGTTTTTGAAACTGTGAGAGAAATTTAAAATTTTATGATATATTTCTTAATTGGAAAAATTGTATGGTGCTTCTAGAATCATTATTTCTCATGATGTCATGAGCGACAGTGTTGCAATTGAAAAAAGTGATCCGGGAAAAACGTCCAAAGAAAGTTAGAAAAAAAACCTTACTTCTTCACGACAATGCACCAGTGCACAAGGCTAAAGTTGCTCAAGCTGCATTAAAGGACTGCGGATTCGTAGAAATTCCGCATCCACCATACAGTCCAGACTTGGCACCCAGTGACTACATTCTGTTTCCCAATTTGAAAAAAAAAATTAAGGGGCCGGAAATTTTCCAGTGATTCTGAAGTACAGTCTGTTGTAAATGAATATTTTATGGAGCAAAAGAAAACTTTTTTTTTAGAGGGCTTAGACAAGTTAATTGATCGATGTAACAAATGTATAAACCTTAAAGGAGATTACGTCGAAAAATAAAAATAATGCTGTCTCACTCACTCTTTTTTTTCATATGATATTGCAAGACATTTTGATTCGCCCTCGTAGTCTTATTTTGTGAACTTTACAACAGCACTGCAGTGTATTTTCATTTCGTTTGGAATGGTGTCGGACCAGGTTTTAAGTTTTTATTGGTGAAGAATTATTCTACCAATAATTCTGAAGATTTATTGTTTTAGAAGGAAACTATTTTCGGTTTTAATTTGAGCTTAATTTTGCTTAATTTTATTTGTTTTATTTTATTTGTTTATTTGTTTAGATTCTTGACATAAATTTTGCATCCCTGCATATTTTTAAAACCATTTCCGCCCTAAGCTAACATATTCTGTTTTGAGCAGAAGCTCATTCATAAATAAAGATTAATTTATCATTTATTTCAGGGAATTAAATAAGGGTTTCAGAGTCTAAATAATTCTTTAGGTACTTCCAACCTAAACAACCTCTCTCAGCTTCCAGAAACTTGAACCTTCAATTAATCTTAAAATTTAACGCCCAACGCCAGTCTGGAGCTAATAAGCAATCGCAATTATGTATTTCTAGATGTTTAATTGCTGAATTTAGGTATCGTAAATTTTGTAATTACAATTTTTATTCCTTTAAGAATACTGGATATGACAGAATATACTAAACAATTTATTCAGTTCAGAATTTGTAATTCATTTAAGAAATTAAGGGCAATACTTTTTTCATTTCACTGTATAACTTAAAGATATAGAACCCGAGCAGAAAAGAATAATACATTGTCTAAAACTCTAAACCTATGCTTTTATACCGACGAATATGTTAAGTTTTTCAAACATTTATTATTATTTATAGTCAAAGACCTACCTAACTTAAAAAAATATATATTCAGGTGTTATATCCATCGCTTTGGGCGATTTTAAATCTCTTGTGTATGCACAGCATGTATTTATGTACCGACATCATATAAATATTCACCATAATATATCGATTACGATTTATTATTTTAAAAACTAATGATATGTGCACTTATATAGTATGAAATGTTTTGTGCCTTAGAGATGTATGCCCTAGATTTGATACATTGTTAACAGTTTTTAAGTAGACAACAACAATATGTAAAATTGTTTAATAATAATAATTAATAATAAAAATAATTTCCATTAATCTTTAATTATATTTGATTTAAATAGGTGTTTCTTATTTATTCATACGAAAATATATGCTTTCATTTAATTTGAATAAATTAAGATTTTTTTTTTATCAACTTTAAAAACAAAAGAAATAATTAATCTTAGTCAAATAATTGCGGACAAGATTTCATATTTTCATCATTTATAAATTTTAATCTGATGCCTTGCGTTGCGGTCTTATTTAAAAGATTTATATTCAGTGCATATTTGGATAAGTGACGGTTTTTGATTGAAGTATTTATTAGAGGTGTTAACATTAAATTAATTTAAATAACCTAATTTTTAATTAATTAAAATTTTTTGTTTTTAGTTCCTTATCTCCACAAACTTACTTCTTAAATAAAGCAATTTGTTATATACGATCAGAATAAATTACGATTTTATCTGATTTTTATGTTTTCTTTTCTAAAACATAAATTTTATGGTTAAAAATAATGATGTAGGTCTCTGGGTGTATGTGTATCTAATATGTGTAGGTATTTATGGAAATATTGAAACTAGATTTTCATACACATTCGAAAGGTCTAGCCATTGAAGTTGTAAATGATTTTATTACTTTTGGAGTGATGGGTTAATTTACTATCAGGTTTCGTTTTGCGTTACGTTGTGTTCAGCTGTTGTTTGGGACTACCTAGAGAAATACAGACTGTCTGAATGTGATATTTAACTACTTTGGTTTGATCGTAAAATAGGTAATAAATCTATTATTATAATGTTTAAGACATAAATGGCGGATTTTGTTCTCAATTAACTTGTTCCAAGAAATTTCATTACAAATGAATTTTATATCGGGTTTATTGTTAATTGTTGTGTCGTTACGGTAATCCAATAATTGGTGGAAATTCATTTACTCCAGAAGCGTTTATTTTATCACAAAAATTTATTTTTTAATTAAAAACTTATATCTTTCGATTATCCAGTCTGTCTATGAAGATGTACTATACGAGCGTAAATTGAAATCTTTGAAATTTATAATTCCTGCATATTTTGCAATAAACTCCAAATAATTTTCAGGGCCTAAAGACTCTACAGGCTGCGTGTATTCGCAAAAAATTTCAACTGATTCAACCGAATGAACGCTAATTCATTATAGAGAATGGTTTGGCTCAACTCTTCGCTGACTCGTCTTCTAAAGAAAAGGGCGCTTCTAATGAGGGAATAAAAAATTGTTTTCAGTCTCTAGGAAGAGACCTATTTTTCTAGGAAGAAAGTTTCAACAATTTCTTCTTGATTTTAGTAGCATCGCAATAATACATCGAAAGCAGCTTAACAACAAAGCTGATTAGTCATCTATACAAGTTAAGTTTTGCAGTCGATAGCGCAACATCAAATGCTTACTGAATTTACAGGAATTATTTTATAAATCGAATTCATCGTTTTGCAAATCAAATTCAAGTTATCTATCGAAATTTGATTTGCAAAATGTGGCATTTGTTTTGTAAAAAGTTACATTTGATTTGTAAAACGTTAGTGTAAAATATCTATTACAAATAGAGCAACCGAGTAACTACTAAAATCGTTATCGTTTTATGTCGAATTCTCTGAATTCAATTGAGTTTAGCAACTTTTCTTCTAAATATAAATATCTGTCAGTATTGAGGGTACTTTTAAAATTTGTCAGCTACCATTTGTGATTACATATTTTAAACCCAAAATGGTAGATGTGCTAACGTTTGCTAAATTAATTAGTCAATTAACTGAAGAGGATTTTCTGTTTATTCAAGGTAAACAAATGTCACACTTTTTTTGTAATTTCGTAATAATAAGTCTTACTTATTGGGAAACATACAGCCGACAAAAAGACAGTTTGGTATCGAAGAAAATTAGAATTCCGTTATAGATCCTTTACACAATCGTGGATAAAAAAAAATTATTGGTGGATTCGCTGGGGCAGGCGCTATTTTTTCGTATAGAGTTTGAGAGATTGAAACACCATGAAACTTTAAATGAGTCAAAATTAAAATCAAACGACATTTTACCGCGACTGGAACTTTCAAATACAATTTCTTGCTAAGGATAAATAGTTTTTTAAATTCGTGTTAAATGTTTGCTTCTAAAATTCAATAATGTGCTTCGGAGAAGTTAACTTTCCACAAAGGAACCAATAATATTATGTAATTTGATATTGTGGAAAAATTTAGCGTCAATTGGATTTCTCGAAAAAAATATTCAATGTAGAGACGCAACAACAAATTTATGCGACGCAATGTCGGAAATCGAACGGTCGCACATGGAGGTATATACGTATTGTCTTTTTTACGTGAGAAAGACTCTTGCAAGAATTTTATAACTTCAAGATCAGAAAATAATTTGAAAATGTATAACCATTCTATAATTCTACTCAATACTTTTAAAAATAATTTAATAATTTAAAAAATTTGAATTCCCAGATGATCGTCATCAAGCCAGATCGATATTCAGTTGCATGTATTCATTGATAGTGAGCAAACCTCTCGAATTGAAGGTTGGCATTTGAGAAAAATGGCATTTCGGATTGAATATATTATGAGAAATACCAAATGAATTAGTGGAGGCGTGTTCTGATAAATTAAAAGGTTCCAGGGCCTCAGAATTCATTCAATCATAATTTAAATTACAAAGAGAAAAATGTATTAACACTTAACCAACGGGACGAGTAGTATCTACCGGCCTCGGCAGCTGATGGTAACCTGCGGGGCCGGTAGGGACTACCTTTTTCGACTTCTGACGTTTAACGTCGGGTTTTGTAGTATCTAACGGCAAAAAAATAAACCGTTTTGTGCTTCCATGTATGAATGAAGGTTTGTACTACAAGAACAAAAATATTACAAGGCAAAAATATTTTTACTTTCGCCACAACTCTATTTTAACTATTATGTTGTGCGGAATTCTCGCGAAACAGCCCGTCGTAACGGCGCACGCGGCGAAAAAAAGACCCGTCGGTTAAGTGTTAAGATATCATAGAGATATCATTAAAGGTTAAAATTATGGCGGTGTCCGATTTCCTAAGGATATGTGCCTATTCTATGCGTGGACAATGAAGATGTAAACATCATTAAGTGTGAATCACATCTAGTATAGTGCCGCTTAAGAAAAACAAAAACAATAATGTACTAAATTATAGGAGTACTAAAGTAACACTTCTATAATCTAACTAAAATACGTCAATTTAAGTTTAATACAGGATAAAGGATAATACAAAAAGAAAACGATAAAAAAATTTATTCTTTTAGGAAAACATAGTCTAAATAATTAATTAAATTTAAATTTCAAGTTGTTTTAATAGTTGTACTAAACTAAATCAAGCTTTTAACATTAAACTAAGATAAATTGGCTCTTTAAAAATTTGTACGAGCATCATCATTGAACCAATTTATCGTACAGTGTTTTGCCCACACATGAATCAATTTTTGAACCAGTTAGCAATCAAGTTTAGGCTTGCTTTTCGGTTTACTTCCATTAATTTATGTTTAAATACTTCATAACTTATGTTGGTTTTGTGCTTTTAGAAAAGTCATTGCAAGTCAGAATCTATAGGCACTGACTTTCCCTAAATATTTATATCTATTATTTTCTTTAAAGTTGTTTTTGGTCAAAAAAACCAGTTACAGTTTCAATCGAAATATAAAAATCTGCAAACAGTTCTTGCGTAAATGCATACAATTATACGAACAATTTTATTTCAGAGCAGCCATTAAATGCTATTGAATCGAACTGGTTGTTCAGCATAAGTTCAGATTATCGATTAAATAATCAGTTTAAGCCATTTTTTTTTCTTCTTTTTTATGTCTATAATGAAATTCATAAACCAGTTACAACATTTATATATTGTGTCAAAGGACATCGTGTAGTCTATCGGTTTGGTGTTCTCCGGCTCCTTTTAGTACTGTAGCAAAATTTAGTGATCCTCTAAAACATACCCACCACAGCTCTGAGCTCTATCCAAGCTTAAATTACCACCTTGATGTCTCTGATGAAGTAAACATCAATTTTCGTTGCGGCATATAAAAGGAAGAGCATTGATTAATTAATGCTGCCCAGCATCTACCAGGGAAAAAGTAACATGCTTAAAACTCAGATACGCTATAACTTTAATTCATAATTTTCAAAGCGTAGTTTAGCATTTTAGTTTAGCAGAAACTTGGATTCAAAATATCAGAGTTTGAAGGAAAATAATTTGAAACTAGAAGTTAAAATAATTAGGTTTAAATATGAAGCAGAAGTACGAATTTTGAGTGAGTCTAGTAAAACATGAAAGTAAGATATGTTAAAACAGCAATTGTTTGTTGTACCAAATGGCAAAAATCACAACTGTGTAAGCTGGCCAATATTTTCTTTTCTTGTAAATAGAGTTATTGACTATTATTCGATCAGATTTTTTTATTGCAATCGGTTATTTTACTTGGCATACGACCGCCGATGGAAATGTTAAGGATTTGTATCTTTATCCCCCCAAAAAAATCCTCAAAATTGGGACCCCATTAAATTTTTATTAACTACGGTCAACTGCAATATTAACACAAAAGGATGCTACATAATAAGATTGGCAACATCCTCCAAAATTACCTAGCAGATAATTTATCCGTTAATTAGCAGGCGTAGAACAGTAAATTAAAATCTAGTACGGTACCCATAATATTGTTAAATACTCGGTTACATTATTTGACAGTCAACTTATTTAATTTGTTGTTGTTATAGTTATTGTAATTATTTATTGACTTAAGCTATTTCAATAATTATTTTATAATAAAAAAGTAACTTGAAGAAAATTATTTTAAACGAATTGATTGAAAAATTACATATTGGCTGATTTGATGATATAATTATACTACTGAATATTATTAAATTTATGCTAATTAATACATGATTCGATTTTGTGTAGGATGCTGTTTTTCTAACGACCTTAATTCAATAAAATAAAAAAATATGGGTAATTTAAAAGAGCAGTATTTATGACATTGTTGGTAGCTTTATAGAGCGAGCTTTTCTACTTATTCATAATACGTATAAGGAATATTTTTTTATAAACTGCTACTCCTAACCCGATATAGCCTCAAGTGTTTCAACAATCACACAATACCGCAGAAGCAAAAAACATAACAAAATAAAAAACTTTCGAAATAATAAAGTTATTACACACTAATTTATTGGAATAACTTAAGTGAGCAGCTTGTAATCAATAAAAATTTATTTCTTATTTTATTGCTTCTTCATAATGAAATTTCACGCTTCGTGAGCTGACCATTAGCTTCAACGCTTAAGTGATCCTCAACTTAGTATTCTTCCCGACGAGACACACTTAGTTGACCATCGATCAAGATTGCAACAACAAGGTACAATGTTTTCCGATTAGCCCAATTTTATTGTTCCTCAATATTTTCCGGCCTAATATTTAATGAACTTTCGAGTTTATTCTGCAACAGTTATTCAGCTGACCTTGATTTTGCAGATTAAAGACAAAGCGAAAATGTCCTATTTATGTTACAGACGATTTAACAAAAAAAAAAAAAAGAAAAAAGACAAAAGGTTAATTGAAAGACAAAGTGAGAGCGGCACCGATAGAAAATCTAACTAATCTTTAAAACACCTCTATTTTAAACTATTATTCATTAACATTAAAAGAACATAAATTAATTTAAAATTTCGCTCTATGCACAATTCAATAAATTACAATGTTAAAATCAACTTAAATAGCTATTTCTTATAATTATCAATAATTGCACTTATACATAAACCACGTAACTATTAAAAATTAATGAATTAAAAAAAAAATCTAGTACGGTACCCAGTACAATGTTGTTTATTTGCAAATACTCGGTAACATTATTTGACAGGCTTGATTACAATTTATATTATACAGAGTAACTTACTTAATTTGTTGTTGTTGTTGTTATAGTTATTGTAATTATTTATTGACTTAAGCTATTTCAATAATTATTTTATAATAAAAAAGTAACATGAAGAAAATTATTTTAAACGAATTGATTGAAAAATTACATATTGGCTGATTTGATGATATAATTATACTACTGAATGATATTAAATTTATGCTAATTAATACATGATTCCATTTTATGTAGGATGCTGTTTTTCTAACGACCGTAATTCATATTAATAAAAAAATAAAAATAAAAAAATGGGGATAATTTATAAGACCAGTATTTATGACGTTGTTGATAGCTTTAGAGAGCGAGCTTCTCTACCTATTCATAATACGTATAAGGAATATTTTTTTATAAACTTGCTACTCCTAACCCGACGTTGGTAGCCTCAAGTGTTTCAACAATCACACAATACCACAGAAGTAAAAAAATAAAAAAATTAAAACTTTCGAAATACTAAAGTTATTACACACTAATTTATTGGAATAACTTAAGTAAGCAGCTTGTAATCAATAAAAATTTCTTTTTTTATTTTTTTGCTTCTTCATAATGAAATTTCACGCTTCAACCAAATGATGATTAGTTTTAATTTTTTTGAATCATCATAAAAAAAAAAAATAGAGAATGAACAAAATAAAAAAAACTAAATATAAAATATCATTTCCTTCATCATTATCAAGCAATTGATGCCGATTACAATAGAACAAAACAAAAAACAAAACAAAAAATCGACACTTATAAGATGTAACGGGTGATAGGTTTTCAAACCGTAGTAAAATGGTTTGATATAGCTTCCTATACAGAAATAGTTGTAAACTTGCTACTTTTGTTATTATTTCGGATAAATAGACAAAGATTGATTATATAGATAAAAATTCCAAAAGAATTAGTCGAATCATATTAAAAAAAAAAAACAGTGGCGTTTGTGTGGAGTAAATATTTGGAAATTGCAGCGTATGCATACGGGTCAGTCAGGAAGAAACGTAGCGTATCAGTACCGAGTTGAAATTAATTATGCATATTTGTGGTGGAGATTATTTTTTATTTTCAAATTTAATTACATAATTTTATATTTGATATTTGATTCATTTAAAAATCAATAACACTTTCACAATTAATTAATATTTACATAATATGTAATATAAAAATCATTTATTTTTCACTAATTTATTCCGAAATAAAATAATTACGACATTTTATCCACTGGATACATACCCTGCGTGACTATTGCTTAACTCCACCTACATTTTTGGGAATTTTTAAGATTTAGTTTTTTTTATTGCTGCAAATACATTTTTACCAATAAGTGAATTGATAACTGTTGAGCCAATTTCAGGTAATTCTGGTAATTATTTTTATTAGGTATTTTTTTCTTCCGAAAATGGTACGAATACACAAATGATGGACAATTTTGTGATTCCGTTGCCATATCGTTTAAAAAAGTATCAAATAAACATTATTTTATAAATTATTGTATGAAATATTTTGTCTAAAGATGAGAATAGGTAAAAGAAATCGAAAGATTCTCATATTATTCTTCCGATTTAAGGAAGGAACCGAAATATCCAAAACGTTTTCATAACCGAATTAGAGCAGTTATGATAATGGGATCCATTATGGTGGTCTAAATCTAATTAATGTCTTTACAAGGCTCCATACAAAACTACACAAACCCAAAATACATTTTTAAAATATTTTTTTTCCATTTTTAAATTTGTTTATATAATTTTTAAACGTTATCAATTGTTAGAATCGTAAATATACAAACTTTCTGGACTAATTGGAGGCAGACAATAGATATTCCAGCAAAATATAAAGGAGTATTTTGGTCAAAATAATATTGAAATTTTGGACTGGCCGACTCATGGTTAACTCGAAAGGCTTACGAGAATAGGAGAATAAATGTGATCTAGAAAATAGTATTACTACAAATTTCAATAATATTCCTAGATATGTTATAAAAAAAAATGTATACTTCTACACCTCACCGAACTTTTGAATTAATTAGTAAATATGGATAGAATTACACATTACATATTATATTAAATAAAATGACAATTTAAGCTCACTGATTTTATTTATTTTTGCTTCTCATTTGTTTATTGCCTGCAATGTAGGATTTTCCAGTACTGGACCCAAACAGTTGGTGCCGATATAAATACCATTGCTAGAAAAACCAAATCCTACAAAATTAATTATCAGAATTACCTGAAATCTGCTCAACAGGCGCATATTTTATTCACTTATGTATATCAAATAAAGGTGGGTCTAAACAATTGTCACGTAGTATATGTACAATTTTGTCCAGTTTTATTTTTAGCAATAACAGAAGTAGACTGTGCCTTAATTAACGATGCATTTTACGAGTAAAAGCCAAATTTAGCAACGTTCTGCAATTCTCCGAAGAAATCCTCCTCATTTTAAATAAAGTTAGCCGAATAATTTGATTATATTTATGAAATTGATATAAACTGGGCCACCATGTCAAAATAAACGTTTGCCTAATTTAGTTATTATTTATTTATTTGATTTTGACCGTGCTGCCAATAGTGGACATTTCGGTAATTTGTCAAATATGGACAAACATAAGAACTAAAGACCGTTAACCAATTCGAGTTTTTATATTCATTTCCGTATAAATCTCATTTATAGCTTATTTTTATTTTAAACAAATTATGAAATAAATTATAAATTAAAAATTATTCATTAATAAAAATATAAATAAAATAACATCATTTTCGTGTATAAATTAACAAAAAATTATTTAATTTTTGTTCTAATTTTGATAGCAAAGTGCAAATGATAACAAACTACTCATACGAAATGAGACACACGCAAAATGAAAATTTCTCAGTCTGAAGTACCCGTTTGTTTAACATTGGAGTTTATCCATTTTTCTGCTTAATATCACTATTTTCGTATTTTAATTAAAATTAAAATTTTAAAATAAAGGAGAATTAACTATCTTATAGTAATATTTTTTTATATTATTTTATATAGTACAAGGTCTATAGTTTCGAGCATTCGCTCTTTATCAACTTATGACTTATTGTAATATGAATTGTTAAAAAACACTTAATAAACACTGGTAGATGTCATTGTGTGGCATCCTGTCATTTAATAAAAAATATGTTGTCTCTTCTTTCCAATTCTTCCATTATATCCAAGATTCCTCCTTTTCAGGCTTTATGTTTCACATATCACGTACATATGTATCACGTATCACGATGTGAATTTAAATGTGATATATAAAGTACGAATAGGAGAAAACTTGGATAGAATGGAAGAATTGGAAATATACAAATACAGAGACAACATATTTTTATTAAAGGATAGGATGCCACACAACAAAAACATCTATAGTTCCAAGACGAATTATTGTTTGTTATTGTCTGATAATGACTACTGAAAGTAGTATTGGTAACTAAATGATGACGGCAACGTCGCATAATACTTTACATTTAATTTCATACAAAGACATATTTTCCTTTTATTTGTACACTCTTGACAAAAATATTGCACCTGTTCTAACTCATTTTTGAATTTAATAAAAAAATTATTAAGATAATTTAAATTTAAAAGGTGTCTTGATGTTGAAAATCGAATTGTGCCTTAATATTTTTATATTTAACGTTTATTAAAGCATTAAAATATGTAGGCTTATTCGTATTTTTAAGACAATGAAATATGCCATTTTTTGGTCTACGAGTGTAATAAAGATAGGTTATAGATCTTTTTCCCAAAACCAACAAAAGTGTTTATAGAAATGTTTATAAACATTTTTATTGATTTTGTTGTTTCTGAAAAATCAAACATTTATCTCGAATCTCGAATATGACGAATGAAGAACAAACATTTAGCGTATTTTGTTGAGAAATTTACAACAACAATTGCACTAGGCAGAGAAATTAAGTCATTAAAAAAATAATTCGAGTTATTTAATTCAAGCTCGAACAAATAAAATTCGTAAATATTTGACAGAAAAATAGGAGAATTAACAACATTAAAAATACAAGTTAAATCGAAAAAATAATTCTCAACTTATATTCTTGAAAAAAAAAACAATAATTCCATTATGTAGTTATATACTTATTTCCATACATTACAATTTTTTCTCAACAAAGTGTGCTGATTGTTGTTGTTCCAAGAAACATACACATAAATGGTTTTCGTTTGATTATGCGGCGTTGCCGTGATGTAAATTGTTGTTGTTTCTTATGTATTTTTTTTATTTTTTATATTTCATAGAACAAAAGCAAAACAAATTAGATTAGTGTCGGTTAGTTTTTTTATTGAAGACTTTATGTACACAACTAACACTATGACCAGTAGTCACTTTGTACCTTTAAATTTTGTATAGTTCGTCTTGGAATTATAGATGTTTTTGCACACAATGACATCTACCAGTGTATATTGTATTAAGTAATTTTTAACAATTAAAATTAGAATAAGTCATAAGTTGAAAAAGAGCGATTGCCCGAAACTATGTATAGTCCATAAAATAATAAAAATAAATATCACTATAAGATAGTTTATTCTGTTTTATTTTAAAATTTTAATTTTAATTAAAATACCCGTTTGTTTATCAAATGAAATGTTTTTATAGGAAGTTCTTACTCCTATTTTAAATTTTACAGAAGTATCCTTCGGAGTTGTGCGACGAAGAAACTGTTGGTTGCGGCTCAAAACCGCACTGAAAATTCAAGAAGAACGCAACATGAGTTTAACTATCTGCGTCCGGTTTAACATGGACACAAAATGACAGATTATAACCTGCGGCCCAGCGGGTATCGTATCCGAATTATTTGGTAATTTGATTCACTGAGATAAATGCTCAGTTTTCTTTTGGAATTTTCTTATTGTTGTGGCAAAAACCGAACATTTTCACTTATTATTATGTTCCCTTGGCAAAAAAGAAACTCAATATTTTCAAATATTATACACGGCAAGTTCGAAAATTTAAGCCATTGCGTTTAATTATAAAATTTTCGAATCATTGCGTTTAATTTTCAATACAGGAAACTATTCAGCCTATGGAGGAATAAGATAAGAGGAAATGGCGAAAACCTTGTTGAACCATTATTTAGGGTATAAAAGCTATATTTTATGTTTATAGGAATTTTATTTAAATTTTGATTGTAAAAACCACTTTGCTTTTTTGGTTAATTTTTGAGTGGAGAAAGAGGGGTGTGAATCTTGGTTCAGTTTTATACTTGATGAGCACAATTTTTAAAGTCTGGCATAACATTAAGCAAGCCTTATACATTTTGAATTATTTTAATGTTTTGAAAAGTCATCATCAAAATAGATTAAACCAGATCCAATGGGACAGTAACTCGAACCTGTTATCTATTTATTTGAGGAGACACACATACATATATATATATATATATATATATATATATATATATATATATATATATATATATATATATATATATATATATATATATATATATATATATTTATATATATAAATAATGTATAAGGCCCAAAACGCGTCAACCAGATCTCTCGAAAAATGGGCGCAACGGATCGATAATCTCTCGAATGCCGTGTGGTATCCAATATGGCTCCAATGTGGCGTCTAGAAGGCGGAAAAATGGACTTACATAATATTTTCTTTTCGCTGCATCCTTCTGCAAAATACAAACACATTTGTTTACATCCTGAGACCACGTTAACACTTAAAAAAATGAAAAAAAGCGTGCAAAATGCTCTACTTAATATTGAACGTTTTGTCGTTCAGGCCAGTTTTTCATTTAATTAAGATCATTTTAGCGCACTTCAAGTGCTTGTTTTTTTCAGAATTTTTAAAATGATGATTCTAGCCTATAAAAGCGAAAAACCGCTTTACGTACAAAAATTTAAAATATTAAACAAACTCAACTCAAACTTAAAATGCGTTTCCTCACATTTCAATTTTTGCAAATAACCTGTTTTTGTTTAATTCTACAGATTTAATTCATTCCAATCTAAATATGAAAAATATCGAAAATTTTGAACAATCGTGAAAATTCTATAAAATTCCGCATAATACCTGCCCGAACATATACATAAATGCGTACTCGTAAATAACAATTAGCGCCAAACAAATTTCGAATAAACTTTAAAACGTCGACAAATCACATAAAACATCAAGTACCGGATGTATGATATCGACTTCAAAAGGTGGTTTTACATGTTGAAAAGCTAGGTCTTTTTTTTAAATAAGCAGTCCACTAAAATTATGAATTATTTTGTTTTGAAAACATAGGGTGACATCACCAATAAAAAAAGTCTCTAGACCTGGTTTTCTATGTACTTTTATGACCACACTATATTTTATTATAATTTATAAAAAATAGCGATTGTTGCTGCGATCAAAATCGTGAAACTAAAAATTTTATGTTTCAAGCAAAAAAAGTTTTGAAGTCGATAGTACCAGAGCTTACTGTATAAATAAGAGCCTAAAGTATCGACTGTATTTTTTACTAAGCTGGTACATACAATTTTTTCTTTACTATGAAACTATACGGGAAAACGATTATTTTCATTTCCTATTTTAGTTTATTAGAATTATGAGCTTTTGTTTTGCTTCTGTACGAAAATGTTCACGAAACATGTAATATTGATTGAAAAATCGAGTCATGAAAATGTTTATTTCTTAGTAAAAATCGTCTTCAAAAATAAGATATTTTTGAACATTAAAATGTTGTTGTTTTTGTAACATGCGTCATAAACTCGTAACTCGAAATTTATAAACAATACAAACCTCATCTCTTTCATTGCCTTTAAGACTGATTTACATTCAAAAATTTTAGCAGATGCAGATGTCAAATCAAAAATTCATTTTCTTTACACATAAGAAATAAATTTAAACAAAAAATGTCATTAACCAATACAAATGATTGGTTTTCTTATTTATGTAACCTTATTACAGTTATTTTTCCAAGCATCGACGATTTTACAGAAAAAAGATGAAACTCGACATCTGCAAAAAAAGCAGACGAGGTTTTTTGGGTTTGTTTCTCGGGTTTCAATTGACTTTTTTAAGCAGATGATTGTTTTTTCTCTTTTTGTCTTTGTACTTTTTCCTATGTTGTATTTCAATTTTTTTGCAGACGTCGATTGTCGCTGAATGTAAATCAGTCTTTATTCAAATTTGAATTCGAATATCTTTCTATTGTTATTTTGAATTTGCGAAGCATGCTAGATTGTTTTGATTTTTTGTTTTCTTCATGGCTGGTCTCCACTTTCGTATTTTTCTCCTGACAAAAAAAAAATCTAGTCCATTTTTTTCCTCGTGACAATTTTTAGTACATTTTCCTAAATACATTTTTTTTTTTTTTTTTTTTTTTTTTTTTTCGTCCCTGCCCAAAAGCGGCTAGCACTTCCTAAATACATACACAAAAATTGATTTGAGCATGCGCATTGAAATTTTGTCAAGAGAGGAAAAGATCAGAATATTCAATATTTTTGTCATGACGTTGTGCCATTTGAGCATAAATTATATTTTATGCTCAATTTAATGTCATTTTATGTTGAATATTTTGACAAATAAAATGAAATTTTGATGTTTTTTGGCAAAATTTTAGCTTTTTAATAAATTTTAGGTGAAAATGTAATAAAATTTGTGTTATTATAATAAAACATAAATAATAAATTGTGGTATACAAAAGCAATTTGCCAAAAATTGTATTATTGGAAAAACGAACCAAATTCAAATTTTTTGCTAATTCTCAAAGAGAGAAATTAGTTATATTCTTTATGTTAGTAGTTGTACAAAAAATGTCACCAGCCGTTTGTCATTTATTTTTTGTCAAAAGAAAAATATACAAGTGGAGACCAGCCATGACACTCATTGTGTTTTTATTTTTTTCTGTTTGGTTCTTTTGGATTTATTTTAATTTCGATTGTTGAGCGGAGACGTGTTGTCTCTTTTCTTACCATTGGTTTTAGATGTGGACAAATTACGACGTAGAATGTTTTTTAATTTAATTTCCCTTATGTTCTTTTGATTATTACTGAAAAATAGGGAAATTTCAGAACCTGTGTTTTAAATGAGTAAGACATTGAGTTGTTTTTTAGCGATTTAAAAAAAAAATTTGTTAACTGGGGTTAACTTTTTATTTATGAAAGTAAATTATCTTTTGTTGCTGTGAAATTGAAGTCTTATAGGCAGGAAATGTGCTCTAATTTTTTTGTGAAATTTAATTAATAACTCAGTAAAAATTTATTGCTCGGTAAAATTGGATAACTCTTAGCCGTTTTTTATGGCCCTACTAGTATCGCATCCAGCAGCTGTGGCGGGATCTAAGCAAACTATTTATTAATTCTCAAATAATTTAAGTTAAAATAGGTAAAAAAAATTAATTCGATTTTTTGCATGAATGAAAATTTAAGTCAGCAGCCGACACCAGTGGCGTAGCCAGAAATATGTTGAGGGGGGGGGAGGGGTAGTTCCTAAATTAAAAATAATTTTTTTAATGATTACCTTTTATAAATTACGAATTTATTTGAATTCAAGTTTCTTATAATTTTATGTTGATTCTTCGTACCACTAAAGTGAATTCATCGAGGATACCTTCTATTGATATAACCACATCTCCGTGAATATTTAATAATGCCAATCCATTTAGTAGCTGCTCGGGTTAAGAGTCCTACTAAAAATCTGACAAATATTTTATACTAATCTTGTTTTTATAGATAGAATCGTTCAAGATCTACCTGCTCGTCTTTTAAACATTTTAATTACCTTCGCTTAGGTAATCTAATTTCGATTTAACCTGGAAAAAAGGTTTATAATAGACAAAGCTAATATTATGCCGCTTTGGGTCAACAATAATTTACATGTATTATACCTATAACATGTATTGATTATTTTCCTTATTCGAATTATAAATGATTTTGTTTACTGTGTGGATCGACACTTCACCATGTAATGATTGTATGATATGTGCAACTTGGTGGGTGGGGAGGGAGGGGGGTTCAACTCCCTTCCATACGCCACTGACACTGCGTAATTTATTTATTTATTGTTTCTATCATGGACAAATGGTATTTTATTGATTTTATAAAGAATAATAGTGTATATTAGTAAAAAATATGTCGCCCGCCTAAGAACTTTTTTAAATAAAAACATTGAACAGATAATCACAACAACAAAAATTTTGTGTTTAATTTCAATTTCTTGTTTAAGATTTAGAGGAAGGTATACTAAAATGTATATACATTTTTTTCAGAATTATAATTGAATTTATCGTTATCTATCGTCATAAAACAAAAAAAAAAGTACACTTGCGTAGGGTGACCAGACGTCCTCGTTTCTCCGGTCGTGTTCTGGTTTTAAAAACTTCTGCGAGCGCCCCGAAAAATGTCCTTTATGTTCTGGTTTGCATTTATTAGTGGCAATACAAAATTCCAAAGGAACCAGAAAAATAATAATTTCAATCCAATTTAATATTTTTTGCCTTTTGGCCGTGTTTTAATCTAAAAATTCTGATCCCAGCCCATTCTTAAGGAAATAAAATTCTTCAGGCCATGAAATGAGAGGTTTTATATTACGAATTTAAAGACTCTACCAAATATTTCAGATATAAAATTTTAATAAAAACCATCTAGAAATTTCCTTTTGATAAAGAAGAGTGAGAAGATAATCTGAATTAGCTAAATAGGTACATACTTAGTTAGAAATTTGGCGAATATAATTTTTGATCTAAAGTATCGACCAAAATAAAATTAACAGTGAATCTAACCCCAGATGGCATGGCCGAAAGAATTCTCCAGAGCCGAAATTAATAAATTTTATATTAGGGACTACTTAAAGAATCAATTTCACTTCTCAAATCTCTGATATAATATCTCATTAAAATCCATTCACAATCGTGCGACTTCTAGTTTCATTTGGAGCTGATGAATTAGTTCACCGCCTGGATTGTTTGTGTGTATAAACAAATTGGTGTAACAGTTTTTTCATTAATGGTACCAACCATAACATCATTGTGGATGTCCCGGAATATTTCTTGAATTTGACTCTAATTTTATTTAAGAAATCCGATCCTAACTGATACATATGATCCAAGAAATTTTCAGAGCTTGAATAATTTGATTTTTTTATAAAAAAACAATTTCTCTTTGGCAAATCTAATTTTTTGATATATGTTTTATATTTATAGAACAAGTATTATTGGTACTGGTCTCGTAATATTTGTTGAATTCTGGTCATGTTTAATTTAAAAAACTCCATCCTTGGCTCAAATGAAATTTCAATCAATCTATTAATTAAATATTTCTCGCATACTCAAATAGTTGCAATTTTAAATTTGTAATTTAATAAATTGATAATTATTGTTAACAATTCTACTCATTGAACCATCCAGAGCTTAAAACGAAGCGTTGAATACACCTGACATCCACCCATTAAGATCCGCTAGTCACTGAGGAGAGGAGCTATAAAAAATTTCCATCTGCTTATTGTTAGATGGCGACAATTTCAGAGTAGGTGGAATATAGTGTGCTCTTCATCTTCGCAGATTCTACAGTAATCATTCAAGGAGACTCCTAATCGTCGCGCATGCTCACATATGAGACAGTGTCGTGTGACAACCTCCACGACCATACTAATATTACGACGCTGAAGTGTTAACAGCTGTCTAGTTCTTACCTGATCTAGTTTTGGCCAAATCTGCCTAGTTATGATAAACGAGGTACCATTGGACCATCTATAGTTCGCTGCTCTCCTAGCTTCTTCCTGAAGCAAAAGCTTGCTTGTAGCGAGCGGAATTTTAACATTTGCCTTACTTGGTAAAGTGAGACAATTTGTACCCTGCCGAGCGAGTTCATCTGCCTTTTCATTCCCCGCAACACTGAATTGCCACTGACGTAACATTCTTTTAATATGATAGAGTTTATTCGCAAATCGGTATGCGTTCATGATTGAAAAGTGTACCAAACCTCTTAACTTCTTCGACTAATTGATCCTTTGCCGTAAATACTTATGTATCTACATTTCTGTAAAAGTATGAAACATGTTTTTGCAATATTGAGTGAATGTTGTAAATATTACTTGCAGTTCAGCAATCGAAATATATTATAAAAGCCTGTAAAATTCCATCCCTTTCTTGGATACCTTACACTTTAAACGGTTGAAGAGCTACTTATAGTAAACTGCAGTAATATGGCTCAATCGTTATTAACCACAGATGACCTGAACATCGTATCCGACTTATTGCAATAAGTCCTGCATATCATAGAGGCATGGTGTAGTGAGAAGTTACCTTGGATTTTAAACCCTTTTAGAAATATCGTCTTGATTAAAATATTCAAAAAGCTACGGGAATATTTTGGCAATAAAGCAAAGCTGTGCAGTCATCTAAAATCTCTATTCTTTAATTTTTTCTGTTATTCTACGTAGCTGTATTTTATTTCTTGTTTAGACACGGACTTAGTTGGATTCCTTCATTGTAGTTCCTTGTTCTGCAGTGTTAAGTTTGAGGTGCTGTGGGACCACTACACTAATTTATTCTCAAACATAAACCTTATTAGGCTTAATTTAGTTTCACATGGTTAGAAATTAGATAACTTCCAGAATATCTAAAATGCATATTCATGAGGAATTGTGTAGAATTAAAAATTTTAAACTTTACATAGCTAAAGAATTCAATCAGCCATTTTGAAAAATGGAATTCATGAATTGGTCGTCAAAGCATCTCAAGACAATCATTTTTTCTTGCTACTGTCATCATACTGAAACATTCATATTTATAAATTGAATTTCTGCAATTCAAAATTTTCTGGGATCTTTAATTTTAGGCTTTTTAAGCAGGCTTCCCTTAATTTTAAGTTTAGGAATCCTCAGAATATCTAAATATCGATTTGTTGAAATCCTGAAATTACTTTTTATGCACTTGATTACATTTGATAAAATATCATTAGGCAACCACAAGTTATCAACAAAACAAGTTCTGAGATTACGTAACTATTAGGTGTAAACGTTCACAAATATGTTTTGCATTTTTTTATAATCGTAAATAGTCGTAAGAACTAAGAACAATGAATTTAAAAAAAGAATTTAAAAAATAAATTTTTTTTCATTGTTAAAACACGAAAATTTTAATAAAATTAACTGTTAAATTGAATTTTAGGTATAGTATAACATGCTGTATAAAATACCAATTCAATTTTAGAAATATTTATTTTATTAACCAATTTCGAATGATATTTGAAAAATATTTAAATATACATATTTTCTTTTTTTGGACACATATTTTAATTGGCCAGTCTGATGTGATTAAACCTAAATTTTTGATAATAACCGTTATTTCGTACGTATAAATGATTATTTTTTTTTAACTGCACGATCACCATGTTTTTAATTGATCAATAAATTATTTACTGGCACTCTGAAAACATTGCACGCCTAAGGACCTAATTGATATAAAAACGCCACAGTCCAATCTACTTAAAACAAAATTTATTGTCGATCACTTTAAAAATCATGCGATCATCGCATAATTTCAATTTCAATTTTGCACAGCAGCAGCATCAGTAAAAATTGAAATTCCACCGACAATGAAACTGGAAGCAATCAAAGAAAAAATTTATTCGTATAATCACAAGTAATTTTAACAGCCATTCAATAAAATAAAAAAATTGCCGTGCACGATTTTTTATTCGCGTAATTTTTTATTTTTTTTAAATAGAAAGGCTAATTTTATTTTTTATTAATTTTTAATATTTCGATTTGGTTATTATAAATTTATTTATCATTACTATAACTCGCGTATATATACTCGTAATATACAAAGTAAACTGTGTATGCAGGAATTTGATGGGTATTAAAATATAATTAGATAAAAATAATAAATTGTTGATGATAGTATGTATGTAAAGTAAAATAAATAAAATGGAAATTAATTTTTATTGAGATTAATGAAAATTAAATTGATGCAAATAAAAAAAAAACAAATACAGAACAAGAATTAATATCGCATAATCTTTTTATTTTATTTTATTATATATATCTCGTTACATCGCTGATCAGATCTACATCAAAATGTATTAAATACGAGTACTAACACAGATCACTTTCACCAGATAAGTGATATAATTGAAAACAAATTTTTTGGGGTCACATCAGAGTAGAGCTCGCACTTGTGCAGCATAATAAAATTTAAATTTATTGCCTATTCACGAGTCTTTCTCGACTGTAAATGCGCTGCGAGGATATAATTTACCTACTTTGAATCGATCATGCCAATGTGGTATCACCAATAAATTAAAAATTATTAAATCTAATCTCAAATCCAAATAAAGAATTAATTTTCTATTGATCTTTTATTTTGATATGAAATTGTATGAACTTTTTTTAAATTCGCCATTCAAAATAGGATTACATTTTTTGGAATTTTAAGTCTTAATACTTAAAAAAAAAAATACTTCTGATTAATGGTTGGCTTTAAGAATTTCTAAATACGCACACACACGTTTAATTAAAACGTACAACCAGGAAATAGAATCGCCAAAAATAAATCGCTGTAATCGATTTATCAACATATGACAGATATTGACTCTATATGAGGTGACTTAATTCTGCAGATTGTTTTTTTTAATTGCCTCTAGGCGAATTATTAATTAGTCGATTACGCTGCGCGCGCGTTTTGCTTTTAACGTTAGTATTAGGATTGAATACAAATTTGACCAAACGTCCTTGATTATTAAACTGTTTTTTTGCGAAATTATACGCGCCCACAATTTTATATAATAACAGTAGTTTGAGTTATGTATGCATAAGATATTTTGAAATCGAATAAATTCTTGGCTGAGCCTTAATGTTTTTTTCTTCCAATTTTGCAGTCTATCGTTTGAAATATTTTTTTATCGACGTTTTTATATATTATTAAATATATTATTTGAAGGTTGAGTGTGCACTACATGACACATCGTTGAGATCCGGTATGCGGTGGTTAACATTTTAGTTTAAGTTAGCAATTTAATTACTGAATACTCAGTCTACGGGGTTCTAATGTAAGTTATATCGAGGTTTTAACCATAAAAGCTTTAGCTTGGAATACGGCGATAAATAAGCCGTATCTACATACATACATATATCGCTAATCAAGATTTCATACAATATGCTTTGTAGCCTTGTAACTACAGAGCTCTTTATGTTTATTAATATATACAAAATAGACGGAACGACAGCATAATTATTTTTGATAAAGATACAACTTTTCTGAAATCTCAATTTTTGGATGGTTTTACTTATGTTTTATTTATACCGGTCTCGAATCTTTTGACAGCAAAATGCCCACTTATTTGAGTACCTGAGTATACATTTATTTTTCAATAAAAATAAATCTAAAAGTATCATTTTGAAGTTCCCACGAGAATAGAGTAGAAAATGAGACTTTTCCGAACTAGTGTTGTAATTATCTTGCCAGGCGCTATTTTGCAATTAACAACGCGTACCACGGCTTTTGTTTCGTGGGAAATCGTGAAGTTTCGGAAAATTTTTGGAAATGTAGGGCAATATAATTTTTTTTCTATGGCAATGGTTTTTTAAAATAGAAAATCAAGAAAATAGTCGAACTCCAAAAAAATAAGATCAATAAAATTTTGAAAGTGATTAGGAAAAACTATTGGTTTTTTAATTGCTTGGAACCAATGAAGATTCCTCAATGCCATTATAGACCCATCATTCAAACGCAGAAATCTATCCAATCATAAACACGTAGCAGTTTTGGAGAACTGGATTAGTTTCTGCCAAAAAGAGAAGTTAACTATATGCGACTAGACTCGCACTAATAAAGTGCTTCGTCTTACGGCAACTAGATAAAGCAAGCCACTTCAGCCTGTTTATTTTACAGCGGATTTTTTAGTGGCTTACGTACCAATGTTAAAATTGGTTTCATTACCATCAACTTAATAATGCTATGGTATTGTTGGTACAAAGAAGAAGAACGAAGTGCATACATTGGACAGTTTTGAAATGGTCAAGGGATTATTCAATGAATTGAGTATAGCTTTCCTTTACTGTCTGCACAGAAAAAAATATTTTTGTCTTTAACAGAGAAATATTCAGAGCCTCAATGTCACAATTAGCTCCAACCCAGACCTTCAAATAAAAAAATATCGTTCCGCCCAACAATGTAAGACTTAAGCGTAGATTAAATTGAATATACCGAAACTTAATCAGGCTTTATTGGGATAAAAACAAATCAACTTCTAGTAACGAACTGTGGAACTAAAAGAAAAATTAAACGATGGCGAAACAATATCAAATGCCAATCACTGAAACGCTTTTCATTTTAGTTTTGTATTAATAAAATTTATTCAAGGTTCTCAAGGGCTAATTACTTAACATTACTGCGGATGTTGTTAGACAAAGTTATGTTGCTGGAAAAATTTGCAAAATATACACAGGATGGATTGATTTGTGGTTTTTCACAGCAAGCTTTAATCCTAGTTATGCTTCATCTCCATTAGTTCATACTTGGACAGGACAATTTATTTAAGTATATGTGAAAAATTACAAGCTTCCTCTCTTAATGGAAACAACCGTTTTAAATTTTTGTCACTCGGCAGAAAAATTCCAAGAATTCTACATTTTAGTTTTCGAAAACAATTATTTAAAAAAAACACAAAATGGAATTAACTTGTAAAATAAATTCAGAAATGAAATAGAATTAATCTCGAAAAAAATTGCTGGTCCCGTCCACCATTCTTTTGGAATTTAGATCGGATTTTGAGATTCGAGGGTTAGTTCTCGTATTTCTTTCCTTGGTTTGGCCAAACTATAACTTTTGCTTCATTTAACTGCAAAGCCGTACTTTTTTAGAGTTGTGCTATATTTCTTGTAAAAACGAAAAAGGAACCACATAAAAGTTAAGAAGGTACATTTTGGCATTTTATTCATCACAAAAGTTTCAACTGGTCACAATGGGACCAGTTAAAAATTTGAACCAAAACAATTAATTTACACCGATTGAAACACAGCCTAAGCACGATTAGCTAAGCTAGAACAGCTATTCGACTAAGGTTTATACAGTAGTGCGACGAGTTTGTTGATCGATATTAATACAAATGCCATCAGTCTTGATTGGGCTGAGTTTTTGATTTTTTTTAAATAAATCATAATAAAAGCAATAAAAGCATTAAACAAATAAATTATAATTTTATCTGTCAAATGTAAGGTATTGAATCAATGATTAAGAAAAATATTTGCTCCTTTTAACGGGTTCAGCCATTACCTAATCGCGATCGATGAACTCTTCGTCCAATCACGAGACAAGTATGAAGTATGCAATGTGAAGGCGATCCATTTTGATTTAAAACTTTAAATAAATTGCAAAAGAGGTCGAGGCATAGAACAGATTGAACCAACAAATTTGCCTATCATTCAAAAAATTCTGATGTTTAATTTCAACAATTTTAATTTAAATTTCAATAATCTGTTGATTCGAAAAAACACAATTTTTGAATTTCGATTTGAAACATTGGTGTTCTTTTTTTAATTATATAATTTGAAATTTGATCTAAAACAATCAGAATATCACTAACAAAAAACTGAATTATAAAAATTTTGTGTAATAAATTTAAAGTTCTCTCGATTTTGCGGATTAAAGTTTTCATTTTCTAAAAACAACGATGTTGTTAATTCAGGAATTTTAGCAGCTAAATTTAATGAAATGTTTTGGAATTAAGGAATAAGAAAAATTTATAATTGGCGGTATTTTGTGATTTTAAAAGTTTTTACCAATTAGTAAAAATTGGTCAATTTTGGCTTAACAAATTTCAGTATATCGAAAATTGTAATATTCTGAAATTTTAAATTTTGAATATAAAATTGGTTGATTAAAGGCTTGTTTTTAACCTTGAATATCAGCTTATGCTCTATAGGAGTCATATGTTTTGTACAATTAAAGTTTACCAATTTCCCGAAATACTACGCTGAAATCAATTTATCCGTCATTAAATAAACCTATACGGAAATATTTCGCGTAACAGTTTTCAGGATAATAGGGGATTATTTTGGGTCGTTAGAACATTTCTCGATGTGGGACATGACATTGTTAAGTGTACAATTTTTGACATTATTTTCCCAAATATTCATAAAGTTCATACAAATTATCGCTGTCAAATATGGCAAGCTTATCTCTATTGGCAAAAACGTACAAACGCAACAGTTAGAGAATCCTAGTGTCGGAAAGGGGTTTTCAGTGAATATGACGATCATAGCGACTATTAGAATAAACTTGTAAAAGAAAACGTTTTTTCTTGTCTTTCAAATTGAAAATTGAAAGCCAATTAAGTGAAGAAAGGCTGAACAGCTAATGGTTAGTTTAACGTTATGTACATATCAACTACTAAGGTCAAACAAGACAGGATACTGAATAAACTGAATTCAATATTCTACTTCAGTACATTATCCTTTAGCGAAATAAACACTAATCGCGCAAATTTAAAATTTACATAATAGAGCAAAACCCAAGCAATCACTCAAATGACGGAAGTTGAAAATTAACCTCGCGGGAAGATTTTTCGTAGCGCAAGCAGCGCAATGCAGTCGTGAAATGAAAAGACAAACATTTAATCAAAAAAATCGACCTTAGGCAAATAAAATTAAAATGTTAATGACAGTTCCATCTGTTATAAAATAGCGCAACTTGTATTTGCAATTTTGTTTTAACATTTACATATAATAGTGACCTTTCTACTTTCACTAAACTAAATAAAATAAGATAAGCTTCGATATATTAGGAGATTACTTTATTAATCGCGCTTACATAGTTACTAATCTTGAAATAAAAAGCGGTTAGCTAATCTTGAACTTGAAAGTCTGTCAATGGTATTAGAAACGAGGAAAAACAAAACTTTAAATATAAAACTAAACTTATGGAAAACTGCATTTTGCCTTACGAGTATGTCTTAGACATAAATGTTTAAATTTATATTATACTTGCGGTATATTCACAATAAGAATTCGGTTAGTTGATTTTGGTTCTTTCAAAAAGCCAGGATGGGGTTATTCAAACCTAAATTGGTTATTGAACATGAACGAAAACTTGAGATATCGATTTTGATATATGTAGGTTGAATTTTAGTCTTAATTATCCTAATTAAGAACAAAATTGGAACTTTGATTTGTTAATAACAAATACTAAATTATCTGAAGCTTTTATTTAAAAAATCAAAGCTAAAATTAGTCTTAAATAGAAAATATTATTCTCAACATTCGTTGATCGACCATATCGGATTAAGAATATTGCTTACACTATTGTTGCAATATGCAACGTATTGTGGCCTTTATTTACTCCATAAAATAGTTTAAAGTTGTGACGTGCCATTTATATGTGTAATAATACTTTTATCAAGTGGAAGGGAGTTCGATAGGAAAATAAATCGATATGTTCGAAGCAACATTTTGTTTCCTTTAAAAATTAAATTTGGAAAAATCGAATGATGTGAAATATATACTATAGAACGGAAACTAAACACATAAATTTAAATGAAGTTTGATTTGTCATTAGAATTCATTTTAAAATTTAAATCTAACTCGTAAATGCTACATAATTACTATATGTATACGGTAATTATGTAGTCTATTGTATGTATATTCGCTAATTTTCTTTACAAAAATTAACTCAAAGGTGCAATGTGCTTAATTTACCATATAATTTTTTAAACGTAAATCAAAAGACATCAGTGTATAAAAGAAAAACTTTATCTGTGCAAAATTTAAATTAATTTTTTATCACAATTTAACGTGATTTGCGCGCATATTTAAACGCATATAAACATTTCAACAATTTCAACCGAACAATAACCGCACTTACATACAAATCCTCAACACTTAATTAAACGGTACATAAAAATCATCTTAAATACACGATAATTTATTATATATAAATGTAGTACGTATGTAATAAAAAAAAATCTGCATAATTTCGCGTGAAATATGCATGAAAACATTAACAAATCGACATGGAAACTATATAGGTAGGAATATTGTGTTGTGTACAATACACACAACCAACCGGTAATAATAAAAATTAAAATCTTATTGTCATCAAGCAACCTAAAAGGCTTACAAAAAGAAATAAATAAAAACCTATTATTGATTGATTAATTTTAAAAAATACATTTTTTTAAGAAAGATAAAAGTTTTATTTTTTTTTGTAAATTGATCGATTGATCGATCTTAAAAAAAAAAATGAAAGATAAAGATCAATGATCTTGAAAAATTTATAGTAAGAAGGTAAGCAACAGTTATGTAACTAAATCTAGTTAGAAAACTTATATTTAATTATATAATTATTAGTTTTTTTTTGGGGTATTTGCAAAGATTTAATTTTGATTTTAAAGAAATTTAGAACACGCACAGTAGTATGAAATTTCAAATGGAGAAAAATAAATTCTAGACACGCTAATTGATATCCCGTAGCTATATAAACTTGAAAATACAATTTTTTTTGGCTTATTTATAGCTCACTCGATTAACATTAATTTAAAAAAAAAAAAAAATGGTTTTTTTTTAATAAATCAAAATAAAATTTCGATTAGAAATTTATGTTACATACCTGGTCATATCCTTGTAATGGTTGATTAATCGTATTATTATTATCGTTCCCTGGCGGCCGATCAATTTCCATATCAGTTGGTGTGACAAAATCAAAAAAATCTGTTTTACTTAAATCCTCCGGTCGAATTATTTCACTTATATCCATGCTTGCCGTATATGACATCACCATTCGTAATAATTTTTATTTTAAAATTTCTTTTAACCAATATACAATTTAAAATATAGAAGAGAATTTTTAAAATTAAAAAAACAGAATGTTTTGCAAAACAAAATTTTACTAATTGTTGTATTTTGTAGTTAAATAAATTATGTATTAATGTATTTGACACTTTTATTCCTCATTTAATCAACATGATTAGTTGATCTATACTGTGTACGAGTATGTAAGCACTGCTGCGCTACGATCTGCAATTATAAAATATAAAAAAACTCTTTTAATTTATTTTATTAATTTTAATGTATTAATTTTTTTTTTGTACAAAATTTAGATAATAAAACTAATTTATCTATTAAACTAATTTAAATCAAGTTTTCGCATATAGATGTATATACATACATAATTACCACTTAAAGCTTTAAGCGATCATATACATAAATAGAGATCGGCTTGTAAAATATATTTATCCAAGAAGGAAAATATAAAATATTTTTATGTAGCTATTTACCAAGATTGATTGATAATCTATTTTTTATTTAATATCAGAGGTCAGTATATAAGTAAATAAAATATATATGTGTATATGTATTAAAGAAAATGAATGATCATGATTGTGTGTGCAACATGGAGCGAATAAAAAAGAAATGTTTAATTTTAAATTAAATTTTTTACTATTATTGATTTTTTATTAATTTAAAAAAAAAAAAAAAGGTTTGGACATAAAATATATTGTTTGTTGAAAAATTTGTCTCGCTGTTTAGTCTAATATACAGAGTAAAGTATTCACTTTTTATTATTCGGTATGATTAGAATTATGTACGATATATAAATTATAAATGCACTTGATACCTCAGTTTGCATGTGGTAAATATTCGGTGTCCTAGATTTATTGTTGTGTTATGATTAATGGATTTTTTTTTTATAGGTTTAATATAAAATACACAAAAATGGATGAATTGGATTAAACTGTGCACTGTGTGGCAATGTACATAAAAAGCGAAACTCATTTGAAGTTAAGTATGCATACAATATAGAAAATATTCGTTATGAAATACTGTATCTCTTAATTAGGTTGTATTTAACTTTTATTTTTGATTTTCCACTCTATGAATTTACAACTGCGCTAGCACTTTTATTCAGTTATATTTTTTGGTATGTTCGAACTGAGAGCTAGGCACGCTCGAATTGAACTGAAATTAATCTCAAGATTGAGCTAATGAAGCCCGAGTTGGTGATCAGATTGACACATTTCACGTATCATAAAAATATCTAAGATAAAACTGAACATATGGCTTTTATTTAGAAAAAGCCATTAAAAGAAATTACTGCGTTTCAGCTTTCAGACACATCTATAAAACTTCAGTTAGTTTCAGTTGAATAGGCTTATTTTATAAACTTCATAGTCTTATTTCATTTATGCTTATAGTCGACATTTGTCATGTATATTTTATTATAGAGAGATATAGAAAAAGCCTATTACTTTTTTTTATTTCTCGGATTGATCCGATATTTTATGTTTAGTTTTTTTATTACATCCGATCAATCACAGATTGCTACTTGAAATGTATTTCAGATGGTACAGAGTAATATATAGTTTGATGTTCAAAACTGTGAACACTAAAGACTGACACAACAATAATGGTGAATTAATATTTTAAAGTTTAATGTAGACAGTTTTAATTAATTTTACTAACTGTTTCATGTTTATTAACGTTTAATTTTATTTTTGTGCATTAGTTTGCATAGGTAATCAATTTTTTTTGGTCATAGGATATTACAAAACAGTGGTTAGCAAATTTAAATGGTAAAGCATGATAACATCTGAAAAAGGTCTTTTTAAACAGGCAAATTATATACAGGGCGTCCCAATATTTGCTGACACGGCTGGTACCATTATATTCCCTGATCAAAACTAAGTTGGCTTTAATTCTAGCACTTTGCCCTAAAAGGCCACTCTGTCAGGTTATAGGCATTTAGTAAGAAGCTTTCCGTACCTAATATTCAATGGAAGGTTTGAAATTTCATATTAAAAAAAATCTATTCCTTATTGATGGTTCGTGATGATGAGTTATGGCTCGTTCAGAATTTTTTTTTGAATCGTAGGAGGGTAAAGGAAAACTTGAATGTTACATTACAAGTTTTGCTTGTTTTATGTAATGAAATCATCACAACTATGACAAATTACAGATTTCTTAAAGCACACCCTTGCATTTTAAAATGCCCGTAACCATACCAGTGGATTTTAACGAATAAAACCTTCCGAACGCAACATTTTTTTTTTTTTAACTACTTTGAAATTTAAAAGTTCCTATTTAATTTCAGGAATTTCAGATTTTTGTTAATGTAGACCTAATTATAATGTTCTATAAAGGAATATTCTAAATTCTATTAACTATGTTTTTAGTTATGTAACGGGTTCTTCAACACACTACGTTGGAAGGTTTCTTTTTAAACATTTACAACTTGACCGGATTTGTTCTCTTAGTGCGAAGTCTTAGAACTAAACTCAATGCATTTTAATCAATGATTCTATGGGCATCAACCATGCTAGCGAATATTAAAATACCTTGCATGATTAAATTTTAACTTTACCTTATGCTAATGTGCTTTTCAAAGTAAGCACCAGAAAGATAAATTGCTTGAAGTATTCGATTGCACATCGTTAAGAAAGTGTTTCTCATCAAGTTTGCAGTTTGGCATAGGATCATTTGTAAGAACTAAACAAACAATGGCTGAATGAGGATATGCATTGCATTTGCAAAAACCCCAACCATCATCAAAAAACTATTGTTAATATTTATCAAATGTATAGGCACTTCATTATGAAACAGATAATACTTTAACGGGGATTTACTTCATTAGAGGAACCAAATACTTTGTGTAAACGAACGATTTTAGAAAATTTACTAATACCACGTTTACATTATACGTACCTAATAAGTATGTACTTTTTTGATATTTTATTATTTTTCCGCTGCAGTTCACACTAGTGTTGCGATTTGTAGTGTAAACGCATACTACAAAAGTTTGTTGTTTTGACAGATAGGCTTCTGTATTCAATTCAGTTTATGTGTTGTGAATTTCTTCTCAAACTCTATTAGATTTGTCGGCAAATTATTTGATTAACACCCGAAATTGCAGTTAGAAACAAAAAAAACGTAATCAATTTTGGTTTTGACAACAAATATACGAATGACATTAACATATAGTTATTAGTTAGGGTTCACATTACAACGTAATATACTAATACTTTTTTGATACATACTTTACCGAAATATCAAAAAAGTACGTGATAATATATTTAAATATTTAAATTTGAGTTCGCATAACGATACTTTTTTGCTACATACTTCTATTCTACTAATGTAAACGTGGTATAAATAAATTAGGAATTGATAATCTTCTGTTAATTTTAAAATTTGGAACTAAGTATTTCGGAGTACACTTTCATATTTTAAAAGTACTTTATAAACACTAGTTAAGAATTTAGAGGTTATGGAAAAAATTTAGACAAAGTTGAAGAGCGGTCTCCACTTTATAGAATTATAATGCGATTAAAGTATTTAACAAAGTCCGAATAAATGTTATTTATAAACGGCAGACCATTTATGTTGCGGTTTATGTACCTTAAAAAATTTTAAATAAGCAATAAAAATGGACATGACCTTTAGAAGATATTGTGTCATCTATAGTTGGGGAAATCTTAAAGCTAGTTACATATTTGATTTTTTTGTAATATTTCAAGGCATTTTTTAAATTTTGAACTTAAAAATTTAAAAATCTCTTTTTCTATGATTTTGAGGTTTATAAAGTCTCAAATGGTGGTAAAACCCATTTCAATTTTGTAATAATTTTCAAAACATTCAATAACATATACTTAAAAACAGCTATAAAAAAATTAGCGCCCTCATAACATAACTATTTAACACTAAATCATAAAAAATAAATATTTTAAATATTTTAAAGAATTAAGAAATGTATAGCTGTCCTCAAAATATGAAACCTCAGCCAACAATTGACAACATCCTATATATCACAAAATAAAATAAAATATAAAGAAAGTCTTTTTTAAGAACCACAACAATACTGACAATTTGTTAAATTCAATCCTTTTGTTCCAAATATGCCAGACATTTATATATATATATGTATATATCCCAACAAATCCATAAATATTTATCTCAAAATCATAATTTTTTCAAACAATAAAAGAAAAATCCAATATCGAAATAATAATAAAAAAATTATAGTATTTTCCGTTTTGTTGAACAATAATAATAAATAATAAATTGTCAAATCCGTATATAATAAAATAATTCATATTGACAACACAAAAGGGTTAAACTTTAATTACAATATTTTATGTATGTACGTATACGTAAATCATTTATATTTGTGTCCATTTCACAAATGATCTCATTTATAATATGTATAAAAAAAATTTTTTTTGGGCCATTCAAAATCACATACAATAAGCTAAATAAAATAAAACACTAAAAAAGCCTTCAGGGTAAAAGTAAAACCAAACTTTAACAACGAATAAAAAAAAGTTTATCATTTCGTAAATACTCTTATATTATTTACATAGAACAAAACAACTTTATATATGAATATACCCTGTACGTAAAGACTTAAACCAAAAAGACAAACAAAAGTCATATCAATCCAGATCAACACCTACAATTACAAAAAACTATTTTTTATAATACCACACAAAACAGTCTTTGTGATATAAAACAAAATAAAAAATTTCTTTTCCAAATTTCAATATCCAAAAAAAAAATATTTATTTTTTATCTTGTCAAACATTTTTTATTCAATTTTTTTTATCTTACTCATATTTTGCAGAAATATAAAATTAATCATTTTTAAACAAATCCAAGGACTTTTGTTTCTGTTCATTTAAATTTGAAAAGGGTTTGATTAGAACTATGTTCACTGGTAATTAATTTATCATAAAAAAAATAAATAAATCGTTTTTTTATTACGGTTTAAGTTTGAAATGTTGAATAATTGTTGCTGAATTAAATTCAAGATTAAATTCCTGGTGAAATATTTAATTTGGTTTTGAAATTTGAATGTAGATTGTAAATCAACTATTCACGCGCTTGTTGAATTTAACCGAAACTATCAGTTTTGTTTGTTTGCTTTAGTTATGTTGAGATAGAACAATCGGTTGGTTTAGAAATTGGTACCTGTTTGAAGATGTTTAGTCAAGGAATACTATGTGTTTACTAAATTCCCAAGGCTTTTCTTAATCTTTTAAAATCTAAGCTAATGATAAACATTTTTTTAAAAATATGAGTGTTTCTTAATTAGTTAATTTCCCCAACAAGAGTTTGTCAGAAAAAAGTACGATTAATAATTTTCTAATACTATAGTGATACATGTTGTATTTCGTAATCTTAGTGAACAAACTGTGAATTCCCATATTAATAGTACTACACACAATAAAAAATTAACATAGTTTTTCAATAAATCGTCACATTATATGTTGAAAGCGTAAAGCTAATTAGAGTTCGGTAATTCAAAAATGAATAAATTATTCTTCAAGCTGGATTAATTTGTCCGAAATCTAAAGTGAACAATTTTTCCTTATGCCCGTTTGACACGCATTATTTTTTTGTTTTGTAAGTACATGCATTAAAAATGTAAAACAATAAACAGAAAGACCGTTTTTTTAGTATAAATACAATAATACCATATATTGGGCCCGATTCCGACAAATTGAAATTTTATGTTATTTTTTACATATAGTTATATACAGAAAAACTTGTCAAAGCCAGAACTTTAAGCCGGATTTTTGTGTGTATGAAAATAAAAAATCCGTAAACTCTAACGGAAAAATAGGATCTTCCGTTAGATTTGACGAAAAAAAATGTACTGAGATGTACTTTACTAATTCTAGAACTAGCACATTTTCAATGTTTTCAGACTTTAAAAATCGTCCGATGGCTTTGATAAGTTTTACTACATCATTTTTTTAAAATTTTATTTCAAATATGGTTAGACAAAAGCGATTACAGCAGTAATTCCAAGCATTTGGATTTTTTTTAACGGGCATTTTTATTTATTTAAATTTTTACTATTTATAGAAACGTTCGATTGTGAGAAGAAATTTCCTTAAACCGTGATATTTTTGACTTAATTATTTTTCTATTAATCACACAACGTTTTGACAGTTTACTTTTTTTCTAAACCTAATAAACCACAAGTTTAAGGATTACTCGTTTGTCAGAGTTTTTTAATTCAAGAGAGTGGTTTTGAATAATATTGAATGCATCGCTAATCTTTCAGCTCGTTGATTTTAGAAAATAATTTATTTGTTGCAAACGTTCTTCTCTCTTTCCGGTTTCTTAAAATATTTTGGCATTTTCATTAGTTGATAAAATATGGTAACCAATCGGGGTACGCTCGAATTCTCAACAAAAAACAAAAAATCCCCAAAAAAATCCCGAAAAACACAAATTTCAAGAAAACCTACAAAAAATTCAAAACAAGGCACTGAGATTTGTATTTAATAGTTGGCTCCGCCCCCTAGAGTTCAGGCAGACGCCAAACATATAGTTACATGAGTCGGCGGATATAGAGATTGTTGGCGAATTCGTCCACAGACAACTGGAGAAAATGTTTGATGGCCTAAGAACAGATTCAAATACGTTCCTAAACGAAATAGCGCATCTTTATTAGTTGCTGGTAAATGAATTGTTGGTTTTGCTTGGCTGCTCATTATTTTGTATATATTATTTGTCTTATTATTATTATTAATATTTTTACTTTTATAATTTTTATTAAATCTTAGTTTTAAGCATAGTTTTAAGTTAGTTTTCAAGTAAACGAGCAAAGCTCTAAATCTCATAAAAAATATTATGCTAAAAAATCTAACATAAAATCCACAGGGTTACTGTAGATACAAATAATATCAATCTTTACAAGAAATGTATATAAACATGTTTCGAATCTGACCAAATCCTTCAGCTAAAAAATTGGTTACTTGAAAAAATTAGATGCTTCCGGCATCAAGCATACTAAACAAATTATTTTATTATTATTTGGATTACCAATTTCAAATCGATTTTCTTATCAATTATCCTTTAATATATTTCTGAAATCATTCAGAAGATTGGTTTGTTTCATTGTTGTGTTGGTGAATAAATGTGAATGTTTTATTGAGGTTATGTTAACTGTCAGTGAATGATTTGTTTGGTTTTATATAAAATAACACAGTTTTTGTCTGAATAATTATTTTAGTGACTTATTTTATTTATATAGTATAATAACCAAACATCCATAAAAATTCTTGAGTGATAAAAATGTTTAATGTGGTAGTATCTCGTTTGTCCTAAATGAAATTTCTTTTTTTGGTTATGATCTAAATCATTTTTTTGATAATACATAATTTTTTCCAAGCCTTCATCATCAGTAGTATCCTCTGTATTAGAGTTTTCTGATTAATTTAACTATTCTGCATGGCAAGTTGAAAGCTATGTGCCAGAATGCTAAGAACATTGATCGACTTTTCCAATTTGCCGTGTTGTTCAAATACTTAAATATTCCATGGAACCAAAATTTGAATTTCAAGAACAACTGAAAAAAATTATTTTTATCGAATTTGTCGAGAAAAATATCTTAAATTATTGATAAATTAAAAGCAAAATTTCGACCGATTTTGATATTGCAATGGTTGGTCTATTTGGGCGAAGGTATAGAATAATCTTAGTTTTAGACCCTATATGCGCTGGAATTTGTATATCTGTTATATACATATGCAATTGGTTTATTTGCCAAACAATTATAAAAATTCTAATTTTCCTTGCATCACCCATAACGATATTAAATTATTAAAATATCAAAAAAACGAATACTCAAACCAACAAATAGATGTTTTTTCAAACGTAGATAAGAATTTATTATCTCAGTAAATCAGTAAGATTAAACTACATCTTTTATTGAGATAAATATCATGGCATGAAATTTGTGAGCTTTTGTCTTTGAAGAGTTGATTCGGGCTAGTATTTAACGTTAAATCAAAAAAATAATAGAAACATTTTTGTCTAAGTTATAATATGCAAGTATGTATTATTAAAAATACGATTAATAATATCCTTAAATTATAAAACATATAATAGGTATAGGAAAAATCAGAACGGGTTTGAAATTCAGCACAACTACAACTAAATTTGGAAAGAAAATTTGGAAATATTATTTAAATTAGAAAAACAGGATCATTTGGAAGAATGGGGTGTGAAAGGGGGCTTAAGTAATTGGTCTACAAATAGTCCAAATGTCATCCTCACCTGCACGTGGTGCACCCTGCTAGATAACTAACGAGGCTCTGGCGACCGAGACACGGCGGTATAACTGACTTCAGTGAATTTAGTAAATGGCCTTCTCAAACCAGACCCACTACCAACTCGTACTGGTCAGAGTGGTAGATGTTTATGACCAGTAAAATAAACAATGAGTACAACGGATTCAGGAAATTGTACCCCAGGTGGTAACCCAGCTAATCAGCTGGCAAATCCACCCTCTAACGAGGCTGGCTCAAAGGATTCTGGGGTGAGCCAATCATTGTTTAACAGCCCTTTTGGGCAATCCAACCCATTTAAACAACAATCCAGGGTGGGTAGATCACCACCACCAATAGCGAACACCTTAGAAAGGGATAACGCAGAACTGCGCAATAAGATTTACGAAATAGAAAAGTTAACGTTAAATCTAAATAAAGACCTCAAAAACTTACAGCGAGAAAACAAGGAGTTAAAAGATGCTCTAAATGCAGTAATGTCTGAGAAAGAAACCACTAAGATAAACAACACCAATGATCATATAGTGGTTATGTATGAAACAGACGAGGAAGAACTCAATAGAGAAACGGGATGGATTCTGAACCGTAACAAAAAAAAAAATAAGAAACGTAAGATGAGTAAATCACCACAGATTTCACCCGATTCGAAACAATCAGTTGAGCAGCTTCCAACCGGAAGTAGGCGCGTGCAACAGGAGGATAAAGCTCAGGTTCCGTCGGAACAGAAACGATCAAGTAATGAACTCCCAACCGGAAGTAAGAATGTACAACTGGAGAAAAAAGTGCCACGGCCACCTCCAGTAATAATATCTAATTGCAATAATTATCAGAGTATTAGAAACATCATGGACAACAATCATATAAAGTTTCAAGCTACAGCGTTAAATAGTGGTGATATCAAAATAAATGTCACAGACGGTGATAGCTATAGAAAGTTAACAGGAGCTCTTAACGAAGAAAAGACAGCGTGGGATTCCTACGAAGACAAGCAGACAAGGCAAACCAAAGTCATTGCTAGGAAGCTACACGCTTCATGCAAACCAGAAGAGATAAAAGAGTATCTTTTGGAGAAAAAATACAAAATTAAAGAAGTTACACAGCTGCTAAAAAGAGGTGACAAAACACCTCTTCCATTATATATGTTGTCTTTTGAAAGAACAGAAGACATTAAAAATATTTATGCAATCAGCGAAATACTCCATATGAAAGTGCAAATAGAAGCAGTTAAAAAATCTAAACTGATCCCCCAGTGCAAAAAGTGATAAGTCTACGGACACACGCAAAACTTTTGTAATAAGGAGCCCAGATGCGTAAAATGTGTAGGAAAACACCGTACGGCTGAATGTACGAAACCAAAAGACACCCCACCAAAATGTGTCAACTGTGGAGAGACACACCCAGCCAACTACAGAGGTTGCATTGTTATAAAAGAGCTGCAAAAAATTCGCAACAAAACAAGGGAAACTTCAATAATTACCAGGACAGAAATTAACTCAGCCTCAACAAGAATACCTACAAATTTAAGGCCACACCAAACATTAAACCAGCCATCAAGAAATAATCCAAATGTAACATTTGCTGATGTACTATCTACTGGAAATTCGAGAAGACAACATAGTTTTCTTTTATTTAATGATTCAAATAATAACCAAACTAATAGAATACTACAAGATATTCTTGATAGACTTAGTTCACAAGAAGAAAAGCAAGAAAAAGCCCTTATATCAATCCTACAAAGGCTCACCCTACTCGAAAAACATGGCAAATAATTTAAAAATTCTTGCATGGAACTGCAATGGTATATTGCAACGACAAAATGAAATACAACTAATTCTTGATTTAGAAAAAATAGATAGATGTTTATTATCTGAAACACACCTTACTACTCAAAGTCATATAAAAATCCGCGGCTACGAAGTTCACTCAGCAGTTCATCCTAATAATAATGCACGAGGGGGCAGTGCCGTGATTATAAAAAAAGATATTAAATAGCATCTGCAACAAAAACTTGAAAGTGATGAAATACAAGCAATTAGCGTTAGCATTAATACCCGCAACCACAAGTTAGTGGTATCCGCAATATATTGCCCACCTAGATATAACATCAAAGAGAATGCTTATACTCAGTTCTTCAAGCAGCTCGGTGAAAAATTTGTAATCGGGGGTGACTTCAACGCTAAACATACTGACTGGGGATCAAGACTAACCACAACTAAAGGGAAAGAGCTTCATCAAGCAATAATTAAATACAACTGCAACTGGCATTCTACTGGAAAACCAACTTATTGGCCCAGTGATCAAAATAAAACACCAGACCTAATTGACTTCCTTATAACAAGAAAAATCCCGGTTGATTATATACAAGTGCAGGAAGGATTGGACTCCACACCTGACCACTCCTCTATTTTAATGATAATAAGTGATACAATAATTACTAATGATAAACAGCCACTGTTAACAAATAAATATACTGATTGGAAAAAGTTCAGGAATGAACTAAACAATAGCATCATTTTAAACACACAACTTTCATCAGAAGAAACATTAGACCAGGAGGTGGAGAAGCTCGTAGGACATACAGCTAGCGGCGTGGAAAAGTACTAACACAGCAAACAAAAAAATAGCTGGCAAATGCTTTCCAATGGAAATTAAATCAGTAGTTATAGAGAAGAGAAGTACCCGTAGGGAGTGGCAACGTACACGAGACCCAACCGTCAAAAATAGATTAAATAATTTAACACAACGAATACGTAGAGAAATACGGGAATTTAAAAATAAATCAATAAATTCATACCTACAATCTCTCACCTATGATAAAGGTAGTGATTATTCATTGTGGAAAGCAACCAAATATTTGAAAAGGCCAGTTATGCATATACCACCAATAAGAACAAATAATGGCCACCTGGCTAAAAGCAAAGAAGAAAAAGCAGAAAAATTCGCGGATCATCTCGAGCGTACCTTTCAGCCAAATTTAACAACACTTAACCAACAGGATATATTGTTCGAAAACCAAACAACTATCCTGAGACAGGAAATTCCATTAACTAATGCTAAAGAAGTAAAACAAGTAATAAAGAACCATGTAGTACTTAAAAAATCACCAGGATATGACCTGATAACTGGATAGATTCTAAAACAACTGCCTAATAAAGCTATTAAAAAAATATCGGACATAATTAATGCTTCCTTCAGACTCCGTTATGTCCCTCTATCTTGGAAATTTGAGGAAGTGATAATGATATCTAAGCCAGGTAAGCCACTAAGTGAACTGGCCTCGTACAGGCCAATATCACTTCTTCCAACTATGTCAAAACTATTTGAGAGATTGTTATTAAAACGAATTAAACCAGAAGTTGTAAAATCAGGAGCTGTTCCGTCCCATCAGTTTGGATTTAGAGAGGAACACTCCACAATCGACCAAGTACATAGAATAACAGATATAATAGAAAAATCCTTAGAGGAAAAAAAGATTTGTTCAGCCATATTTTTTGACACAGTGCAGGCATTTGACAAAGTCTGGCTAGATGGTTTAATATTTAAATTGGAGAAAACTCTGCCATTTGAGTATTGCGAACTGCTAAAGTCATACCTGAAAAGGAGATATTTTAGAGTTAAACAGGAAGGAGTTTACTCCAGTATTAAAGAAGCTAAAGCAGGAGTCCCGCAGGGGAGTGTCTTAGGGCCTTTCCTTTTCGTACTGTTTACTAGCGACATACCGCAGACGAGCAATACAACTATCGCCACGTTTGCAGATGACACTGCAATTCTAGCTGTTGGTGACACAATCGGTGAAGTCATATTCAAACTACAAATAGCCGTAAATAATTTACAAGATTGGCTAGCTAAGTGGAGAATTAAAGTGAATGAATCGAAGTCTACTCACATTAACTTCACTAATAGATCAATAGAACCACTACCTGTGACTCTCAATAATATGTCTGTACCAGATGCCAATCAAGCAAAATACCTTGGTATGAACCTTGATGCAAAGTTAAAGTGGAAAATACACGTGAAAAAGAAAGCAGAAGAGCTTCAGTTAAAATATAGGAAAATGTACTGGTTAATTGGAAGAAACTCTCAGTTATCCATTCATAATAAACTTATGCTTTATAAACAAGTACTCAAGCCGATCTGGACATATGGTATTCAACTATGGGGATGCACCAAAATCAGCAATCAACAGATAGTTCAACGATTTCAAAATAAAGTCCTCAGAGGAATTGTAAATGCCCCTTGGTACACTCGTAATAGTGACCTTCATAGAGATCTCGGAATAGACCCCTGCGCAAGTGAAATAAAGAAATATACTCAAAAACAACAGGAGAGGCTCCATCATCACCCTAACATCGAAGCTGCAAGACTACTTCATCAAGAGGGTATAATAAGGAGACTCAAAAGACTAAAACCTTTTGAGTTACCTGAATAGTCCGCACAATGCAACATCAACCAAAACAACACTTTATGTAAAGAATACATATGAGTGCCTTATTATTATATTGTCAGAGTCAAACGCTGTTAGTCAAAAATGACTAGTTACTTTGTAAAAAAATTTTATTGTTATCATAAATATAATTATTAAAAAAAAAAAAAAAAAAAAAAATTTGGAAGAATTCAAAATTTACAAAACTACAATTTTCTTAAATCGATGTAAGTTCAACCAAATAATTTATATTCGCTATAAAGATGGTAAAACTCCATTTTTATTCTTTGCCGTGGCTTGTACTCGTATCACAAGTTTATATATTAAAAATAAAAACACGAACTGAATTTTTATAATTTAAAAAAGAATTATTTTAAAACATTTTATTTACAAAATAAATAAACGAATAAAAATTATTTGTACAAACTATTTTTTTGTGATATTTTAAATTAATTTGCTTTGAGAGACCGGTTTTGGATCCTTCCTCAGTTTTATACTATATAATTTTTGGTAGTTTTCAATTTATTTATACATACCTATTCTATAGATGCTATCTCATCTTATACACTACGATATCTTGTTTGTCATGTGGTAATATGATAAATTCTATTTTTTTTAGAATTTATTTTGTCATTTAGTAATAACGAATTGTTTCGATGTTTATAAATTTCGAACTCTTCCAGTCGATCCATTCGGACTTTACCTTTAGACAATCTATGTATACTACTTAGTTTGTTGTTGACGTCAGTATATGTGTGGTTTTCTGTTATTAGGTGTTGTGCGATATTTGATTTGTGTTTTATTGGTCGTGTGGACATTCAGTTGTGCGATATTTGATTTGTGTTTTTTTGGTCTTGTGGAATTTCGAGCAGTCGTTACATATTAGGTTGTAAATCCCGCTATCAATTTCAGCATGTCGTCTTATTTTTTATTTTTGTTGCATCCGGTGATTTGTTGTGTACGCTACTTTGTTGCTGGTGTTGTCATTGTAATCTATTGTTATATTGGATATTGCTAACTCTTGGGTTCATCAGTGTGTAGTGTGTTTACATTTTGTTGTTGTATTTCGTTTTTAGTTTTGCGATCGATCCGATATATTAAATTTGTACTAAAATCGTTTGTATTGGCAATGTAAATGATCGAGTTTAGTTCATCTAAATAATTATTGTTGTTCATTGGGATCTTGTTGAGTCTGTATATCATATGATTGTATGCTGCTATTTTGTGATGTGTGATTTGTTTGTGTTGCTTTTCTGAATATATTGAAATTGTGTTTTTCATCTATGTATATCGTTTTTCTAATATCGTTTTGATTTCGAATTTCGTTTAGAATACAATAATTCCTAGAAACCGACATAGAGTTTTTTAAATTTAGTTAAAACTTATATTGAATTAATAGTCGAAATTCTAGTAAATTTTGAAGTTCGTTTTTTTGATAGAAGATTCTAGTTTCATATCAGTCATAACTATCCAAGAAAATAAATAGATTAATTAATAAGTAGTTGACTTTAACATTTGTTGTTTATTAAAATAATATTTATTATTGCTTATATTTTATTTTCATTTTTTAACTTCATTTCAGGAAAATTATTTTAATATTTATGCAAAATAAATTCGACCTGAGGTACACTTGTCGATTTTTTCGATTGAACTAAGGACGTACATGCTATTAAATTAACAACAGGCGGCTATCGAAAAGTCCTGAGGTTACTTTTCAATTAATTTTGTCATGTTATTTGTTTAAGGATTTTAGAAGCCTTAATATACGAACTTTAATATGTAAGTATATGGACAAATTAATTAGTTTTAATTAATTTTCATATCATCATCTAACATTGTTATTATTAATTTAACATGCCTGTGAAAAACATAGCAGAAAAAAAAAAAATTTCTCATGTACCTATTTATATGTAGTGGTAACATTGAGGGAGGACTTTAAAGCAGTTATTCTATTATGGTGGTAATACAAATTATACGCCTGAATGTGGATAAAGATAGCAATTACCTAATAGATTATAATGCAATTCGCTGACGATTTTTGTTCAATAAAGAAACCAAACAAGATTTTCTTCGAATGTCCGTAGTATGCACTTGATGTAAAAATTATCAAATCGCCGGTCCCTGGGGTCGGCCATAAAAATAACAAGCAATATTTGCATCAAATGTGGTACGATTTTCCGCCGACGAAATTTGTTCAATAAAATTCAAAAGTACCAAAGTCAAATGATTTTTTTGAATATCCGAAGTATGCACTTGATGTAAAATTAATCAAATGGCCGGTCCCTGAGGTCGGCCATAACAAGCAATTTTTTGCATCAAACGTTGTAAGGTTTGCGAAGATGAAATTTGTTCAACAAAATTACTCGTTGATTACTCGTACTTAATGCAAAAACTATCAAATGGCCGATCCCTGGGGTCGGCCATATAAATAACAAGCAATATTTACATTAAATGCTGTTTGATTCCCCGCCGACGAAATTTGTTGAATAAAAATCAATAGTCCCAAAGTTAAATGATTTTTCTCGAATGTTCGTAGTATGCACTTGATGCAAAAATTATAAAATGGCCGGTCCCTGGGGTCGGCCATATAAATAACATCTTCTTAATATTTGCATCAAGTGCATACTACGAACATTCGAGAAAAATCATTTGACTTTGGGATATTTGATTTTTGTTAACTAAATTTAGTCACTCCCATCGTTTGTTCGACGATACAAAAATCGCCTAAATGTGTACTATTTAGGCGATTTTAACTTCACTTCGGTAATTTAAATTATTGACATTTAAGGCATTGTTTGTTTTGTTGACACTAGGATCATTTTTGAACCCATATTAACCCGCTAATGAACTATGCAATAAGAAATTGAGTTTAGTCGGCGATTTAGTCGAAAAATCGACATGAGACACAAAATGTTTATTCTTTATTATTTATCATCCTTCATCTTAGTGAGTTAATCAACTATAATCGATAATGCATTTTATTGGAAATATTATCTGTGTAGTAGTTTTAAATTATTAAAAAAAAAAGGAAACCATTATCATACAAAAATTAAAATTTAAAATTGAATTTTTAGTACCACAAACGGTTCGTGTCTTATTTATTAGGTCATATGGAGAGTTACCGTTCGAATTTTGATGGAAATTGAACATTTACCGTCAAATCGGCATTATGAATATCCTTTAACCTTAGTAATTTACCATCTTAACTTGTTCGTTTGTGACTGAGTTGACGGTAGGAATAATTTGGCATGTATTTTTTTAATGTTAATTTATTAAAAACTGGATGAACATTGTTGCTTAACTCACAGCTAAATTACATAAATTTAAAAATCGAATTATTTCTCCGTTTTCGGGCGGAAGAAGATTAATAAATTCACAATGAACTTTTGCTTAAGATTATAATCATTCTTCTCAAAAATTCATTCTGTTTAAATAATTTACCCCAAAAACGTATCAACCATAAAATTTTTAATAGCTCATTACAGGAGGTAATATCAAAAAAATATCTTTAAAATGATCAACAAAAGGTGAAAACAATTACAATTTGGTTATGACAAAGTAATGCTTCTGTTTATTTTATTAGACAATAAAGTAAACAAATAATTTATTATCTATACGTGATGTAATTTCTGTTGTTGGATTTATTTATAATAAAATATAATTACAAATCTCAAAAGTACGTACGTTCATACATACAATTAACATATAAAAATCACACTTAATTAAATATTTTTGTGTACTCGTATTTATATGAACAAATCTAGAAAATTTCAGAAGTCAAGTAATCTAGTACATGATTATTCGACCAAAAAAAAAAAAAAAAAATTGGTTTTTATATTTCTTTTAACCACAAGGCGACGTGCAGTTGTAGCACAACACACAAAACTAAAACATAATATATTTATTTTTATTTACCCTCCTATGGTTAGAAGATCAAATTCAAAGTTTGATTAAAGACACGCAATCCGTACATAAATGTTTAATTAAAGTAGCACAAAATATTAAATTAAATTAAAAAAAACATTTTTTTTTTTTTTTTTGTTGTAAGATGGAAGTCTGTCCATCAGAGTGCCAAGTTATCATTTCTTTTAGGTATTTTTTTTGTGTGTAAAACCGCATAATAAATTTACATGTCACCCCACTTTGGATATATGTAAGTACAATTTGCGTTAGAGTTTCACACATGATTACTGGCATCTAATTAATTTTCTTTTATATATGTTCACATACACTTAAACAATGTAGGTACATAAAATTATGTTTAATTTTAAAATTGATTTTACACGCAATTATTTAAAAAAAATACGTAAATAAACAACAAAAATAATTTGAAAAGAAAATAACAAGAAACAGCTAAGTAAACATTAACAAAATTATATTAATTGTTAGAGTCTCAGGTATTTAAACTTGTGTATATTGTATATGAGGTTGGCAAAAAATAAATACAAACTCATTATCTCTTTAATTTATCGAAGAGATAATTATAAGTATTTATGCTTAGGATTTAGAAAAGATTAGCACTTTTAGCTAATTTATTGTGAATAATTGATCTTGGATGGTGGTATTGTGTGATGGATTTGCCGTTGTATATTTTACTTATGCATATTGCTGAGCTTTTTAAATTATGTATTTATATGTAGAGATATTTATATCCGAATGTCATTATCACGCTTTTTAAGATGTTTTTTTTGAAAGAGAGATCGTATAAGTTCACAACTTTTTGCAATATATGTAAATTAGGGTGGGAAATTAACAAATGGGAACAGAGGAACGTTTCTTTGGGATAAATTAATTCCACGCTAGAATAATGTGTCACCATGTGTGGCAACCTAGCTAAATATATCCATTTAATTAGAATTTGTGGCTTAGCTTTATCCCATACTAACATCACTAAAATCAGTCCTGTGATAGATACTACTTTCTAAAGCTTTATTTTCTGAAGACTGAATGTTAAAGAAATCAATCAATATTAATTAATTATTTTTCAAATTAAAAATTAATATTAACTCCTCAATTATTATTTCTGTCGAATTTAATGGATTTCAACCTAAAATTTAAGTAAAATTTATGGAATTTTGGTAATTTCTCATGTTTCAAACAAAAGAATATTTTATATATAAGTTTTTGAAACTAAATGAAACCTTTTACAAACTAAGTCAAACCTTTTCCAAATTAAATGAAACTATTTGCAAATTAAGTGAAACATTTTGTAATTAAAAAAAAACTTTTCACCAAATTAAATGACATTTTTTATACAATTACATTGAATTTTTGTGTTTTTGGGTTCCTAATCCTTGAGAAAACACCTTCTGCTTTAATTGGATTATCGCATATTCGCAAATCATTTATTTGATCTCTTATTCGTTGCAACATATTGCACATAAAAAGGTGCGAGAATTTTATTTTGTTATATGTGTGATGTGTAAAAACTTGATCACAAATCATCAGTTCGGTTTTCGCAACCAACACTCAACAATTGATCAAGTACACAGAATAACCAGTATAATTGAGAAAGCATTAGATGAGAAAAAAGTCTGTTCAACAGTATTTCTAGATGTTGCACAAGCGTTTGATAGAGTGTGGCATGAAGGACTTAACCACAAGTTAAGGAATCTTCTACCAATGCAATTTGCTAAGATACTAGAATCATACTTGAAAGATAGGTTCTTCAGGATTAAGTTAGATGATACATTTTCTGAATTGAAAGAAATCAATGCAGGAGTTCCACATGGCAGTGTATTAGGGCCGGTTTTATACCTACTATATACTTATGATCTTCCTACATTAGAAAACAACACAGTGGCAACTTTTGCAGATGATACGGCGATCTTAGCTGTTGGAAAAAGCAACGAAGAATCAACACAGAAGTTACAATCAGCTATAACTCAAATATATAAATGGACAAAAAGATGGAGAATAAAACTAAATAAAGCTAAATCAGTTCACATCAACTTTACAAACAGACGAATCAAACATATTCCGATTACCATAAATCGGGAAATAATACCGCATGCGAACACAGCTAAGTATCTCGGCATGACCCTGGATGCTAAACTACGATGGAGCACACGTCAAGAAGAAAAGTGAAGAATTAAGACTTAAATACAGAAAAATGTATTGGCTGATGGGAAGGAACTCTTCTTTATCAACATACAACAAGCTTCTACTTTATAAGCAAATATTGAAACCAATTTGGACTTATGGTATTCAGCTTTGGGGTTGTACCAAACAGAGCAACATAAATATCATCCAAAGATTTCAGAATATGGTATTAAGGAACATCGTTGATGCACCTTGGTATGTTAGGAACAATGACCTTCATAGGGACCTTAAAATGAACCTCATCTTAAATGAAATCCAGGAAAAAGCACGGAGACATGAAGAAAGGCTCCGCCAACATGTGAACATTGAGGCAACTCAGCTCCTAAGCATCACGAATTTAGTTCGCAGAATTAAAAGAACCAAACCTTTTGAGCTGGTGTGATTGTCAGTTTAAGCAGCATTATGCTGATCTAAAATCCACAACAAAGATGTTGTTTACTTCAATTTACCAAACACTATGGAATGCCAATGGGAAGAAGCCATAGATTAATTTAAGTTAGTAAATTAAGTCAGAAACAAATTGCTAATTAGTCCAGGAGACTAGATTGTTTTTACATAAAATAAATAAATAAAATTTATTTTAAATTAAAAAAAAAAAAAAAAAAATATGTGTGATGTCTTGTGTTGTGTTGTGAATATTACCTATTACAGCGAATTTTGGTAGTATTTACTTAAAATGGGTTCATTCGAATCTAATACTTCAGGTTCATCGGGTAATAAAACATTACGAACTGAAGAAAACATATGCCAAATAGTTTTCAAGTAAATAATCGCAATTTACAAAATTCTGTTCAATAAATAATTTGTGTTATAAATAAAACCGAGGTAGAAATGCCACGCTTATGCGGCTTTATTCATTATAAATTAATATCAAATTCTACATGCAATACAAGTAAATTTTGTGGAAATATTTCAGAGCTAATATTTGGAAGGTACAAATTATTATTTTACAATGGCTAACGCCCAGATTCATAACTTCCATATAAATGAGCTGGTAGAAACATCTCAAAATCACTATACAGTTTCTCCCACCTTAAGATAAACTTCGTCGGAAAGATTTTTTCTAAAATAAAATTGAAAACTACACAGAGTGTATGGTAAATTCTGTTACAGTCTCTGACTGTTTCAATTTTATTTTAAGCATGATGATGACGCTCTTCTCTCAAGCAGCAGGAGAACTGCTGGCTTAAAATTAATATTTGTATTATTTAATTTAGTTTTGAAAATTGGATTAAGATTACTTCGTACGGAATTGCCTTTTAGATCCAAATTTTTATTAATTAGAAATAAAATTCTATGCTTTCAATTTATTTGTAAATTGTTTCATTTAATTTGCAAAAAGTTTCATTTAATCTGAAAAACCTATATAAAGGTTCTACCTCTTTTGTCAAATAAGCTAAATAAATATACTAATTCTTACAAAATTTTGAAACTAAAGATATGTCTAATTTTTTCAAGCTATAAATGATTTATTTAAATAGGAAAATGCAAAGGATTGGATGTTTGAAATGGTTAGAACTAATAAATATCCCATCTTTTCAGGTTTTGCGGAAAATTTAATAAACAATTGAAATATTAAAAAAATTTTAAGTTTACTGAAATCTTATGGTTCAACGCGGTATCAAGAAGTTAGTGTGTATAGGCCTTGGATAATTATTTAATTTAGTCATTGTTATTATGAAATCTTTACATGTTCGTGATTTCGTGATTTACAAAAAATGCACCAACCATATAACCCTACAACAATACCTCCTTTTTAACATTTGTATTTAAAATTATGTAGGCTTTATATTTAAATTTTCAACGTTCGCCACTGTAGTGGGGAAAAATTAATCTAATTGTTTTGGTAGTCGTATACCGTAACATAACCATTTGAGAAAAATTCATAAAAACATTTTTGCTGTGAAGAAAGTATTTGATCATGCATTGTAAACTTTTCCATGTATGCATAGATATTAACCCCTTTTCTAAAATCTTGTAATTAAAAAAAAATATATTTGGTCCCGTGGATAATCGCACGCACATTCCTATACGATAATTAAGATTCCGATAAAATTATTTTATAGTCATGCCTCTCAGCTCAAGTATGTATGTACACACGCTGTATCTAATATATTTATTTATAAATAAAGCTTATTTCATACATAACAAATGTTATAAATCCAAATCAAACTTCTCCATCAAATTTCAAAACATATTTAACTTATCAAAACTTCAATTTGATGCGGGCTTCTTTATAATAAAAATTCAAACCCTATTTTTCGATTTGGTTTTTTAAACTTTTAAATTCATCATGGAATCCATCCAAATATAACCAAAAATATGATTCATTATCTATCAAAAAAAAAAAAAAAAACAAAACATAAAGATGATTAATTATCATTAAATCTTTAAGATATTTTTTTTTTCTACTTTGATTAAAATAACAAAAATATGTAGTTGGATTAAAAAAATAAAGCTATTTATTTATTAATACTTTTTATTTGACATACAACCGTTATTTAATATTAGGTAAATATTTTTAAAACAACACTAATTACTAAATAAATTCGGCCGAACAAAATCTTACGTCTTTTCCATTTATTTATTTATTAAAATATTTTAGAATTTCTTTTTATGTATTTGATAAGTGGTGTTGGAGTTTTTTTTTTGTTTTGTGCTGAGTAAATGACAAATTTATTATGTGGAGGCGCCAGGAAATTAGTAATTTATTCAAATTTTTATTATATGCGAATTTTTGATATATTTGCCATAAAAAAAAAAAAAATGTAAATACTGTTATTTATGTTTTTAGAAAATTTTAATTGGACAAATTATCGATTGCATGGTATACACAAAAGATTTCAATAAAAGGCGACGAACCTGATATTTCGCTCGTTTATTACGCGTTTTCAGACGCACGTTTTTTGTAGATAATTTTAACCTCGCGCGCACGTCAAAATTTATCCTATAACGCAATCTTACAGTCTCCTGTAGAATACATAGAGATAGAAAGCTCCAATTTACAAGTGCAATAATAATTTCGTGAAAAATTAATCAAAAATCCGTTAATTCTTAAAAGTTCATAAATTCTATTATGTTTTTGAACATAATAATTATTGTCTATATATTTAATCTAATCAAAAACACATCTAGAGCAACAACGGACCCAAGAAATGTATTGTACACAATTGTTCATAAAAAACCTCTTAATTTTATTAAAATAATCAAAAGAAATACCTTGTTGTGTATTAAGAAAATGTATTTTATAAACTTCGAAAGATGTATGATTATTGTTCAAATATTTTTTTAAAAAGAAATTCGGTTTATTGCACAATCTAACTTTTTGTATAAATGAATAAACATAAATATATATGATTTAATGTTTTATGTTTTGTTTTATATTCATATAAAAAGGCAGACATGACGTATTGTAAAGTTTTTAACACTTTGTGGCAGTTTAAGAGCTATATAATATTCGGATATCACCTATAGGTCTTATATAATAAATTCAATGCACGCCTGCGATGGGTTTATAACGCGCATTTACGATAAAACCTTAAAGTGATACATATTTTGTTTCATTATAACCTTTCATTTCAATGTTAATCTTGGATTATTTATAAGAAAAAAACAATTTTTCTTCATTGAATCAAGGTCAATTATACATCATTTGTACATATATACACAAGAGCCAAAGATAAATTGATTTCAATAAGATATTGTAATTACAAAAAAATTAAAAATAAGAAAGAAAAGTAAAATCTACTTTTTTTTTGTGGAATTATTGTAAACAATAATAATATGCAGCAGTAGAGACAAAATCTTATTTACTATTCTACTATACTCGCATAATTTTAAAAGATTAAAAGTTTATAAGATTAAAATGTGTAATTGAATATTAATCCATCACTTCTATTATTTACAAAAATATAGGAAAATTTCTTGTAAAAAAATAATTTTGTGGCACATAAATTTTATCGATTGGAATTGCCTTAAAAATTGTTTTAACACGCTGACATTGTTCTCATGGTTTTTGATTAATTGGTATTAAATTAGATATATGGAATAAAAAAATATTTTTTTTTTGCTAACTTTCTAAGATTTACGCAGATAAAAAGTATGTGCACCGCGTGAATTTAAATTTTGTAATTAAATTTTGTGAATTTACTGTGCATGCGGAAATATGAAATTTAGGTATCGCGGTTACAACTTCCAATAATTTTCCAATTTTCGATATTATGTTTTCATGTTTGGGCAGATAATTATATGTTTATAATTTTTAAATTTACATAGATGGATTAAATGATGCTAGTATTAATAAAAAACTATGCGTATCTCTTAATCTAAAAATTAAATTTGCATGTCGAATGGGTATAATTATAAAATAAATCGTCGTAATTTATTGTTAAAAATTAGAATAAATGAACTCGCGAGACATCCTGATTCATCGATTTTTGTGGCGTCTGCAGTTTTATCAAACAAACATTTTTTTAAATTTATATTTCTGACCAAATATTCATCAAAGTATCCTTTCCGATCGTCGACACTCCTTCTTTTATTTTATGATGCAACATTTCCCTCTATATTTTATTAAACAAGCCTGATCAATTATTAATTTTGACTGACCAATTATCAGCATTTATTATCACACGAATTATGCAATTAAAAATTAGAATGTTGCGAGACAACCTTGTAACATGGATTTTTGTTATAAATCTTTTTTAATTATTTAATATACCTAACCAATTATTCATTTTACCTGTTGAACTGACAAATTCTGTTTTCATGCCGAATTCAGTAGATGAAGCGTCCGTCAGCATCATTGAACCTGATAACACCGAGAAGATCCTTCTAGAGGAAAGCGTCACCATACAATTTAGCAAGTTATTTTTGTGGTATAACTTTTCTATGTTTCCCATATGAATTTATAATAAAAAAGAAGTTTTCTAGCTAGAAGTTCTTCAATGAAAAAACCGCTAATGTTATAAAGGTTTTCTGTACTTTCATTTTCAGAAACAGATGTGTTTCTAAGTTGGCTGTGATGATATATCAGTACTTTTTCTCTATTTTATTATTCACCGTATTGCATCAAGATATTAAAACATAACTTTATTTGCGTTTTTAATAAAAAAGAAAGTTTTTTTTGTTCTCCAAGTTTAAAATACCGCAAAAATGACTTAATGTCAGATGAAAATTCGTATATACCTACTAGTAAATAAATAGTAGAAAAAGAGTTATTTTTAGTTTTACTAGTGTGGCTCAAATGTCTACAGACATTGGGTTGAGGGAATAAAAACAAGAAAGTGATTTAACTTATATTTTTCCAAGTATCTGCTTGTAAGCAGTTGAATAACTTTTAAGTAAATTCTTGATGGAGTATAGTGGATACTTGAGTTTAAGTAGCTGCTTGCTCTATAAGAAAACACTTAAAAATTTGCCAGTTCCGACTTAAAAAGATGTGTACAAAACAAATTAAATTCTTAACTTCTTCCGTACTTACTTGATGATTTACAAGGTTGGTTACAAGGATACTTGAGTTTAGTTTGGAAATATATGTTGATCAGAATCGCCCGAATTATTAATATCAGAAAAATGAAAAGTTATCGTGAACGCCGGGTTATGTGAGAATCCAATCAAAAGTACACAAATTTTGAGGTTTAATCGTTGAAAATGAAAGATTATAGCGGGGGTTATTTTTAATTTAAGAGGTATGTATTTTTTGGTTGAAAGGTACGGCACGGTAAGTAAAGCTTTGCTTTGCGAGTTAGGGTTCTCAGGTTCTATTCTTTTTTGTTTTTAATCCCTGATGGATCCCGGTGGTAGTAAGAAGAAATTAGTCACGCTGGTTATGGTGTTGTCAATATAGTGTTACTAGCTTTTCCTTCAAAGGAAATAAAATTGGCTGGAAGAGTAGAAAAAAGCGGTCTTCCTAAGGATACGGGAATATATAGAACTACCGTTTGTAAAACATTTCATTTAATGGTTTTATAGCTTTGGATCATTCTCACGTGAAAATATTGACAATTTTATTAATAGAAAAGAGTACCCAAATCTAAATATATAAGCAAAATTAGCGTAGTTTACAGGTCCTGTTCCTCTTCAAGGGGCAGTAGATATGTTTGTACAATAACAGTTTTAATGGCTTTTATTTATTGCGCAATTTCACATAACAGGGGAAAGCATTTAAACCAGCTTTGTGTAAACAAGGAGGCTGAAGCCAATCATGTTTAGGTCTTCGATGGATAAGGCGAGAATAGAGATGAACAGCTACGAATTCGAGGCTAACAAAAAAGAGCTGAGTATAAAATACAAAAAATCTTTACTGATTTGGGACAAAATAAACACCAAATTGTTTAGATATATAATTAGAATTAAATTATCAACAGTACTACCTTAAGAGTAAATAAATTCGTAGAGGTATTACTTAATTTTTTCCGTAAGTATTTGTAAGCACAAGGAAGTTATTATTCACTTCGAAATAAGAGAAAACTTTTACTTAAAAATAGTACGTTCTTAGGAAAATGAAACTCTTACCAGAACTTACTTTTTTTATTCACTTCACCCATTGAAAATTTAAAGCTTGGTTTTTTACATTATTGCTTTTTAAAATCAAGGTTGCCTTGCAACATTTGACCAACTTTTTTTACATTAAGTAATTATTTAGTGGCAGGAATGCAGAATTCCAAAGGGTAACATGTTTAGGAAAGGGCATTTCAATAAAGGATTTAGTTCAAACGTTTGTGCTTTTATTACTTTCTAATATCTGTAAAATACGAAGCAAGAGCAACCATTGTTTAATGAAGTAACGTTTAGGTAGGTTGTAAATCCTTGAAGGCCAAACACGTTAAGAAATGAACATTTTGACAACAACATAATGACGTAAACTATCTTGCTACTTTTTTTATTCAATAAAAATTGGTTTGCTTCGGGAGGAAACCGAAATAAGGAACTTGAATAACATTGTCCACACAAACCCCTTCCAATATAATAATAAAACATCTTTAGTTATTTATTTAGTTTTCCACAATACAATATTTTTATATTTATGTCAGCTCCTTTTTCATTATTATCATTATTATTATTTATTTGTAAGTCAAAATCAAAACTACACAAATATATAAAAAGACGTAACTTCTTAAAATTCAAAGAAAACCGTTCGTCAACAGATTTTTTCGCGACAAACAGCTAAGCATATGTTTCAAATATCATGTTATTAGTATATAGGTAGTTCTTGGCTGCGTGAAGTTGCCAATAAAATTATAAAAGTAGTGGTGATATAATACCTAAAACTAAAAAAAAAATATAATAACAAAAAATGTTAAGTTCAAATATTAAAAATATTTTTAATTTTAAGTAAAAATTCTGAATTATTACGTGAAACTTGAAAATAATAAAATAAAATCTCGACAATATTAAACAGCAAATGTCCATTTCAATTTAGTGTTTTGCTGTTCGGGGGTTTCTCATGATATATACATATCAATATCAATCTAGTTTCGTTTTCTCCCGTTCCGGGGACATTGCATTCATCTTTTTCTAAATTACATACGGAAACAGGTAAACTCATATTTACAAATCGTTTTGCACATTCTAAAGTACACTATATCAAAAACGTGATATTTAGGAGAGAGAAAGAGAGAGAGAGAGAGAGAGAAAGATAGAGATTATCTCTAAAATTAAAAATCTTTTCATTAAAATTGTTATTGACTAAAGAAAGGCATAATCTTGTACAAAATTCTTGGGTGTGGGCTTGGCGGGCTTAGGAGATGTTACATGGAATTTGTTTTAGACTGAACAAAATTAATAAAATTAAAAGTTTAAATCGATTTAGATATTTTATGTAGAGAACCGATGTAATATAAAACATACTAAAGATCATTAATATGATTTTAATTGGAAAATTTTCAGAATTTCATAATAATTATGAACTAAGTGCGGTAAAATATGAATACCTGAAAATTGTTTCTTACAATAAAATAATAATTGTGTCAAGTAAAAAAAAATAAGATTTAATTCATTTACTAAATAAATTAAACATCTGTTAAAGAGAAAGTAGGAACTTGGTTGTGTTATTTTTAAGAAAGCTTGTTTGGTGCATCGTGACTCTAATTTTTATCAGGTTAATGTTTTCTTTCAGGAAATTATCGTTTGAACTCTAGCTTCCCGTTGTTGTTTTAAAATTATAAAAATTATCTTGGTCATTAGAAAACTTCATATTGATCTTCTGTTATGTATTCACTCTAGAATATATTATACAATATGCATATATTTGTATATTTTCCAGTGTTTATTATTTTTGCCAAATATGGTTAAAATTCCAGATAAATTCCGCATATTTTTAGTCCTTTCCTGCAATTTTTTACCGAAAAGTATGATACAATATAAACTTTTAAAAATGAAAGAAAACTTTGGGGAATTTTTTTAGGAGCTTTTCGAAATATAAATAAGCATTGTAAAATGATGGCGATGTAAGCGATTGTACGCGATGGTGAGCATCACATTTGAAAATTTTAAACAGATTTTTAATTTCCACTAAAGCGTCGAGACAAATTAAAAAATTTATAGAAAATATGCTATTAACAGAGTTTAAAGAAGTTGTAAAGTTGCTAAAATTTATAAAATTCATCGAATTTATAGCTTTATTATTTGCAAAATTCGAACAGTTTATTAAATTTATAGTATTTATAGAAATGAAGGAATTTAACAAAAAAAAAAAAAAAAAAATGGAAAACAATTTGAGTATGCATGTATAATTTAAAGAGCTCTGTCAGTTACAAAATTTAAAGAATTTAGAAAATTCATAAAATTTATAAAATTATTTATAAAGTTCTTAAAATTTGTAGGGGTCATGGAATTTACAAGAATTATAGGGTTAATAGAATTTCTAAAATTTATGAAATTTAAAAAATTCATCGAATTTATAATTCGAAGATTTATTAACAATTATAAAATTTATAATTTGTCGTATTTACAGAATCTAAATGATTAATAGATTTTATGGAATTTACCGTATTTTTAGGCTTTAAAAAAATCATAGAATTAAAAGAATTTATAAAATTTATTAGATTTATAGAATTCGTAAAATTTATTGATTTTATCAAATTTAAAGAATTTACAGAAATATTAAAATTTATAGAATTTGAAAGTATTCGAAGAATTTATAGAAATTATTGTATTTTTAAAGTAACTCCAGAACAAAATGAACCTGTCCACAGAGACGGAGTGCCGACTCTGTTTGGAAGAGACAGAAACCGCAGAACACATACTATGTGAGTGTGTTGCTCTGTGCACACGGAGGTGGATTCATTTTGAAGAGAGGTATCTGACCCCGGAGAAATGTAAATTGGCCTCTATAAATAGCATTCTCGCCTTTATTAGAGAGGTGGAGAAGCTCCTGGAGTAACAGTACCCAACAGCACAAAAGATCTTTTAGGTCGTAGTGCTAGCCGCTTTTGGGCAGGGACGAAAAAAAAAAAAAAAAAAAAAAAAAACTCCAATTTAAGTTTGTAGAATTTATAGAACTGACATACCTGAAACAATTTATAGAATCCATAAAATTTATAAAATTTACAGAATTTATACTATGAATAAACGTATTAGAATTTATAATATTTATAGACTTTGTAGAATTGATAAAATTTGTATTCTATAAATATTGGATATTATTGGAGTTTTTAAATTTATAGAATTTAACGAATTTACAGAATTTATAAGAACTATAGAATTTATAGGATTTGTAAAACTTAAAGAATCTACTGAATACATAGACTTAATTGAATTTATAGAATTGATAGAATTTACAAAATTTATACGACTTATAGAATTTAAAGAATTTATTGAATTTTTAAAATTTGTCGAATTTATCGAAGATCAATGTGTAGAATTCAAAGAATTTATTAAATTTATAGAAATTATGGAATTTTCAGAATAAGTAAAATTTGAGTTTGTAGAATTTATATATAATTTTTTAGGCGTACTTGAAATAATTTACGCAAATCATAGAATCTGCAAACTTTAAAGATTTTATATTATTCATAAAATTGATAGAATTTATAAAATTCATAATGTTTAAAGAATTTATAGGATTTATGGACATAATAGAATTGATGAAATTTGTGGAATTTATAATTTATAAAATTTATAAAATTTACATAACTTGTAGGATTTATAGAATTTACAGAATTTATTTTAGAAACTTACTGAATTTTTATACTTTGTAAATTTTATAGGATTTATACAATTGAAAGGATTTGCAGAATATATATTTGGTTTAACTAATTTGTAAATTTATAGAATTTTTATAATGTCTACGATAAAATTCTTTAAATTTTATAAATTCTATACATTTTTTAAATTCTTTAAATTGTGTAAATCCTATAAATGCAGTAAATTCCATAAATTCTGTAACGTCTAAAAATTCAGTATGTTGGTTAAATTCTCTAATTATCATAAATTCTATAACTTTTTTAATTTAGTAGAATTTATTGAATTTAAAGTTATAGAAACTACAAAATTTATATATTGTAGCTTAAACCATTTATATAATTTCAAGAATTTAGAAAATTTTTATGATTTTTAGAAATCATGAAATTTGTAGTAGAGTAAAATTTTTAAAATTTCGAGAATTTATTGAAGAATTTAAAAATTATACTATTTACATAATTGACCGAATTGGTAACATTTATCGAATGTATAGAATTTATTGGATTTATGGTTATTAGAAATATGTAGGTAATAGAATTTGTCGAATTTGTAGAACATTTTAAATTTATCAAATTTATAGCGTTCACAGGATATGATTAAAAATTTTTTGAAATTTTTAGGAAAAGTAAAATTTGTTTAATTTTTTATAGAATTTATGGAAATTATAAAATGTATAGTGTGTATTTCAAGGTTTTTAAATTCACATTTGCAAATATATTTTACGTGTTTTTTAGCATAAATAGCCGTACTCTGCTCAGGAATCGTGACACTGTACCATTGTAAATAGTTTTTTGAGCGAAATTGGTCCTTCCGTTTTCCGTTTCTCTTTTTCATAAGTACTTTTTATTCACCAGATATAAGCATAAAAAATAAATAGAAAACTGTTTTTATTTTGGTTATGAAAATTGTTTAAAAAGCCAATGCTACTCGTAGATAGTAAAATTGATCATCGATAATTTTCATTAGTAGAAAAATGCACTAATTTCATTACAAGGCGTCTGAATTTTATTTTTTGAAAATCGAAACTGATGTCCTGTATCGATGAGATGAGTCTCTTTTTTTTTCTGGTATTGTTCTAAACATGCAGCCCACATAAAAAGGAATTGAAGAGCAATTACAAAAGTAATAGAGTTGCTGATGAAAGTATTGAAAACTTTCAAAGAAAACTATTCTAGTGTTTAACAATAAAAATTAGATTTAAAAATTAATGTAGTCGAAATTGCGGTTGACGAATTTGCAAAATGCGGTTTATTTACACATAACGTCAATCACATATATATGAAATATTTTAATTGCTGTTGTGACGCCACTTAACACATTTTGGAGCTATACGTAGGAAAGACACTCAATCTCTAAATTTTCTGAAATTTGAATTATAATTTGTGAGTTTGGTAAATAAGCTTAATTGTCTAAAAGTATTTTACCCTTTAAAATTTTAATTTATGGATTTTGGGAAAATACGACTTATGAACACCAAGTGTTAAAATAGCTAAACTATAATCTAATTTTAAAGAAATAAAAAATTGAAAACGAACATCTAAAATGATTCTTAATTTTCAACTTCCATTATACTTAAGCTAAATATTTCGCAAAAATTAATTATGGTTGCTAAAAATCAACTAGTCCAGTATTTACCAACCCACGACCCCCGCTAGTCAGAAAACCTATTATATTTTGGCCTGCATAGTAAAATTATAGATGTTAATATTATTGGAGATGTTAATAAACTATCTAACACTATTTTTCAATAGTGTTAATTTCTCAAAAATGCAGAAATGCTGACAAACCTTAATCTACATACAATAATAAAATTAATTGATTAATATTTTAATGTTAAATCAAAAATAGCATCACATTAACGCGTATTTTATCATCAGCACGATTCTGTAGCCTGCAGCCAATTGTTTTATTGGGAAAATAAAATTATTTTATGTACTGTGAAGGATTTGGAAAAGTAAGGTAAACTAGCACTGTTTATTCAAATCTTTGGTGATCAACAATTTTTTATTTCACAGACATATGTACATAAGTGGGGCACATATTTATATTACAAATATAATCGACTAGCCGCAAAGGGATAAAGAAATTTTTTTGTAAAGTGAAAGGATTTTCTTACATTGAAAATGTGCAACAAATATTCGAGAGTACATTTATCTTTGTGCCGCTTAAAACCATGAAAAATAAAAATTTAGGTCAATATTTTAAAGCTATTTATCCACATAATCCTGATCTCATATATATTTATAAACGTAGAAATTTTTTTTTTTGATAATAAAATATATTTTAATTTCAATTATCACCTTCATACAATTTTTTTGTGTTGTGTGTGTGTGCGCGTCTCTTTTATAAATAATCTTCTGTAATTTAAGTTTTATATAATTTTACCGCCGACAGATGTTGTTTTTGTTTTTAACTTATTTAGTGATGACAATTTTTTTCTCGTTGGATATAAATACCTACCTTCTTAATCTGGCTACTTATTATTGTACAGTTATAATTTAATTAATTTTTTTGTAATTTAAGTATTTTTTCATACTCGTATTCGTCGAAATATAAAACCAAGTAAATACTTTTTTTTTTGGTAATGTAATAAAATATTTTATAAATTTTTAGAAGTAGATTACATATAGTAAAACTGGCATGCAAAAATGTATTAATTTAACAAACAGGATGAATAGTACCAAGAAATGTCACTTGGTTGGAATGCCCCTATAAGTGCATGTATCAAGAGCAGAAATAATAAATCTGCCAATCATTGTTTAACCTAAATAAAAAACTATAAATAAGTTGCTTTATAATTAAAACATCAATTAGAAACGAAATCTTATATCTCCAAAAATAAAAAAAATTCGAAAAACGGTCAATCATTTAGCACGCAATTTATGTATTTGGAAACTTCATCAAACAAAAGTCTATCTATCTAGTTAAAACCACTGTGTCTGTATATACGAAATAAAGAGTCAATTGTCTAAGAAGTATGTATAAAATACTCGTTCGTATATACCTATGTAAATGACAACATATAAGAAAGACTTTCTTTTAACAGATACAAAATTATTAAAATATTTGTATTTTAAATAAATTGGTTAAAAACGCGAATATGACAAAAATTGGTCATTAATTTAATTTGTTTTCTTTGTTATTTTTTTTTTTTTGTTTTTGCTCAATAAATTATTTTCAACAATTTTTAACTCATTAACAAGAATTTTATTATATATATATATATATATATATATATATATATATATATATATATATATATATATATATATATATATATATATATATATATATATATATATATATATATATATATATATATATATATATATATATATATATATATATATATATATATATATATTGGAATCAGCATGATCTTGTTTGTGTTTTATTTTTTTTGTAAACTACACATGAATTGTGATGTAATTTTCATTTAAAGATATATATTTAAGATCATTCAATGACTTCAATACCCCAAACCGAATTTATATGTATTTATAATTTATTTTTTCTTGCTTTGTTTTAATGAATTCGGTTAATTCGTTGTTTTGTTGTGCGTTATAAAATACGGGGGAAAAATTAAAAACTGTGGTCACTCTGAATGGGAAGGTTGCGCGCATTTAAGTACGGTGAAATCATAATTCGAAGTGTGCCGAAACCGAATAAAAAATGTAAGCCTAAATCGCACCAATCAAATCGTTTTTTGCTTTTTGACCCATGCATTCATGGTTTTGTTTCTAAAATTAAATAAATGGAACTAGACCCATTGCATAACCCATTTTTTAATACAAATTTTCCTTCATACTTTTAGATATGTAAAAATAGTAACTCACTGAAATATAAATACTTCGTCGCATAGCTCCAGTTGCAAAAATTATTAGGACATTCTATTTTAAGAAAGGAACAACTCTATGCAAAAAGAAGAGGAAAATATATAACATTTGAAATATATCGTCATCCCAGTATTTAAGTGATACGTACGCATTTTAATAATCTTGGAGATGACGACTTTACGTAAAACTGTAGACTGGATCGCCACATTAGGTTTCAGAATCATTGTTATAACAGATTGTGATCCCAGTTTTTAAACGACACAAATCGATTTTAATAAATAGGGTTAGGACCGTCACAATACAAAATGGCAGACCTAACTCTCACTAAATAGTGAGGTAACGATATAATTTTGAGATTTTTATTAGTTTATTGAATTTTTTTTTTACAAAAACACACTGTGCCCGGCACTAGTAAGGAGATGCCCTACATGGCCAAAACTCAAAAAAAAAAAAAAATAGATAATTGAATTTAGAACAACCATTTAGAATCGTCGCCGAAGTTTAATTTTATTTTCCATTTGTATACCTTTTTGGTGCGTCTGGTAAAATATCGATCAAGTAAAACCAATATTGAAACTTTTTACACGGGCTTATAGGAAAACTCTAGATTAAGTTGGGTGATTGAATTTGATTTATTAAAGTTCAATCAACAATTTTATTAATTGCCTCAAATCTTAGTTTAGATTTAAATTCGCTGTGGAAGACGTTCAATTTTATGGCTCTTAAAAAATAATTAGATTTTTAATGTTTACAATAGTAAAACAGATCCCCCAACTCTTTTATTTCAAATAATTGCCTTTAATATGTAATACAAAACTAAAAAAAAAAAATTCACCAAAAGGGTTAACTTGCATTTAACTCCATAACATAAAATTTTATCAACCTTCCTCAGCATTAGGATTTCTTATTTTATTTTCTAAATTTATTACGTTTTTATGTTTTTATTCTAATAAAAATCTATCTAGCATGACTTTTGTGCCCTAAAGCAATTTTATAAAAGAAAAAAAATTATCTGTACCTGTACCTACCACCGATCGCGTTTTTCTTATTTTTTTATAGTTTTTATTACTATAACCATTTTTTTATTTAAAAAAAACTATAAATTTTCATTCGTATTTATACCAGACCCCAACAACAAAACGTATAGTATAAAATCGCGATCAATCGCGAAAAAAAAATACTATTAACCTGCAATTGATAAAACATAGAAATTTTACCGGCACGTCATTTATTATTTCTACGATATTACATAAAAAGGTTTTCTTATAGTTTTTTGTTTTCTTTTTTGCTTATGTTTTAGTTTTATTTAATTTTTATAAAAAAAGCGCATTCATGTCTCATGAACCAGAATTGTTTAAATAAAAAAATTAAAATTGTATCTATCTTTCTTTTAGACACAGACCTATAACCAAAACCAGTCCAATTGGTTTTTTCTTTAACATTTATTTTATATAACAATTAATTGTTGTGCTATGTACATGTTTTTATTTAAAAGACACAGTATGTTGCATAAAATTTTCTTTTTTTTCTTATGATTGCATGTAGAAATTTTTTTATAGTTGCGATGAATAAAAATTTGAATTAGTTCAAGGTTTATTGAAAGAAATTGTTTTTTTCTTTTTTAATTATGCACGGCTATGTAGGAATCCAAGACAAAAACATAGACATGGACGTGAGGAAATGGTTGATTATAAAGTACTGAATGTTTTTTGTCAGGTCCCCTATTCATGTAAAAATTTGAAGTGAAAGGTACAGATTTTTTTTTTTGTATAATCATTGTTTTTCCGTATTGTGTTGTGTATATGATCGATATGATGGAAATTCTGATTAAAATTAAAAATTGAATATACACAATACAATGAACTTTCCAAATGTTGTTTTCAAAATAAAATAAATTGGACGTATATTTTGTATATTTTTTGAATCACATAATTAATGTCAAAGAAATGGGGCAATAAATTTCATTCTCTTAATTGTAATCTTGATAAACTTGAAAATATAATATTTTGACAATGATTTTTCATGAAAATAATAAATAACTCTTCGACGTATATAATATTGACACTTGTTGATATATTTTTATGTTTTTGTGGAATTATTACTTTTACACAAAATGAAATGTGACAAAGCGATCGAATTGTTTTGTAATTTTCTGTTTAAAATACTGAGAACATAACCAAAGCATTCAGAATATTGGATTTTTAGACAAGCTTACAATTTAGCTTTTAACAGGTAACAGTCTTGAAATGCTAAAGAACGTCTCTCTTTGAGGGCTTTTGTAATATTTTTTGTTCAGAGGCATATCAATTTTTATTCATGTTTTATTCAACTTTAGGTAAAAAAAAAAAAAAAAAAAAAAAAAAATTTGACCTATTTTAGTTTTGTGTTCTATAAAAAAAGATTTGAATATTTTTCTTTCGAAGAATTTTTCAATAATTCTTCTTTAGTTTATCCGCCGTATTTATGCAGGTATTGAATATACTCGTACATAAAAGTTATATTATTTCACTGGATATTTAACGACTTTAAGGCAAAAACGAGATTTTAATTTAAAAGTTTTAAATATTACAGTGGAAGTTCAAAATATCTTGCCGGTGGGTAGGATGCTGTAAGTAAATTTGCTTTACGGCGACAAAATGGATCTACTGTCAAATAACATGGCAATATTTCGTCCCAAATCTTAAATATATAATTAATGAAAGACTGAATTTTGTTAATCTTACATTCAACCATTGAATACAATTTTCTGCTTTCATGACACTCCAAATCCTCACTAGGGCCCAATTCCAAAAATCATCATCACTGTGAACATTTATATACGCAGTGATGTCTACTCAACAAACGTTAAACTTAACCCATTAGTAGAGAAATTTCCCATTTCCTGTGCTATTTGTTTACATATGTTTTAGCCTTATTGAATCAGTAGTTTTCTGATCGTATTAGCTGATTTAGGCAGATCCTTGTGTCCTTTTGAGATAAAAAGCATTCTTAGCTTTTGACGCACAAAAATGATGACATTCATTCCCGACAAAACAGCTGGAAGCTTTTTAAGAAAATTTGATGGTTCATCAATATCCGCTAAAGTGGATATACATAGATCCTCCAGGACATTTCACAATTTTTTTACATGTCTTGCATTTTGCGGTTTGGCCATTTCTATCACACAACAATTGACTCCACATTAAAGCGGATGAGTCCGAACATTGATAAAATTTTTCAAATTATATGACATTTTATTACGTACGGAAATTAAAATTAAAATAAGCACGAGAATTCAAATGTTCAAACATTAAAATAATTTTTTGAAAAATAATACATACTGTATTTTGTAAATTGCAAGCAAATTAACCCTACAACAACACATGGAAAAAAATTAAAACAACTGGATTATACATTTTTGGTCAATGTAAACAAATTTTGACATATGATTCTAATTTTTTTCTTGCTTAATTTCTATTAATTTTAGGGGTGAAGGGTAAAGCTGAGTGTGAGCGGAAAGTAATGGTGTTTGCTAATTATTAAGTTTATTAGCAAATAATTAGTATATAGTTTAGTGAAATTGCTAATTATTTGAATTTTTCTTTTAGAAGCGGAACCTGATTTGAATTTTAAATGTTAGATTGCAAATGATTGAAAAGTGATTGTATTGTCTTAAATTACTAACTATCGGCTATACCTAGGTGTATCTAATCAGGCCGATTCTATCATAACTAACCTTTTCTGTCCTGCAATTTTGTTTTATGTTAAGAGGGTGTACGGCACCGGCTATCTGCGGAAAACAATCTTAGGCTTAATTTTGTTCTTGCGCTCAACTTTACATTTATGTTTATTCAATGCTATCTGGGTCTTCAACAAAGAAGTAGTGTTTAATAAAATTTAATAAATAGATTTTGAGTTTGATGTACAGTTTATCAAACAATATGGTGTATGAAACCAAGACAAATGCTTTAGTAATATCAAAAAAAGGCCTAAAACTACTTTAGTAGTTTTTAATTCGTGATAAATAGGTGCTAAATAAATCATTAGAGCACCTTCTGTGTTTACATTAGGTAGAAACCCACACTGATTTTGGCTAAACAATTTTACTGCAAAAGTTTGAACAATCTAGATTTTGCTACTATTCCAACAACATAGCAAACTTAGAAATAGGTGATATTGGTCTATAATTGGCAAGCATCATCACTTTTAAACAAAGGTATTATAATAGCTTGTTTCAGATTTGAAGGAAAAATTCCCAAAGATAAACTAAGATTAAGACTATATGCCAAAATACCGCAAATATAGATTGTTACTATTACAGCAGAGATAGAAATATTTAAGGACGAAATAATACTGAAACCCACAACATGTGCTACCGGAGAGAAGAAAACACATATAACAATAGCATATAACAATTTTTATTCAATGTTTCGTTTCTCTATTGCATAGGAATCTTTCGAAAAATGTTTAACAAAAGCATTCGCATTGTTTTCATCATTAGAGGACGTATTACCCATTGAATCTAGCACTTCATAAATGTTATGATTATGTTCTATGTCTTACAATTTCCTTAACAGTTTCCATAGAGCTTTATTATCGGTTCCGCAGCTTTTACATTTCTTTTGGTAATATGATTTAGTGACCTCTTTAATGCATTTAGAATTTAATTTTAATTTGAACTCTAATATTTTCTTTTCTAATCAAACAGTTTGAGCCATAACATACTTTGAGAATAGTCCATGAGTGAGATCAGTAATATTAAATTTAATTGGTACAATATACTCTACTTATTTCGCATAAAATGTTATCTAAACAAAATGATCGCTCTAGTGGAACAATTTACTAATGATTCCAAACTAAAAGATGATAGCATTGTCAGGTATTCATTTGAAGAAGAATCATCTATACGAATATCAATATTGATGTCACCCATAAAAATAAGATTTTTAGTGTAAACTGGGACAGGACAACGTATCCAATCAATGTATTCGATTGATATTTTTAGGTACGGTTTTTAGGCATGATTGCTCAACAATTAGTAATAATCCTGCTCATGTGTTCCCAAAAAATAAATTTAAATTTTTAATAAAAATAAATTTTGTGGGGAATCATCACTATTTAATTTGCATTTCATTTGTTTTCAATAACAACAGCAAAAATCTATTTGTATTTGAAAAAATGTCTAGCAATCGTACGAATAACACGGGCCTTAATTTGTTGCGACTAAAATTTACAAATCATTTATAAATTCTGTAAATTTTAATGTTTTGTATATTTGAAGTTAGTATAATTTAACAATATGAAACAAACACACGCACGATTCATTCTTGTGGTACAAGAACATTTTCGAAAGAGAAAGTTTGTCTGTATTAAATAATAAGCATTCACAACATTTTCGACTTGTTAATCAGAAAAAAAGGAAGAGGCCAACCATTTATAAATATATCTACCAGGAAAAAAGTAGAAATATCAAAATCCCCCCCATACTTTAACCCGCGGTCAATACAAAGTGTATCGACTCCAAAAAATGAAAACTTTCCTTGAGCTTTCTCTGTGGTAGTTTAGTTTCGATGCAATGCGTTCTTGCCTCATACGTAATGTATGAAGTTAGAATTGCATTTTTGTAGTTTGGTCGTAGCTACCTGATGAGTAGACCGAACTTTTTGTTTGTACGAACTTGTCAGTACGAAACCAAACTACCACAGAGAAAGCTCAAGGAAAGTTTTCATTTTTTGGAGCCGATACACTTTGTATTGACCGCGGGTTCAAGTTCGGGGGGATTTTGATATTTCTACCTTTTTCCTGGTAGATGTATTTATAAATAATTAGCCTCTTCATTTTTTTCTGATTAACATGTCGAAAATGTTGTGAATGCCATTATTTTTAATATATTATGTCTATAAAAAGCCGAAAGTATCTTATTAAGGACATTTTCGTGTATGATTATAATGGGTCCCATTTGAAATGCGATATTTTAAAACGCGATTTGACAAGGCACGATATTTCAAATTGCAATATTTCAAAACGTGATACGGTACAAAACGCGATATGGTACAAAACAAATTTCAAAACGCGATAATTTAAAATGCGATGTGGTACAAAACGAGGTATGGTACAATACAACGCGATATTTCAAAACGCATATCCTAGTTGCATCGTACATGTTCAATTTCATCATAAAGGTGAAGGAAAATTTAATTAAATGAAAGAAAATTAATAATTTTAAAATAACGGGTTTTGTGTTTTATTTTTTCCATATCGTGTTTTGTACCATATCGCGTTTTGTACCATATCACGATTTAAAATATAGCGTTTTGAAATATCGCATTTTGCACTATATCGCATTTTGTACCAAATCGCGTTTTAAAATATCGCGTTTTGAAATATCGCATTTTGCACCACATCGCGTTTTATACCATATCGGGTTTTAAAATATCGCGTTTTGAAATATCGCGTTTTGAAATATCGCGTTTCGAGCGGATCCTTATTTTAATATGGTATAATACTGCAACACAATATTATATCCTGAGTACTGTTGTAGCGAGATATTTGAATGTAAACTTAGTGTTTTCCAAGATAAATGAAGAAATAAACAACAAACAAATTAATTATCTGTTTTTCAAGTTTTATTAATTTATCTTAAGCGTATATGTATGTGATTAAATAAACGTTTCATTTCTGATGTTAATCGATTATTTAAATGTGTACATTGAATACTAAAATCATTTTGCACAAATTGTGTCTCATTGTGTTGCACACAAGTAAAATTATCCGTTGCAGTGAAATCGTTCGATGTTGAAAGGCCAAATGTTGGAAGGCCAAATGTCGGAAGGCCGTATGTCGAAAGGCCGAACGCCAAAAGGCCGAATGGGCCGGAAGGCCGAATATCAAAAGGCCGAATGTCGTATGGCCGAATGTGTCGAAAGGCCGAATGTCTAAAGGTCGAATTGGCCGAAACGCCGAATGTCGAACGGCCGAATGGGTTGAATTTTCATTAAATTTTCCTTCACTTAATTGATTCAAAACAATATTTAAAACCATTGAATTTATTTCTTAATGTAAAATGATTTTAATATGTATATTGAAAATACGTGCTAATAAATCGTGGTATGTATCATATTAACGTGATCAAATTTTGTCGGAAAAAAAATTATTATTTTTTCTTTTTTTATTACAATTAATTAATTATTAATTATATGACAACAAAAAAACGTAGGAAGATTTTAATATTTAAGGCGATATACAAAAATTTTGATAAACATATAAATTTAGGTTTTCATATAAAATTTTGAAAATTTTCATTGATAAAAAGTTGTAAAATTAAAATCAATTTGGATCAATTTGGGCCTTTCGACATTCGGCCTTTCGACATATTCGGCCTTTCGATATTCGGTCTTTCTGCCCCATTCTACAATTAAGGATATCACGATTAATGGAATAGTGCTAAAACCTTGCAAAATCAAAATATCGAATAAAATTTTTGATTCAGTTTCAAAATTTCGAATTTTAGATTACCGCCGAAAAATTTCTCGAATTTTTTTATCACGAAACATTTTTTGGGATCACAACATTTGCCCAAAAAACAAATCCAGAAATTCCCAGAAACAAAATCCAGAAAATATTTTGTTTAAAATAAATTAAATTTTAAGTGGTTATACTTAATCATAACTTGAAACATTTGTGGTACGGCTATCAGTAGAAGCGGTACGAATGGTACAATTCCTTTGATCGGTGTCTGCAAGGTTGACGAATCATTTACCAGTTTAAGAAAAATTTGCTATCCGCTCCCATGAATTCGTCGATTCTATACTAAATCAACAAATTAAGCCAGCCAAAACACATCTTGAAATATATCAAGGTTGCCGGACTGATTTTCAGAATTAAGAAGTCTTGAGAAAAAATTGAATCTTTTAGAAGTTTTAAAAATTTTAATTTTATCTTGGGTACGCACTGTAACAATTGTGTTTCTGGATTTTCGTTTTTCGGATTTTTTTTTTTGAATTTTTGTTTCCGGTTTTGTTTTTTTGTATTTTTTGCGGAATACAAGTGTATGTAAACAGTTATGATTTTGCAAAAAATCACATAAATAGAATTATAAAAATTTATAACATTTTTGTTTTAATATTTTAATATTTAATAGTCGTGTTAATCAATAAACAATCAAACAATAAACAATTAAAAATTGTAACCTTGAACCCCGAAAAATTTATATAATTTTGTAAAATTGTTTGGGGCACCGCAAACAATTTTACAATCTCATATTATTTATTCGGGATTCGACGTAATTCGGGATTATGATTTCGAGATTTTAAAATTTCGATATTTTGAAATTCGAGATTTTGAAATTCGAGATTTCGATCTCGAGATTGTGATTTCGATATGACGTTTGTCGAGATATTATACCCAACCCGCGATTAATTCTATTAAAAGTTTACTAGTATGGGTTATTTGTGTAATAGCGTTAAACTGTAGATGAAAATTAAGGCTGCAACGAAACATCATTGTGGATATAGCTGCTGAATTCGTTGACATCAAGAAATTTGAAATGGATGTCGTCGAGAACAAGGAGGTATTGAACGACATTTTAAATAGATTAATCAATTTATCTTCTAAGTCATTATAGTTTAAAGTAACCGGTTCAGACATTAACTCCGGTAGTTCAATCCCGCTAATGGTGTCATGGGTATTGGGTGAACCTGAAACCCGCAGTAATATAGAAATGTTCACGTAGTTAACTTTATTTTCGATATTTCTTCGATCACCAAATTATTGAATCTTGATATTTGTGATCTTTGTTGTTAATCTGTTCATAAGTGACGTGATAAATTGGCTGCATAATTCTGAAATCCTCATTTATGCTGATGATATTAAAATATATAAATTTTATTGTATATTATTGATTTTAATCAGACTTAACAAATTTTATTACTTGGCGTTATAATATGCTTCCACCGGTCATGGATGGTTACGATTCAAGATTTATTTTTGAGTGACGACGTCATAGAGGAAGTCGATACATTAAATGATTTAGGTATTACCTTTACGTTGGACCTATCAATTCACAGACATGTGAGATTTTCAAAAGATTTCCACGACCCTTATGTCATTAAAACACTGTATAAATAATTTGTAAGATCAACACTGAAATGCAGTTCCGTTATATGCGATCCAAATTATGTGAATTATTCTGAAAGGATAGACACTGTTCAAAAGCGTCTTTTAGAAGCAAAGATCTTCCCACATTGATACTACCGTCTTATCATGATATATGCTAGTTATTAAAAGTTGAACTCTTATCTATTCGAAGAACTCAATTGTCGGCGATAAATGATTGTGCTGACATTCTAAAGTTGTTGTTTATTTATGCTCCATCGTGTGAGTTGCACAATAGATCTTGTCAGGTGTTGCCATTTAGGAAAAATAACATTGGTTAAAGTGAGAAATGTATTTAAGACATTGATGTCAGGTACTTGTTTAATTTTTTGGTAGTTTATATTGTGAATTTATATAAACTTAGATGATTTTGGTTAGTTTTTGTGTTAGGGTATTACTTATGTGTACCCAGGTTTTTTTTTTATAAAAGTTGGTGGTAAATAAATAAATAAATATTGGGTAAATACCTTTTTTGGCGCATTTTCGGTACGTTTCAAATGATTGTTTTATTTGCGTAATTTAGAAATACTATACATTTTTAAAAATTAATTTCTCTCAATAATTAGTTACTTAAATAAACCGATAAAAACTATTTTTGGATAAACGTTTCAGTTTCAACCAAATTTGTTTCGCAATTGCGCGACATGACTTCACCCATATAAATATCTTTTTGATACACAGTATATTAGGTCTATCTTCCAAGTTGTTAAGGAAGAAAATGGGAAGTTAAATATCTAGTCTAAACGAGCCGTACAAAATACAATATTTGGGGCAAATTTCCTTTTGGAACACGGAATTTTCTTAGGTCGAATTTCCAGACTCAGTTAAGTGTGATAAAGGTTACACTATAGTGGTACACTATACATAGTGTGAGAATTAAAAAAAAAATCGTTTCGTTGTGTTGATCTTCTATAAAAATTGCAATTTAAAGAAAAAAAAAAATTATCGGGTTAAACTTTAAAATCCCAAATTATAAACTCAAACTGGTTTCTTTTAAATTTGATGATTCTGTAAAAGTAAAAAAAAAAAATACATTTTTATAAGGCTCGTTCAAAAATATACACATAGATAACCATTTTTAAGAATTATATTTATTATCTTACTATGAAAAAGGATAAGATTTTAAAATTCGATAATTTAAATTTAAATTTTGAATTATCTAATTCAATCGGTAAAAATTGCCAAATCATTCACATAACTGGAAATCTTTAAAATCAGAACTATGGGACATATAGTAAATTACCTAGACATAGTTACGTAGTGAAATTTTAAATTTTGAATAATTAAGATTATGAGATTGGTATTTTTAAACATTTTGGAGTTTCAAAGTTTTTTATATTCAAGAAATAAGATAAAAATGTGGAATTTTGAAATTTAAAGAAATTATATTTTGAGCAAAAGCTTCAACATTAAACTAAATATTTTCATATTTAATCCATACTTAGCATTCGACCTTACACCGCGTTGTGATACTGTCAAACAACGTGATGAATATATCTTGTCAATTAGTTGAAAATATCAATTGAATGTTAATATACAATATTTACATTATGACGACAAGGCAACTAATTGATGAAAAACTAAAAAAAAATTGAAAATCATGATAAATGAAATTCACCTCGCACAGCAATCTCAAAGGGTTAACAAACGAAGAAAAGTGTCTTCGCTTTGGTCATGAAACTATGTTATTTGAATTAATGGTATTTCTTCTTTTCATTTTTCTTATTTTTTATATTAATTCTTTCTTTGTTATCTTTCAAAGAGATAATCAATTAAAATTATATAAAATAAATATTATAAATTATTTTATTATGATTGATTGAAAAAAATAAATAACAAGTGTATATTTTATTATTTTTATAAAAAAAAAAATATTCTTTCACTTTGCGCGACTTGCGCGAAGAGTAATTTGTATTTTGATTAATTATTATTTATCAACAAGATGAGGGCATTTTATGATTTGTAATTTGATGACCGTAAATCAATATATATATATATATATATATATATATATATATATATATATACATTATTATTTTACACGTGTGCGAAATTATTACGTATATAACTTGTATATTACATAAATTAAATAAATTATTCATCCTCAATTAATGAGGGCAATCAAATGTCTGCAAATGAGCTTAAAAGTTCCACCATGTTATTTTTATAAATAATGTGTGGCAGAGTTACAATAAGTTGTTTCATTTTTTGTGTTTTGGTATTGAGCATTTTAAATGCATTCTACGTAAAGCTAACATCGTCGCGAAACTAGGTCAGTTTTTATATGTAAAAAAGTAAACTTTAACAAATTATTTGATTATATTAATATATTGTTTATTTTAGAGCACCACAATATTATATATATATATAAAAATAATAAAATAAATATAATTAAAGTGTATTTATAATAGGGTTTCTCTTTCATATACAATATTCACTTAAATTTTTATTATAACATTTTAAAATTTATAAGAAAAAAAAATCGTGACTTAGCACACCGTGATAGCCTTTGGCATCCCTCTAAGGTTCTTAATTTTTGACTCTTTATTGTGTACAATTTTTCCTCCATGTTGTATATGATTTTTATTATGTTTAGCGGGCCCCCCTACATGTTTTACACAAAAAATAAAATATAGTATCTTTCGAACATGTGGCGCGGCTTTAAAGTGAAAATAAATTTGTTTATGTTATCGTTTGGTTTATGACATAGAAATCTTTTATTTATATTTAATATAAATATGGTAAATTTCCTATTTCCATAAAAAATTAAAAAATTATTTTTTTCTATATCCATATAAAATCAATATTTGTTTAGTTTAGCTACTGATTATTTAATAATCATAACAATAATAATAATTATAGTAATCATAGATGTTATCTTAGTAATCTCTATAATAATAAAATAAAATAAAATTACTTTACTATTTACAACTTGTGTGTATCATCATCATCAACATCAACATGATTTCTTATATATGCGCGATGTGTGTTTTCTTCTCTCCGCGATTATTGATTATCACGCCATAAAAATAAAAAAATAATAGAAATTGAAAACTCTTAAAAAATCGTAAAAAAAAAAAATATTAATTTTTATGTTTATTATTACATACAATGTTGACAATTACATTGTAAATTGACATATAACAAAGTATTTGATTGAATTTATTGATTATAATATTAACTATTACTATTATTTTTATTATAGTTTTATTATATGGCGTTTTATGTAAAAATACAATTATTTGATTTTTATCAGAACAAATTAACAATTATACGTTGGGAATATGGATAAATGGCGGTAAAAGTTGTTGTAAGCGATTGTTCTTTGAAAGAGGATGTTATGTGTTTGTAAACAAGAAAATAACTGGTGTAACATGTATGCAACTAAAGTCGAATACAACGAGATTGATTTTGATTTTTCTAAAATGCCAACACATTGAGCAATTTCTCGGGTCCAACTCATTTTTTGAAGGAATTTGGATCTAGACTTGGATCTTATAGTACCGGAGTGAAGTTTCTAACGTTAATTTAAAGCGAAACCTGACACTAAAAAAACTGTAAGAAAAAGTGGTAGAAAAAGTGTTAAAGAAATTTACTAAGGTTAAAAAATGTAGCTAATCGTACACAAAAATTGTCAAATGATAAAATGAAAAGCTTATTCCGGTTTAAAATCAATAATCCAAATAGAATTTAAATAATTTTGGAACTTAAACAAATTAGGACTTAATCAAAACGATAAAAGTTTTTTTTTGTTGTGGTCAGCTGTTTAAATTAATTGAAATAATTTAATAAGCCAGTAAAAATCTTAAATACTAAAATGAGAGTTGAACGTTCCGCACTAAATCAAATAATATGAATCAAATAGATGGTAGTGACTGTATCCGAAGACAAATTTTCAAAAAGTAACAAATTTTGCGAATATGATTTGGAAGCAGCACAATAATAAGTCAATTAACACAATTTTTAGTGATATACCACAGTGACTATTTTCCACAGAACGGGAATACAATTTCCCGCTTTTCAATAAGCATTTCTGAGATTTGTGTAAATTGACTTGGTGTATGATGCGCTTCCAAGTAATATCAGCCCAAATTTGTTAATTTTTGAAAATTTGTCATTTGAGCCGAACCCATCATAAGACATAAAGCGTGCCAAATAATTTTCTACTCACCATAAGGATATAAACTTTTGGCATAAATATTTCGCCACAAATCTTTGAAGCCACTTTGATTGAAGAAATTACCAATGCTTGTGTAACGCCTGAAAAAATTGCAATTGCAACCCTATTCAGCGTTACCACTCGAAAAAATGAGCGGATATCAATTTGATTAGGGGGGTAATCAACCGGATTCAATTTAATCTTCAATTGCATTTAAAGTGGTAATACTGAACCCTATCCTAACCCCTATCTGAAGATGGGTGTATCAGAATAGATGATATTACCAAAGAGAGTTCTTTCATCGCTATATCTGAAAATTTAAATTTAAATCTTCCCGCCTCTAGCAAAATAACGTCTTGAATGCGCTTGTGTGTGTTTGGAGTTTTTAGTAGAAATAAATAATATATTTACACAATTTATAGAAAGTTAACGAAAGCTAACCTGAAAATAACACAAAATTCCAACTATTATCAAAAATAACACGTCTTTGAAATCGACTTCATATACACTCGTAAATTTATTTAGCGTAACCCGTCGTAAAACTTGGTACGTCAAATGCTCCGGTTCGTGCACTTTATTTCAGCTCTAATATTGTATAATTGTGCAGCCGGAGCATATAATGCAATAGATTATTAAATTTTGATACTGGAATTCTGATTCATTTTGAGCAAATATGTGGTTTCCACATATTCAGTGACTATAAAAGGGAAGAATTTGGCTACCCGTTTATAGCATTCATCACATCGGAATCACTAGAAAACTTTCGGTTAGAAGTAACTGTTACAGGTGCCAAATCTGGGCATTTTTGAATAAGTTTCAGAATTTAATAACTGCCCGACAATAATTATAATTTTAAATAAGTTAAAAAAAAGTTTTATTCTAAAAGTATCTTGTGGATGCCTGTGAAATACTTCCCAAAATAATCACAAATTACGTATGTACATATTTTATGTATGTGTGGTAACTTATTCCCCTAAATGACATTAACGAGAAACCCAATATTCAACTTTATTTAAAAATCCCATTTAGGTACTTCTTATTAGTCACGATGGCTAAAGAAATCACTAGGGCTCGTCATGAGCATTTTCGTATTTGCGTAGTTGAGTATTTCGTAATTTCTTATCTTTTGACGTCTTTTCTGATTGGTTTAAATTATTTCGCTAAAATAAGAAAGAAACGTCAAAAATAAACACGCTCACAGGCTATTTATTTTCGAAAATTCTTCAGCGTATATGGTGTTGCTTGATTTAAAATGCATTTTATGATTACCTGTGATTTTTGAGTAAATTTAATTAATTTGTTGTTTATACTTAACTTTACTGGTGATTGCTTTCGGTATAATTTTTTTCTGTATGAACTAAAACTTTGGTTTCTGGGATTTCTATTGTATAAGGCTTGAATGTGAAATGCTATATGGTCGTTCCCAAATTTCAACATTGAAATCTGTTTAAAAAAACCAAAAGATTAACATTCGATTATGGTTTAGCGGCTTACTTTTCTATTTTTAAATATAAAGAGATTCCCTCCATAACTCTTATAAATTTTTAGTTATCAAAATGTACGGTTACGCTTTTATTACAAGGAGAGTATTTTTATTTCAAACGCTACGTATAATTAGAACTTTTTATAAAGTTTTGAGATAATAGTGACGAGTTAGTTAAAAATTATTTTTTTAGAATTGTAGCTCTCATTAAATACAACACGTACTTTCTGATTAATAGTCGATAATTTTTTGGTGTTGCGCACTCGTTGAATTTTTAGTACGGTTTGATAGGTAAGGTAGCAAAAGAGAGTAGCAACCTCAGGTATAAAACAAAAAAACGTAAAACAAATTTATTAGGTAACCCCCTGTAGTTTCTAAATCAAGTTTACTTTACCCTTGAAACTATAATCATTTTATTTTCAGGGTGTTCACATTTTTTTTGGTATACTGATATATTATCTGAATTTTGACCTAATGTATAAGGTCCAGTTTAACATTTATATTGATATTAAATGATATGTATATGTTTAATCCTTCATGAAAACGAAATTACATATGGAAGAGTGAGTTCAATTAGTACTCTCAAGGTGTCGTGTAAACATGGCGTGTGTGTATGGTATTAAGAGTTCACGAGGAAGGAGGAAGAAATTAAGTTTTATTAACTAGATTTTTTATAATAATCATAATATGTATTTTACATACATATTGGAGAATAAGTGGTTCAGCTTGAAGAGTCTCAGAATTAATATTTAATCGTAGCTCATGATTATTCTGCAAAATATATACACCTACCGAAAGCGCCTTATTTTCATTAGGAAGCTGAAGTTCGATAGGTTGTATTATTAAGCTCATACCAGTTGTTTGGCGCTCGATGATTTCCATGTGGGGAGTGACTGTTTTTACGGTGAGGCACTCTATCTCTCCTTTGAAGGAAACTCATTTAGCGCTTTTATTTACATATTAAAAGACATGATCTTTGGTTGGGTAGGTGATTAAAACCTTCGAGTGATAAAGCAGTATGCACAAATTATTGACTATATGTTTTTATCGTAAGATTATAAAGTCTCGTTAAAATACCAAGTTAAGGGGGTTAAATATTACAACGAAATACGGCATTTCCATCCCATTTATGAGGTTACTAAAGTATAAAATTTTTGGAAGGCGCGAGTAAAGATATTTCTATCGAAAATTAAAAATATTTAAATTTGAGAAGATTTCGTTAATAACCAAGTAAAATAATTAAACTAAATAAATAAATTAACAGGCGATGAATTAGCCGATGAAATATTTTACTATTTTTACTCATCATTGACAAAGGTAGTGAAACAAATGACTATCTAGCTTAATTCACTATTTTCGATACATACATTCGGTTAAAAAAGTACCCAGAATTGTTAAATAAAACAAAAATTTTAAGTTCAATCATAAAAAATTATTTTGTCGCCCTCAAAGTATTCCCAATTCGAGGCCATACATACATATATGGCAGCGTTTTTTCCAATCATCGAAACATTTTATAGGCACTTTCCGGGAGGGTCTTCAGTTCGTGCGCCGAATTTTGTTTTATGGCTTCAATGGAATCAAAATGGGTTCCACGTAGTGGCACAGACAGAAATTGCCAAAGAGTGAAATTTATGTTTGGGAAACAAGAGAAAGTCACACGGTGCTAAATCAGGTGAATAAGGTGGTTGATCAATGGTATTTATTGAGTTTTTGGCATTATATTCGTTCACTATCGTAGCTCGGTGTGATGGCCCGTTATCGTCCTGTAAAATCCATGAGTAGTTTTCCCATAATTCCGGCCACTTTTTTCGTGACACCACAAACCATTTCGTTTGCAACATAAAATTTAAGGCAAACTCTTTGTTCATTAATTTCGTTCATCGTAAAAATCGGCGTGCACTATTGAAGTCGACTGACTTAACCAACTGCTGTAAACAAACTGGTTGACAGATTGAGCTCAAAGTTGGCATCACAATCAAAGATATAGTCTTACCAATCTAGGAAGAAAAAAATCTAAATCAACAATTCCGGATACTTTTTTGACAGAATCTATATATTTCGATATATAAACCCATATTCCAAAATGTCAAATTAATTTATCAGCCGCAATTCTTGACATCAAGCTAAGTTATATTGATATTAACAGCAAAATTTGAACCAATTTTTGTTTGTTTGATCTTAGTAGCAAAAAATTCTAGGTTGTACATATTGTATTTCACTTTTACGAAAAATTTATTTTATGGAAAACAAATTAGTAGCGCGTGTTTCCACCACATAAACGCTTTTTGGATATGTAGGATTTGCCTACATTGTCTGAAAGGGATTTGAATAAGCTTGAACCTAGTTTTTGTTTCTAGTTTAAATCTGATTTGATAATAAAAGGTTATTCATATTTATGAAAGCATAATTTTTTAGGATGATCCTTTTTTGTGCACCTGAGTGACCACCAAAAATGTGTGAAATAATTTCACCATTTTGAGTGCTTATATTGTTTTATTTTTATTAAAAATTTGACAAAAATCACCTTTTCAGCTATCTCTCACCGCCCACAAAAGATTATTAAACTTAAGACATTGGGAAGGTGTTCGTTAAAAAGGATCAGTGATTTTTACTGTAGTGAATCAAAGTGAAATAATACCAAATCGGTTCTAAATATTTGAATTCAGTTTTGATTAGTTTAATAATTAGAATATTTTTGAAATAAATTTGTTAATAAGACTATAAATTCTTTAACTATCCAACTTGCTTATTAAAACATTGAAATACAGTAAAATTTGAAACAGTCAAGAAATGACAAGGTCAGATTAACTGAGTGAACCATGAGAGTTATCACAACCTGTACATCGTCAAAGTAAAAACAAACCTCGGTACATCGTCAAAGTAAAAATACAAGTCAAATTGTTTGTGTCTATTATTCTGAGCAAAATACGACGCAATATGGCTTCAATGCCCAAGAAGTGCGTCCAAATTCTTCAAATTATAAAAGTAAAATACTGTAAAAATCTGTTTATACAAGATTTTTATAAAATTGGAGTATTTGGGGCCCATTTAAAAAATCTTAAATGAAAGACTTAGCAATGGGAAAAATTACTTGAAATAGTAGGTTATAGTTCATTGATTTCATTTCCCTAATTTCCGACAAAACGAGAATAGGACCATTGTCCTTGTAATCTTAAAATAAATTTATTCTATGTGACTATTGCTGGTTGGAGTTGTATGGTTTGTATTTACTGATAAAAAAAAATTAAAAATTGGAATTTTAGTACCGATATTAGTACAAAAAACACATAACCTGAATGTATAACAAAAAACTTTAGGTAGTAACTCCTACAAATAATCCCGAATCAGTTTAAAAAATGTTCTTTGTGAATCTCTCTTAATTTTTGAAAAAGATTCTGATTTTGTTTGTTTTAAAGTGCACATAGTTTGTGCTGTACCACAGAGGCAAGATATTTTATAAAGAAATCAAACTGATCACAAATTCTAAAATGCCTAATGTCACGGTTCGCGTCTATATCACTTCACCTAATGTATGTCTATAAAAATATCAAAAGCGTTTTCTATAGGCTCTATATATTAGCAATTTGCGCATATTAATATCGCTTGCAAGGTTTTGCATTTAGTTACTATATGCTTAAATTGAAATATTAATAATTTAACAAGTAACTGAAACTTAAAATGACTGTGAAGCCTAGAAATTATATTGATAAATACTCTTTAGGAATTCGAGCAGAAAGGTGAAAATACCACCAACAAGAACGCCAGTTAAGCGTAAAATTATTTTCGTAAATTTAAATGCTGATACAAGTTTTTATATGGGAAGCCAGAAACCAAACTATAACTAAACATTATTTATGTATGAGAAAATTAGTAAATTTGAAATAAATTATCTGCATGTTCAAAAACGATATAAAAGATAACAGAAACGATATATGTATGATAGAAAATTTTACAGACAAGAAAAACACAAATATTTTGTGTGCGATAAAGGAAAGACGTATAATAAATAAAGTTACATGAATATATGAATCGAGAATTTATACATTGTACATATTATGTTGTTGTTGCTGCTGAACAAATTCAAAGTGAAACTTAATTATATTTATTATATTTAAAACACAAAAAGCACTATGTATTTAATTTGCTTATGATCTTTCTCTGAACGTATCGCGTACTCGTAACGTACATTATAAATATATTGAAAATACGGAAGCTTCTTACAGTAAATAATTATATTTATTTGCTTCTTGCTTGCGCTTTTAAAATACAAAAAAATTTTTTTTTTTTGAATTAAACAAAATATCGTCATCAATCATAATTTAAATTCAATATAAAATTTATATAAACAAATCTGATAGTTATTATTTATAATAATAATAATATAACACGACTTCCGATCACTTATATATACATCGTATACTCGTATACCTTCTTTATATTTATATACAAATTACTATAATTGTATGAGCTGTTTTCCCGAAACATCTTATAAAACATAGCACTAACAAAAACAAAAAAATGAAAATCTAATAAATTTAAAGTACAAGCAACAAAAAAAAAAAAAATTAAGAAAAATCGTATATTTGTTTTGATTTAGATTACAGACACGTTTTAACATAAAGTACACAACAACAATAACAACAACAAATAAACATCCAATTATATCGTGTCTGCAAACATAAATTTTATAAATTGTAAACTTTTTTATTTGTAATTTATTTTTTTTTTTTTTTTTAAATTTTAAATTCCAAAACGGTATTGAACTCACGACCTTATATGATTTTATTTAAAGTTAATTTTTATTTTTTTTTATTATATTAGAATTTATTTTAATTTAATAAATTGTATGTACGAAAATTTTAATTTATTTTCATTCATTGAGTAAATAAATCAAAAGACTTGAATTGAAATCATTATGTGTAAGCGACAAACCTGTCATTTATAACACTATAATTAAAAGTTCTTACATAATTAATAAAAGGTAAAACTGTATAGGTATAAATACGGGTTTAATTTAAGACCTATTTGTTACATGTTTTTTAAGGAGTAAATCTAAAATACCAAAAAAATAATTTATTTTCCGAATTATAAGATTTAAAATATTTTTGTGGTATCTTATTTTCATAATATGTAAAGGGAGTATTAAAATGCCCGGTTTTGCTTAAAGAAATATTTCATCAAAAGTTACATAAGTGTGCGTTCAATAATTCAGCCGCTGTGCACTTTAAGCAGCAAAAAAAAAAAAAAATTAATAATCAGGCGGAATTCCTACAATTTCAAATAAAAATAAAACAATCATACTTTTCCAACTACTTTTAAATTTAAAACCAATTTATTTTAATTCCTAAAAATTGGTATTTTCGTAACATAATATTTAGAACCTAACGTTCGTTCTCAAGTGTTTGTTTCTATCTCTGCAATATTTTCTGGCACTCACAACTCTTTCGCAGTTCGCTTTTTTACGTCCTACCTTACGCAGTAGCCAAATCGAGGACGTACCTACCGTCTATAGACCCGTTTTTGTAAACTCACCTGTACATTGAATTGCTTCATAGAGAATGCGATTTCCCGAGAAACCGAGAAATTTCTTTCCGACGAATTTCCTTTCTCGACAATTGGAGAGTTTTCAAATTTTTTCTTGAGTATCTCGGAAGTTCTCGAGCTTTTTTTTTATATTGCAAAAATTTTATCAAAAATACTTTTATTACATTGATTTATTTCAAGTTTCCTAGCGAAGAAACATTTCTTTCATTTTAAGCTGAAGTAAAGGCCGAAGAGTAACCACCTCCTTACAATTGATGGGGTCTCGTGGAATTTGACAATACACTTTTCTTTGTTATTGCTGCCTGGCGGCTATATAGGTAGATCTAAGAGTATAATAACTACTATTTAACATAGAAAAGGTTCTCGACACGTGAAATGACCATTTAATATTTGAGTTTTGTGATGTCTTTATAATTGGTTCAAAATGAATTAGTATACATTCATTTTATCATTGATTCTTCGACCAAAAAATGATTGCACTAATTCGTGTTGATGAAGAAGGCCAGCCCTGTACTCTATAGGGTTTGTAAATCAACAACTATAAGCGACGTTATTTATGAGATAAATAATGGTGCACATAATATTTTTATTATTTCGACTTTATGAATAATTTTAAGTATATTGGTCAGGTTTAGTATCAACTAAACAAAAATTTAAAAGAAAATTATTTCTTAATCCAAATGATTTCAGATCATGATTTAATATAATTTTGATTTATTTAGATGTTGGTAAAAAAATAAAATCATATTTTATTATTAAATAAAGCATTGTACGTAACGATAACGAATTTCAAAAAACCGTATTTATATTTTTTATTCAGAGGTCGTTTCATGAAATCTGGACGGTAATCTGGGAAATCCGTATCACTTTATTAAGCAAATTTATCTTAGGAGGCTGTTAAAGGACTGGTGTAAAGTTCCACTCGGTTGTTTCGTGGCAATTTACTCTATAATTTTGAATGGAAGTCGGAAACTCCAATACTAAGAACGACGGGGCATAAAAAGTATGCCATATTATGATTAAATTTTGAATTTTCGAGTTGGCGAAACAGCCGAGCCGAACCAGATAAAAAGTAACCGGAACGGATCGGAAACGGACGTCATTGTGTTTGGATCTTTGCTGAATATTTATGTAACAATAGACGTAATAATGCTATGGGTTTTAGTTTAGGGAATTCCGGATATTTAAATTGTAAAATACGGACATTTCAACAGGAAAAGCCATCCCAGTATTAAAGATTTTAAAGTTCCTTATAGGGGCGGGATGCAAAAGGGATTTTTCATCATCTGATTACGATCGGCGATGAAGATGAACAGATCTATGACCCCCTGTTGAGAGTGCAGAATACGATTTAAAATATTAAAATATTAATTAAAAAATTTGAAAATGACTATAAAAAATATGAAGGCGCACGAATTTATAACATGTATAATGCAGAGTTGGAATACCAGTAAGAATGGCATTGTCTGGTATTCCAACCCCTTCTAAACTATGCACAATCAATCTACTCTGCCACATCAGACTTTTTAAATCTATACGTATGGTATTCCATTAATAAGGCTTGATTGTAATCGTAAAATTTTACTTTATCGTGTATCGTTAATAATCAATGATGATTAGTAGGTTTAGGATTTAATATGCATCTAAAATATGTGATTAAAATGAAAAATCCGTTGTCAAATTTTGAAAACAAAGCCAAAATTAGAACATAGCTTATAAACGGTCCCTTCCTCTAAAATACACAGTGATGGTTGAGACATAGAGTTGAATTGCATTTTTTACATTTTTATAGTTCAATGTACGCTATTTGATCCATTTAAATATCTTTCTCGACGAAAATTATTTCATTTATGATAAAGGTATACGTATAATCTAAAAGCTGGTGAACGTTTTGTTAAAATAGTTTTATAACGGTCGACCAATGGTGAAAATGTTGTTTTTTCTCCCTAAGAATGATACCGACAACCCAATTTCGCAACTCCGTGTGTGAGCTGCCCAGGATAGTTCAAAGTTTCTTTAAACGATAGCCAATTCAATTTTGACGTATACTCTTAAATTTTTTGTAATTTGACTTTAGACCTATTTAAGCGATAAAATAAATTAATAGGCGATTTTTCTGGGCCTGGCCTGTAGCCAGTTGAGTGTAACTTTGCATATTTTGGTGTTACATTTAAAATCTTTTATACCATCTGTCATTTTTACAGTATATTTCCTATGCTACAAAAAAAAAAAAAATAAATAAATAAATAAAGCTAGGCCGATCTACAGGGGCCGGCTTGCATTTTGTATCTTTTAATAGTATTGGAAATATGTTGTAAAAATGACAGGCGGTATAAAACATTTTAAATGTAACACGTAATAATGCAAGTTCAAACTCGCCTGGCGACAGGTCAAGCCTAAACTGAAATTGAAATGACATCCTGCAATAGTGAAATAACAAAAAATTTAGTAGGAACAAACAAATTTAAAAAATGAATTAAAATATATTTCTTTGCACAAATGACCCGTACTGATAGCATCTAATGAAGGGTGTTCATACTTTAAAAAAAATTAAAAAAAAAACACTATTAAATGTGTTATAGTCAATCAGATACCTACATATTTGTTTTTAATATTCGCCGACCAAAATACAAAACAAGAATTAATAAAACTAATTTCAGTTTCATGTCAAATAAATATAACACCACATGTGGTGAAATTTCAATTAAATATAGAATTTTTTCTATTTGTTGCAAACAATGGCAATATTTATATATTTTTTATGATTTATTAAGTGTTTGTAAAATAATTCGTTTTAAACAAAAAATAAAAATACAAATAGTTTATTACATAATGGACCGGCTAAATGATTTAATTACGCGATTTTTATTTGTTATTAAAAAATATGGTTTTGTACGCACGCGTATACTTTAAAATTAAAATGTGATTTTTAGTTTATTTATTTTGCAATTGGGTGCAATACTCCCACTCAAGAAAATGGTATAATAATAATTGTTGGTTCATCGAAACATATTAAATTTAAGTTTGTATAATTTTATAATTATTTATTGAGGCTAATATAGGTTATATATTATTGAAATGAGCTGATCATTTTTTTTTTTTTTTGGTATAAAAAGTACAGAATTTTATTTTTTGTGGATAAGTAAATTGTTGGTTAAAACCTCCATAATTTTAATTAAAATGGTGGTGAATAGACGACCATATGCGGACATAAAGGAAAGTTCAAAGATCACCTTACCATACTGGATGTAAGAATTTTATAATTTGGTGATTGCATTTGTCAAATACTTATGTTTATGCTTAGAGAGTCGAAACTTTACCTATTTTGATTTTATAACGTAAAATGATCAAAAAGTACACCACAGTAGCTTCAACTATTCGGAGTCCTAATAACATAAAATAGTGGGTGATATTTTTTCAAGTATGTATATTATTTATTTCGAGAAATAAGGAGCTAGTAATAACAAATATTATTTACGGAGAAATAATCCAACTTACAGAAGTCACTACCTCGGAGAAGTTAATTATCCAATTATCTCACAATATAATCCATATTTACACGACTCCAAGATATATTTTTAATAATAATTGAATACCATTCATCTGAAAGAAAAAAACTCGCGTGATCTATAGTTGTTATATTTCTATAAATAAATACACATGACCTTAGCGGCTTGTTATATTTCTAGGGTGCAATTTTAGATAAAATAATTGATAAATAAATATTTTGTTCAAGGAAATTTGTAAAATTTGTATGTTTGCTTTAAATTTATAATAGTTTCAAGGTATTTTCGTGGATAAGGTAACCTATAGATACGTATTAGTATAAAGGAAAATTGATGTTTTAAATGAATTTCCGTCAAACTCGAAAATAATCTATAACCAGGTAAATATTGATTGATGATATAAAAATACGTTCAATATCTTTTAATAAAAAAACTAAAATAAAAAATTAACTTACATAAGGAAATGGCAAGCAATTCGTTTCAATAATATTTATTGCATGTTACAGCTCATACCTGGAAATTATAAAAAAATAAAAAATTAAATTGCTTAATAAATTTTATTGCTGTATTTATCGTTAAAACAGTTTTAAGTATTTAGTGTTATATTATATATTATGTAAATATACATAAAATATTATTTACTTATAAATATAAAATAAATAAATCAACTATCATTACAGAACGATGTCACCTATTATAGTGCTAATCGAATTTATTATTATTTTATATATTTATTTATTTTCATATTGCTTAAATTACCTAAAAAAAAATATTTTATTCATTAAATTATATTACGTCATATATATATGTAATATGTTCTCTTCTTGGTCAATACATATTAAATAAAGTTGTGCGGCATAAAACGTTGTTTTTGTTAGGTAAATTCTTGTTTGTAGCCAGTTTAAATTTTGTAAATTTAAATCAAATTTAATAACTTAGAATTTTATATAGAATACATATTTTTAAACATAAAAATTTTTTAATTTCAAATTATAATTTAGAAATATAAAATATTTCATAAAAATACCAAGCGTAAATTTTAGCGAAAAAAAAAACTCGATATAAATTTCTTGTAATTTACTGTTTTCTTGTAATGGTTGTTGTAAAATTGCCAAAGTTAAAAAAAAGAAAAGTGAGTCCAATTAGTACTCTCAATGTGATGTGTAAACATGGCGTGGTAAGAAGAATGATATTTTATTATCTACAGATTTTTGTATAATCGTAATAGGTAACATACATATATGTATAATCGACAGTATTAGCTTATGGTAGCTAAAAGAAGATACAAATATATACCCTAAACTTTAACTTTTCTAGTTTCCTTTGGAAGACCGCGTCGTTTTAGGTATTTAATATTTCGATCTGAGTTCATATTCATAAGTATGGTTTCAGGGGTGGCAAATTTAATTTGAAATCCCAAGTAATTGATTTTCATTAGAAAGCTGAAGTTCGGTTGTGTATTTATCGCCGAAGGATTTTCTTATTATTGTTGCGCTCTTACCAATTGTTTGCAGGTCGATATTTTTTTATGGCAAGAAACTATGTGAGTGTTAGTTGAATTTTTAGATATTAAAATTATTATTATTATTTGTATTTTATTACAATATTATTTTTAAAGTCTCGGAATTGAAGAGAATTGAGCATCCCTACGTCACCGCATCAGTTCAGGTTCAAGGGGGAAACGTAAAAGTCTAATACTTGAATATTAAAAATGAGTCTTTATTGTTATCATAAACAAAATCTGTCATTCCATGAAATATACTCAGCAGGCTTGTGATGAACTGCTCTAGCACATTTAATGGGAACATTGAAATTATTGCGTTTTTAACTTCATGTTAAAAGAAATGACCTTCGGTTGGGAAGGTGATAAGACAAACAACTCTTAAACCCTGTTGATTTTGTGTTTTGATTGTATTCAATTTAAAAAAAAAAAATCGATATAGAGTTTTTTTTTCTAAAATTTCGGTTGATCAAAAGGATCAGACCGATACTGGAATACCGGTCCACAATAATTAACTGAACATTATTAGTTACACAAATTGAGAATTTGGGATACAAATTAAATTCAGATTACACATCGGGAATTTACAAGTTTTTGAAAATTTTTGAGTTTGGTTTCACGTGGAAAAAAGTTTGATTAATATATGGAAAACCTTTAATATACTCGTATCAAATAAAATTAAAATTGTTAAAGATAAAAATATATAAATAAAATATATTATAGCAGCTGCCAGCCTAAATGATTAATTGATGAAAATGCTATAATTTTGCGCAAACTAGTTTGACTGTAACAAATTTTGTATGAGTTTTATTTGATAGTCACGAAATTTGATTTGCTACAGTGATTTGATTTAATACGCTGCTTTTTTCCATTGACCTGGGGACTGATTCTCTAAAAAATAAGATATTGCGTAAACGTGAAAACTTGTAAAAAGCTGTGAACTAGATTTAATTTAATCAAAAAAAAAAAAAAAAGGAATAACACTATTCTTTCACAAAAAATGTGACTCTAATGGAACATACATTTTTTTGTGAAATATATATTTGCTAAATTTAATAAACTGAAAGAAAACTTACTAGATTGTAAGTGTTTGTCAGTTGTCGAAGCACAATAACATAAGAAATTAATGGCATTATACTTGTTGTTATGAACGAAATAATTTAAATTTTGCACTGAAAAAGTTGGGTTTGTACTGACAGAAAATTTGTGACCCATTATAAACAAAACAATTTCACGTGGTCTTTAGCTTTAAAGCAATTAAATTCAATATTTCGTAATCTGGTACTAGTCGAAGATTTACCGCCTTCATGTTGTCCCAGAATTTTAACTCAGTAAAATTAAAAATTACCCTAGATCTTTTACACTGTTATGAATGAAATAATTTAAATTTTCGTCTGAGCAAAGACGGAGTAATGCTCTATTTCAGCCTCGAAGCCGAAATGATTGGAACAAGTGCTTATTTGAAAAAAAAAATCTACACGAAATTTTCTCACAAAATACCTCGCTCATAACAAAAATTGTGCACGCAAGCCAGAATATGTTATAAAAATTGTTTGTTTTCAAAATTGTTTAAAAATACTTTTAGGCCAAAATTAAAAAACAATTCAGGTTGTTGCACAGGAACTTATTTTAAATTACCCCAGTTGTGTCATTGGTTGTGGATAATGTACACCAAATTGTTGATCAATAAAATGATTATTTCGAACAACGAATATATTAAAACCTTGTGAATATTAAATAAATTGAATCAGAAAACTGTTTTCTGAACGGGTTTTAGATACAGTTTTTCTACCAAATAATTCGAACCGTTGGACTCTTGTGACTGGAAGTAATATCCGATTGATTTCAAGAAAATCAGAATTGAAATATGGAAATTGCATAAGAAAGCTTCAGAATAAACCTTGGTCGCCATTTTCAAAATACGGCCCCTGGATTTCAGATAAGAAACATTCAGTTTTTCTAATTTTCAAGAAAATTAGAATTGGTATGTGGAAATTGCATAAGAAAGTTTCAGAATAAAGCTCGGTCGCCATTTTCAAAATACGGCCCCTGGATTTCAGATAAGAAACATTCAGTTTTTCTAATTTTCACATCAAATTGCAAGAAATTCAATTACCTTAAATTATTAAATTTAAATTCTAAACGAATTCATTTTATAAATATTCAATAACAAGCTGACTTTGAATAAGATTTCAAAAAAAATTAACGTGAAACAATAAATTGGCTTAAACTTGTTTGTCCTTTATCGTCGAACCCGAACTACAGTTAATTTTATATCGCACGTTAGATCTACGTACAAAACAAACCAAATTACGATATTTTTGTTTTGATTTATTATCTAAGCAAAATAAAATTTTAATGTCGAATTCTTTGGGAAAAAATAAATCAACAAATTAATTTTTTTTGACGTTTTTTGACGTTTTTTGACATTACATATTCTTTCGAAGAAAATAAACTGATTTTTTTTTTGATCCGGATCATTTGTCACAAATCCGGATTTTTTGGTAGATTTCATCAAAATTTCACAAATACATGGAAATGTAAACGTCAAAATTAGATAAACAAAAATAAGACGGTATTTTCCTAAATCATTTGTGGTAATATTTTGATGCGAATAGTTGCGTTTTAATCTCTAAATTAACATTTTTTATCTTTTTATGGTAAAAATTTCACAATACAATACAATATGTAAAATGCTATAAAATGAGTAAACATAACCTCGCTTTTTTATTTGTTATTTTTTTCACCATTACAACTACAAATAAATCAATTTTTTATTTTTCATATTTTGTGGCAAATAAATAAATCGATTTTTTTTTTAAATCGAAAGGATTTAACATTGAAAACCATACAAAAAAACATAATCAACACAAAAACAAATTTAGGGTTGTGAGAAATTGCCAAAAATAGTTAAGTTTGTAAAAATTATTGCGATTCTACTGTAATTTCCATTTATTTTGGTTGTTTTTTTTTTTTCAAAATAAATGTTCATAAGACGTCTTGGTATTTTATATATTTTTTGGTTCCATCCTTTAGCATCCTTTATATATCTTTGGTGTGGTTACTGAAAAATACCGACCCGTTGGCAGTTTCTATCAAATTTTTATCGTGGTGGGGCCTGGTTTTTCTTAAATCTAAATGCATTTTCACCTTTGCTTTGACAAACTGTTTTACAAAGTTCCTGAAATCTATTCTATCAAAGTTTGAAGAGCTAAAATCTAAAGCTATCAGAAACCTGTATAAAACGTCTTCTAATAAATTAGGGATCTCGAAATATTTCTCATTTAGACCTTTTCAGGACCTTTTTATTTTCTTATCTGTAGAGCTCAAATTTTAGAAATTCAAATTTCCCATTTTGATTCTTTAACAAATGTTTCTAAATTGGTAAAACAATTACCTAGTTGCGCCAATTGATTGGTTGTATGTAGCTTGGTTTATTAGTTTTAATATCTGGTTAGCTACAAATCTAACAATCTCATTAAAGCCAATCAAAACGAGAGAGTTCAAACAAATCAATTTGAACAATTTTCGAATACATATTACAGATATGTAGTACTTTACGTACTAATATTTTTATGTACATATATTCGAACATATTTGCAAAAAAAAGAAAAGGCGTTAGGGAAATTTATTAGTTTATCGAAACATTTATATAAAATTTATTATTATTTTGAACTAAAAGCTAATTGGACATATTTATTAGTATTTGATATTTTTATAACTTACTTTAATTTATTTGGCGTATTTCGAAGATAACCCATTAATTGTGAAACAAATATATTTGCCGGTGCAATATTTTCGATGAGACATAGATTAGAAGCGCATAAATAATTAAGCAATTTGCTTTTTATAATTTCTTCCTAATACATGAACGTTAATAATATAATCAATTACCCATTTACAGATATAATCACTTATTTTATTGCGAAATTATATTAAATTTATAATATAAAAGTCTATATGCGCAAATAATAATAAAATTAACTGCAGCCTGATCAAAATTAATTACCGTTACAAAAGATATTCATTTTATTTATTAAAAAAAAAAAAAAAAAATTAAATAAAATTAAATGACTTTCAGCGACGAGTGCATTTATATTAAAAATTAAAATAAACAATTTATTGATTTGTTTATAATTAAAATGCTGAACAATTTAATTTAGACATAAGTAAACGTACCTGTACATAATTATATTAATACTTTCGTTTTCAAGATATTATACAAACATATTTCAGAATAACGCATTAAATTTATTGAAACATTTAAAAAAATATAAATTAATTTATAATTGAATGTAATTATAAACGAAATGATTTTATATTTTTATTTTAATGGATATACATTTCACGGGTTTTTAAAAATAATTTATTACCTATTCGGCTAGACTCGAGATGCGTTACATACCTAGGTACAATATAAGTAATTTTTTTTAAATGGTTATAGGAACATACATAGATTATATTAGAATAATAATTTATAAATTAAAAATAGGAATGTTTTGTTATGTTGAATGTAAATAAAAGTTGCTTTGAAGAATAGATTATTGGAAGTTTTAACTTATAATTTTAACTCTTAAGCTTTTCAAAGTATACAATCTGTTACACTTAACATTTTAATCATTCCTATTTTCAATTCATAAATTATTATTCTAATATAATGTATTATAATCATTAAAATAAATAAAAATAAACTTATATGTAACGTATCTTTTTCGTACGTTTGCATTTTCTTTATTAAAAACACATCGAGAATTTATAAACAAATAATTCATTGAATGCTACAATTCATTGCTTAACATGAGTTTCAAATAACAACTACAGACATTTTGTTATTTCTGTTATTTATCATATTAACAGTTGAGAACAGAACGGCAACAGTTGCATGAATCGCTTATCATTCTTATCTTATTGAAATTTTCGTGGATCAAATAGGTCGAATATCGCCAAAACGACAACAAATTACAAAAAGAGACAGATAAGACACTTCATATCATACCGGTGAAAATTTCATTACACTTCAATTTTCGACAACGTACTGGGATTTAAAAAAAAATGCCAAATGTTTAAATTTCCAAATGTATATGAAAAAAAAAAAAAATAAAAATGGCAAACTTAGCCTTAAATTTCCATTCAGTGTAATTAGACCAAATTTCCTGTTAGAATGTGGAGGTTAAATCGCACTCCATTAGTTTTACTGGAAGTTTCAATAATTACGAAGAAAGCTAGCTTTTGGAATTAGGTCCAATATCCTTGGGTCGACTTTCACAAACCTAACTATTGAACCAGTAATGTAAGGGTTCATTTTTTAGTCGGCTTGAGTCTAAATTTTATTGAATTGGAATTTGGCGTTTCCTAAGGTGGAAGTGGCAGGCCACTAAATGTTTGGAAAATTGTCTCAAAGGATTTTCTGATTTGTTGTTTCTTCATTGAAAGATTCAAAATTCAGTTTTTCTTAATAAAAAACCTTTGTGAACACTTCTAAAAATTATTACAAGTATAGTATATATTTCAGTGTTTTTATACCGCCGCGCTCAGTAGTGTCAGGCCCGCCAAAACACATATTGAAACTGATTTTACATCAAACATATTCTGCACAGCAATCTCCAGCAGTTTATATTTAAATATTATAAAATTTTCAAAATTCAATAAGAAAACTAAAATAATTAGATCTGAATTTTATTAGGAAATTACATAAATATTACATGTTAAATGTTACATGTATTTCTTACTATACGAGTATTAAAGTAAACTTGCTTCGTTGCAAAGCACAACAAATTCAAATTTATAAAAAACAAAATCTAAATAGTCACAAAATCGCAAAAATGTCGAAATTATCAAAAAAAACAATTGTTGAAATAGAATTGGAAATTATGTACTATATAAAGATTTTGGAAATTTATTTAACCCCATACCTTTATAATTCCAGTTTTCCTCAAAAATAAAGTTTTTGAAATTACAAAATTTTAAAACATAAATACATAAATAAAAGCAAATTTAAGCCTTCCATTGGCCCTATTCTGGTAATTCCCGGGGAACTGGGAATATTTTTTTTTACAGCAGTTATTCCCAGATACATATGTCCAACTTTTAATTCCTAATTTTCCAAAAGTGGATTCTGTCAATTGGGGAATAAATATACAGGGGAAATAAATTTAGTTATATCAAAATTATTATAATAACTCTTATTTATTACAATACTATTTTTAAAATTATTAGGTAATTTAACCCTTACAAACAATATTAATATCAATTACATATAAACAAACATTTTCGTTAAAAATCTATTCCCCATCAATTCTTTCATAAAATCGGTGTGGAAAAACAAACGTCAAAACTGCTGTAATTGGGAATAATTTTTTCCCAATAAAAAATCTTTCCCGAACACTAGAATACAATTTGGGGAAAAGGGAATAATTCTGCAATAAAATTTAAAATTTCTATTTCCCGGGAATTAAGGGCCACAGGAGGTCAATTCTCGTTCTATGAAAAAACCTAATGAAAAAAATGTTTCCATTGTGGTTCCATGAAGTCTTTTTTATTAAACATTTCACACAACGACAATACTCGTTTTCCAAATGAAAAATAATCGTGAAAAACGCTGAATAAGTTGTTTTCATAGTAAGCTATACTGTAAACACGCATTTTATCGAGTTTCATATAAATTTCCGCTAGATGACACAGCAGATGGTTTAAATATTAGCTAAATAAATGATAAAGTAGATTTAGCTATTCTGTTTTCGTCATTGCCGGCCCAAATATAAAATAAATTATAAAAATGACTAAATTATTTTTGAAATTTAACTAAATTAATTATTTGGAGGCTTTTCTTTAAATAAACGGAATAGTTTTTAATAGAGTTACTTATTAGTTAAGTTTAAAGTGAATCAAGTTTCAATGCACATTTAATGCTCAAAATATAAATGTAGTTTTTATAGAATTTTATTTCCATATTTATGATGTTTTCACCGCCAAAATGGTCGGTTATATGAAAAGATTTTGACGTCATTTTTTCCTTCTCAAGGAACATGAATCGGAAATGTGTATTTTTCACTGAATATACTTTTCATTATACCTCTCACGGAACGAGAATTGATCCTCTGTACGAGTTATTATTATAACGGTTGGTGAGTTTATTTGAGATTAGGATTTGAAAAACTCCGTTTCCGGCTTGGTAAGGTTAAGAATCCAAATAAATAATAAATACCTGTACAATACCTTTCTAACCTAGGACTCCATTAATTGTCGCAAAAATTTAGAATATTATGTTAATTTTTGAACTTTCAAACTAAACTTCAAAATTTACAAATACAAAAATAAATTAGTTTGATGCAATCTCCATCCAACTCGTTCATTCTAAAATTGAAATTTACAACCGAATTTTCTAAATTGTATAATATTGTTACATAGAAGTTGAAGTGTTTTGCTCGATAGTGAAAAATTCCCGATTTATTTTTCATATTAAAATTCCAGCACAACAACTAGTAACTGCCTAAACATAAATTGAACTTTTATCTTTCGACGTTTGATGGATAATATTCCCAAATTTAGAACAAAATCTTTTAGGGTACATTCTGAATATTTAGTTCTTTATTCAGAATTTTAAAAATTACTTGAATTTTGGAACTTGAAAATTCAAAATCGTGGATCCAATTCTAGACACTATACTTGCGACAAACTGCAAAAAATGTTGAATTTTATACAATTTGTTTCGAAGAGGCAGCACCTTTCAGTAAAATGCCGGCCCCATTCATACACTCTGTTTTAGGTGGAAATTGAAATTAAATAATTTTTAAAAGATTAACTTTGATCTAATTTGCCAAAAACTCTATAAGTAGAGTGGATTTTTGCTTGTTTCTTATAGTTTCTCACGATACTGTTAGCCTGTGTGGTCGTGGTTCACCATTTTTGTCACAAGATTGATGCAGAATGTAAATTTAAAATAGTTAATGTTTCTATTTCGATAAATTCTAAAATATGCTTTTCAAAATTACTAAAATATTTTACAATTTTATTATTATTTAAAAACAAGATACATTTTTCTATTTTTTCAGAAGTAATTCTCCTCAAAATTAAAAAAGATTTTTTAATATTTTACCGTGGGATTTGGTGAGAAACGTTGAATTTTTTAAGATTTTGTTTAAACTGCATTATTCTCAAATATTTGAACCAGAGAAAATTTCGTAAACAATTTTGTTATACCCCCATTAGAGATAATTAAGGCATTGCCACAGCTATTTTTCGCGCGACGCGATTTTTTTTCTGTTTTCAAATTTTATTGGAATTGAAACAAATTTGATTGTAAATGTTTGAAGAAAGTATCAAGTTTAATTTCAATCTTTAACATCTTTTAATAATTTTTTTGGAAAATAATAATTTTTATTGAAAAATAATAATTATTCAAAATTCGCGCGCGAAATTTTAATATTCGCGCGACCAAATTTATAATTTATCAATAAAAATTATTAATTAACAAAAAAATTAATAAGACGTTTTATAGGATGCAATTTAATTTGATAGTTTCTTCAATCATTTAGAATCAAATTTGTTTTAATTCTAGTAAAATTTGAAAATAGAAAAATATCGCATCGCGCAAAAATAGCTGCGGCAATGCCTTTAAGACGTTAACATTTAAAAAAAGAGTAAGTACTTTTCAAAGTTGGTACGTAATTGTAAACAAAACTTGATAAAACAGTTTGATGGTCTGGTTTTGACTTTAAGTCAACAGAAGCGTCGCGGAAGCATTGACTTACTAAAATGATTTCCCTCGTACTATCCAAGCTACATTTATAGCTATATTATTAAGCTCGTAGGTAGAATTAAATTTTAACTATATAAAATCGTTTCATTCATACATTTTACAAATTAAGTCATTCATAAAGCGGTACACTAAAAAATTCAAACAGCATCACCATAATTCAAATTGCAATTTCTACAATTGCGCAAAATTTCATCATTAGACTTTCGAGATATTTACTTTACATATTACATTTTTTGTTGTTGTATTTTTAATATATTAAGTATATGAAAAATTAGATTCGTGATTTGCTGTCATTTGAAAATATTTTTTTTTTTGTTTTTTCTCTATATGCTCGCGTATAACAATAAAAGATTCTATTATGAAAAAAAAAAAAAAAAGAAAAAATCTTCCACTTTAAAAAACCATGATCGTTTATCAAATAGTCGTAATAGTAATAATAAAAATCGAGTTTGAAAAAAAAAATAGTTTTTGTGTATAGAGTTTTTCGCAATCGCAATGAATTAAAAAAAATAAGCAGAAAAGCTGTAATAAAAACTGAAGTAGATTTTTTTTAGTGTGGTGTGTTGAAATACTTTTGTCTTATATGTTGTTTATATTAAGAAAACTAAAATACATACAAGGAGGAAGAAAATAGATTTATTTTTTTTTTTTTTTATAATAGCTGTTTCTGTTCCTCATCAGAGTGTTGTTAAGAGAAATATGAAAATTTTCCACGTATATTTATAAATACTGGGTATCACAACGAAAACTAATAAATGCCCGAGACCACCGCGCGAAGTACAAGAAATGGCAGAGGGAGCTCAATAGAGTGCAACGAACTTTAGAGAGAGCCAATACGGTTATTAATGACAACACATATTATCGATATAATAACAGATATTATTAATAAAATATTTGTTTTACAGTTTAACTAAGATATAATCATTCGATTATTTCACACCTTATTATTTTCGCGGATAAAAAATATATTTATGAAAGTAAAACCCCTTACCGAAATACGTTTAATAAAAAAAAAAAAATGCAGTGAGGGATGAGTACTGTACGCTCGAGAAATTTAAGGTGGATAGTTTTCGTTGTAACACCCTGTATATGTATGTATATAATAAAATTATGATGGCACGACATGAAATGAGTTTTTATTGTAAAGTTTTGAGTAATGGGATTTTTATTTCAATTTTTAATTCAGAATTGAATATGTAGCTACATTCATATATAAATACATACGAAGATTTAATTACTTTATTTTTTATTATGAAATTTATGCAAAGCTCATTTTTGTTTTTGCGAAATACAAATATTTTCCTTCGCTTAATTACAATTGATATTGATAGGTAATTAGTTATGTAGAGTTAATTCCGCGTGCACAAGATTTATGCACCAAAAATTTCACCAATCATGGATGTTAAATATCCAACTCTATGTATTATATTATATAGATTTATTTATTATGTACGATTTAATCATTGTATAAAACATGAACTAGATAAAAATAAAAAAAAAAAAATATTTTTATTTATTTTTTAATTGATTGACGTTGATGATGTATTACAACAAGTCGAAAATATTATTTTTTTTAGTTTTCTTAAAATACTTCACTTTCAATTTTATTTCTTTATTACAAAGAATTTTAATAGTTGTAATATGATTATTTCAGCAGTTTTTATAGTTTTCTGATTTACTTTCGTGTAGTTTTTTGCGGTATAATAAATATGTCCTAAAAATAATAAATTTTATAGTTTTTATAGTTTGATATTTAATTAACAAAATTAGTAATAAATTTTATTTTCCCATGCGATGTCAATTTATGGATGTATGTCGTGTCGTAAACATAAGTCTAAATTACTGGCTAATAGATCTCACTGGCTTGAGAAATGCGATTTATAATAATTTTACTAATTACAAAAGAAATTCATTTTCATGACCAATCAATCCGCAAACGTATAATCCAAAATATTATTGACGGACATGGACATTATACCTATTGTCGATCAACAAATATGTATGTAAAATAAATGAAAAATTTCCACATTATTTAATTTGGTACATAACCTTCGGATGTGTAATGTGTGTCATATATGTATACGAGCTTACACATAAAAAGTGCCATGTACCCGTTGAGATGATTCTTTTGTGTAATATGCTGCTAAAAATAAATATGCCTGCGCACACAATTTATGTTCTATAATAAAATTTTTAATTGATTTTTATAAATATTATGTTTGGCTTAAAATATGAAATCCATATATTCGCCCACCATACACAAATAAGCACCGCGTGTATGTACTTTTTTTTTTTTTTTTTTTTTTTTTTTTTTTAAGAAAATTAACCATTTTATTGTTCGCAATCAAAATATAACCTCACCCTTTCAAAATAAATAAACATTACTGTATTATATGCGAAATACATATTTGCACAATGCACACAAAAAATATTGATGTTTGACATATCTTTGATTTTCTGTGTGTTATATTTATAATAATATGTTGCTTTGAAATAGCGAACAACATACATACATAAACGAACGAACTGGTAATAATAATAATAAAAAAAATAATAAAAAATAATTATTGCAAAAAAAAAAATATTGTTAAGAAAATAATAATAGTAATAATTTTTATAGAAGAAAAAAAACTTTAAATTAATGAATGACATAAGAATAGCGCGAGTGAAAGTTTTCTAGCCCTCAGGGTATTTTTTGGTTGGTTGTTCGTTATGTTTTATAAGACGCGATTTTTTTTTGCGCCTAATGCTTTACTAATAATTACCGAGCTAAAAATAGTAATGTCCATTCTTGTTGGTACGGCAGGGTAATTAATGTAGGTGACAACTACACAAGATAGCTTTTGTATATTATAGATATTTTGATGTATTTTAAGCATACATATTGGGGCCGCACGTCATGTCGTGATTATAAGAGTGATATACCAAAACAATTGAATATGACTATAATCTAAAGCAGTTTTAAAGCTTTAACGTTAAAGCGTATTTTAGTTAAAATTTTAACAATAAGGTATAACGTGTTAATTGTTTGAGTGAAATTCCATTTGTGGTTTTGGACTAAAGAACCTTCTTGAAAGTACAATGTGCGCACTGGAGTACCTTTTGATATGTTTTTTTTTTTTTTGAATTTAATGCCTTGATCGTTCTAAACTTTGGGTCCGGGGCCCCAGTAAAACGAAGCTCAGTAAATCAAAGAGGTCAAAAATTAGAAGGTAACTTAGTCAAAATAGTTTTAGACTGAAATGCTATTTCAGAAGGTAGTTCAATCAAAAAACTAAAAGCATTCAAGTCAACTTTTGACTGGGATTCGTACGTCTGAATCGAATTATACTGGAGAAAAAATTCATTAAATGAAACTCACACTACTTCGGTTTAAGCACGATGCACTCCCATACTCAAAGCAAAGGCATAGTTCCCCTTCTAGCCTGAAAGGAGAAGACTGATGTTCTAATACCAATTTTCTAATACTACATGGGCTTTAATAAAGAAGAGTGGGAAAAACGTATCAAAATTATCAATTCCATAAACCATGGTTCAATCTGAGTCGTAAGTTTCAGGTTCAAACTGTTGTATTCAATATAATATTGATGTTTGCGATGGTATTGCAGTACCTAATTATACGTTATTGTATTTTAACAAGTTTGCAGGGAATACAGAAGCTATCGCTTCTTCAGCATAAACATTCTAAATCGATGCCACTACTGATATTCTTATTAGTAGGCTTAGGATTTTTAGGTTTCAAAAAAATACAAAATGTTCCTAAAACATGTAACTAAAATTCAAAATATGTGCCTGATTAAAAATGAAAAATATGTGGTTATATTTAAAAAAAAAAAAACAAATTACACCTTATATTAAGAGAATTTCAATTCACTCATTATCAAAAAAGTATCAAGTTTTTGGCTATGAAGTTGGATAACTATCTCTCCTGGGCTACAAAGTGCTGAAAAAGTAGTCCAAAAATGGTTCCACATCCATACACTTAAAAATTAGGACTGTTAAGTGATACTTACTTCAAAAAGAACACCGTAACAGTTGAGACTAAACGATTCATGCTAATAAAGCAAGTTTTAAACTAAGAAAAACTAAATTACGCTCATATTTTTGCTCAAATCAAATTGTAATTCAAACTCAATTTTTAATTGAAGTTGCCATCAAGATTATATTCAATTACAATTAAGAATTCTTATTCTTTTATAAATCGTGTTGATACTAAATAATTTTATTGCTTTGTTGCAAGCATGTTTCGTATTACAATTTTTACTAATACACTTCTCGAATCATTCTAAATTTCACTCAAAATTATAACTCAATTCCTACTTCAATTTTGTCAAATCGAGTTTGAAACCTAGCCTACTTGTATTCAAAATATCACAAAATTTCTATCTAATTGCAACCAACATTTTGCGTTATTTAAATTTGGAATTCAAGCTCATTTTGTAAATATTTTTTAATTAAATTGCATCGACATTTTAGCCCAAACTCTCGATTGGATTGAAATTGAATTTTTAGTCCACACTTTGTTAAATTTTGTTTTACCCATTCTAAATAAAAATTATGCTAAACTAAATTTTTAAAAGTCACTTAAACTGTTATTAAAGGTTATTAAACTCTATTTCTAATGTAAGTTCCTACTTAAGATTTTTTTCAATTACGGTTTAAAATTGAAATGTTTCTATTATAAAACCAAATCCGTTCAGATTTTTGCTCGATTCCTAGTTCTAGTTGAACTAAAATATTTGGTGAAATCGTGATTAGAATTTAAGCTCATTCACATAAAATGCATTAAATATTTTGCTAACATTGTTTTCAAAATGTGTTTCCCAAATGTAAAATAAAGAAGACAATTTCTACCTAGAATTCAAGCTAATTTTCTCTCTTCGTTCTTTTAATCAATTTCTTCTCTGTCGAATGCAGTTGGCCAATTTAGATTAGATTCATGTTCAAAATTTCATGTATCATTCTGTTCAACTTCGAAAACATCTTGGAACTAAATTCCTGGCTAAAAATCTTAATTTTTTCGGATCCATTTTTATTTTAAACTAAGTTACTAGAGCGAATACCATTCACATATTAAAAGGAAAATTACAATAGTCAATTAGCAGAATACCTTCACTCAAGTTTTCATTTCAATTTAATTCAATGAGCGTGATTAAAATTACATTTAACATTCAAGTACAGTTTGGAAGTTTAACTCAATTTCGGATTAAAATGTCACTCAAAGTTGATTCAAATCCAGATGGAATTGTAATCTAATTGTATTCTGATTTTCCTTGACATATCTATGCTTAGCTCCACCTAACTTGCCCTCATTTTTTTGTTTTCTAATTCAAAATCCACTCAGTAAAACTATTGTGTAATGGAAACTTATACTTCTCTCAAAATTTTGTGCAATGGTATAATTTCGCCAAAGATTTTATTAGGTTTGGAATGCCAAAATCATTTTTTAAAATTGAAATTCGTAATCCAAATTTCACTCAAAATTTCCGATACAAATTTCTAAACTAAATTCTAAGGAAATTTTGTTGGTTGTTTGAGATCAAATCTTGTATTGCAACTTAATTCTTACCTAATTGCAATTAAAATTATGTTTAAAATGAGTGTGAAGTTTATGCAAAAAAAAAAAAACAAAAAACTACACTGTTAAATTAGCTATTTTCCACTTGGAATTTAAATTATATGAAAATTTAAATTTTTTGTAATTTTGGATTTTTCGTACCACCAAACAGATTCTTTTCATCAGAAAACAGATTCTTTTCATCCTTTTCAGATAGCTGGACCATCTGTTTATATCGTTAACCAAAAGCACCCAATTGTGTTGAACATTACTATATTTCAGATAATTTGAATGTTGACTGAATTTTGATGGTTTAAATAATTATTTAGCGCCGATCCTGGAAATATCCCGAATGACCCGCACATTTCTTAGAAAAGCTAAGCCATATAGCGGTCAATGTCACCAAGGCGATCCAATTATGATGAACTATAAGATATTTCAAAGTTTTTGGAATTTTTAATAATTTTCCATTATTTTAAAAGTTTTATATCGCCGACCGCAGAGATGTTCACAAGGTCTTGCCTATAGTTTCGGATAACTTGGCCATTTGCTAGTCTACGTGGCCAACCTTATCCAATTGTGATGAACTATACTTCACAGAATTTAGAATTTTTAATAATTTTATTTGTTTTAAATATTGTTGTATCTCCGATCACAGAGATGTCCACAAGTCTTGCCTATATTTTTGGATAACTTGGCCATATGCCAGTCTATGTGGTCAACCTTATCCAATTGTGATGAACTATACTTCACAGAATTTAGAATTTTTAATAATTTTATTAGTTTTAAAAATTGTTGTATCTCCCGATCACAGAGATGTCCACAAGGTCTTGCCTATATTTTTGGATAACTTGGCCATATGCCAGTTTACGTGGTCAATCTTATTGATTTGTGATGAACTATACTATACTTCACAGAATTTAGAATTTTTAATAATTTTATTTGTTTTAAATATGGTTGTATCTCCGATCACAGAGATGTCCACAAGTCTTGCCTATATTTTTGGATAACTTGGCCATATGGTAGTCTACGTGGTCAATCTTATCCAATTGTGATGAACTATACTATACTTCACAGAATTTAGAATTTTTAATAATTTTATTAGTTTCAAAAATGGTTGTATCTCCGATTACAGAGATGTCCACAAGGTCTGGCCTATATTTTTGGATAACTTAGCCATTTGCCAGTCTACGTGATCAACCTTATCCAATTGTGATGAACTATACTATATTTCACAGAGTTTAGAATTTTTAATAATTTTATTAGTTTTATAAATTGTTGTATCTCCGATCACAGAAATGTCCACAATTTTGATTTGCTTGATGCAGAGAAAAGAAAATGTCTCAATACCATATACTTTTAACCAATAAAATTATTAAAAATTCTAAATTCTGTGAAGTATAGTATCACAATTGAATAAGATTAACCTCGTCGACTGGCATATGGTCAAGTTATCCAAAAATATAGGCCAGAACTTGTGGACTTTTCTGTGATCAGAGATACAACAATTTATAAAACTAATAAAATTATTAAAAATTCTAAATTCTGTGAAGTATAGTATAGTTCATCACAATTGGATAAGATTGACCACGTAGACTACCATATGGCCAAGTTATCCAAAAATATAGGCAAGACTTGTGGACATCTCTGTGATCGGAGATACAACCATATTTAAAACAAATAAAATTATTAAAAATTCTAAATTCTGTGAAGTATAGTATAGTTCATCACAAATCAATAAGATTGACCACGTAAACTGGCATATGGCCAAGTTATCCAAAAATATAGGCAAGACCTTGTGGACATCTCTGTGATCGGGAGATACAACAATTTTTAAAACTAATAAAATTATTAAAAATTCTAAATTCTGTGAAGTATAGTATAGTTCATCACAATTGGATAAGATTGACCAAGTAGACTGGTATATGGTCAAGTTATCCAAAAATATAGGCCAGACCTTGTGGACATCTCAATGATCAGAAATACAAAAATTTTTAAAACCAAATAAAATTATTAAAAATTCTAAATTCTGTGAAGTATAGTATAGTTCATCACAATTGAATAAGATTGATCACGTAGACTGACATATGGTCAAATTATCCAAAAATATAGGCCAGACCTTGTGAACATCTCTGTGATCGGACATAAAACAATTTTTGAAACCATTAAAATTATTAAAACTTCTAAATTCTGTGAAGTATAGTATAGTTCATCACAATTGGATAAGGTTAACCACGTAGACTGGCACATGGCCAAGTTATCCGAAAATATAGGCAAGATCTTGTGGACATTTCTGCGGTCGGCGATATAAAACTTTTAAAATAATGAAATATTATTAAAAATTCCAAAAACTGTGAAATATATTATAGTTCATCATAATTGGATCGGCTTGGTGACATTGACCGCTATATGGCTTAGCTTTTCTAAGAAATGTGCGGGGCCTTCGGGACATTTCCAGGATTGGCGCTAAATAATTATTTAAACCATCAAAATTCAGTCAACTTTCAAATTATCTGAAATATAGTAATGTTCAACACAATTGGATGCTTTTTGTTAACGATATAAACAGATGGCCCAGCTATCTGAAAAGGATGAAAAGAACCTGTTTTCTGATGAAAAGAATCTATTTGGTGGTACGAAAAATCCAAAATTACAAAAAATTTAGATTTTCATATAATTTAAATTCCAATTGGAAAATAGCTAATTTAACAGTGTAATTTTTTGTTATTTTTTTTTTAGCATAAACTTCACACTCATAAAATATTTGGTAACATATAGGGCTCATTCGCTTTCATTTGTTTTAAAAAAAATGACTATCGAACAAATTTTTGGTTTGGATTTCCCCAAAAAAAAATATTTTTTTACCTAAGAATCCTAAGCCTACTTATTAGTAATCCTTTGACAAACCGGGCCAGAATTTCGGACCCGATTCTCATTACTAACCCTTTGACAACCGCATAAACTTACATTGCATCATTTGTTCTATTAAAAAAATGTATTTCTTTAAATCTCCTAATCGAATCTCGTCCTTATGCGGTCATAACTCTGTAAGAGATTGTATTTGGCATTGGAATTAATTTTGATTTAATTCATTACTTGTTTGACAATATCAAACATCTGCCACAACCCGTTTGAAAATCTCAATTTATTAAATTGATTAATACACGCTCAAAATAATATTACTAAATGGATTCGATACACTGAAACAGATCCACCATGTGTTTTATAGTTGTGTATAACTCCCATATAATGCGGAAATAATTTCCATAAAGTAAAAAAAAAAAAAAATTAAAATAATATTATAAAGTAATTACTAGTTTTAATTATATACCGGTATATATTTTTTTTTGTTTCTGACTTAAATCACATTACACTTTTAAATCAATTAAAATACAACTTTTTTACGTACATAGTAAAAATGTCAGTTATATATCAAAACAAAAATTAACCTGATAATTAAACGGTATCACACTATTTCATCGCACAAATTGAAAATTTTTAAAAATACAATTTTACTTTGTAGTTTGTAGTACAGCAGCATTACGCGAAAATAATACTTGTCATATCATAACATCTTCAAACCGTAACGTTTGTACGTTTTTAATTAAAAAAAAAAAAAAAAAAAATATACTTTCAATTTAAAAATTTTAATTCAATTATAAAACATAAAAATTTAATTTTAGAATATTTTCTTTTATAAATTATAATTAAAATGAGTATGATGATGATGATGATGATGCGAAGATCATCGCGTCGTCGTCATCTCAGCCTTAATAATTTTATCAAAGCGATCGCTACAAAATACAAAGCATTTTCTAAGTCATTTTCTTCGTCTAAGATGTTTTGCCGCAGTTTTCTTGTTTGATCTTTATATTTAAAAAAAAAATATTTTGTACACGTTGTACAAATAAAATACGACAAATAATCACATAAATTTTAATTTTTATACATGCTGTATAAATATAATTGGTGAAACAATTGTTAAATAATAATAATAATATTCCATATAGTTAATTGAAATGAAATAGTTTTATAGAAAGAAAAAAAAATATTATAGCGATTTTTTATAAATTAAATTTCTCAATAAATTGGAATTTTAATTGATTTCGGTGTTAAACTAAAATAAGTGAATAATATTTAATAAAATGGAAAATGGGTTTTTTGTTTTAGTATTTGTATATGGAAAATTATTATGTTAGTAATTGTTTAAGGTAATCATGATTTATAAAACAATGGACAGGTGATACGTAAATGGTTCAGTAGGTTTTTATGATTTTTATATATGGTTTGATACATACACACGATTTATACGGTCATCTACCTGTTTATTTATTTTCCCATAATTTACATGCCACATGTTACATTCTAACCTGAATACATAGACATAAACTATAGAAATTCTTGCAGATTTTTATTTTTTATACATAAAAATATATATTTATTAACCATTTTTTAACATAAAAATAAAGCTACTTAACTCCGAGCGTGGATATAAAATTTGCATAAGTTTTATATACAAAACTGTCAATAAAAATCAATATCGGTATTAAAAAATAAAAAAAAAAAATGTATTTTGTATTTTTTGTTCGATATAAAAATCTACTAATGGCACGTAAATCTAATTGACACGTCACCTATATGGGTATCGTGTTGTGAATCTATGCACTGGTTTATGAAATAAAACAATTAAGTAGATAATTTAAATCGCTCGTTTAACAAAAATTTTCCCCTCTAACACACATTATGTCAAACCTAATAATAATTTTAATAAATATTTTCTTTTATATTATACAGCGGATAATTGTGTACATAAAATGGCCAATTTATTTCTAATCAAATTTTAATTTTAATTTGCCCGTGAGATAAAAAAAAAATAATATAAAATTGGATGCCAAATGGAGATTACCATCTGCCCGATACAAAAATTCGCATAATTATTTTATTTTTATGGTTAAAATGTTAATTTTTATTATTAGATTTTCCATATCCAGCAGTGAGATGTGGTTTAATAAAGATGAAAGAAAATTGGTGATTATATAAAACTGTTAGTTATTTAACTTCAAATGAAAAAAATTCTGTAGTTTAACTATGTATTATAGTAATTTTAGTAGTTTATACCTTTGTGCGCGGCTTATACCCCTAATCGGGTTACCTTGATGGAGAAAGTGTTTGACATTTCCCTTAATTTTAGTAAATGGTGTAAAATGAAATTTGATCCGCCGCCGCGAAACCCAGCGGCAAAGAAAAAATCATCGTTCATCGCTAGTTTATATTTTTACACAAACTATGATTTAATATTACTACATAAACAAAACAATGTAATCTAAAATCTAAAATTTGACGCCCGCCGCCGACTTTTGGTGTGATAACTTCTTAACAGCAACAAAGTAAAACGGCAAATAAATACGCTCATGCTATTTGCCGTCTTACTTTGATCACCGGAACATTAATTGGTATAGAAATATAAATGCAAATTATGCTCAAAATAAAAACAGAAAATAATTTTCTTTTTACTTTTATCAGTGACATTAAAAATTAAATAAAAAGTCAAAAAAAATTTTCAAAATTATTACTAAAATAATTCTATTCCAACAAAAACTTGGTTTGAACTATTCATTCCGGAATGAAAATACACGGCATTGTTGTTGTAAAATTCCCAAAGTAAGACTACATTAGACTACAATTATTTCGTTTAAACATTGTAGTAGAGAATGTAAACAATAAAAATAGATATGCTGGTTCAAATTTTTGATTTAAAAAGTAAGGTTTAAAGAGTTTACTGTCAAATAATAAATACCAATACAACAGAGAAAATTTCAGCTTACAACAATTTTAATTGCCTTTTAAGGCAAAGTGGCTGACATCTGGTGCACGATATTAAAATTATAGAAAAATCTGGTCAATATATGTTAATAAACAAATAAATTAAATAAATAAAATCCAATAACTAAAACGGGTTAGCATATTTAAGGTAAACAGACATAGGCCTACCGAAATATCATTAGTGACATGTTTGCCGATCGGTGAAAATCTCTTAAGAAAATTTTTTTTCGCATTTGCGAATAATCTAGGATTAACTAGGTAAACCCCAATAATTTTTTAAACAAGTTGGCATGACCAAATCATACACATAGGCCTACCAAAATATCATAGTGAAATGTTTGCCGATCGGTGAAAATCGCGAGATATTGCTAACTAAGATTAACTAGGTAAAACCTAATAACTTGTTAAACCGGTTGGCATGATCAAAGCACATACATAGGCCTACCAAAATATCATAGTAAAATGTTTGCCGATCTGTGAAAATCTCGAGATATTGATTTTCTTATACATGCTTCAGACAAAATTTTTCACATTTTCGAATAATCTAAGATTAACTAGGTCCCAATAATTTTTTAAACCGGTTGGGTTGAAAATTTCGAAATATCGATTTTCTTAGGCATTAAATAAATATATTTCATTCGCATATTATTATAGAAAATATTTTAAATTAATTCGCCCGAATGTTTACTTTTTAAAACATACAAATATGTATTTTTGTTGTTGTTGTTTATTCTCGTTTTATTTTTTAGGATAAAGTTCAGTCGCACATATTTGAATCAGTCCAGTGTAAAGAATTTCATAAGTTTATGAATGTTTTATTAGTGTTGAACATTAAAAGAAAAGACTATGTTTTGACAACATTTTATGACGTACAGAAAAAGGGCACCCAATGAGAAGCATGACCATTGATGATAGTCTAATAGTATAAATGACATTGATGTTTTAAGTCCAAATAATTGCTGAATTCCAGGAAATTTCATTTTTAAAAGGATTACAAATTATTTATTTAACTTAGTTCTTTATGGAAATAAGTCATATTTCTTTTCGTTTGTCATATATGAAACCAATCTGTAATTAAATCCTTGACAATATTAAGATACTTACAAATTATAAATATAGATTCTTAATTCAGATATAGAACCTAATTATTCCTTTAAGTAGTTTCTAAATTTAACTGAAGTTTCAGAAGATTTTAGTTCTGTAACTTAATCGTAGTATCATCCGATAGTATGTTTAATTAAAAAAAAAGCAATAAATGTTTTAGTTGGGTGAACAAATTTAATTTTATTGTTTTCGGCAAGAAAAAATGCAGAAAAAATTTCCTTTTATAGAAATGGCAGCATGAGTATTATAATGATATCCACTATAATCAGCTTACACAAAATTTTAGCTAACATAAATAAAAAATTGAAAATTATTGCGAAAAAACAAAATACAATTTTCTTATTAGTTTTCTTGTGGGTTTAGGCTCTTTAGTCGGTCACTCACTCAATATCCGCCAATTTTTGCCATTGAATATTGCGATGCACAAAACAAAACCATTTTTAAATAGCTTTGGTCGGTCATGCCATATGGTTTAGTTAATCGTGAGTAATATCTATTGTTGCACATTCGTGAAATTTGCCAATACATTATTGGTGGATGGTGGCAAATACTATTTGAAATATTTAAAATAAATTAACAATCATGGAATCATCTTCAAAGATATTATATCGAATAATAAATTCTTCTAGTATTAACGGTGTTAGGGGTGCTTTAAAATGATGTCTTAGAAGTAAGACGGTTGAGGAAGATTAATGAAAATACAACGAATGCTTTCGGCAAAAGCGAAATTAACCGTGCTTTGGTAAAAAAGCATTAGATTTTGGTTTGAATTTAAAACTTTTCAAAGCAATATGCAAAGATTTATTTTTGGATTTAATTTTTGTTTTATGTATTTCATATGAAGCAAATTCTACTCGTATAACTAAAAAACGAATTTGATTTACGTAAATTAAAAAAGAAAAAATTGGATTTTGCTGAATCTTTTTACTGAAAATTTACCAAAGGAACACACTTAATTTATCACGAACGGCTTGATAATGGTGGAAACACAGCAAATTTATGTTTTTACAATGTGTTTTAAAATTGTTTTTCCAATAAAAATTATTTTAAAAATTAAAATCAGTACACAAGGTGCATAATTGAGCCATAAAATTTAAATTAATAAAATATTTTAAATATTTTTAATTAGGGCTTTTAACAATTTATTTAAGCCTAGTAAATGTAACCAAGTTTATATGTCACTGACACTCAATAGATTGACGAAAGATTTATTTAATTAAACCAATTTTATTTGTGATTTAAAGATTTCAATTATTTTAATAAAAAAATCTTAAAAAGGTTTCAAATATTCTGCCAAATAGAATATACAATCGATTTTAATTTTAATTTGCACTTTAAAAATTAGAAAAGCTGAAATCTGTCAGCTTTAAATTAGACCCTTTATAAATCTTGTTGGGTTTTCATTTAAGTATGTATTAGTAATTCAAAGTAATTTGCATTTTTGGAGATTTTTATTAAATGTACTATAAACATTTACAAAATTAACAATACACGTTTTATGAGATTTTCTTTTTTAGAAGAAGTTTTTAATGTAGTTCTAGAAATTTTATTCAGCAGTGTTCTGCAAATATTTAGGAATCTGATATACTATAAATAAAATTTAAGTTGAGATATAAATAAAATTTAAGCGCTTGATTTATTTTTTATGTTTTTTAAAGGTATGAAATTCCACGCTTCTAAAATTCTAAATCTAGTGTCCTGATTTAACATTATGAATTAATTGAGTTGCTGGTCTAACTATGTTAAGGTTGATAATAAAGGTAGATCTAATCATTTACGGGAAATGTTAAGCCATACAAAACCAGACGTTATCACCAAGAGGAAAAGTTGAATTGAATTCTGACATAAAAGTTAGTAATTTATACTATTTTGTTGTTGTTCAAGTAGATTAAAAACCAAGCAGTATCAGATGAAACCAGTTACATATATCCATCATCTAAATTGTAAATAGGTAGCAAGTGATAGCAAACAAGATGTTATTCGTACAATATATTGAGTATGTTGGTTTGTTATATCTAATGACGATTTCACTTAATCAAAAAAAAAAAAAACTTACATACTTTTCCAACTATAAATCATTAATCATAAGTAACCATCAAGTGGTATTGCAAAATTTTTTTATTTTATTTTTTTTAACATAAACAAAATAAATGAAAACGAAGATATAAATTAATCTGATAATTTGATCATATCTCATCATGCAATTAAAAATCAAAATAAGTTTTTTTTTTGTAAGAAAATCCAAAGAAATAATTAATCAAATACGTTAACAAACTTACTAACTAACTGGTTACAATTGATCATACAGTTTTTTTGATTGATATTTTATTTTTTAACAGGTTTGTCATTTAAAATAATAATAATAAAAAAAAAAATAAGTTCTCAGGTGTTTTCTTAAAAATTAAGTATTTATGTCAACATCATCATTAAAATTATAATATTAATCTTTTTATTTCATTTTGTATGCGCGCAATTATTTATTTACTATTCTAAGTATGAAAATTGATTTAAATTATGCACACTGATGTAATTGACAATTGTGATTGACAGTCGTATTTTCATTCATCTTATACAAATAATTTTTCATAATAATTGTTATTCATTAAGAGTTTTTTTTATACGTTATTATACATTTTTCATTTTTAATGGAAATTAACATTATTCGTTTGGGTTCGCGAGAAAGGATAAATACTTTATTACTTTCTAAAGTAACACGAGAAAAAAATGAAGAAAAATTACGTGTCCAAGTAATTTAAAGCAATAATTTTTATTATTTTAAACTAAATGTAAAGCAAAGTTTAATTAACTTTCTTTTAATTTATCTTTTATAGTTCTTCATAAAGTTATAAATAAAATATCAAATTCAATTAAATCTAAACAAAACCTACAGTCCATAAAAAACATCTATTTCTGTACATATGTATATTGTAAAGTTCAAAGAATTTTTCTAATTTTCCATTTTTTCATTACAATGTTGATTGTGTATGACTACAATTTTTATTACTAGTGGCAATATATTTACTTATAGTTTTACTATTAAAGAAATAGTTCATCAATTGTGAAAATTATATCATTTTATAATTTATTTAGGTAATGTGTCCCATCAATTCCGATGAAAGCTAGACAAATAATATAATTGCTATTTTACTATAATAGTTCACAAATATTTTCTTAGACGAAGGGGAGAAATTGTTAAGAGTTAATCATTTTTCAATCATCTGCTCAGGCTATATCGACTGAATCTACAGAACTCTTAACAATTTCTCACCTTCGTAAAATATTTGCCTATCTGGCTAATTCTAGAAAGTTTTAATGTTTAAAATAGAAAAAATTGAAATAGTTAAAAGGGTTGAAGGGGTATTGTAAAATTCGCTAATACTGTAACCTGTAAGTACATATATGGTTAGCTACAGTGTGATTTGATGATTGAAAAATGATTAATTTCTCGTAGTCCTCGTCAGATTGAAACGAGTGGATATGTGTTTATTTGTTTCTAAAATGACAGTAACCACGATAAAAGTGCTCAGTGTTAAGTGAAATTAAATGTTATCCTGAGCATTTCAAAATTAAAAAGAGAAATAAATTATAATTTGTGAAAATATTTAAATACATTTTAAAATTAATGAGGTTACTTATAGTGTAGCAATTCATGCAATATCCATAATTTTAAATAATTGGAAATGTTAAATAATTGAAACCAAGTTAGGACCAAACCTCTTTTATCTTAAAAATATTGAAGTACTTATGTAGGTATTATAAAAAAGATTATATGGTTTATGAGATTGTGATGTGGTGAGATTCCATAGCTCCACCAACCTCAATCACTGATAAATCAAAACACCGTATACACGATTTTTTAACTAATTATCGCCTAAGGTCAAGGTGTATTTAATTCACAATCATATTACAAGTTCATTACGTTTCAAGAATTAAGTGTGGTGTGTTTTACCAAAAGGTTGACCGAACGCGACCAATCAATTTTCGACAAAATAGCCAAATGACTAGAAAGACGCTAAAAGAACGAAAGTAATATTTTTACGGTGACACTTAATCAACTTTTAATCGAAGGTTAGGATACAACCAAATATCCACATAGGGATGAATTCTGGTGTATTGTGGAGTTGATATTGACCAAAAAGAAAAATTCAGCTTGGAAAATTTTTTATTGCATAATTACTCATTTTTTTTATAATACATATATGTACATATTAACTAAAGTAAAATGAATGTTTCAAACAAAAAAGTTTTATGGAGAATTATTTATTCTTTCCAACCAGACGAGAACGACTACACTTTTCTAACACTGCTGAACATTATTGCAAATAATTTTAGCCGATTTTCTGCCAAATGAAAAATCATCTCCCTCTTGATTTGGTTCAGAATGCCTTGGGCAATTTCGTCTGGTTATGAATGCTAACGAAGGTCAATAGGCGTACATTCTCAACAATTTCAAGCAAGTGTTTTGGTTTCGAAAAGCGGTTGAAGCTGAAACATTTTGAAATTTTTGCCTTATTGTTAAGCACAGATTTAAACATTTAAAACAAAAATAATTTTAAAATCCCCTCTCCAATTTTATACTATCCGATGCAAAAAGTATTTATGATAGGAAAAATGTGAGTTTCCATTTCTGGATAATATTATAGTAACTACGCGGTACTATGTAAAGCGGATATTAATTTAACAAACACCAGATTGTTAGATTGACAACAAAAATAATTTTTTTAATTATTTGCAATAAAAGATTATTTATTGTTTTTTATGTTGTCTTAGTTTAACATCATAAAAATGAAACAATATCTATGTTTATGCAGCTGTGAGGACGCTTTATGTACCGGCAAATAAATCGGTCATAATTATTTTCTCATGTAACATATGTACGTAAGTGTGCGTACGAACGCAAAAGAAAAAAACAATTATACTCACAGCTAGCTACTGAACATTAAGATTTCTTAAATCTAGCATTTAACACATCAATTTTAATTTTTGTCAGTTGTGAGTATGGTTGGAGTGGCTGCTTACGCACACTTAGACCGGTGACGGTCCATTGTGATATAAACAGTTGTGAGTATACATTTAAGAAAATGTTCTGACATCAGAATATTTAGGTTCATACCATAGACTGTGAACTTACAAAAATGTCGTTCCCTTCTATCAAATAAATATGTGTGAAAATCCATATTTTATTAGTCTGCTTACTAGTTTTTAATTTTTATAGTACCCCGAGGGTTAAACTTGCGTCAAAAACAAAAACTCATATCTAAAGAAAGATAAATTTGAGTGAAAATGATTTATGTGTTGCATTTTCTTTGAAATACTAAAGAAGATGTTCAGCTTAAAATGAGAAACACTTATAATTCAACCTGTGCAAACGCTAAATCTATTACCACACTTGTTTTACACGAATATGATTTATGTTGCACATTTGATTTTTATTATTGAAGAAAAATTTCGTTTACTTTTATAGTTATAACTTACAACTTATAACTAAGAGAAACCATGATCAAACATAAAGTATGTTGGTGGGCCCCTTCTTCACATAATATTATAAAATCTACATAACGGTAACAAGACGTTCTCACTAAATCTAATAAATAATAAGTGTATGCTAACAAAAAATAAAATAAAATCACATATTTGATTTAGCAAATAACAACAACAACAATAAGCAATAAAAATAAATTTAATATTAAAAATAATATATGTAAGATTGCGTGAGCTTTTTACGAGTCACGGATTCTTTAATATTTGATTTCTTTTTTTAGTTAGTTCTTTACTTCAAATAATATATTATTTTGTGTTTAATTTTACAACGAATAATCGTGTTAGGATTTTAATTTTTTTATTTGTATCTGTCATATGATTTGTAATTTTATGTTACTTTTGCTATATTACAATAAGACAAATAGTACCCTTTTTTGAATCTTGTACATAATGTGTGTAGCTTAACATAAGTTAAAGATGAATGAAAATGCAATAACTTTGATCTAAGCACTATGTGCGCACAAAATACAATAATGATTCATGTGAAAATTACATTTTCTATATCGATGCAGTTTTCCAGAACAAGTTTACGTGGTGAGCCGGTTTGACAATGCGCACAACCATAATTATTCATATCTAAACAGAATGATAAATTGTGATACCTGCTGTTAACTAATAAAACTTCATCTGTTTTTTATAGTTTATTCAACAAAACCAAAATCACCTTGTTACATTGCAAATCATAATAATTCATAATACCGAGTACAATATCTTCATACAATTTTTTTATTTTTTATTTTTATACTTCTAGATAGCAATATACAACATTATTTTTTATCGTCTTTCAAATTAAATCAAAATTAATATTAATTTTTATAATATGTATAGAAAAATGCAACACACAAATGAAATGATGGTGCAAAATGATTTTCCTGATGGATAAAATACAAAATATTTTCTAATAAATTACAAAACCACAAATATTTGAAGTTGTGTGTAGAAAATAAATTTCTTGTTTTAAAAAAAAGAAGAAACAAAATTGTCTGGAAAAGAAAAATCCAATCAATTACAATTATTATTATTAAAAGCTCATTGAAAACATCTAACATCTTAAAAAAATATATTAAATCACGTTTCATATATACACAATTTTCACAATTTGATCTCACTTAATTTGAAGAATGAATAGAAAATTTATTGTAAGAGACGGTATTACGTATGTAGATGTATCGTACTTATTATATATATATTTTTTGTATAAGTTTTTTCATCTGTTGTTATCGTAAAATTGTTAATTTTCTAATTAAAATTTTCGAAATAAGAATTATTTTAGGTTATATAACACAAACATTTATGTATATTTAACTACTTGTTATATAAAAGCATCTACATATTATTTAGCCAAACGAAAAATTAATTTAAAAACTCATTCCACCTTAACATAAATTGTAAAGATAATATTTTAATTGTACAATGGCATAATGCATTTTCAATATGTAAACTCTATAATCACTCAAAATTATTCAATAACTTATGGTATTTAGCGATTCAGTTAAAATCGGAACATGGTTAGTTTAACGGCAACAATATATGTAATTTTTAATTGCGTACAATAAAAAAATATTTACTACTTTTTATGTTGTTTAGTTTACGATCATAATATAGCGAAGCCATAAATATTTGCAGTTATTCGTTCATTACGTTTATCGAACAATAAATTGGCCAATATGAGTTTTCTTTTACAAATACTTAATACAATTTCTAACATTGTGATCAGTTATGATTAATAAAATATAATGCAATACAAATTTATAAAAAACCCTGTTTCGTTCAAGCGACTTATATCTCCGAAGCAAATGTCTTAAAATTAATTATTGATTATTAATTAAATTTTTAATTTTGTTCTTAATTATTTTTATAAAGCTATCTAATGAACATCGTTATGGATTTTTCATTTTGTGACGCAATAAAAATAACTTTTAAACCTTTTTGAAGCAAAGCGAACGAAATTTCATTGACTGATAAGGTTTCACACATAAAGCTAGCGAAATCCATTTTATCAATCAATATCGTCGACGATAGAGGAGGGACCGTGACAGCTCTTTTTAAGAAGTAGAAACAGTTTGCCAACGCCTTTGCTAATGATAATAGAACTAGGGATGGTTTATCGGGCAGCCCCTTTCTGGTACATTAGCAAACATTTTCTTAGAAATTATATATATATATATATATATATATATATATATATATATATATATATATATATATATATATATATATATATATATATATATATATATATATATATATATATATATACCAAATTCATTCAAAATTAGAGTTCATTCTGGAAACAGAAAATGATAAACTATAAATTTTTTATATTTAACTACTAAAAATGTGAACCAAAAACACGTTTTCCAAATTTTCAGAAAATTGACTCAAACGTACCAAACCATTCATCAGATCTCGAATTATTCATTTCAGCATAAAATACCGGCATTCCGCCATATGATTCATAAATTAAACAGAAATCATTAAATAGAAGTCAAATGAGGACAACGAAATGGAACTGAATTCTATAAATTTCATTGCTTACATGAATAATGGGTATGGGACTCAAATGATTGAAATGTTGTGAATTCTTCAGATAAAAATAAATTACGAACGAATGAATATTATTTGATTATCTAAGAAACAAAAAATACATATCACACGTCAGTCAAAAAATTCCAAAAGTTTTCATAAATTTCAGATATAACATTACGTACAAAACTCAGAATAAATTGAAAGCCCTAATTAAAATCAAGATGAACTCCAGTTTGGACACAGGTATAAATAAATTAACATATTCTGGTTGTTCTGTTTTGTATATAGGCCAAACAGAGCGTTATTTATAAGAAAGGTTTTAACAAACTATGAAAGGGATGGGAAAAATTAACATATATTACAGATTTGCTCAACATATAAATTTTACCCTGCACAATTATATTAATCTTAAAACAAATTTGACAGTTTTGCGTAATATTAAAAGTGTTACATGTTGGATCGTGTAGCAGAGTACGATTTATTTAAGAACAAGAATAATTATTTGAACAACAAATAAAATATATACTATTTTAGTATGTAATGTACATATAAGCAAAAATATGTTTTTCGATTTAAGAAATACGGTGCCAGAATTGAAATTTCATTTTTTTTAGGTATTTAAAGCGACCAAATATACGTGAAAATTCAATAGGTATTATCAATACTTAGATAAGAATCTCAGATGAACCGTGCCCGAATGATTTAGCGGTTTTTTGCACTGGAACCCCATATTAAAAGCGTCCGTAATATTTTATCATGGACTCAAAATAATACAAAAATGATTCCAGTAACATCATCTATAGGTAAAAATAGGCAAAATCATTAAACAAATAATGAGCTAATTAAAATGTCTGTCTACTAACTGTCTTTCTTCTATTAAATGTTAGATGGAACCTCAGTAAAATTAATTTAAATTGGCTTTTGTTTCAGGTTTTGGGTTCCAGAATGAATTGCCAAAAATTTGTTCTGCTTGAAACATCTGATATTCTTATCTCAGGAGTTTGCATGTGTAGGAGTTTGCACTGTGGAGTTTGATTGTAACACCGGAATCAATTTTGAATCGACTTAATTAATTAATTATTTCAAGGATTAATTACCATATTTGGATATTATGTCACCTGTATTTTAATTCTTTTAATACAATTTTATTGATTCCATGAAGGGGACACACCGACAAATCGAATTAAGCGTCCCCTCAATATAGTACAGTTATATAATAGATCATAAACAAATAAACAAAGTTACTATAATTTTCATTCAATGATCATCAACTTTCAGCAGCATCAAGACTATATTTTTCAGTATTAAGTACAAATTTTTTTCAGTATTTTTACTGTTGTTGAAAATAATATAAAATTATTATGTGTAGCTTGGACCGGATTTGCAGCAAACCTCCTCCTAGATGGTATGATAAGTCATTCAGCTTTCTCTCTTCCTCTCAACAATCAACAAGGATGTCGTTAAATTCCCGCATCTTTCTGTTTTAGATGGTGATTTTCAACAGGCACTACCGGTAGTCCAGTGAGGAAACCGTGATCGATTGTTAACACAACAATTAAAACATAGTTTTTATGCGGCGGCATTCCAGACGCTGCAATAAAATAGAATTTGTATTCGCCGGAAATTCCCCATCATTACATGTCAAAGTAACTGATCTTTTCTAAGAACAGTTTACATTGAACGACACTTCCTCAATATCACAGTGTGCAATTTTGAGTCGTTAAAATGTAGAAGTCACAGAAATAAATGAAATAGTGCTTGAAATCCTATTCTTCAATTGATTTAATTTAAAAAAGACGATGAAGAAAGACTAGAATACTGATGAAAGATTTTAGTGCAAAGTGTATTAAAGCAAGCGGTTCCCTTTTATATTTCTGAATTTATGACATATTAATATTAAAAATCTTTTTTGGTTTTGTTTTTCCGATTTTCCTTATATCCAACGATTTGACATTTGGTAGCCACAGCAAAGTTGAAATAAAAATGATTTTTTTTCTGATATATCTGAATTGATCAAAAGTTGAAAATTGTTCCATTAACGGCTAACTTCGCGATGTCGTGCAGAATATTTTTCTGCAGAAAAATTATGTATTTACCATAAATTACTTTTAATACTGCAACCAATATTACAAGTATTTTTTCTGCACCTACCTATATTGAAATGTGTCCCTTATGAGTCGTTTTGTGGTTAGTATACGTGGCACATTCTATACGATTTTTCATTCCACACACGGTTGCCTAGGCGGTAGTTTCAGGCCGCGTATAAAAACAAAGTTATTGTTATTTATATGTGTATCAAACAAAAATCTGAAAATTCAGATCATTATTACAAATAACGCGGAATCGTATAGATTAAAACTGCATTGGCTATTGGCGTAAAAAGCAAACCACGACATAATTTTCCGAAAATAGTATTTTGGCCTTTTTGTTGGTGACAATTTTAGTGATTTTAGAGCCGCGAGTGTGGGAGTGCCGCAATTATCAGTGCTAGGTCCTTGGCTGTTTCTAATTTATACAAATTCTGTTTTTAAACTCAATTTAAATGGTCAAAGTATTGGATTTGTTGATGATTTAGCTTTAGCTTATTACATGGAATCTGCTAACGATGCGATTTCTATGGATAATTCTGACCTAAAAAATGGTTTGATAAGGATTTCCTGATACTAAGTGAAAAAACTAGGTTTATGTGGATTAACATTTTTGGCATTACAGCTGATCCTAATCTTGCCCAAGTAACATATCATATTGGTTCTAAGTGTACTCCCCATAGTGTACTGGGGATATATAATAGTATTTGTCTGATGAAGTATTTTTCTAATGATATTTAGCTTCATGAAGCTAAATACTATAATATTTGTTTTGACAACGGCTCAACATGGAAAAATTCGACTGGAGTATTACGTACGAAAAATTAAAATAACTCAATTTTAATTATTTCTAATCATTTATAGTTAATTATTACCTTGTAAACGGATCGTTTTTAAAGTTATGCTTTTGTTATTAAATGTCCAATCCATTTTTGATTTAATATGACGAAAAATATTACTTGTAGTGTAATATGGTATAGCAAAATGATTTGTAGTATTTTTCTTATCGTATTTTAATCTCGGAAAAATATTATTACTTTTCTATGACTTGTAAATATGATAATATAATACAGGCCTAACACTAGATTATAGCTCATGATAGCTACAATCCTCTAGTAGTATTAGAATAAGCTATTTTTAAGGCGCTTGGAGAAAATAGTATATTGTATAACAAGTGATGAAAACGAGTCATTACAATGTTTTTCTAAAGTAATTAGAGTTCAATTTGAAATTTATAAATTACTCAGTTTAACAGAGAAATAGTTTAAGTTTAGAAGATCTATAAAATGTTATCGTAATAATTTAACAAATACTTTGAAATTTCCTGGATGTTTAACAAATTTTGAGATAAATTTTGAGGTTTTTTGTTGAGATCTTTTATTGAGATTTTGCTCCTTACCAAGTATCTCAGCGTCATCTATAGATAATGAGTGATTACTTCCACTTTAGAATAGTAAATATATTGACGAACCCTTTTTTTAAAATTTTGTTTAGTTTGACCCACATACTCTCTTCCACACGAAAATCTTAATTTATATATTAAATTTGATTTAATTTAGTGAATAAAACCATGTCCAAACTTTGAAATGCTCTACCAACAAGTTGTATATCATAATTTTGTAAAAGAATTTTAATTTTTTCGAAGAATTTTAACATACGGGACCAAAATGAAAAGTTTGCGATTATTTTCAACTTATATTAAATTAATCAAATTGCATTAAAAAATGAATAAAAAAAATAAATTAAGCTAAAAAACCAAAAAAAATATTTTATTATAAACTAAAAGTTTAAAAAAGTGAATTAAATAAATATTCCAATTGGTGAAAAAATGAAACGGGATGGAAATAAAAAGAATTTTGTCCAAAATTTAAGAGTTGTTTTCGGCAACAATAGTGTCCAGATATTGAAGGATTTTTTTCAAAACAATTTGGCATTAGCAAAAGCTATAAATAAGAAAATTTTATTTGTTGAAGTGTTGACAATTTAATATCTATCCTGGCAACAGATGATTAACGAATAAATTCAAAATTGACAAAAGCGAGTTTCAAGCTATCCAGGACAAATACAATTTTGCAATAATTAATTGTGAAATTAACGAAACTTTCGTCAAAATTAATCGTTTAAACAAGAGTCGTCGTGAAAAATAAAAAAAAAAATTTCCGAAAGAAGTATAAATGGATTTTTGTAATAATGCTTCGATCCTTTTTGATCTGGTGTGCGAAGAGGTTAAAAAACTATACATTAAAAATTTTTCGAATATGTTGCGCCCAGAGCTTTGTAAAACGCCAGTTTTGTCGGAATCAATACAGCAACCCAATTCACAGATTCAGCCAACTAAAGGTCAAATTGAAGGAAGGGAAAATAACGAGGAAAAATGGGTCGTAAATTTGACAAATTTGGAAATTCCTGTCGACATCATAAAATTATTAAAGTTAGGTAATAAGTTTTGTTTACCTTTTAAAAAAGAATTTCTTCCTTAATTGAAAATTATAGCGGATGTGGAGAGTGATATTTCAAGACTAGATGAAACAGCTCATAACACTATAAGAAATAGGCTAGTAAATATGTTGACGAATTTCAAAACAAACAATTATTTGAGTAAAACATTTGTGAGTATTGAAGAAATCCAACAGATTTGAGAGGCTCAAAATGCAAAGCAATTTTTGAATGAGCACCCCCGAATTGTGTGTGTTGAAATCTGACAAGAGAAACATAACATAACGGTACTTACGGCAAAAATAGAATATGTAGAAAAAATGGAGTTACTCTTGTCAGACAACAACACTGACATTGAAATTCGGAAAGTTGGTATTTCTTCAATACAATCTAAATTAAATTTAATCATTGGCTCTTGGGAACGTTTAGGGAAAATTGAGAAAAGATTGGCAAAATTGCTTAAAAATTATCATGGTGGATCAAAGCGCACAAAATTAGTATTCACTTGAGACAAATTGTAAGCTATTTAGGTTCACCGTTCTACAATTTATCCAAATTTTTGTTTAACATTTTAAATCATTACGTGGGAATAACTTTTTGGCTGTAAAAAATGCGGAAGATTTTAAAAATAAAATTAAAAATGTGTCTCTACCAATAAATTATATATTAGTATCATTAGATGTAGTCTTGTTGTTCACAAACGTTGTGGATACAAAAAGTGTGGAGTAGCATTAAAGCATGTAGATTACTCTACAAATCTGGAGACAAAAAATTTACAAAAATAACACAGTTTTCTTGTCAGCTGAAAAAATTTTGAGATTATCGGATGAGGTTTTTCATGACGAAAATTTTAAAATATGAAGTGATGTTCTAATTCAAAATGGTTATCTGACAAGTATATAGTTACTAGAGATATTAGAAAGGCTATCGACAAACATGGCAATTCGGAAAATATTGTGGAAATTACGGGCGAAAATCCAAATTTAATCGTATGTTAAAATTTTGTTCGAAAAAATTAAAATTCTTTACAAAATTATGATAAATGGTACAACTTGTTGGTAGATCATTTGAAAGTTTGGACATGGTTTTATTCACTAAATTAAAAGACAAAATTCCTATTGTAACTCTATAGCATTAACATCAAAAAACATCAAATTTTGTTAAATATCCAGGAAGTTTCAAAGTAGCTATTTGTTAAATTATTACGACAACATTTTATAGATCTTCTAAATTTAAAATTGTTTCACTCTAATTGTATAACTTAAACTGAGTATTTTATAAATTTCAAACTGAACTCTATTTACTTTAGAAAAACATTCGTTATAAATAAAAATTTCTTTGAAAATATAGTATAAATTGTAACCTTGAAAATGTGGGATATGCCGTCGAAACGTCGAGTTTTGTTTATTAAAAAATTAATAAAAAAAAAATTAAGCTAAAAACACAAAAAAAATTATTTTATTATAAACCAAAAGCTTAAAAAAATGAATTAAAGAAAAAATAACAAAACTAGCTAGTACGGATCAACAAAACTAATAACTGAAACGTTCACAATATACTCGTAATTGAAACATTTGGGTTGGCAAATGAGAAATCGTTGTGCAATGAAATTCCAACACGATTTGTACAAAGCATCCTTTTCTTTTAAATTCAAAAATAATCATCGAAAGCAATGGTTACTGCACTATCGTAGAAAAAAGATTTTTTTCAAACGAGCAATCGATTCGGTTGTTTAAATTTATTACAGGGGCCCGTATTCTTGAAATTCGACCAAAAATGTCGCCCATTATTTTCTAGTGAAATAAATCATTTCAGTCGAAAATTTAAATTGTTTCATACCAAAGTCACCGGCGAATTTTTTTGGTGAATTTCAAGAATACGGGCCAGGGGAAACAATAATTTGGTATTTATTGGTATTGCATCGTGAAAACAGGACAGTACGAGTTCGATATTTACGAGTTGAAAAATGATTTTCAAATTATCAAGTTACCTTAGTTTATTTTGTTTATCAATTTGTTTTGTTTCTCAAATTATCCAGTTATTATAACTAGTAACTAGTAAGTAGTTAGTATTATCAAGAAAGTCGACCTAGTATTTTTCTAAACGATAATGACTCGTTTTCCAGACTGTGGTTTTCTGTACCGTAATGATTCGTTTTCTGGACTGAAACATCCCACATCCGTCACGTAAACATTGAATTTCTGTATAGTATGAAATAAAATTATTTTATTTTCACGTTTTTTTGTAGGAAAATATATTTTCCGAATTTAAATGATCTGTTTTAATTTAATTTTTCAAACTGAGTAAAAGTTATCGCTAGTGTACCGCAACAGCTATGTTTATAGAATAGCCGAAAGTGAAACGGAATGAAATGAAAACAAAACGAAAGATGAACAGGCAAGTAAGTATATAATATACATACAAGTAGTATATTGTATTTTGACTTTTGAATCAACTTTTCATTTTTTCATTTTGTTTGACCTATATTTAGATAGGCTGAATATTAGCAACGTTAAAAGTTTAGTTAGCAATATTTTCTCTTGAAACGTTTATAATTAGGTACTGCATGGACAGTTTCATTTTAATATTTTTCTATATACGTAAATATGTTAATTAATATTGCTTCGACATCTAATTAAAAATTTATTTTTTAACATTGTATTAATTTAAAATAATACCATAGACAACTAATTAAAAGCTATTGAACGTACTGGTATATTAATGCTGATTCATTGAAGACGTCATTAAAAGTTACCTGAATGCAAATTTATACTTTAAATTAAATGAATGCTTTAAGCAAAGCTAAGTAAACCATTTATAACGATATTAATGTCATGGAATTTTTAGAACCAAACCAATAGAATACAACTTTTGTTTGTGGATAGATAACCATTTGGTAAACATATCAATTTTACCCATTTAATAATGTTTATAAATAATTCAAATAAGTACTTAGTATTCTAGCATTTTATTATTTTGTCACATTTAAACGAAAAAATTACAAATTATGCCACAATTCTCACACTTGTTATCTAACTAACTAGCTAACTATTAATTTGACATCTAACATGAGTAGTGAAAGTTTTTTTTTTAGATTTTTTTTAGCTGCACATAAAGTACAACAAAATGTCACTTGTCAATTGCAATGTCAATATAATATGTCATGCGTAATATACTTATGTATATCTGAGAATATACATATATACATATGTTTTTACAGTTATTGTTTTGATTAGAATCTTTTATATACATATATAAATCAAATTAATTACATAAATGTAGTGTAATGATCACGTTTCTATTTCCAACATATTGTCTAATTATTAATTAAGCCGAACGAAAACGTGTTATCTCGCATTAAAAAATCTCGCTTTAATTTTTTTTTCTTATATTAGTGTCGAATAAAAAAAATTTAAATTAGCAAATTTCTCTCTTAAAATAAATAAAAAGGTGGTGCACAGTAGGTATTACTTTAGGTGATTGAAATTAAATTCTAAAGTATTTAAATTTTTTTTTTATTTAATGTAGATAAATGTTACCTTAAATTATCAACATTTTTGGTGAGATTCATAGTGACGGAACTGTCCATTGTACATCCTCTAGAAATATAAAATAAAATAAATAATTAGATGATTGTTATATTATGCTGCTCGGTAAATGGTTGCATTAAAAATGTTAAAATTAACGATAATTTAATGACTTAATATACTAATTATCATAATGTATATTAAGAAGTGAAATTTTAAATAAATAAAAACACCTTAAGATTTAGTTTTTTGTAATTACTTTTTTATTTTATTTAACACAACAATAATAATGGTAATCATTATAAAAACCATCGGTATACACAATAATTATAAATAATATTTTTTGATATGGTTTGTGTCAAATTTAAAAATTAAATAATTTTTTTGCCGGAAATGATAAGTTTTTTAGTTTTTGGTTACATTGTTGAAGATTAATGGTAAAATTAACCTATTTTATGAGATTTTTTTTTTTTTTTTTTGTTTTGAGATTTTTTGGTTGTTAATTTTTTTTTTGTTTTTGTTAAAGAAAGTTTAGTTGAATAGAATATTACAGTCAAGTGTGTTAAATGAATCAATGCATGCAATATACACACACACACTACACACCAAAAAAATAAAAATAAAGAGCGTAATATTTTAGAAATTATATAGAAATTTTCCAGGAATTTGTGCTCAATTTTTTGGTTTTGTTTTAATCATAGAAGTGGAAATTTAAAATTTGAAATGGTTATTATAAAATTGGGTGTTACCCAGCAAATGACAAAAGACTACATCCATATTTTCGTAATAACCGTTCAAGATTTGAATTGGAAATTTAAAAACAAAAAATTATTTAATCTTAGCAATTTTGTATTGAATTGAAATTTTTTACCTAATCCAATTGAGGAATGGAAAAGTTTAAAAAGCGCCTTAAGCGGACAAAAGTAAAATATGTGATAGGCTATTACAAAAATTTGCTATATGAAGTTATATGGAAATAGTGTCTATTCAAATTACATTTTTATTTTTTTAATTGTGAAAATTGTAATGATTGGAAGTTTAAAGTGTGATTTTTGTTTATCTGATTCATTTGGGACATTCTTATCATTTTAAATATCAGAAACGTGTACTTAAACATTGCAGAAATTTAAAATTAAGCTAGTGTTACTAAAAACATAAATGTTTTAAAAATATTAAATTCTAGATTGTATTAATAAGTTAAATCGTAGCAACTGTGGTCTAATAAAGCTTCAAAATTGTTTAGTGACTCACTTATATATTTATAGTGAGTTTAGCATTATATTTCTGCAATTTTTAAGCACAAGCTTCTGATATTTAAAATGATAAGAATGTCCCAAATGAATCAGATATACAAAAATCGCACTTTAAACTATATATCGGAATAGTTCAGTTTTCTAATCAGTACAATTTTCACAAATAAAAACGTAATTTAAATAGACACTATTTCCATGTAACTTCATATAGCAAATTTTTGTTACAGCCTATCACATATTTCACTATTGTTCGCTAGAGCACACCGTAACTAGATAAAATAAAGTGTTTAAACGAACGTTGTTTGTTCATAAATTGGTATTTTATAAAATTATTAATAACCAACTTTTAAACTGGTGTTTGGGACGCCGTAACGCCAATGAACATCTTGCCTCTCTATGTTCTCTGCTAAAACCTAAATATACCTAAACCTTGCATATGCCGGCAAGCTAAGAGTATAAAGGGTGTTGTTGATCACTTCATTTACTGAATTTCGATGTGAATTTGTGGATTTGTGAAATTTACTGAGTTCGATTGTTTCACCCGAAAGTGTCGATCTGCTAGAAATGACTTTAAAATCAGGTAAAACTATTTCGATATATCTCTGTCTAGTTTAAATTACAGGCCTTGGTGCCCTCTGCGCACTTGTTCTATGGTAGAGTGTCTCTCTTTAAATCCAAATTGGTAAGGAGTAATGAGTTTTCTTATTTCTATTACTGGTTTTAACCTTTTGAATAGTAGCTTTCCAAATAATTTTGAAATTGTAGGATGTAGGGAAATCGGTCTGTATGATGTTTTCTTGTTTGGCGGCTTGGAGGTTTTAGAATCATTGTCACCTCTGCCACCTTCCTCCACCATTGAGTCATTCTTGATAGAAGATATTTGTAAATTAGGTCTTTTTAGTCCTTTAGTTATTTTTTTCAAAGGGAATAATTAGTGCCCTTGTTGCCAAGGGCCTTGGAAGGCCGGTAAGGTATTCGCTAAAAGATTTGTACTTGCTTTCTTCGATAAGCATTTTCAATTTAGTGTTTAAACAATTAAGTCGTGTTTTGGTGATCGGTTCCTCCGCCGGACTTTTCGCGCTTTCCGTTCTTCTTTAACCAGCTATCTCACTTCTACTGGATATTTGATGTAATTTTCTGCTTGTAGTATACTGTTGTTTAGCAGCTCTAACTGGTCATCAAGTTGTGCCGGAGTTTTAATTGGTTCTTGTAATTCAGTGTTGTCTCCGAATAGGTTCCGGAAGAGATCCTAATTTGTTATTTTTCTGGTATTCTGGATGCTTTATATAACTGAATATCCAAACACTATAAGCGATACTAAACTAAACATTTCATTATTATTTTATCAGTGTATTTGTTTAAATACATACCTCGACGGATTCGAAGATACTTGTTCAGTGCCCGCTAACATCGCAATGGCGCTTTATTTTTTTCGGTCTCTAAGTTCTACAACAATTTCCCTGTAGAATACCTTACAGAACTGAATACCCAAACACTATTAGAAATTTTTGTTGAATTTCTATACAAAGTATAAAACTATCTGCTTGCGGCCATGTTAGATGTTTTCACATCAACAGAATTAATATTATAATGTAAAGTAGGCAGTTTTTCGATTTTTTTTTCTCATATGGTTAGCCATTATTTTGAAATGCCACTTCACGTTTAGAATTAATATATGCAATGCGTTGATTTTTTTTTAACAAAAATTAGAATACATACATAGTTTTATTCCAAAGCTGTATGCAAAAATTGATTTTGTTAATGAATAAATGTTTACTCGCAAACTGGTTTTGGACCGGGAACTCGAACCGTAACCGGAACATAAAATCAATCAAAACCGGAACGAAAAATATAAATTACTTAGTGGTAATCCACTTTGTATACCACTTTGATAACGCATTTGACTCATTTAAAATTTTTTTTACCTCGTTCCGTTTAGAAATATTTCCTCAAAATCAAAAAAACAATGTAAATGAGAACACTTAAGCATCAATGCTTTAATCCGTCCCGTTATTAATACCCATTTAAGAAAACAAGCCGCAACGTCTGTCCGTTATGATCTACTTTGCAGACCCCGAATGTAAATTAGTGAAAAACCCGTTTTTATTTTTAAAATATTTCAGAAAAAACAGCTTTTGTGTTGTAATCCAAACAATTTCAAACTAAAAGGCCTCACAGACGCACAAATTATTGACATTTTTATTGAACAAACAGATGTTTGCCACTTTGACTGACAATTTTATGAAATGGTTGAAGAAATCTCGAGCTTGATTTATAAAAAAAAAATGAAGTCTACAGTGTGGATTTAGTCTAACATGAGGTATAATGAGTGCGAAGAAACGTAAAGAATTGGAATTTCCAATTTGAGAATGTGTTTTGCGATTGACAATAATATTGTGCACTTGTAATGTTTTTTTTACTAGTTTTAATAGATCAGAAAATTAGACGTTTTGTTTGGTAAGAAGTGTGGTTTGAAAAATTGATAGCTCGAGCACTGTTTTTAAGCGAAACGGGCAACAATAAATTGTAAAATTTATTATTTATCTTGATAGCCTTCTGGATGATCTTTGCATTACTATCGTATTTAATATTTATTTCTCAAGGGAAACACCGATAAAAACAGATATTTAAAAATTATGTTCATGAGCGGTTTAGTTTAGTAGTAAAACTAACCCGAATAAATGAAAGCTCCTCTGTTGTGTTGAAAGGGCATTCAAGAAAACCTGTATTTTGGAAAATAGGTTGACGATATTCGTGGCACAAGGCAAATATGAATGATACTCAAGCGGCCACGGGCATCATTGGAATTCGGCCGTAATCAATATCTACTTTATTACTTTTTTGTTGAATATTAATTAATTCATGTAATATCTTATATGCTACCGGTGGTTAAACCATTTTAATTGTGTTTCGATTAACACGAGAAATATATTGGTATTTACGAACAGTAATTCAACGAAACAGACTAATATACAGAATTCTATTTATTTAATTATATGATTTTAATATGTTCCGAAGATTGTAAGAGAATTCAATCCAGTTTCGAACTGATGAGCTTATGATTATGAAAAAATCAATCTTCTCATCAGGCCGCGGCGACTGGACTGATTATACCATAATTTACATTCTATATACAAACAATCTTCGGAATATATTAAAATCATATAATCAATATCATTGAATATCGGCCAATGTCATTGGAATTCGGCCATCTTCCGAAAATGTACATTTAATTCGCGCTGTATTGGGGTGTATTACCTATCGTGAAACGCAGCTATACAAGTGCGCATTAAAAGAGACAAATTTCGTGTACCATTCGATCAAATTTGATGGGGGAGTTTCGCGAAATGATTTAATTTGTCAACTTCTTGCCGATTTATCTAGATTCACAGTTGAACATCCAGTGAATACGGGAGTTAGTGTTATGGCAGCTGATTGTGAGGCCTAAATACCAGTATATGGAACGCTAAGGAGGATTTACTAAAATTACGTAAAATAGATAGAATATATAAGCCTCGCAACGAACTACAATCTGCACCGCAAAATAGGATAAAGTCGTGGGAGTGTATAGTACAAATATTGGTCCAGGCCTAATGAAATTGTCTAAAATGATTTACTGTTTCAAATGAAGTTAAAATTGGGACTGAAGAAGGATGAAATCCGAAACCGGTCTTCCAAAAAGTAAAAATAAAAATTAATTATTACAATTTTAAGAAAGTTTTTAACTATTTGTTATTAAATAAAGTAAAATAAAGTTGAATATTTTGGTTTTTGATTTTGTTTTTGTTTTGTTTAAAAACTTGTAATATATCGTAATAAAAGCCACAGCAACAACAAAAATATGAATTCATTTCATTTTTATTGTGATTGTGCCAAATGGCTAAAAAGTGCCAAATGGCCTTAGTTACCAGTGATTGCCACGAGGAGGCAGTACGTACACTTGCGAATTGTGAACAGGTTACCTCTTACACAATTGTACCCGCGTGATGGGTGCCTAATGACAAGACCAGAACAGCTCACGTGATGCGCACCCTACTGGAAGGTTACGGAGCTGGTAGATTAATCTACTCAACTTTGGTCCCCCCCTCCAATAGTCGCCAAACCACCATTGATATTTAAAACATTATACTTTCGTGAGTGACATCTATTGTTGTACAGCAAAATTATAATTCACGATTAAAGCTGAAATCACACTATCTACTTTTCAAATATTTGATCATATTTAGCTTTACGAAGCAAGCTAACTTTGATAAAAAATATTTTTGAAAAGGAATCATTTATAAAATATTCAACTCACAAGATACTCGATAAAACACCTTTGACATAGAAAAAGGATAGTAAAATTCCAGCATAAAGTCTAATTTCATTGGGCCGTTTTTCATAGAAATCCGATATTGTGTAGGAAAGTTAAGTCCAGTAAATTCTCCCTTTTCCAAAATATTTTTTAACGAATTTCCCCCATTTTTTGCAGAACATGTCCCGGCTCTTTTCAAGAATATATTACTAGAAAGAGCAGTAAATTGCCCTTCTCCAAAATATTTTTAAAGAATTTCCACCCGATTTTTTCAGAATATGTCTCGGCACTTTTTCCTCTTTTTCCCGGAATATGACCTCCATTTCAAATATTTCTCCCTTGCCCATAATATTCAACTTTCTCTAGTTGAGCAAAAAAATTCCCCATTTTTAAAAATATTTTTAAAGAATTTCCGTCCATTTTACATTACGATGAATATTTTTATTTTTATTTTATATGTTTTTAATTTTATTTATTTATTGATTTATGTAATTAGTTGCAATGTAATCTCCTGGACTAATGAGCAGTTTGTTTCTGACCTAATTTACTAACTTAAATTAATTTATAGCTTCTTCCCCCATTGGCGTTCCATATTGTCTGGTAAATTGAAGTATACCACAACTTTGTAGTGGATTTTGGTTCAGCGCAATGCTGTTTGAGCTAACAATTACACCAGCTCACAAGGTTTGGATCTTTTAAGTCTGCGTACTAAATTCGTATTGCTTAAGAGTTGAGTTGCCTCAATGTTCACATGTTGCTGGAGCCTTTCTGCATTTAGGGCCTCTATGTGGGTCATTGTTCCTCACATATGAAGGTGCAGTACTGATGCTGTATATTGATGAAGAAGAGTTCCTTCTCATCAGCCAATATATCTTTCTACAATAATTTTGTCTTAGTTTTTCACTTTTCTTCTTGACGCGTGCTTTCCAATGTAGTTTAGCATTCAAGGTCATGCCGAGATACTTAGCTGTGTTTGCATACGATCGAACAGATTTAGTTTTATTGATTTTTATTCGCCATCTTTTTGTTCATTTATATATTTGAGTTATAGCTGACTGTAACTTCTGACCAGACTGTTTCCAACAGCTAAGATCGCCGTGTCATCTGCAAAAGTCGCCATTGTATTGTTTTATAATGCAGGAAGATCATAAGTGTATAGTAGGTATAAAACCGGCCCTAATACACTGTCTTGAGACACTCTTGCCTTGATTTCTTTCAATTCAGAAAAGGTATCATCTAACTTAATCCTGAAGATTTCTTAACTTGTGTGGTTAAGTCCTTGATGCCACACTCTATCAAATGCTTGTGTAACGTCTGAAAATATCGTTAAACAGACTTTTTTCTCCTCTAGTGCTTTCTCAATTATACTGGTTATTCTGTCTACTTCATCAATTGTTGAATGTTTGCTACGAAAACCGAACTGATAATTTGGGATCAAGTTTTTACTCTCGATTATCGGATTTAACCTTTTTGCCAGTAGCTTCTCAAAGTGTTTGGACATGACTGGCAATAGAAAAATTGCCCTATAAGATGAGGTTATGTGTGGTGGTTTCTCAGGTTTTGAGGTCATAATTTCTTCTGCAATTTTCCACAAGCTTAGGACACATTTGATTTTAATTGCTGCGTTTACAAGATCGGTGAGCTTCACCAGAGCTTTCCTTGGAAACATTTCGTTTTTAGGCGTCTTCATTCGCTCCTGCACCCATGTAATTGTATCATTCAGTTGCTTGTTTATATTGTTGGCTTGAAGCTTTTCTTCGTTTGTAGAACAAGTGTTGTTGTTGCTGGCACTAATGGGGGACTACCGCTTCTTATCGAAGAATACTATACTTTCTCTCTCTCCTCTGGAAGGGATGTGAAGTATCCTTTTCTGTTTCACTCAATTGAGCTTGTTTATTCATCAACATGTCTTGGAATTGGTTAAAATAATTGTAATCTAGCAATGGCAGGTCTCGCCCAGGATCCATGAGACCGACCTCTCAGAGGGTGAATTTACGTGAGTAACAAGTGTAGCAAGTGTACCTATACTATTTAGCCGATGTTTCAAATCGTTGCGCGGATGTTATCACTTGGAGGTTTACTAGACATATTTGATGGTTTCTAAATAGTTGCAGATGAAGTATCGACCATGGTATGAAACCAATATTTTCTAATGAGGCTATTCGACACCAGATATTACTAAAATTTCAAAACACAATAACAATGTTAGTACAGACACCATTCTATGTAATAAATTGGAATTGGAAACCTAAATATCTGGTGTACCAATCACTTACGCGAAAAAAATTTATATAAAAATAATCGTGATTAAGTCTAATTTTATTGAGCCAATTTTCATTAAAATCCGAAGTTGTCTAGGAAAATGGACTTATTCCATTGATTGTATTGATTTGTGATAAAACCATGGATTATTATGTTTATGAATCAAGATTTAAATTTAATTTGTAGCAATGTTGCACTTACCTATACGCATTACCACTTGCTTTACATACATACATATGTATGTAAAGAGCGGTCCATCTAGTGTTTGCAATTTCAACTACCGGTTATTTCGAGTGTGAGAATACTTACGTAAAAATTATTTTAATGTTTGACATTTACGAAATGGGTCGCTTTACTATTGAACAAAATTGTGAAATGTTGAAAACTTACTTTCAAAGTGGTGAATCTTCTACCCAAACTGTAAGAAATTTACGTCGAAAATTCAGTTGAAATGAAATGCCTAGTGAAGCGAGTTCGTAAAACTGAATTGTTATTGGATAAACAGAGACTAATAAACTGACAGACTATCCAAAAATTGAAAGATCAAATCGAAGTTGCCATTGATGAGAAAGGAGCCCATCCAATCGAAAATGTTCTGAAAAATTGGGTTGAGAGAATGGGATACTGTAAAGAAAGCCGTGGAAGTCATTTGAATGAAATTGTGCTCCATACTTAATGGCAATGTATGCTCTTTCTAATAAAACAAACCGCTTTGGAAAATATTCATTCGTCCATGACTTTAGATAGACCACCAATGGGAACATCACATTTTTTTCAAGTTTGATAAGGTGATATTCGAGTGCAGCAATAGTATGCATATGCTCAAGTCATTCTGTTTAAGCATTGTTAGCATATTTCTCCTGTATGTGCTTATACAGGAACATTATTGTACAAGTGTTAGTTTAGGCAGCTCAAATCAGTTGTGCACACCTTTTATATTGATAAGTTGTCTATTAGGAATAAAAGTCACGAACCATGGATTCCCTTAAATTTACAATAAAGTTATAATAGTACTGCGGCTCAACCCAGGGTGAACTACTGATATTTTTTTAAAAAATCGAAAAAATTATATTAACCTTAGATATAAGTGTGCCTACAAAAACACTTTAAATTCGTCTTACAAGTAAACATTTATATAGAATTTCACTTTTACAATGCAATGAATGTGTGCCAATGCAAAGAAAGAAAGACACAACTCGAATCTTAATATTATTAGTTCATCTTAATATTTTTTTAAACCATTTTAATTGAGTGTGCGCGCGCGTGCATTTTATGCACAACCTACATAATATTTTAAATTTCATCTATAATTTTGTATTATATGTATCTATCGATCAAAATATAGTAAGCTAATTTCTTTTTACCAAAATAAGATATCTAAGCTAAATATTTTTTGTCCAAACAAAAAAAAGTTTGTCTGTTGCACGCAGTCATACAATTTTTTTGTGGTTTTTACTTTTCGTAACACACATACAAACATATTAGAGCCGATTCGTTCGTTTGTATTGACATCAACCGGCAAATGAAAAACAGATTTGGTTTGTCGTAATTTATGCAAATTATTCTGTTATTCAAAAGTTAATATATGAAGGCGTTTTTACAAGTGTAACACACTTACGTATAGTATACACACGCACACACGCACACATACACGTACACAGTCAAGTGTATATTTTTCGGTTGTTTATAATACAAAAAAAAAACATTTATCAAAATAACTGAAATAAAAAAAAGGTATTTAATTAGTACAAGATTTTACGTAAATCTATTTTTATGGTCGCGACCTTGACGGTTGCGATTTTTTAATTTTCTGATATTTATTCCGATTAAATTATAAATTGTAGTGTCTCGCTTTAATGAAATTGTATTTCTTAATAGAGCAACAAAATTTAAAACATCGTACATAACTAAAACTGAAATTAATATAAAGCAAAATTAATTAATTATTTCATGATAATTATTGGCATCGTTATGGTTAAAAAACAAACAAACAAACAAATCATCAGATATATGTAGATAAAAACTCTCTCTCGCTATTTTTTAAAATTTTTCGAAGCTCAGGTCATTGTGTAGAAAAACCGCGAAATTTTGTTTATTACCTGTATTTGGTAAGGTCAGAATTTCTATCTGAATACAATATTTGAGTATACGATGTTCATGTGTGGTTTACAGGTTTATTGATCTCTAATTTACATAAAAAATGTCAATATTTATGTAAATTTGAGTTTTTTTCTTATGACTAAAACGAAAATAAATTATATTGTATAATCATATAAATTTATAGATTGCTGGTAATAATTTTCTTATATTACTTAACATAATTCAAATATTTGTTACACTCGTACAAATTTATTTAATGCGGGTGTCAATAATAATAAAGAATAATTGCGAAAATATAACAGTCGACCTTCAAAAGACATTGTTTAGTTTTAGTGAAATTTCACAAAACTAATTTGGGTTTTTGTGCGAAAAGATGAAAGAGTTAAAAAATAATTTCTAATTTTTTTGTTGCAGTGCTGATATGCATTTGAATAAATTTGCATTCATATTTGATTGACGATGAGTTTCATTTTACAGTTGGTTTGAGTTGTTTTTGCGAAATATTTATCCAAAAGATTTCTATGATTTTTAGACTTTTAAAAGATAAAATAACGAACATGTCGAATATCAAGCATCTAGCAGTCTAAAGAAAGTTTTTATGCTCGCCAAATCAGTCAACACGTTTTGTCAATCTGCTTTCTCCAGGCAACCTTATATCAAGATATCCACTGGTGTCATTATAACTAAGCCACAATGAGTAGAACAAACATTTTGACCTCTAAAATTCCAAGTTACGTTTTTATTTCTGTTTAAGGAGAGGTAGTAGTGGTGGTTTTGACTGGCATTTTCATTAAGCCACTTATACTTATAAAAATAAATAATTTAGAAAAAATTAATATTTGGTTGGGAAACCGTTTTGCTTCAAGACTACACTTCATCTCTTGCCTTCCAAACCTCCTAAATTTGGGCCTATAAATATTCTCCGTTTGTCAGTTACCTTAGTGAGACTTCTCATTTAACACTTTCTCATAGATTCTCGTTTTTTTTGCCGTTTTAAATACGACGCTCACACCTTTGGATTATATTTGGGGTCGTTGTTATAGTGATAACACCACCATAGCGGGAAACCGTATAATTTCTAAATTTAAGGACACCCATAATTTCATCGATTTTGATAATAGGCGAACTCCCCGAGAAGTAAATCATTTCCGAACCATTACTGATGCACTGCTATGATTCTTTGTTACTTTCTTTTACTCTAGTAAAATAAAGTATAGTAATCATGAAAATTTTGGACCTTGAGATTTTTAGAGATTTATCTGTTTTGAGGTCCCCTGAGTCCGAAAAAGTGAGTTTCGAAATGGTGTCTGTCTGTCAGTCTGTCCGTCTGTCAGTCTGTCAGTCTGTCAGTCTGTCCGTCTGTCAGTCTGTCAGTCTGTCTGTGTCCTCTCCACAGCCCAGATGGTTTAACCAATCGAACTGAAACTTCATATTTAAGCTTTTTTGATAAATTGGGAGGTCCCAGTGAATTTTATTCCAAATCGGTTAACCGGAAGTGGCCACTCCCTTGGTCCAGAAAATTTATTTTGCAAATATCTTAAAAAGTATAAGATTTATAAAATACTACTGAAAACAAAATGTTTCTAAAAATTAAAAACAAATAAAAATAAAAAAAAAAAATTTAAAAAAAAAAATTAAAAAAAAAAATTTAAAAATTTAAAAATTAAAAAAAAAAATTAAAAAAAAAAGTTATAAAAAAAAGTAAAATGTCTCAAAATTCTCTGTTCGTAAAAGAAAGTCGTGTGTTGGCCACATCTCAATTTTTTCTTTTGGCATACTGAGGGTTAAGCTCCTGGTTTGAGTATGTCTAACTTATGGTTACCCATCACTTCCAACCACGTCCAAACTTGCTAAATCCTCTTTAGCAAAATCAATTCTTTTGGTTGCTTAATTGTGATTTTCTTTTTACTTTTTTGCTCTGTGACTTAATTATAACACCGACAAATATTTGACGTATATTTGTTGAAGGGTGGCGGCATTATTTGATTTCACCGCAGGACATGGGCGTTTATTCTATATAAATGTTATACTCGTTGTTTTAATTTCATTCGCGTTTATCCTGCACGTTATAAGGCATTCTCAATTTTACATAAATGAGCCCTGCTCTTGAGTTTATCTCAATTAATACGAGTTTTAATTTTGTAATAGTCCTCCATACCAAGAAAACTTCGGAATAGTGTTTCATTTTTCTAAGGCAATTTTAACTGACAAATGTTAAGGGAAATTCCGGCAATGTGCAGCAATTAGGGATCGAAGGATCAGAGGCTAATTTTTATATGGTTAAATAAATTAGACTTGGAATCGCAATAGGCTTCGGCGCAAGAGTTTAAAGAAACGAAGAATCCTATTATTTGGCAATTTTTAAATTTTTTGGATTTCAGACGTCGCATATTCGAGTTCTGAACAGTTGCCGCGCGGTAACCGGCATCATTGCTTAAACATATCCCATTGAAGGTGCGAGATAAGGAGAAATTTGAACATATAATGAATACCATTAATAAAGATGATTTCCATAATAGTATAAAAAAAAGTTCAGCATATTGTTCTAATATTAATTAGTGCAATAATGAACTAACTCATCCAGAAACCAGAAGCTTCCAGTAATATTAAATCAACATCAACCCTGGAATCGAGCAACAAGCTATCAAATCTTGAACCTTATTTATTAACTCCGAGTTTGAGTCGGTCTTTGTTGAGTTTACAGTTCAAAGAATCAACAGCTGATCCAACAAAACCATCCATCATGCCGTGCCAATTGGTGATTTTAATAATGAACTAATTAGAATCTAAGGATTTTAGACAGCGGCTCACGGTCTACGCTTATATCCGAAAATACCATATGTTATTAATGCTATATATCAAAATCTGGGTACACTAAAGGCTGTACAACTCTTACATTGGCCTCTATTCATAATCATGAAAATTCAATCAGCACACAGAAGTATTGATTCTACCAATTGTGATTTAATGAAGTGGTCGCAGTTAAACAGATTTTCATTAAACAGAATTCGCAACCGATTATAAAACATTCATGGATGAGAACCATCGATTGGGTCATATGGAACTAGTGTCCAAGGTTATAACTTTATAACTTTAACACCAGAAATGTTATCACATCAACAAAAAGTGTTGGTAACATTTACAATGTTTTAGCAAAAAGGAGTATAACCACAGTTAACTTTAATCCAAGAATGGGTTTGCTTGCAGCCGCAAGATACTATTATGTTTAAGCAAAAACTCTGTTCTAGCTCTGCTAGAAATAGTTTTTTTCTGAAGATAAATGTACCATATCTAATTTAGATAAGAGATTTATTTTAGAATTTTAGTACAAAGCTAAACTTTGCATTATGAACACACGAAATATATAGAACAAACACTTTTGAAGATGGACTCGAATTGAGTCAGAAAGCTCAAGTAAAAAGTAATAAAAAGTAAAATTAAGCCCAAAACCAATAAAAATAGTTTAATTTATGATGTTTTTAGGCTGGGGTTTATTTAACTTTTTTTTTTGCCATCGGCGGTTGTGAGGGGGAGGCGATATTTCGTTCCATTGTCATGTTCCCAAGCGGTCACCCAAATTTGTACTAACTATAGCTAGAGTGTTGCTTGAGACGTTGTAGTTGAAGTTGTTGCGTGTCTACTGTCTCTCCTTCTGTCTCTCTAACAACTGTCCTTATTGCGATGGAAAGTTTTCCTGATCACAGAACAAGAAAAATAATAATTCAAAACTTATAATTAGTTCATTTTTAAATTTAATATTTTTTTGTATATGTACAACATTTTTTATTTAATATAGAATAAAGCTCTCTAAAATACTAATTATTATTTTAATTATTTTTATCTTTATAATGTGCCATTTTGATCTTTAGATATTCTTGCTTTAATCTTTCCGTTTGTATAATTTCCTTCATCATTCTAATTTTTAAATTTTCTGATGATTGAATAAACTTTCTATTTCTTCTGCACTCATTGTTCTTCTTTTAGAATCCATTTGCAAAATACTTATTCGATAATTTCAGAAAACAAACAAAAAAATATTGAAAAACTGAAACGTCAAAATATCAAAATTACCAACAACAACATTTTCATTGTCTGATTTAGACACCAAAAACAGAAGATAAAACAGAGGATAAGACAAATCCATCGATTACTTTTCTTGTTTATCGTCGTTCATAAAATGCAAGCGACGATTAATCCGAGAATAAATCTTCTATCCACGATCATAAAATCGGGCCTTAGTCTGTCTTTGTTTCATGAAAATCGGATGAGTACTTTTCGAACTATTTGTTAACAGATATCAACAGCGAGGATATAAGCCACCTCTCTCGCTCTAGCGCTTTGCTTGAGTTGAGATGCCTAAAATGAAGAGATTACGCGAATTTCATTTAAAAGACAATAAACAAGTTTTTTTCTTTTTTTTAACTTTGTTTCCATAAAAATTTTTTTTTACTATAAAATATACTCGACCGCCAAAAAATTATAGCATGCCCGATATTTTTGTTTTATAATTTTCTTTTTTTATCGCATGTAAAATTTGTCTATTGCGTGTAGCACTAAGTCTCAACAAAAAAAGTTTGAAAAAAAAAAACGTTGGAACGTGTAAATCACTCATAAAAATGGAAATTTACCTTTGAAAAGTTTTCGTTTTAGCCGAAAAAGTCTTAATTTTGAAAAATAAAGTTGTATCTTAATTCGTATAAAAAATTATAGCATGTCCGACATTTTTGTTTTATACTTTTCTATTTTTATCGCATGTACATTTTTGATGTGAAAACATCTTTAGCGAGGGTAAGTGAAAAATTGTATGTAAATAAAGGAACGGAAAATCCGGTACGAACGAAATTGCAAATTACATACAAGAAAAATGAACACAAAATGCACCGAACTTACACACTATATATATATAATACGAATTACAATTTCCGTCGAATTAAAATGAAAAGGCAAAAAGTTATGGATGTGTAGTGTAAGTGATTCAAAAAAGTGAAATGGAAATACATTAGAAACAAACAGAATTACACGCGTACTTTAAGTATTAAATAATATACATAATAATAATAATATAATAAAATAATAATTTTGAAATTGTTTTATTGGTATGCTATGTTTAGTAATGTATTGCTCATGCTGTTGCTCAGTTTGATTATGCGGGAAATATGGAAAAACAAAAACTATAAAAGTGGTAAACAGATTCGAATGACAGCAGGAAGACATGCTACAGTCTTTCCAGCTGCTATGATTTTACCGTCAAAATAGCGCCTATGTCTAATAGAACCACCCTATTTCATTTAGTTCAAACTGAGGAAATCAGCGATGCCATTTTGCTTTGTTCACCGAGTTTGCCGTGACCATTCACAAAAGTCTAAATATGGAATCTTCAACAAATGCAATAAATTCAACAAATGCTGGCCGTGTATGAGTAATGGCCTGTTCTTACTGTATTAGTAATAGTGGTGCTCAAGCTCATCGAGACATGGCTATACTGAAATTTAGTCGTTTGTATTTTAATTTTTAACTAAACAATTAATGTCTGAAAGATTCATCCTTCAAACCCGATATAGAATAACTTATTGAAATTTTAAACCAAAAATGTAACGCATCGAAGAGGCTTAAAATGATTCAATGGATACCTACACATAAACGATTTCACATAATACTTTTGCGAGTTGAGCGTGAACTCGCCCGTTGTTTTTTCTATTGCATGTATCTTTAAGTCTCAAAAAAAAAAAAAAAAAATTGGAAAAAATTGTTGGAACGTGTAAATCCAAACCAATCTTGATTATACAAAACCATAGTCTAAAAAACACAGCTTTTATAAAGGAATTAGAAACGAGGAAAAAAACAAACTTTTCATAGTAAAATACACAAAACATATGGGAAATCACTTTTTCCCAAAGACAAATTTTTAAATGAAAACGTTACAAATTCTTAATTATGATTTCTGAAATACATTCATAAATAGTCGTTTAAGTAAATCGTTTACATTTTCTTGTAATAATTGAATTATTTAAACCAAAATATAAAAAAATTTCATAACAACAGCATTCTGGTCAAATTAAAATAAAAGCTTACTACAGTTCATATGGTCATTAAGTCAATATACATTACAGAGATGACAGTGGCGGCCGTAAAAATTTGGTATAATCATACCAAAAATTACCACCTGAGGAAATTTCAAGTACAAAAATTGTAGGAAAAGTAAAACAAATTCACAAAATATTAAGTACGAGTGATAATTTTGTGACTAAATAATTTTTTGTCGTATTTTTCTGTAAATATTTTAGACATCTTACGTACACTAGTAAAACTAAAGATAAATTTAGCAAGTATTATTTTAATTCATCAGAGCCAACTTTGATTTATTTTTCATAATGGAAGGGGGATTTTAGGCATAGTTTAATTTTAATAATTCTGTAATTAATATTTATTCAATAACAATATAGTCTTCTTGAATGTTGTTGGTCAAGGTATGTAGAAAACATTTATATAAACGTTTTATAATATATTTGCTTTTTTCATTGAAAAACTTGAAGCTAAAAAACACCATTTTTACTATGGATTCCTATGGAAATCAATGAAAAGTTATACCACTAAAAAAGCTTCTAAAAATACGTCATTATGATTATGGCTCTATACTCTAGAAGGCTCTGGTAAATCACGCATACATTAAACTTAATTAGCAAACTATGATCATAAAATAATTTTTCCTCTTTTTGAAATAGCCTACTCTGATATTTAAAAACGATGTTTGGAACATAGGAATATTTATTCCTACAAAACAGAAAAGTGCCGAAGTATGATTATAGTGTGTAAATTACCTATAACTACGTAGCCTATGCCACTCAGGAGGCATGTATAATACATAAACAAAACCTTGATTTATATAAACTTGTCTATATATTTGTAGATATAATAAATAATCGTATAACTAAAAACTACTTAAGATGTCGGGATGAATAAAAGATCTTATTACTTTTATGAATATCATGTAAAACCTGTTCAGGTTTCATTAAAATCAGTTTCGAAATTTTTTGCGTGAAACCCAGATAATGCTAATTGCAGACAGACGGACAAAAACTTAAAAAGGGGTATTTATCTCTAAAAAACAGACAGACTCTTCAATTTTATTTATATATTTACTTACACTATATTTATTTGTGTTGAGTTTTAAACAAATTAGTCTTTAGGACTTACATGTTAAATGTTAGATTCAATTTGAAACTAAAAATAATTTTCTGCTACTGTTAGTATTGTTTTTAATAGTTAAACCTGCAGGCAATTTTGCACCTTGGTAATTAAATTTTTTACTTAATATTTTTTTGTGAATTGCGTTTATTTTTCCAACTTGAATAAACATTTTATTCATTTCATAACAGGTCATATTGTCAATAGCCTTTTTGAGCTTTTGAAAAATGTAAACATATAATAATATTAGTAATGTAATGTGTATTGTTAGTCTTAGTATTGGAACATGCGTTAAACTTGCGTAATTGGTATATACATATCTAACTGAAACTCTGCTTGTAATTATATATACAATTGACAATTGGAGCCGTGATTTTAGACAAAATATCTTAGGCTACTCGGCTTCAAAAAATGTCCACTATACATATTTTAGCAGAGCACCCTGTATTTTATAGAGCCATAATCAAAAAATCTGAGCTTTGATAAGGGAATTAGAAACGAGGAAACAACTAAACTTTTCATAGTAAAACACACAAAACATATGGGAAATCACTTTTTTTCCTAAGACAAATTTCTAAATGAAAACGTTACAAATTCTTAATTATGATTTCTGAAATACTTTTATAAATGTTTGAATTTCAACGTATATAAATATCGTTTAAGTAAATCGTTTTCATTTTCTTGTAATAATTAGTTTATTTAAACCAAAATATTAAAAAAAAATTCATAACAACAGCATTCTGGTTAAATTGAAATAAAAGCTTACTACGATTCGTTTGGTCATTAAGTCAATATACATTACATAGATGGCAGTGATGGCTGTAACAATTTGGAAAAATCGTACCAAAAATTATCACCTGGGGAAATTTTAAGTTCAAAAATTGTAGGAAAAGCAAAACAAATTCCCAAAATATAGGAACGTGTGATAATTTTGCGATTAAATAATTTTTTTTCGTATTTTTCTTTTACCATTTTAGACATCTTACGTACACTAGTAAAATTAAAGATAAATTTAGCAAGTATTATTTTAATTTGTCAGAGCCAACTTTGATTTATTTTTCAAAATGAAAGTTGGAAAAAATATATTTTAGAAATAATTAATTTTAATATTTCTGCAATTAATATTTACTTAATACCAATATGGCCTTCTTGTATATTGTTCTTAAAGATATGTAGAAAACTTTTATATAAACATTTTACAATATTTTTGCTTTTTTCATTGAAAAACTTGAAGCTAAAAAACACCATTTTTACTATGGATTCCTATGGAAATCAGTGAAAAGTTATACCACTAGAAAAGCTTCTAAAAAATACGTCATTATGATTATGGCTCTATACTCTAGAAGGCTCTGATTTTAGTCGTTCTGCGAGCGTTGATGCTAACTTTTGGTCGTCGTTAGAGCTTTATTTTATTACGATAGGTAGTGCTTTCTCTATATTTCCAATCGTCAATACAATATATAAAAATTGTTCTTTCCAAGTTAATAGAATCACATTTTATGAAATCGCCTTAAACAAAAAAAAAATAGGTTATTATAGTTAACAGCCCTTATGAATTGTCCGGGAATTGTTTCGCCAGCTAAAAACACATCACTGCACTTCGATAAAATGTTTATAAATAAAATTGAAATTAATTGCAATAACTGGAATACCTCAGACATAAATAATACATTTTTATAATAATTAATTGGATTGGTGGGTTGCAACTAATATATGCAAACATTTTATTAGTGCCGCAACATTGCATTCCAAAATATTTCTAATTCGAATTACAATCCACATATCGCACTACACAAACTTCATGTATATATACGTACGTTCTGAATACATATTTACTTATGATTAGTAATAGCCACTTTTATTATTATAAAAATTCCTATGTCAATGAACTAGCCAAAATAAGTATTGCAAATACACAATTTTTGTATAAATTAAATATTATTAAAAATAAAAAAATACAACACAACATTTTAGATTGACCAAACAACGATCGCTATACAGTAGTTTAGTTGATGACAATTTTTTAAGCATCATCCCACTTAAGACGTAAAACTATAAACAAACAAAAGAAACCAGTAACTATAGCTGTTTGTATGAAATATGTTAAAAAGCCGCAATATATAAATTTCTTCTACAGATTTAACTATTCTAATATACTCGTCGCAATTTATAGCTCCTGCGCGTAAAATCAATTTTCCTATAGTTGCAATTTTAATTACATATTTCTTATGTAATATATATTTATGTTAATTTACTGACAACTTGTTTAAATAAAAATTATTAAGAAAATAAAAAAAAAATGGGTTGTAATTAAAAAAAATAAAATAAATTGTCAATATCTTATTGACATTAAGTAATTTATGGTATAGATATTGTTTGAAGTATTTTGTTTTTCTTTCAGTCGTTTGCTCGGGTAGAATAACTTTCTTGCTGCTTTGTGCCTGACAATTAATTGCATTATATTATTGTTATTATTATTATTTTTTAAATCTTAACGAGACACGAAAAGTTCAGGTGCTGCAAGGTTTTATAATGATTTTTATTGTTATTTACTGTTTGTTTAAGACTTAATCCGCACGAAGATTAAGCAACATACACACAGATTGGTTAGAATATACGACACGTGGAGAAGAATTAAAATTAAAAGATAAAAATAATAATAAAAAAGACTTGAAGAACGAACCTGAAAATTTGTTCGGCTTATTGTTTGTTCTGTAAATTGTTTAATTATTTGTTTGTTGAGTTGTATACGTACGATTCAAGTAATTATACTTATTTAATTAGCAAAATTTGCAAAAATATTTAATATGCATCGATGGTTTCAGCGTTTGGTAAAATAATCGGCATGTGTAATGCGAGGTAAATATATACATACATGATAATTTTCTTAATATTTGCATTACGTTTTTGGTCAAATGGTTAGTTGTTTATTTACGGTTGAATTTAGGATAGCAAGAGAAATGTTTAGTTGGTTGATAATATAGGTAAAATTATAAATTATTTTGAACATTTTTTATCAGAGACGAATTTCTATAAATATTTTTGTTGTTGTTAAAAATTTTTGAAATAGGTTAACGAATAAATAGTATGACGCTTATGTTTCCCTTCAATTTCCCTTCAAACAATAAACAGAGCTTATTATGCATTCGATATTCCTTTGTGCTAAAATATCTAATTTGGCTTATATTTTACTCTTTATTGTATGTAACCATTTTTGACAATTAGTTTACAACAGATAAAAAATGCTAATTTGGCTATAAAAGTATTCACCTATAGTAAAATAAAAAATAAAGTTAATTATAAATCCGGAAAGTTTAAGGTGACTTGAAGCAGGGTTAGCTTTGTCGATATAATTTAATATTTGTATGCTTAATTAGTGAACCTTTCTAAAATCAAACAGATCTCAGTAATACTCTTTTTTTTATCAAAATGACAAAAAATGTCGATATTTGAAATTAGTGGGTTCAAGCGCGAGGTCGAATACAACTTGTGCGAAAATTAAATTATTTTACTTTGTTTTTTCCAAAATGGTGATAAATACATTAAACAATATTTTCTCGATTTCCTTTAGTGTATACTAATGCTACGCTATGAGGTTTGTAACGAATATTTTGAATGTTTTAAAAATTTTAAATTCACCCATTTTCAAGTTTTCTCAAGGACTTGGAACTACGTCCATGTCATCGGTTTGTATAGGAGATGTACAGATTATGATGTGTGTTATAGCCGAAAGGACTTAACTAAAATATGTGTTTTGCGAAATTAATATATTTTAAAAACTGTGTACCTTACAACATGCTTATTAATATATTGTTAACCCAATCCCTCTTCCTTTGCGGTTGAAATAATGCGTAACTCCATGCTTCGGCTAACTCACTATGATCTTAATTGATACGGACTTTTCAAGTGTCAATTGATTGAGCCATTAAGGTTGATTTATCAATGCGAAAAATAAGTGATTCAGGTTAAGGAGAACCCTCAAATTTGGAAAGTAACGACGATAATTTTTTTTATTTTTCCATCTGCCTCAAAATGCAAGCGATGTTTTACAATGCAATGTCGAAATGAGCACATCAATATAAAGAACGTCCAAAGAAGAATCAAGCAAGCTGAACATTACCACCAGCAGTGGAGTACAAAACAGTGAAGGGAGAAAGCCTAAGAGAACTGCGGATATTTAACTTAATTTGAACAATTTTTGAAATTTACGCGTTTAAAGAATGCGAAAGTGAAATCAAGTGCAGTTGGGGCCAAGGGCGAATCAATCAATACCTCTAATATGGAGAGAACTTATGTATATATACAGTCTCTTTATAACGAACATCAACTTAACAAAATTTTTCGTATAATTAAGATTTGCAATGAATTCTGATTGACTAAAATGAAAATTTTGTTATATGGAAACTATGGCTAACCAAATGAATTTTTGCCCAGTTCCATTGACTGCGTTGTACCTATCGAAAATTCACTAGATAAAGAAAAAAAAAACGACCACCTACAGTTATAAAAAAAAACAATGGCCGAGTCCTCGTTCAACTCGCAAAAGAATTATATGGAAATAAGCATCTATTGAATCATTGCAAGCCTCTTCGATGGGCCTGAGAAACCAAAGCAGATAGACGGCTGCTGTTTGCTCATTATTTAAATTACCTTATATTTTTGGATTAAAAAGTCAATAAGTTATTCTATTTTGGGTTTGGGCGACGAACCGTACCGATATTAATTGCGTAATTAAAAATTGAAATTTATTATTTATTTGTTGACAACAATAAATACAAACGATTATATTTCAGTATAGCCATCCATTGGTGAGCTTGAGCAAAGTACAGTTCTGTGAAGTTAATCATCTAAACATGCCTGTACGCTTTAAATACACCACTCATACATGGACATCTTGTTGAAGATTCACGGAATCCCCGGTGAACACAGCAAAGTGCCATCGCTGATTTGATCAGTTTAAATTAACTGAAATAGGGCTGTTCTATTAGACATAGACGCTATTTTGAGTGTAAAATCATAGCAGCTGGAAAGATGGAAGTAGCATAGCCATCTTACATACATCATAGCCTTTAGGTAGAAATAGAAGCTCTCTATAAGAGGTGAACATTTTTCTGTTTCCCATAAGAACCATTGTAAAGTTGGTAGTTTTGATTTGTAAGTTTATTAATAAAAATTAGATATTTTTTAATTTATATGTTTAATATTTTTCGTAGATATGGTTTTAAAATCGGAGAAGATAATATCTTTACATTTTAAAATATATTGAAAAACGAAAATCTTTCTATTTTCAACAACTTCACACAAACCATAAAGTCATTATATAAAAAAATATAAACAAATAGAATCATCCTTGTCTTCCCAATATAAACCCAACAAAAGAGACAAGGAAAGCTTAAGAGTAAAAGCTGGTAAATAAAAAAAAAAAAACTTAGATTATCTTTGTCATTCACACTTAAAAAGTATAAACGGGCAAACACGTAAATAGAAAACCAAAAATTTATAGCTGTATTTATCCAGAACCATCTTGATGTAAATAGAGCCGGCATGTGAAAAATGAACTTAAAATAAGGGACATAGAACCACTAAAAAATAATTTCTTTTCATAGAGTTGTATGAAAAAACGCGATTTCGATTGACGATAAATCATGAATAAAAAGAGAAACCCAGTTAAATAATTTTTTCTGAAATGGCTAAAAAACAACTCAATGTCTCACTAATTTAGAACACAGATTCTCAAATTTGCCTATTTTCCAGCAATAATCTAAAGAAAATAAGCGCAATTAAATTAAAAAACATTCTACAACAATAACAATATGTATTAAAAAGAAAAAATTCAATTTAATGACGTCACGATTTATTCACATATAAAACCAATGGTAAGAAAAAAGACAACACGTTTGCGCTCAACAATCGAAATTAAAATGAATTCAAAATAACAATAGAAAGATATTCGAATTCAAATTTGAATGGAGGCAATGAAAGAGATGATTATTGTTTTGTTTATAAATTTCGAGTTATAAGTTTTTATGACGTATATTACAAAAACAACAACATTTTAAAGTTCAAAAATACCCTATTTTTAAGACGATTTTCACTAAGAAATAAACATTTTCATGACTCGATTTTCGATCAAAGAAAATTACATGTTTCTTGAATATTTTCTTATAAAAACAAAACAAAAGCTCATAGTTCTAATAAATAAAATTGTAAATGAAAATAATCGTTTTCCCATATAGTTTCATAGTAAAGAAAAAATTGTATTTACCTTATTTTAAGCTTAGTCAAAAATACAGTAGTACTGGAGGCTCTTATTTGTACAGTAGGCTCTGCTTTATCTCATCTACATAAAGAAAACAAAAACAAACAAAAGGCGACAAAACGATAAAATAAGAACAATAGACATCCTTATCGCTCCAATAGAAAACCAAAATGTATACGCTCTGATTGAACCATATTGAATATATTATGTACAAGTTGTTTATTCTTCTCGTTTAAAAAGCTTTTGTAGTTTTGTGTGTAGTTGTGAATAAAATTGTGGAAGTTTAAATTATATTTTACGAATAAATTGACCGATTACAAGTTTGTTTTCCACATACTTATGCCAAATATAATTATTAATATTCAAATGAATGAAAAAAAATTCTGAAAAAAACTAGTTTTCATTCAGAAAATGTATATTTTAAAAGTCTGTTTTCCACTGGCTTTCATGGAACATCCCAAAATCTGCACCTCTTATAGAAATAACGTTTCAAAAAATGGAGGAAGCCTTAGGTCTCTTATATATACAGATGGCTCTGGTAGTAGTCTCCCTGCGGCTTGAAAATGTCAATTGAATCTGTTTACCAATTTTATAGTTTTTGTTTCCTAGAAACCTCGTTTAACCAAACTCAGCAACAGTATGAGTAATACTAAAAACAAAGCATACCGATTAAACAATTTCAAAATTATTTTTTCATTATGTCTCAATGTATAAGTGTCATTTTCACAGCTTGCTAAGATGTATAATATTTAGTACTTAAAGTATCCGTGTAATTCTCATTTTTTCAATCACTTACACAATACATGCATAATCTTTGTGTCTTTCCATTTTAATCTGACGGAAATTGTAATTCGAATTATATAGGATAGTATGCAAGTTTTTTTCGTATATAATTTATAATCGCGTTCGTACCTGATTTTCCGTTTCTTTTTTACATGGAATTTTTGACTTACCCCCGCTAAAGATGTTTTCATGTCAATAATTGAACATAACATAAAAACTTTCGTATAATCAGTTTATTTATCTACCAATACTATTTTTGACTGTAGTACCATCAATTTTACCCATAGATTTGTTATTTTTTTATGGATGAAAATGACAAATCTATGGGTATTCTATTACCAAATCTATTACCCATTTGTCGTTTTCTTATGTTTGTATGTAACTATGGGGGGGTAGGGGGCGCCGGTTTAGATGGCCTTAATATACTAGCCCAAATGCCAACCTCACCTGCACGTGGTACTTCCTGCTAATTAACTAACGAGGCTCTGGCGACCGAGATACGGCGGAATAACCGACTACCGAGAACATAGCAAATGATGTTCTCTTCATGACCCACTACCAACTTGTACTGGTTAGGTTGGTAGTTGATACATAACCAGTTTTAAAGCAATGAGTACAACGCAAAAAGGAAACAATACCCCAGGTGGTAAACCAACTACCCAGTTGGCTAATCCACCCTCTTACGAGGCTGGCTCAATGGATTCTGGGGTGAGCCAATCATTGCTAAACCCATTCGAAAGAAGTTCAATGTTGTTAAGATCACCAAACAATCATACTAACTCTGCAAATCAGCAGAAAGACGAAAACGCTGAACTCTGTCGAAAACTCAGTGAAGTAGAGGTACTTTTAACCCAACTAAGAAGCGAAATTGGAAAACTAAAAAAAGAAAATGAAGAATTAAAGAAGCCCAAACCAATGGAGATTTCTGAAAACCCTGAAACTTGTTATAATGAAACAACTACTCACACCAGTTATAACAATGAGTTCCATACTGATGAAGAGGATCTCATGAGAGAAACAGATTGGGTACTGAAAAGGAAGAAAATACCTGCCAAAAAACGAAAAGCAGAATTCTCGCCTGAAGTTGGAGATCATTCGCAAGCTAATGTATTAGTAACTGGTGATACTAATACCAAACGAGCTCACCAGCAACAGCAACAAAATCAGCAACAAAAGGTTGCACCGAAAGAAAAGGCTCCTCCGCCAATTAATGTAATCGGCATAACAGAATTTGCTAGTATACAATCTATAATGAAATCAGTGACAGCTAAGGAATATAGAGTAGTGTCACTAAACAATAACCTGTGGAAAATCAATCACCAGATTCCGATACATATAGAGCTCTAGCAACAAAGCTCAATGCGAAAGGTAAAGAATGGTTCACATACGAAGATAAAAACGAACGCGCAATTAAGGTTATGGCCAGAGGCCTTCATCCAACGTGTAAGAAGGAGGACATAATTGAGAATCTAAAGTAAAAAGATCTGCAAATAGAAGATGCAGTAAACATCCTAAAACGAGAGAGAGGTGAGAACAATCAAGTCAAAAAAGGGGGCTTCCACTCTTCATGCTTACGTTTAACAAAAAGGAGAAAGTTGAAAACATCTTCAACATCAAAGCAATTCTCAATATGAGGGTTAAAATAGAACCGCTTAAGAAAAACACGAGGCTAATACCTCAATGCAAAAAATGCCAAGGTTTCAACCACACGCAAAAATATTGCAGACGGGAGCCAAGATGCGTAAAATGTGCTGGAAAACACAACGCAAAAGAGTGTACAGAATAAAACACCCCTGCAAAATGTATAAACTGTAAAGGGCATCATCCTGCAAATTATAGAGGCTGTGAAGTAGCCAAAGAACTTCAAAGGCTAAGAAACAAAATGCATCAGTTTCCTCAAAACCCTAGGGTTACCAGAGAAGAGAAACCAACTAAAACCCAAGCGGAGCCAAAACCACCAGGTATAGGTACAGAGCGGAAAAGTTATTCACAAATTGTACAGCAATCATCTAATGTTACGAATGATAACCCCCTTGAAAGGATTTGTCGAAGCATAGAAGCCATAAATATACGGCTAGCAAAGCAAGAACGTGGTCTAGAAGCTTTGATGAGCAGATCATTAAGCATTTTCACCTGGAACGCGAACGGACTAGCGCAACATGTTCCAGAGCTAGACATTTTTATAAATTTAGAAAAAATAGATATCTGCCTTATATCGGAGAGCCATTTGACAAAAACATCATTTATTAAAATACGTGATTATGAATGTTACCATGCTGTTCACCCAGAAGGAAAACCCAGAGGAGGATCAACAGTAATAGTGAAAAAGAATCTCAAACACTATGAAGAACCTAGTATATAAGAAGAAAGTATGCAAGTTAAAACCATAAAAGTTGAAAATCACAATAATAATGAATACAGTATTTCCTCTATCTACTGCCCTCCACGCTATAATCTAAACAAAGAAGATTATAATAGACTCTTTAGATCACTAGGATCCAATTTTATTATTGGTGGTGACTTTAACGCAAAAAACACCTATTGGGGATCAAGACTTACAACCCATAAAGGAAAAGAGCTATTCGAAGCCGGACGAATAAATAACTGCGAGTTCAACTCTGGAGGTAAACCAACATACTGGCCTGCTGATATAAATAAAATACCAGATCTCATTGATTTCTATGTAACGAAAGGGATCTTCGAGGATTACATGTGCATCGAAAACAGCGAAGGGATATATTCCGATCATACACCTGTTATCATGACACTCAGCACAATGATAATTAATAAGGATAACCTGCCTAAATTAACAAATAATAGAACTAACTGGGGCCTATTCCAAGAACTAATTGAAATGCAAATAAATCTACGAGTGCCGATTAAAACACCGGTACAGTTGGAAGACGAACTAGAGGTATTTAACAGTACTATTCAACAAGCAGCATGGGAAAGTTCTCCTGCTAGTCACACCGAATCCCGTAGGAACCTAAATTGTCGTTTCCTTATGTTTTGAAAGCAAAAGAGGGGTCAAGTGGTAACATCAGCGAGTATACTCAAAGCAACCTTGATTATACAAAGCCATAGTTTAAAAAACACAGCTTTTATAAAGGAATTAGAAACGAGGAAAAACCAAACTTTTCATAGTAAAATACACAAAACATATGGGAAATCACTTTTTTTCCTAAGACAAATTTTTAAATGAAAACATAACAAATTCTTAATTATGATTTCTGAAATACTTTCATAAATATTTGAATTTCAACATATATGAATGTCGTTTAAGTAAATCGTTTTCATTTTCTTGTAATAATTGAATTATTTAAACCAAAATAAAAAAAAATTTCAAAACAACAGCATTCTGATCAAATTAAAATAAAAGCTTACTACAATTCGTTTGTTCATTAAGTCAATATACATTACATAGATGGCACTGATGGCCGAAAAAATTTAGTGAAATCATTCCAAAAATTACCACTTGAGGAAATTTCAATTAAAAAAATTGTAGGAAAAGCAAAACGAATTCACAAAATATTAAGTACAAGTGATAATTTTGTGGCTAAATAAGGTTTTTTCGTATTTTTCTGTAAATATTTTAGACATCTTACGTACACTAGTAAAACTAAAGATAAATTTAGCAAGTAGTATTTTAATTTCTCAGAGCCAACTTTGATGTAGCTTTCAAAATGAAAGTTCGAAAAATTTATCTTAGGCATAATTTAATTTTATTATTCCTGCAATTAATATTTATTTATTACCAATATATCCTTCTTGTATATTGTTGTTAAAGATATGTAGAAAACTTTTATATAACCGCTTTATAATATTTTTGCTTTTTTCATTGAAAAACTTGAAGCTAAAAAACAACATTTTTACTATGGATTCCTATGGAAATCAGTGAAATATTATACCGCTAAAAAAGCTTCTAAAAAATACGTCATTATGATTATGGCTCTATACTCTAGAAGGCTCTGGTATACTTCGTTCACAAGTTAAATATAAAACAAACAAGATGAAATAAAAATAAAAATAAAACAAAAAATATAGTTTCTTGTGAGTGAATAGGGTGATCCGTTGGGAATTTCTATTATCTAGAGCATGGTACACTTCCGCCTGTTAATGTTATGTACAGTGTAAAATAAATGATTTGGCAACTTTGATTTGCCTGATCCGGGTGAAATTATCACCATCAACACAAATTCGGAATCTATTTCAAGTCGATAAATTCTCTGACTGGCATTTTTTTTATAACTGGCATATTATTTTTGACTAGCATATTTACCGTAACAAACATTTTTTATTTAATATTTTTTTCAAGTTTTTTTGTTTTGCTGTTTTTTGTATTGTATATTTTCAGGACAGTATACAGGAGCTGATTGAAAATTATTGTTAGTGCCTTATCTTTGTTGATAATTAGTGATTCAATTGAACAACAAATAAAAGAGAAATACCGATTTTGAAAAAATTTTTACTGGACTTTACACTAAATAAATAAACCTTCTTCTGTTCGCAAACGTTTACATCTTTGTGGTAGAGTAAGTAGAACGCTTGCTTTAGAGGGTTCCGCTGGTGACAGGAAACATGTAACAATTGGGTATTATGTTGTAGATAAGTGTGTGTGAATGTTATGAACCAAGCCTTAGAAAATTTTGTTCCCTTCTTCTTCCCAAATAATAAGTAGTGCTCTGTATCGGCGGTTATGCCTGCATATTAAGGAAACTTATTGAGCTTTCTTTCAAAAAGGGTTGAATTACAGTTATTTTTAAATTTTCAAAAACAAAACAGTGAGTGAAAACAAAAAAAAATATTGAGGTGTGGCCAACATACGACGAATTTTTTTTTATGAACAGGATACTTTGTGAAACTTAAAGCAAATTTGTTACAAACTTTCATTTTTTTAATGAAAAACTATCGCCAATTTAGGAAAAAGTTTAAATATGTAGTCTCAGTTGGACTGGTTAAACCGCGGTCCGAAGAGCTAATTGTATGGCAAACAACTTAAGTTTTACTACAGTTTAATGTTCGAACTTGAAATTATTACTTAACACAATAATGGTGTAGACTGCGTTCAATAAGTTTCTTTTTCTAATCTATAGTTTAATTTAGCAATTTAACCTATGGACATTTTTACGTTTATGTAGGTTTATGTATTTACGTTAAACAATTTAATTTGTTTTAAAGAAAGATTTAATCATCAAATTGACTACCTCCGTGATATGAACTTATAGTAGGTAAGGTTAAGAAATACCATATTGTTAAAAATTGTATTTTTTAATATTTCAACTTACTACATCGGAGATCACATATTTACAAATCATAAACGTCGATTAACATGTTTAACACAAAAAAAACTCTTCTCAAGTAAGTAATCGTTAAAGCTTAGGAACATTTGGTTTACATGTTTGAATGATTTATTATCATCTTTAATATCTATTTCATCAAACAAAAAAATTTCATTTCACCCTTTCACCTTAAAATACAATAAATTTTCATGTCCATGAGTGGCAAATAAAAATTGCTAACAAAAATTTATTTTCAATCATCAATATTAACAATAACATTTTTTTTTTGCAATATACAAACATTATAATATTATGTTTATATACAAAATTGGCAAGTCGTAAATCGTGCATACATTATACTACTTAAGTACCTACACGTCATACCTACTTTCTTCAAAATATTTTGTAATTACCTGTATATCCCAAAAAAATAAGCAGAAAAATATATAAATCGATTTATTGCATATACTTAACTTAAATATAAAAATCAATTAAGCAACGCCGAAATACGAACAGGAAAGAAATCATTATTCAATCAAGATGAAACGAAAAAGTTTAACATCATGTATCAAGTGTGTATATACGGATTGAAACGAAGAACAACATTGTTATACAAAATAAATTTTTTTGTTTGATGAAGATGATAATAACAATGATAATAATGATAATAAAATACTTAAAAGTTTTTTTTTGTTCGTTCCTTCTTAAATTCAATAAAACGCCAAATAAAGATTTTTTAACGAGCTCGATTTAAGTTCTCGAATTTTTTGCAGTTGCTTAAAGCTTTTGCGACGTCAAGACACAACATTTTTTGTACTCAACAATGAAACCTTTAAGTAAAATTATATGATTGTTATTGTTTTTTACCTTACTTATGACGAGCAGATTCTGTATAGCTACAAATGTATAAAACCAAGAAGCAAAAAGTCATGAAACGACAGATATATGTATATATACACAAGAATGACAATTATAACAATAAAGAATATCGCGCGGAATAACAAGAAAAGTTTATAAATTTTGTCCTGTATAAAAAATAATTAATTGGTCGACCTTCCAAATTTACAGATGTCTGTCTTTTTTTTTTTTGTTTTTTTGTATATTTTGTATACAAAAGTGTAAGCAGTTTAAACTTTTAATTAAAAAGAAATATTTTCCATTGCGGGAAATTTATCTGTCGTTTAATGGTGTTCTTAATTAGGTTTGGAAAATTAATGATTTTTATTGCAAACATTAATATTGGACGAAAAATAATAAATATAATAATAATAAAAATAATAAGACAAAATGATATCTGGGCATTAAAATTTAATTAATTAAAAAAAAAAAAGTCCAATATTTTTTAATGTACTAAGTATTCGGAAATTCTTTGACTTTTCCTGTTGGTAAATGTGTATTCGTACGCGCGCATATAAAAGCGGTGTTGCACTACCTGACTTTATTTTTAGCCCCTTTAGTGTGTGCATATTTACATTATTTAATGCGGAACGGTTTTAATTAGATGTGATGCAGAATTTAGTGACTTATTTATGTATAAGAAAGAACCGAAAAATGTGGAATGGCAGACACAGATATAAATTCCAAATCTTAATTTAAATTTAATTTTGAAACTCATTGAGGTCATGTTTGTGCGATTATTACCTACAGAGATCTAAATTTATATTCAATAGTATATTGCTTTCAAATCTATCTTTACCTACATACGTAAATGTTAATTATTTTAACCAAAAATATATTTTATTTGAATTGAATTGTTATAAATAATAATAATTGATTTTCAATTTCCGTGTGAAATTAAATCGCAATTATTTAAATCGAAATGTAATTCTTGTAATTTATATTCGCATTTTTATACATTGATGTTTTAGACTGCTAAATTATTCAGTCAGGGCTGTTTAGGTATGTATAAGTTCCGCTATGTCATCTTGCTTAAGGTTAAATAATTTAATAAAATATTATTGTTATTCTAAGTCCTGCACAAAAACAGTAATTTTTAATTGATTTATCAAACACATATTTGGGTTCCTCCATTTATGACTCTATTCAAATTTTGATCAATTGTTGTTCTCAAACTATTCAAATTGAAAATCGTAATATGGCTAATCAAAGCTGGTGTTACACATTGAATAAATCAATTATATGGTCGCCCTCGGTGGCCAATCTGGCAATATTGCTTTGTGCACATAAAAAAATTAGATAGATTTCTTGTACTATATGGGATATTTATGTTAACTGTGTTGTTTTTAGTTAGGGATTAATTTTGGAATGGTTTATTCAGACAATCTCAAAAGATAATAAACTTCGACAGGAACGATTAAAAGGAATTGAAGTTGGAGACGAATTAACGAATTAAACTTCTTTAGTTTAGTGTTCTCATATTTCAAGCATATTGTTGAATAAGGTTTTTGGCATATCCGGCTTCGGGCGTCTCTTAATCAGCTTTAATAAATTAGAAAAAATATTCGGCAAACGATTAGAATTTGAATAGAAATTAAAAAAATAAATTTTGGATTTTTTGAGAAACTTTCACAAACTGAATTTCATTTAAATTTAAGCTTTCTTAATACTATTTAATTTTTTCAAAACTACTGACTGTTGAACTACTAAGCTTGAATGCATTTTTGGTCAAGCAACACAAAATGTGTCATACAAAATACTATGATTTATGAGTTCCCATGAAATATATTATTTTTGCTGATCTAATTATCTGCTATTCATAAAAAATATAGAAATTTATTTCGATTAAAAGAACATTAATAATGAGTTCTTTTCCGCTTTTGCTTTTTCCATCTGTTATCACTAACAAAAACCATAAAACGAGACCAATTAAAATAAAGACGTTTAGCTATAAAAAATATATTTATCTGTAAATTTTTGCTGACGTTCAATGCCTATTTAATTTAAGGGGTGTCATGTGTCTGTTTAAATTTCGTTTATTTTTTCGGATTATGTTTTCTCAATCATCCATATCCCGTGGACTATCAATGTACTCAGATCTCTTAAATTGGGCTGTTAAGGAAAAAGGTCATATAGGTTTAATTGTTTAAATCTGGTGAATATTTCGACCAATTGAAACTTAAGATAATAAATTGGTTCACGAGCAAGTGTCCGAACTAACCTTTGAATTTTATGTGGTATAAAATTACCCTTGTGTGAATGATTCTAAATGCGGTGCAACAAATTTAGGCGGCACTTAAAAGTTTTCGCATATAGCCGCAGATTTTTTTTTTAAATAGAAGTTCACTGAAGCTAGCCCTCTTCAATGCAGGATTTTTAAGCAGTCCCGTGTTGCTGGAATTTTTTAACAATCTTGAAAATTGTAGTTTAACTTATTTGCGCTTTTTATTACGATAAAATAATTACAACAAACTGCCTTTTACAACACCACTGCCTTTTACAACACCACTGCCTTTTATAATACCACTGCCTTTTACTAAAATAAAACTTAGACGTTGCTTTGAAAATGTCATTAGATAATAAATAATAATGTAAATATGTATTATTTTGAATTTAAAGTAAGCCGCTTTTTAAATTAAACACCCGTATGTTTTGCAAAAACAAAATATAGAAAAATATTTGCACAGCTTTAGTATTATAAATAGTAAATATAATTTAAAGTAAATCGAAATGAAGGTTGAATTGAATTGAGTTGATTTTTAAATTTTGGTAGTTCCTTATTTGTAATCAGAAATTCAACTTCTGTCCCGACAAACCATTTGTAATCATAAACATAGCGTACCGAGAACATTGTTACTTATTTAAGGGACATAAAAACGATTAAAACATTTTTTGTATCCCTTTCGCATTTTTTAGAGCTATCTCTTTATAAATATTTGTCTCATTTAATTTTTTGTTTATTGTTTTTACTGTTCATTTTATTGTTATTCTAAAAACATAAAAAAAATACTAATTATCCATATTATTTTCTAGATTCTTCGTCCAGAAAAACAAAAAACAAAATGCAACCAAAAAATTCATAGAAAATTAAGATTTCTTTGTTTTTGTTCAATTTAATTTTAACTAGCATTCGGATTTCGGAGTGGTAGATAAAAAAGGGCGTGAATTTTTGTGATTTTTTTTGCAAGTAAAGTGTAAATTAAAATTTGAAACTTTATTTAATATTTTTTTAATTTTTATAAAAATTTAAAAGTGCATTAAATTAGTCAAAAGTAAGTATGATTTTCTTAATTTTTATACGTGAAATAGTGAATTTAGTTTTGTAAAGCTACATAAATTTAAAATTCATACATTTAATTAGAATAAAAAAAATTATTTATAAAATAAAAACAAATTATTGTTATTTAAGAAAGTTTTTATTTTTGTTAACAAATTTTTTTTATTCTAATTAAATGTAGATATACATTTTTTACTTTTTCTTGTATTGAAAGGGTATACGCAGATTTATTTGGTTAACTGTATAAATTTAAAAATATCAACTGTTTCTCACTGATATCTACGTAATCTATACAAGCCATAGAGATAACGGAAAATTGGAATTATGGTTTCCATCAAAAAAATTTACATGCACTTTATTTATTTATGGATTGGTTATTTCATATAGTGTTGTTGTTGTTCATACAATTTTTTTTAAAGTTTATAGCGTTTATATACACTATTACTGGCTTTACACCGTAGATATCAAATCAATTAATTAATCAAAACATCGATTTTAAACCGGATAGCAAAATAGTATAATACTATTTCAATCGTATCTTTAAAAAATAAATTGTGTATACAATTATGTTCAGAAAAAAAATTTTATGTACATAAAATATAATTAACTTGCACAAAATTTTTTACCAAAATTAAAGTTTTTCAACTAAAATTTTTCCAAAATTAGAATTTTCCTTCACTAAGAATGTACCTATAGACACGCTTTTTACGATGCCATATTTTGAAAAGGTTTTTTGATGTATCTAAGGTTAAATACTAGCCAAAACAATTTATTAATTTTTTTTTCAAACTATAATATTTTTTTTTTTTTTATTAATTAAATTTTATTCAATATTTCACTTGTCTCACAAGCATTTTCAATTTATAATTCTTTCATATGAAATACAGTGGAGCCTCTTTTATCCGGAAAAACTGGGAGCAGAGCAATTATGAAAACGATTTCTAAGGATAAGTGCTGGTTTCGACCAACAATTTCGTTGTATTTTTTACAGTGGGAAATATTATTTTTGTGCAGTTGGATCGGTGTTTTTTTGTATAAATATATTTGTAATACAATCTATTTTGTAATACAATCTATTAACTATTATAAATATATTTGTAATACAATCTATTAAATGTATTAAACCTTAAAACTTATAAATACACATACAAACGGAATACCGACACCAACGTAAATAAATTTCCCTTTGTAAAATTTACAACGAAATGTTCGGTCGAAACCAGAACTAAAGGGTTTTGTTATAATTCTTTAATACAACATTTTAAATAACTTTCAAACTTATGTTATTTATTATATTATTTAATTCTTTTTACATAATTACATAATAAATAAATCAATTAGGATTGTAGAATTGTATTTAGGAAACCAAGCTTAATTTCATAAAAGGATTTCAATTGGTTTTTAAAATATGTACTATTGGCTATTTCTAGTTTCTAGACAAGTGAATTAAAGGAGAAATGAAAGGATAAGAAAAAATATTTCCGGCTGTTAGAGGTATATCCGGATAAATTAACAACATTTTCGCTTATTAGATACTCTAGTTAATCGAATTACGGATAAAATGGGGATTCACTGTATTATAAAACCTTAAATTAAAACATAAACAGATTAGACGATACTTTTAATTTACTTTAAATTAACTTAAATAAATATAATACCTATGCCTAGTAAAAAAAATTGATGCTAGTGCCTACAGGTTGTCTATAGAACATAATCCAACAGACACAACCTGTAGGCGATAGCATAAATTTGTTTTACTGTATTATATTTATTTATTTATTTAAGTTAACTTAAAGCAAATTAAAATGTTTCTGTATCATCTTTGTATATTTATAATATTCCATAAGAAATAATTATAGAATTTTCAAATCTATCTATTCCAATCAAAAAAAGTAATTTAAGCTGTTTCTGGTTAAATTTATCACGTATTGGTAATATCAGCACTCCCAGAATTTTTGTTGTAGGAGTTTATCACGGTTTCAATAAGCCAAACAATTTGCTATAAACACTATCGTCCTCAGGGTTAAATTATAAAAAGCAATATATCCTTTAAGCATCAAAGCATTTGTTTGTGAGCAAGAGCATCAATTTTAGGGATTAAATCTCATAATGCATATTTTGGATGCCAAAAGTGTTGCGAATAAGGCGAATTCATTAAAAACCGTATGACTTATCCCTTAAATAATTCTAAACTGCGTACTGATCAGTCATTCAGTTCCAAAGAAAATAAACACAACCATAGAGAAACAACAATTTTAAAAGAATTGGATTTAGGAAAAATTGGATTTATGATTGGAGATTTTCCTTTGGACTATCTCCATTTGATATGTTTAGGAATTGTGAAGAAACTCTTGAAGATGTGGACTTGCGGGAATTCGTCTGCTTTAATTCCAAGTCGTGATCAGTTTGCGATTTCACAAAGATTAGTCACAAACGCAGCCCCCGGATTTTCAAAGAAGAATTGGACCATTGCCAGAAATTGCCTATTTTAAAGAACTTTTCGTGTATTTCTGCTGTATAAGGGCCTTTTGTTTTGAAAAATATTTTATCATCGTCGAAATACAATAACTTTTTAGAGCTCCATGTGGGAATAATAATCCTTTGCCATCCAATATATTTAAAAAGGAAAGTTAATGTTGCAGAATCTATTTTAAAACAATTTGTCATAGAGGTATCAGAAGTCTACGGTAGCCACAATTTGCATTGAATCATACATTTAGCGGAAGACGTGAAGAAGTATGGAAAGTTAGATGATTGGTCTGCCTTTGCATTTGAAAGCTTTATGTCTTTAATACAAAGGACGCAAAGCATGCATCGACAGCTACAAAGTACCGTATATTAAAAAAAAAAAAAGAAATAAATTGTGAAGGAAAAACAATTTATAAGAAAATAATGTTTAAAAAATTCAAAATTGATAATGGAAGTAAAAATTGCTACATTTTAATGAAAAATAAAAAAAAATTATTAAATTTGAATAAGCGGCATTAACAAATACAGCGATATATATACATATTTGGTTATAAATTTAAAAATCCGCGCAATTTTTATGAAACACCAATAGAATCCACCAATAGAAGGAAATATTTGCTGGCCAACCAACTATTACAAGGCCCTAAAAAAAAATGATGGATCCGGAACCTTATTGGACTCAACACAGCTGTGTTGTATTAAAAAACAATCTAGGTATGTTTCTAAACTAAGAATTAGAGAAAAATTATTAAGTAGGGTAATACAAGTTTAAACTCCTCGTCCACAGCTACATATGCAAATGCAAAAATAAAAGACAAATTGCATCGGAGCATTCTTGTTCTGAAGCAATGCAGAAGACGGAGCGAAATCTATATAGAAAAAATTACCCGGCTCCTAAAGTTTCTATATCTCCTCGTGATCGAATTCGCAGCGATGAGATCGAAAATAACATAGTCGCAGACTCCGATGACTTTTTGTCTAAATTTATAGCAAAATCGGCTACACCAACTACCAGCTATATTTCACCACCAACTATACCAATTACCAATTATAATTCACCAGTCTCCACACCAGAAAATGTATATCGTCAATTGAATGTCAATGAAAACAATAATTCACTACAGGAAAATGCTAACAACGCAATTTTAGAGAAATTATAAAGCATTTATAGAGAAATTGAAAAACACAGAATGCCACCATCAGTAAACTCCAAGACCAGTAAGTTAAAACTAGTTCGGCAATAGAAGGTTTGGTAACAACAAAAATAATCGGGAAACCAAATTTAAAAAAAATCGTCAATTGCAAAGATTTCATTTATCCACCAGTTCCTCTGAAGACAGTAGAAGAGCTAAATTTATTTAACCCGAAATTACAGGAAACTTATTACAGGGAGCAGATCAAGAGTCGTAAAAGTGTTTCTTTAACTATAGCTTAATCGAGTTTCCAAATTTCGAACACCGAATATTAAAAAATCATAGCGTTATAAAGCTTTTTTCGTGGACAGGACAATCTGGTATTGCAGAAGGTAAACTTGAATTATATAAAGTTTTTTTGATCTTTGATAATTTTTTATTTATTAACTCTTTTCACAGGAATAAATAAACTAATTTTTTCCGATCTGGCGATGGTGATACATTTAATAGAGAACATTCTAAATTATTTGAATTTATACCGATATATGTAAATTCACTATAGTTTACCCTACGTTTGTTGGAAAGTTACTGCACGATCCACCATCTTTAAACGGGTTTGTAACATCAAATTTTATTACTAATTTTTCTAGACTTAAATTTAAGTAACTTCAAATAAAAAAAAACTATAGAGTTTCCGAATAATTCTACTTAAAACTAACCGTAAAATGTCCCTTAAAACCAAGGCATGTTAACCGTTCCTTAGACAGAAAAATACATGAAACAATAAAACAAAAAATGCTGGAATGTAATCGAAAACATTATCAATCTATGTTACCGAAATTTATTTTACATAATGTTCGTACACAATAGGCTGCACAATCACAATATATTTCTAAAACTAGTATGATGTAAAATTTTTGTTACAATAGAGAAACAAGTTCGATGATTTTAACCAGCCGTCAAATATCGGTAAATGTTCCAACACAAAGTCTACCAAAATTCGGTTAAATTTCAGTACTCTGTCTGGCTCGAAATCGATTCGGTCCCCGGGAACAATTAGGTTTTTTTGTGGACGCAAAATTGAAATTGTCTGTCGGGTGTTGAACCTTGTTTTATTTTTTGTGGAAACTCGTTACTCAAATTTATAAATATTGCGGATTTAATATTGTATATAGATTAAAATCTTGAATTAGATTTGTTATATGCATTTAAAATATTGAATTAGATTTGTTACTCGCAAAATCATTTTTGGTAACCCTTTAACATATATGCATAAATTAAGTTCGAAATTGATAAGAAATTCCATAATTTGAAAATTAATTGACATGTTAACTTCACAAACTGGCAACATTTTAAAATTGCAAATATTGTACAATAATGTTTGATATCTGTGCCAATGTGAGATACATTTTTGTTGAAATAATTATTCAGTAAAAATTTATCACAAATGAGTGAAAAAAATGTACGTCTCCCCCACTTAACAGCATCAAAATAAACAATAAAACACATCATATGTCAGCATTTTATTAATATTGGCCCAAAATATCCGGAATTTGGACCTGCATTATTTTGGATTTGATTGTTGTATGTCATAATCATCATTACACTTACACCATACCAAAACATATATACCAGCTAAAAGCAACATTTCTTCAAATCGTATATATTTTGATTGATTTATTTTATAATATAAAATAAAACTTTTAGCGAAAAGGAAAACTATAAAAAAAACATTTTTTTTTTTATTTCTATAAAATATGTATAAATTTTAATTTATGTCAAATTTTATGGCATCTGTGTTGGAACTTGTTTATTGTTTTTGTTAATTTCGAACAAAATTAAATAAAAAACCAAAAAAACAACCAGAGAAATTTTTTTTGAAATTTATGATTAAAATATTTTTTTTTTGCATACAGAATATATTTTTATTTTTGGTAGTTTGCCTTAGTTTTATACACTGCAATTTTATAAACTCACATTAATATTTATGTGCTAAAATTTATGACACGTACCGCATAAATTTCATTTAAATATACATTCTTAATTATATACTTAAAAAAAAAAAATATGTTAATAACCAGAAAATTAGACATACAATTTTGTTCTCAGCAGTAAAACAAATTGTATTGTGTGAATAAAATATAGGTCTGTAATTTTAATGCTCCAATAAAAGTATAGGCACTTAAACAAGTTCACAGAAAAATTTATTTCGGAAATGGCATTTGCTAAAATAAAACGTATATAATAATTAGACATCATGTTCTGTGTATCTATATTTTTGAAAAAAGTAATTTGGCTCGCTAAGAAGAAACTTTCATAGAATCAGGAGCAGTAATACAAAATATAAATTATGACAAAAATTTGACTGTTTTTACTACTATTATAAAATAAAAAATGTCGTTTTAATTTTTTAATGTCTTTTTTTTATTAAATTACAATAATTTATGTAACGACTACATACAGTCTTCCTCCGAATAAAATAACTTGTTTTTTTTTTAAACGGTTAAAAGAACCAGCAGTCCTTTTATTTCGAACAAGAACTAATTCTTATATTGAAATAAGAAAATTAAAAAAATAATAAAAAATTTTATCTTAGTTTTATGTTATTGATATAATTATTTGTTTTGTTTATGGTAGTGTTTGCTGGTCGTTATTAGTAAAGTTAGATCTATTTCGCGTTAGTTATCCTCTAAAACAAAGCAATTCGTTTACAAAACATAAAAAATAAATTTCATATTTTTTATAATGTTTAAGTATTGTTCTAATCATGAAGCTTCTATTGTTAATGGCCTAAAACAAAAGTAAAACAACAAAACAACGATATTAAATTTATTTGACAACAAAAGATCACAACTGCAATAATTAATCTTTTATTTTTAATTAATTTTTTATTAGAAAAGCATTTTATAAACAAAACATTTAATATTTAATTGTCCGATTCAAAGCTCTCTAAATTCTCAAAATATTCAAAATTTTTCGATTTTTTATTACTACAGGCAAATCGGCCAAATGTAGTACAATTACATATATGTGTATACTGTTTGCGAAAGCAGTACTTCAGCTTGGTAAGTTTTCTTTTACATGCTTGTAATAGTTTTTAAGCCACTTTATATACAGCAATCGAAGCTAACAGTTTAAAACAAAAAAAACATCTATATAATTAGTAAAATTTGTAGTTTAAGCAGTTTCCCCAAAGAAATATAATTGAAAATAGCATGAAATTACGTAATTTATGCATTAAGCTAAATTTACTAAATTGTCGCCCTCGGTGGCATAATGCATCTTTACTTTGTAACTTGGGAGTTCCAGGTTCCCGGTGATTTCTCTTAGTATTAGTGTACCTATCTCTTCCTTCAAAGGAAATTAAATCCAGTATATGCATTTACCTTCTTCAAAAGGGGGGTAAACGCAAACAGGAAACAGTAAATATTCATTGCTTTGTTAGATTAAATTTTTTGTTGTAATATGAATTAAGTAGACGAAAAAATAAATATAAACGTACTTTAAAGAACAGCTTAGTAATTGATTTACCCGAGAATTGGCTCGCATCCTAAGAAAAATTGAAGTGGCCAAAGTTTATTTTATGTTTTATTTCGAGCACAAAAACTGCTTGTTTTTTTAAAGGCAGATCATAGAACCGATATTTTTATCGCTTCGGTTTTGGATTCAAGTTCCAATATATTTTTTGCCTCAATTTTTTGTGGTTTTGAAACATAGGTTTCGTTCCGATTTAGTTTCCGTTTCAAAACCCGAATAAAACATTTTTTTAAATTCTTTATAAATTTTCATATTTATAAGGGCTATTGGTTTATTTTGTTATTTCACACGAATTTCCTTATGTAGTAAAGATGGACACAAAAACTTTCGCGATTTTCATTTATCCATTATCCACTTTGTGTCTGCCATTATCTACTGTACCGAAATCATAACATTTCGTTATCTGGTCTGGTGCGGTTTAGTAGCTGGCTAAAGCTCTCGGTGTGTCGTAGTTTCCAGACATGATCCCATGCTTGAATAACCGCATTAGAAAAGGAATTAAATAAAAATAAACATAAGGGAAAACGAAACACTGTGTGCCACGCGCTCAGGAGTCACACATACATCAATAGAAAAAAATTTAAACACAAAACAAAAGAGAAATACTCGCATACCGTCATATATAACCAACACAAAAAACCAACGCACACTCTTCCTTGACCTAACATACACCATATCAAAATTACATGATTGGTACACGTAATAATTAACCATAAATTTTCCCCTCACACCACGCACAATTCTAAGAAGAGTAAAGAAAATACACAATCATTAATTTTCGTAAGAGAATAAAAAATTATAGACGTGCACAACCATATTATATAAAGCGGGTAATCCAAATATTTTCATCAACAAGACAAGAAGTTGCGTGCAGCGCTGGCTACACAGCAGGGTGCGTAACACTACTACATTACACGTGTTAGTTCCAATTTATTTTGTTGAAGAGAAGAGCTAGAAGTGTTTGATTGGAGTTGAAATTGAGCATAATTTTTGTTTGTTTCGTGAAACAGTAATCAGAAATGCTAAACAAACCAAAATATCGAAAAGAATATCGTTCCGGGTACGATTTCGCTTTTAATTGTTTTTTTTTTTTATTAAATCGATTTTTAAAATTTCGGTTAAATTGCTTACCCAAAAACAAATTCAAAACATATTTTAATTGTTAAATTAAACGGTACTCTTAACTTGAGTTATTAAGTCTCGATTTCGGGTTTTCAATTAAAATAAAGTTGCTTAAACTAAGATTAATTTAAAATCTATTTTGCACTAGTTAAACATTAGACGGGTTGAAGCAAAATAAAAAATCAAAAACGTTAACCAAAAATGTCAAAGTATTGAAGTATTGAATGGAAACTATTCGTAAAATTTTGTAAAGTTGTTTTTCGGCCATCGATAGTAGAGAGAAGAGGAGTACCAAATTTTTTCGAGTTTATTTCTCTTGTCACGTTTTCTCTTCGAAGGGCATGACCTGGTGGTCATTCTGCAGTCGGGATAACCACAAGACTTTCTTCCTGTACCTTAACCGCTTACGAGTCAGCACCAACGAAAGTAGGACCCGCGGGAGACTACCTACACGATCAATGGATGACGTTGAAATGGATCCTAACACAATCGGTCACCTTGTCTGATCATGGCCAACTTCATGTAATGTAGCAATATCGGAAGGAAGGAGGACATGACCTTAGCTTCAAATGTTGCACTAAGCAAAACGCAATCTTTTAACCTGAGCCATAATTTTTCATAGCAAAAACTGATCACTTGAAATATTTTTAATTAATTTGAAGTTCATATTCTGAAAATTGTAAGAGAATTAATCCAGTTTCGAGGTGATTAGCCTATATGAAGGAAATTTGTGATTTTTAATGATTATTTAAATTACTAAAATAGAGAACTCCCCAAGGCCGCTTAGCATTATTGCTCTCCCCGCAAGGATGACATTAAATAATGTAGCATCCTTTTGTTATTAAATTGTAGTTGGTCTACTAAAAATCTACTGGAGTCTTCTAGCAGTTAAATTTGTATTTTTTTGGGATTTTTGTGTTGACAATTCGACAATACCTCAGATTAACTAAATTAGAAACGAAAATTGAATTGGTAAACCTACAAAATGAGCAAATTATAAGAAAAAGGTTGCCACGCCTATTCAAACAACTAATTTTAAGGAACAGATCGTTTGAAAATCTCGTATGAAAATCAGTGATCGAAAATAAATAATCTCGTTTCTAATTTGTCGAAAAAAATGAGCATCTCGAAGTCTTAACGGTAAACCCCCTCCCCTCCAAAAAAAATCTCGAAAAACAAAAAGTGAAGTGCCATAAGACCCCAATAGATTTTTGCTAAATAAGATCAACTAAATTTGATAAGAACAGGATGCTACATAATTTCTTGTCACCCTTGCGTACAGAGCACCAATGCTTCGCTGTGAATAATTATTAAAACACAATTTTTTTCTTTAAATAATAATTTTCAAAGAATGACGGAATTTTCAAAAATCGTCAAAGCGGGGGTTGGGGCGAAAATCCTCTGTATTAAATGATAAACATTATCATTCAAAAATTTGTTATATTTAAAAAACATGTTTTTTCGGGATAAACTAACTAACCCTGTTTGTGTTTTCTGTTGGGCTGGTGCTCAGTTCCCATAAGGAATATAAGGCGAATTGCATTTATTATTCCAAATTATCCCACTGCATGCAGTTTCACAAATGAATATTGATTTAAAAGTTTTGAGTAATTGGTTTGCAGCGCACAAACTGTTATTAAGTTCGGAGTCTAAAGCAAGAATATTTAATCTAAATGAATTTTATTAGTTTATCACGACCTTCGATGCTCTAGAAAAGATCCATGCCATCAGAATTGTCTAAAAAAAAATCGGTAAAATCAGTAAATACTTAGGATTAACCGTAGATTGTCAAAAAGTGTCTACTCGGTATCTTAAAAATAATTTATCACGCTCTAATTGAGTCAAAATTGCGTTACGGTATTTGTTGCTGGGTGGGACTTATTATGAAACAATTAAGCCTCTGGTAATTGTCAGTAAGTGAAGTCAAGACGCCATTATTTTCCAAAAGCAAAATTCTTCCACTGAAGCACATGTAATATTTTGAAATTAGTGGAAATCGTCACTTGAGTTGCTCTAGCTATTCACTGAGAAAAAATACAATATAGTTTAGGGCTGTACCAAAGTTTCATAAAACTCATTTTTTCAATTATTTCTTAATATCTGCTCCTACTATTTTTAATAAGCTGCCTATCGTTATTCGTACTTTAAAGTCTAAGAACAAAATAATGTCTTCCTTGAAAACTTGGATCTTTCAGCATAGCTTAGTTAAATTTTTATTTGACCGTTTTCGTTATCCAAAATAAAAAGGTCCCAAAATATGAAGTTTTTTAAATATTATTTTAATTCGTTTTATACCTTAGAGGATGGGGCTCTTGCCGAAACCCTCGGTAGGATGATTTTTTGAAATTCTAGCATTCATAGGAATTGGAACATTTTTGAATAATTTGTGTTTTTTAATAATTATTCACATACTAAAATAGAGAACTCCTCAAAAGCCGCTTAGCATTGGTCCAATCTGCGCAAGGATGGCATGAAATTATGTAGCTTCCATTTGTTTTCATATTGTAGTTAATAAAAATTTAATGTGGCATACTCTTTTAATGGGGATATTATTTTGTATTTTTTTCGGATTTTTCTTTTCGCAAATATGATGGTACCCCATATTGATTTGTTCGCATGTGCTTCTGAAGTAGGATGAAAAAGATGTTTTTTCGCCCAACCTTTTATTTACATAGTTTACATTGTAAAATTGGTATACTTTATTATACTACAATATAATCGTTGTACTAAAAATGCTAATATAAATTTAATGTGATGAAATGCTTGTAATCGTGACAGATTTGATTCAGAAGATATTAAATTTGTCAAATTGGGATTTTCTTTAGTTTATTTTAATTTATTTAAAGCAAATAACTATTTGAACTTAAAAGTCTTTTTTTATTTGTACAAATGCTGAATTGAATTCACATTTCAAATTGAGTTCACATCGAAATATTTAGTTTTTTTATTCCGTAGTTTAAGATTATTTTGGAGATCCTGTGCACATTGCTGACAAGGCAAGAGCAGAGTGTAGATTTAAATCGATATTCATTCCAACGTAAACATTTGTTTCTTCAACACAATGGGTAAATTAAGTAATGACACAATCACATGCATATGCATTAGTAACCGTAAATTCCGGCTAAATGACAACCGCACTAAATTAAAAATATAAAAAGCCCTAAATACAAACAAAAATGTTGACTTGCATTATATCCGTTACCTGTTTGTGTTTTCCAATCATTATTACTTTTGCTCCACCTTAAAAAATCAAAAAGTCCAATCAAGACAAGATATATGTACTTCCGTCTCATTAACGAATAATATTTTCTTATTTTATTATTTAAATAATTTAATCAATAAAAATAACCATAAAAATAAAAAAAAATTAAAACAAGTTGTCTTGTGCGGAGATATGTAATGTATTTTTTTTTTAAATTTGGTTTTTCATGAATTTCTTGTAGTTAGTGTTTTGCCGTATTTAAGGTTTTTTTTTGTTGTTTTACTGTCAATTATCGTGAATAAATTTTGTACATTTTTAATACTGTCTGTATATAATATGTATCTGTAGGTATAAATATATTTTGGAAATGTATCTTAAAATAAAAATAATTGGGGGAAATACTTTTTTCTTGTATATACGGAGGGATGTTATATACTTGAGTTGAACAATAGTGTTTTCCTGTATACATAATATAACATTTGACCTAAATTAATCTTATCTGAGTTGAAAATCATGAAAAACTTGTAGTAAATTATACTAACGAAAATAATCACAAGCTCATTAAATCACCCAAAAATAAAATAACAATTTCCTTCAAACAATCAATTTTCACAAGCCGCGTGCACACCAACTTCTTTTGCACTTACCAAATTTAACCAGCAAGTATGTTGCATTGCTGAAGTCGCGGTGGGATCATATAAAAACACTAAATTGAATATATTAAATCCGGACGAAAAAAAATCAACTCTTTTTTTGGTACATTGAGTTGATTTTTTGGTCTTTTAATTCAATTATAAGTTTGTTGCAACAACAACAACTTAAATATATTGGCATTCATTTTAATTGTCAGAATATCATGTTCCATTGGGCATAACGAATTCGTCGTGTATGTTTTTTTGTATAACATAATGTATATGATGATATGTTGAATTGCTCATTTATTTAATTAAAGGTGTGTCTTCGCGAAATTTTGAAATTATAGGAGTTTTTGGGTGGTCAAAGTATTCGTAAACTATAATTATACTGTATAATTTGAGATTTATAACAGTATTTTATAGAAAGCTGCTAATTCGCAAATATTTATATATTTACTATAAGAAATCCGTGTATTCTTGTAATATAATGATTTAATAATGCATTAATATGTACGCCAGTGGCATGCCAATCGGAACGATTCGAATAAAATATATTTTGAAATCATAATATACCTTAAATTACATACATATAGTTGAACTTACGGATTCACAACTTTCGATTTTCTACAATATTTTATGTGTACAATGTTATAATAATTGGGTTGCTTCTACTATTGGAAGAACAATAGTGAAGACCATAACGCCATTAGAATTCTATAAAAAGTCATTCATAAAAGAATTAATAAGTTTCAGAATTAATTTCAATAACGTAAATCAGGTTACTGGCATCCTTCTGCAATTCGAAATGAATGTGGAAGAACAAATGAACTCCTCTTAAATGAAATTAATAAAAAATAATGTGTGACAAACGCTGAGGCAATAACGAACGCCGTCACTTTCACTATAATTGCCATGTAAAATGATTTTATGTGACAAATAACGTTCGGCGACATATTTTCTGAATTTGCACATAAAAATGTCGGAAAGTGAACATGTGTAATTTAAACTGAAAGTATATACTAAACTTCTGTGTCTGAGATTATATCAATGAAGCTGTTGAGAAACGCGACGACATAAATTATTTATTATTATTTCCGACATTTTTCGTATCTACATAAATATTTCAAATTAAATATTGTAGAAAGTGAAATATTGTAGAACTTGTACTTGTGCAGTTTGTGCCAATTTTTTATCAGCATAAAATGAGTAAAGAAACTGAGCAAAATGATAAAATTAACCGTCTCATTTTGTATATGGATTGCAAAATTATTACGGCTTTTATTTCTAGTATAGTCGGGTTACACAAAATGAAATCATTCCGCACTTTATTGCTCAAAATTCAACACAAACACGATGTAAACAATAAAAACATTCCTTATACCAACATCTTATAAACAATTCACTTGTTAAATGGTATACAATTATCATACCATGCTTAAACATACTTAAACCTAACTATGCGGAACATGTTACATAAGAACATTCTTAACATAATTATCCAAAATTGAAATTACATTTTCCATTAATCTTTCATTTTCAACCGTACCAACATACATACATATAATATAAAAGCTAAACCATATACACAAGAAACACTTGAACATATTTAGAATTGAGTATTGGTATATGGTTACTTTGTGCGGTATACATAAGACTAACGACAAAAATAAATAAATTAAAATAACTTCAAATGACAACAACAACGATGCTAATAAAAATGTTGCAAACGATTCTTTAAGTTTTAGCGCACAAGCATAAAACGTTTAAATAAATGGACAAATGGAAATAATAAATTTTCATATGTGCACCGCTGCTGGTACATATATCCGCAATCATATAACGCGGATGGATAAGTTAAGAAGTGCGGAAAGATACATATAGCACACACAAAGTAACTGTGACCGACCTACCATGGCTTTTTAACATAAATTTTTGTGTAGTATCGATAATATGTAGTTATAAGAATAATAATAATGTTAATAATAATAGTAAAATAAAAATTGTTGATGGTTCATTGGAAAATGGAAAATGATTATAAATATTGTGTGAATATTTTTTTTTAAACCATAAATTCACGAAACAAGTTATGTTTAAGCGAAAAAGCAGCAACATAAAAATAAATGAAAACATACTTACTAGAAGAGTTTGAATTACGCATATCAAATTAAAGTGTTTATCTTTCTCAAAAGCTTTTATTATAACGGACTTATATTACTTTAAATGTTGTTGCTGTTCTGCTGTTTGTAAAATTTATATAGATCCAAAGCACATAAGGAAAATACAGATAAATAAATTTTTATTATTATTATTAACATATATTTTATATTCAAATCTATATACATATGGTGTCTTACTACCTCTTCTTTTTTGATCGTAAAGTTATGTTTCTCAATTTGGTGTTATGTATAAAATAGGTTTGAAGAAAATTAAAAATATACATAGTATGTTAAAACTAAACAAAAATAAAATTGTAATGATTTTAATATTTTTTTTGTGTTTTGGCTGGTTTGTGTTTTATGTTATTTCAATTTATGGTGTTAAGGTACAAGTAATATTAGATTGTGCTAGATCAGTAATAATAATACTTAGTAATATGCAAGATAAAGGAAAAAACAAAAAGAAGAAAATTATTGTCTTACTTATATAGAATTTAACATTGGTTGACATTAGCTTGATCTTGTGCTATAGTTTTTGTAGTTGCTGTTGTTGTTGTAGTACTTTTAACGATGTTGAAATAGTTTTTAATGTCTTTGGTGTTAATATTTCGATCTTTACGAAATTTTGTTATTTATTGGCGCATTGGCTATGTTTGTAATGAGCTTATACATCGTCACTATATTTACACTTAAAAAATTTTACGAATTAATATCTGTGATCTCTGCATGATACCGAATTTAAAGAAAAGTTATCTTACCTTCAGAATTTGCACAAAGGAAATTTTTTGAGAGTCTGGAAACGTTGAATTTATTCGGTCTTATAAAAAATCTCAAAATTGAATAAAAGTTGCCTAATACAATGGGTTCCGATGGTTTTCTTGAATAAGAGCGCGAACAAAAGACGCCAAAGCGCACATAACAATATCTCTCATTATATAAGAACGCCTTAATAAGGTTACTTGGGCGCACACACATTATTACAGTTACTAGTAAGGTAAATATTAGTATTAATAAAAGCGCAGATTTCAGAGAATAATTTCGTTTATATTATACTACTGCGGTTGTTCAATAAATTAATTATAATTGACATTTTACTGATTTTGAAGAAATGCAGCAAGTTTCATCCTAATTAGCCAAACCCATTAGAATCCCATTACCATCACACTTTTTGAATTTCTTTAAAAACGATTTCAGTAATGGCAAGTTCCGTCCTAATTGAACCTATTATCCAGAACTTATTATATTCAATTAACATAAATCACATAATTTTTGAATTAATAAACAAAGGGCAAGGAAAAAATGTACGACCATGTACACATAGAAATCCAATTCAAAATATGTGGCTCGATGAGATCTCCTGAATATCGCTAGAGAGGTTTACTACTTTGTAGGGAAAGAAGTCAAGTAAATTAATATCCGCGCGAAATCGGTGGGAACCTCAAAGCCGGCGAGATCTCATGTATACGGAAATTTGGATTACATAATATCAATCCGAATGCCTTGGACGATATCTACTAAATAAAGATAGAAAATTGTGAATCAATCAAACCTGCTTGCATCTGTCGCTATGGAGTATATAAGAGATACCAATGAGAGTTTAAAAGAGTGTAAATTAGTGAAAAATTCAAAGTGTTTGTAACTTTTGAAATTGACGTTTACAAGTTATAAACAAATTTAATGTAACATGATTGTTCACGTAACGAAAAACCATCGTGAAGACAAAGGTATTCCCTAACTGAAAATCCCCTACATTATTGACAAATATTTGGATATATCCGATTGTTCACGTAACGAAAAACCATCGTGAAGACAAAGGTATTCCCTAACTGAAAATCCCTTACAATGTTGACAAATATTTGGACATATCCAATTGTCGATGTTTATTTTAATTGTTGTTATTAAAACATAAAAACATTTGATGTAAGCGTTAAATTGCAAGGCCGGGTGCTTCCAGAGGTACAGTTGGTTCAAATGGCCCGAGCATTAAAATTTTATGGTGCCAAATTTTTGAGAAATAATTAAACAAAATTTGAATGAAGTCCCGTCAATTACACATAGTCTATAAATAAGCAAAACTTGTTAATATTTGTAATAAATTCAGACTATTAAGTGCAAAATAATAAATTACTATAGTCATCTTAATAATATGCTCTTAAATTTTGAAATTAATAGTAATTATATTTAAGATACCCCCTCTTCTACGAATAGTGACAACCCGTGCTCCGGCATATTTACAACTCCAAGCATATTTAGTGCAAAAATGTTCCGGAAAAAGTTAGTTGTTATTATGATAATTTACTTTATATATTATTATCATGCTAGGTAATTTCAAGGTCATTAAAAATAATTTAGCTGTTTATCTTGCTCATAAATAATTACAAACAACACTTTCTCTACATTGCTTTATTTTCGAAGTATATATCTGGTGGTGCCGATTGCCAAATTGCAGCGATAAAGAGGTGTGCCTTACACAGAACTCATTTTGCAGGAAAAAACCCTACAAATTGGTATAAACTTCTAAGCGTAGGAGTTTTATCTCTGAAATCCATTTCCAAAGAAGCCCAAAGCGTATCGCAAAGAATGTAGGAACGGGAAATATGTAGAAATTTGATCGGACGGAAGTTTGAAGAACAGTTATTTTTAAAAGATATTTTAAGGTTTAACATTTTTTCATGTACCTAAATTTTGCTTTGTTGACTAAGCAACAATTTTATAAAAATTACAAAAGATTTATTTATAGTTAGTTTTTAGAAAATAAAGTTATTTTATTTAGTATCAAAATAATCTTTTTTATTAGTGGCTAATTATAGACCAAATAGTGCCGAATTTTTGATTTTTAAAAACATTTTCAAGGAATAAATTTCACTAAACTTCTCGTCACAGCAAAAGTTTTTGTAAGTAGACTGTCAAGGTCAAAACAAATTGAGTTACAGATGTCAATCGATAGCGAATAATTAACTTTATTCTCAAAATTAATAAAATTAATTAAAACTTAATTGAGATGTAATAAGAAAATAGTCTAACTGTTTATTTTCTGTAGTTATGTAAATCATGTTCAGTACGGCAGTACATAGTGTATTACTGATTGTGCCTTGAATTTCTATCTAAATAAACCAGTTTAAAGATGATATTTGAGTTTTCATTCTCATAAGCGGTTTATAAGCGTTTACCCAATTTTATATCGTCTTATATGCGACTATTACAAAAACCACTGCCTACCGTTAAATCTTAAGTTCCAGTGAGTCAGTAACAGATTTAAGTAAGAGCGCGATATACAGAAAGTAAATTGTTTTCTCAATTCAGTTGTCACCAGTGTTGTGAAACGAAATAAATCTGGTTTCGTTTCGGTTTTCGTTATTTATTAATAAAAAAATATACCGGTTTTTGGTTTCGGTTCCTGGGGCCCTATTCTCGAATTTCACATCTTTTTTCCACATGTGGACATCTGTAAAAATCTATGTAATTATTGAAGTTTTCGTATAAAGGGAATTTCGGAAATTCGGAAATATTCCCTTAGTGGCGAAAAAATTCCATAGCGAATTCAAGAATAAAGGAATTTAAATTTCCGAACGTTTTTTTGAGTTTTGACAGATGTCCACATGTGGAAAATGAATGTGGAATTCGGGAGTAGGGCTCCTTTTTCCTGTTTTTTTTTTCCTTTTTCTGGAAACGGAAATTCTGTTTATTTCATCAAATAAATAACAACATAAATATTTTTTATATGTAGGTACTCGTAAATATTAAAAAATAAAAAATTACGAATTAGTAATAGTTTAACAAAAACTAACATAAATTCCAATTCAATTCACGGATTTATTTGATTCAAACGGAATCAAATTTTTAGTTCATTGTTATTAGAAGGATATTTAATTAAAAAAACAACATTTATAGGTACTATTATGTTTTGTTTTTAGAAGAATATCTACCTGCAAAGTAATAACGTTCAAAATCAAAAGCAATATACGAATGAATGATAATAGGGAGACGCAAGGAAAAGAAAAAACTAGAAAGTGAAATATTTCCTGCGCCCTGTACAATATACAATATACAATGTACATCCATTTTTAATGCTTGTAACAATCGTTTATTTTATTTTTAAGGTTGATTCACCAGATTTGTCCATTGAGCTCGTCAAGAAAGTGACAAAGTGAAGAAGTGTTGACAGTGTTGAAGTGTTTTGTATAATATATTGTACACCTGTCCCTCGATTAACACGGTACTAGATTAACGCGGATTTAACACGGTCAACGAATTGAGCCCAAGTCTTGATTAACATGCACAAAAGTTTCGATTAACACGGATTTTTTTACACAACGTAAAACGAAAAATGGTATAAAAATGAGTATGTACTCGTATGTATGTAGAAAACGCTAAATGATTTTATAGGTATATACAAATAACATATTTGAAAAGTATGCACTTCATACTAACCAGTATGCCCAGCAAAACGATGTGACCTCGTTCAAACCGACCAACTGGTTTGAGATCAAACAGCTTTTTGCGTTACATATCCTAATAGGTTGTACGAAATGTCCACGTTTGTGATTATATTGGTCGCCAGTGCTAAATTTAGAAATATTTAGAAACAGCATGTCTAATAGGCGGTTCAGCCAACTGAGACAGAACTTACACATCGTGAATAATTTGGATCGACCTAAAAATTGAACTGACAAGTTTTATAAGACTCGGTCACTAATAGATGCAGTTCGTTTTCATTGTTTGACGATCCCGAATATCTTATGATATCTTCCAATATCAGGGTGCTAGCCCAGGCTTGCCATCAATAAACTTCAGCCGTTTCGGGTTTGGCGCGTTGTTCAAGTGTTGTTCTTAAATTGGTTGAAAGATTAAATCAACACGGACATAAATTGTTTTTTGATAATTTTTTTAAAATTTTAACTATTTAAAATTTTAAAAAACAAAGGAATCAACGCTGCTGGTACAGTACGCCTCAATCACTTCAAATTATGTCACAAGTCGTGATGTTAAAGTGACAATTATAAAATGGAAAGACAATAAGCCGATAAATCTTGGATCGAATTTTGTTGGTGTTGGACACACTGATACTGTTCAAAGGTGGGATAGGCGGCTAAGTAAATATGTTTCTGTGGAAAGACCGGAAATAGTACGATTGTATAATTCAAGCATGGGTGAAGATCTGTTAGACTAACTGATAAGTTACTATCGAGTTTTTATACAGTCCAAAAAATGGCCATTATGTGCACGACACACTTCGTGGATTGATCTATTTGTTCAAGCTGGCTAGAACAGAAGCATGATTGCCAGATAAATAAGATTTCAAAACGGGATATTATGGATTTGCTGAATTTTCAAATGGAAATTGGTAGTTGTTTGGCAATTGCGGGTAATCCAACCAATAGGAAGCGTGGTCGTCCTCCGAGTTCTTCAACTGAAAATTACTTGTTATCGCCTGAGAGTTATTCGCCATCAACATTGAAATCAAAATGTGAAAAAGGCCATTCCGGGACATATAGTGTGATGAAATTGGTCATATGTCAGCACATGATCAAAAATCAGAACCAACTATATGTGAAAACTTTAACTGTAAAAGCAGAACATGTTTTATGTGTAAAAAATGCAAAGTATACATCTTTGTATTAGCAAATAAAAACTGCTTCGAAGGTTTTCATTAAAAAAATTAAAAAAAACTTATTGTGATAACAAAATTATGTGATATACATAATATAAATTATAATATATTTTTTACTAGTTAACTTTAATTTTTATTTTATATTGTTCTTAATGTTATTTTTAATTTTTATTTTATATAAATGAATTAAATCTCAAGAAATTTGAGACCAAAAAGACTGAAATAAATGAATATGTATACAAAAAAGAACTAAACGGAACAAAAATTCTTTTGAGACTTCGTGTATAATATATTGTACATTTTGAAGGGTTCTAGAAACTGGGGCCAGCAACAAAAAATTAAAGGTGAAACCTTACACAATATTTTAAAATAGGCTAAAAAATATAAATACGTTCACAAAAATTTTTTTGCTTGTTTATATTGAAATGGCGCTCGAAAGGGGTATGTATGTACGTAAATAAAAACATATTAAAATACAAACGAAACAAGGACAGAGCTAGAAATAGAGTGTAAAAGTCAACCAGCGTACCTTTAAGAAATTTAACATAACAGTGTGGTATATGGTGATGATACTGCCCAGCGAACCTTTAAGCAATATTTGTTCAGTTTCGTTAAATTGAAGTGTTAACTTAACAGAGCGAAAATTATTGCGCAAATCTGAAGGAAATGTCAAAAATCCAAATTGTCCTTTCTGCAAATCTTCTTGTGGGAGCTCATTGTATATTTTAAGCTTAAATTTAAAATTATTTATTTATTATTAAATATTTTATAAATTGTAACATCAAAAAATTTATTTTCAAATTTATTTATTTTCAATTTATTTTGATTGTGCCATAAGATCTGTGTCTTTTATTATTTATGTTTATGTTCTTTAAGTATTTAAGGCATTTTAATAATTGAAATAATTTTCGAAGTTACTCCAATTCCATCGCCAGTCCAAAATTGTACACACATTTTTTAAAATATTAATGCGAGCTACCGTCACCTTCAATGCAATTGGCAAGTTGTGTTACAGTTTCGCTAGCCGACCTGTCAAATTTTCCGTAAGAAAACAGTTTCATTAAATTCTGTTACATTTTTTAGTTTAGCTGGTTGGCTCTTCACAATATCGTTAAAAAAATGGGTTTTCGTAATTTTTTTCGTTTCTTTGGATTAAATTTATCGTTACAGTTTTTCGTTACGTTGTTAAAATTAAATTTCGGTTTTTCGTTATGTTTCGATTACACTTTTCTTAAAAATAATAAATTTTATCAGATTCATGTTGCGATTTTGTATTAGGCAGTTGTGTTACGGAGTTGTTACGGGCAGTATTTTTAATGTACAAATTCATCAATCAATAAAAAAAAACACCAAACAAATCGGTAAATTGTTTCGAAGTAAATGAAGTTTTGGTTAGTATATATGATAAAAAAACAAACAGGGCCCTAAAAATGTCAAACTGCATCAAATCAAATAGTGTAATTGCTTAACGTTTTGATGTAATTTGACATACACAAAGTATGACATCCCTGCTTCTATTTAATATGGAATTTCTAAAACAACAATCGTAAAAATATGTAATAAAATACTTAGGGTGGGCAAACCTGATATTTTCCTTGATTAAAGTGTTAGAAATTGTAAAAATTGACCAGTTTTACCAACTTTCACTGTTTCAATAAGGTTATTAATAAATTTTGTTATAAAAAAAGAAACCGTTATTTTATTAATTTAATGAAGAGAAATAGAACGTGTAAGAAACCGTAGTAATCGTGTACTAAAAATGTTGCGCTGAAAGCCAAATAAGTTTATCCCCTCGTTTTCTTTCCCCCAACGGTCTTACCATCTCTCACCAAACCAATCTCCATACTATTGATGCAAATATCGTGCCATGTCGTGCGAAAGCGCATTAAGATTGCTTGGTTATTTTTGATTCATTTCAGAGAAAATTCAATTTTCTGCGATTGGAATTCTAAAAGTTTGAAAATCAAGAACCCGCAATTGGAGGCCAATTACAGATTTTGAATTTTTTTGACTCAGACTTTGCTGATTTATAGCAAATTAATAGTAATTTAAAATATTCTGTAAATAAATAGTTTCGTTAAATTCTGTAAGGTTTCTGATTTTTTTTAGTAATGTATTAATATGTATCATAGTTGTTTCATAGGACACTTTTCGAGGTTTTTTTATTTCAGAATATGCGCACAATTGAGTAAATTTGATTTGATTTTTATTTATTTCTGGAATTCATTAGATGCACAAGGTGTAATTAGTAAGCGTAATTTTACTTTCTTTATAATCGAATAATTGATTAATAGTATATTATTCAACGAGCATATAATGATAGCTGTTATTAACGAAGATGAAGTTTACCGAAACGAGCCGATAGGCGAGTGTCGTAAATCATCTGTGTGAATAACAGCCATTATATGCGAGTAGAATACGATACCTTGTCCACGACCGATAAAAAATTGTGTTTTATTATCAAATCCTTTAAATAAACCTAAAATAATTTCCGTCGATATTTTAACGTCTCAGTTTAATAATAATGAAAGTGGCAAGAGACTACTAGATAAAACTTCCAAAAATGAAATTTTTATTTGGTAGTAGTGAATAATGGAAGAAGGGACTACTACATAAACTAGCAGTGTATAATGAATATCATTATAATTGAAGAAACAAACGTATAATGAGTATATTATACGTTAGTCGTGTAAAATAGTTATTTATGGTATTAGTGAGCAAGACGATATATTATCCATGAGGGATAAGTTTGTCCCACTTTTGTTGAAATAAATTTCGTAAATTAATAAGAAATAGTTCCATTTTGTGTTTTCACAGTGGAGCATTGAATTTTGAAATACATTTTATCATGGTGACCGTTCTTTAAATTGTCATGGTGTACTTTAATTTAACTAATTTTTGGAATATATTTTTTCATTCAATTTAACTACGAATAATTTTCCAATGACTACTCAACATTTTGTTATACCAAATATAACTCACGTTGCCCCTAGCAGCGTGAGTTATACAATAACAATGGTTTATTTTACATTTTCTTTATTTGAAATCAGCATAGTTATCGGGCTATTATATATCAAAAGTGGACAAAATATATTTTTTCCCTACTCCACATTTCGTAATTTGGTAGACTGCGTTTTCTGCTGGTAGTGAAAAAAAAACGTTATGCGCAACTCGCGAGTAATTTTGCTATAAGGGTTGTTCGATTCGTCCGTCGTACAATTTCCTACGTTATTCAAAGATACTGTATTTTTACTATTATTTGAAAGTAAGATTATATTGCATCCGTAAAAGCTCGATAGAAACGTAAAATAAACAATAACATATCTTATTTCATTATGACTCAATTATAAAGATGCCTTTGTTATATTGTAAGCCGTGCTTTGTCCTTTGTGTAAACAAATTGTATTGATGGATTCTTGGAGTAAAAGTTCAGAAAGTTAATGTTTTTGTCCACGAATAATTTGTATAGCTCTAAAATTATCGAGTTGAATATTTTTTGGGGTTTCTATATGGAGCGGAAAATTGTTTGTGATTATGATAGACTAAAACATATTTAACAGTTAAAGAAATTTATTTAAAACTTTTTTATGTAAAACCTATTGAGTAAGGTCAAATTCTGAATCTTTTATTAAAAAAAAAAAAAAAAAAAAAAATAAGTTTTAAGTTGTTTATCGTACAATTTTATATTTATTATATACAACAAAGATCAATAGATAAGTCAATAAATAAGATTTTTTTATATGCTAAAATGCAAATTAATCGTATATCATTTGATTACATCCAATATTTAGTTGTACGTGTATAGGAAAGAGATATAGAATTATAGAAAATCTCATCAATAATTTTCAAATTGATTTTCTAGGCTATTTCAATATTATGACATCAACATTTATCAATAAATTTTATAGAAACATAGCGAGATTTGGCTTTAAACAAACTCTTTATTTTTGTTCATCGATGTTTGCTATTTTTCTGTAATTAATTACCTGCTGATTTGTAATTTTATTGTTTGTTTTACTTATCGTTTGATGTATGTACTTTCTTTTTGATATACATAGACATTAATCCATTTATATAGGCTATAATTTATAGCGGACTGCCTAGAATTAAAAATGAACCATACAATGGCACCATTTATTTCTCAAAGTCACCAATAAATCAAGTCAATTATTAAATTAAAATTTTATATCCGCGTGTCTAAATTTCGATAAAAATTGAATGTTTCCATCAACTCTGTGATGAACTTAATAAATCACAACCGCGCGCGCGATCTTGTGTTGTAACACATCATCATTTATATAATTTAATTAAACAAAGAATTTCTAAATACATATTATAACCCAACAGAAATCCTTCAAGTTGATTTAGTATACATCGTATATTCGAGTATGTACAGAAAATAAAGAAAAGTAAATGGTGGTCTGAAGACGTTACTCATATCTTGTTTATTGTATAAACGAAAAATTACATTGTCCTTGATACCCAATTATCCTGCTATTATAATTTACTATTGGATTTGACATTTAAAAATTTCTCATTTATTTTTATTAAAAAACGATTTAAATATTTCCTTCTTGGTGCATACAAAATATCACCAAGATTATCAGATTATGTACGATGTTGTCGATGATAACTTTAAACAGAAAATCGTGAAACACAAAAAAATTTGCATTTCCTCATAATTCTGCATATAGCGCATTTACCTTAACAACAAATATTTCATGATCAAATTTTTATTATTTTATTTTAAATAATTATTATTTCATATTTATCCTTCAAAATAGATAAATTTACTATAATTATTATTTTAAATAACTGCTACAATATTATTTTATGAATCAATTTAATGGAATTTTGTGCATGCATACATACGAGTATATACATTAAGACAAAAAAGGGTGTTGCATTTGTAACTTAAGTTTAACTTTAATTTTAGCTTAAGTCAAAAATTATGTATGTTGTGCATATTAGTTTTTATATACTGTTCGACACTTTTGAGTCATAACATATAGATAATAAAAATATAAATTTATGTTATAAGCCATATGGTATCTGATTTATTGATTTAACCTTTATATAATCTAGTTTCATTTAAACGCAAAATACAAAAATATATTAATCTCTTTATATGTAGTATACGAGTACCTTCGTTCTTAATGTTATTTAGATTTATATCGCCAAGCACTAGACGTACATGCTAACTTATTACAATACAGTGTAATTGTTATGCGTCTATATAGTATGTACTTATATACAAATTTTATTAAGTTTTGTTTAAAAAAAAATATCGTGATCATTTTTCTTTTTCTTGCTAAAATGACATTGTTGCAATTTTTTTTATAATTATTTTAAAATTACAATAAATTTTATTGAACACAAAAAATTTAGAACAAATTAATTCAACGGCAGAAAATTGACATAATACATTAATTGGTGGCTGTTAAACTAAAGGTATTTACTTAATTTGTCAAGTAATTAATCGAATATAAGAGGAGATAGTGACTTGTTCTCCCGCGTTCAAAAACTTTATATAGGTGTTCTAACCGATTTGAAGTTCCTAGTTTTCCGATCCGTGCATGAATTGCATGACAACTGCTCAAATACACCGTTATTTTTATAAATTATTAAGGTTATGCCCATGTTGAACTAATTTAAGGTAATTCCTCCAATTAGGATTTTTAGGATTTCTTTTCTTTCCTGAAAATGACAACTTTTCAGGTCCACTACCGGAAAATCCTACATTTCAGTTTTAGGCGATTATTATTGAGTTTGGAATTTTATTTAAATTATTAATAATGAGTATATTCTTTCCATGTTTATAATACTATGTTCTACATAGGTTTTGTTCTCTAACTGCATTTCTGTAACGTGAACTCGGGAGATTGCCCCGGCCAGTCCAAAACCTCAATATTATTTTCATCAAAATACTCTTTACTAAATTCATTGTCTGCCTCCCATTACTCCAAAAATATTTTAGCTATGTGATTCCAACAGCGGCTTGTACTTTAGGCAACATTTTTCATAGTTCATAGGTACTAGGACATCTAGAGCACCATAATATGAAACGGCTCTCGGACTAAAACCGGTCCAACCGGTTCCTTTAAACTTTTCTTAAACCATGAATATGAGAAGCAGTCGGTAACGTCGATACAAAATCACTTTTCATCAGAAAACGTAATAATTTCCAAACAGTATTGAAATCAAATGGTGTCTTGCAAATACGGTACTACTTTAAACGAACCCATTTAAAATTAGGGGAACTATTGATAGGATGTTGCACGATTCTTAAACTTGCAGAAATTCCAATTTATGTCGCAATGTCCGAACGCTTAAAACAGAATTTCAGGCCTCGCGTGAATGAAATATTCCGCTTTCTCTTTCTGAGTGATGCTTTTCACCCCTCCAATATGGTTTCGGCCTTAGTTTTCAGGACCATTAAAAAAATTGTTGACCACATGATGGCTTATGCTTATTTGTGTGGCAATTTATATATATTAGCTAATGATTTGTCTGTCAACGTCTTAGTTTGTATCTCTTTAGCGTTTAACCGTTTACTTGTTCACATTTTTAGTCAAAATGTTTTCCAAAAAAATTTATAAAATAATGTTTAGTTTTTGACAATCGGAAGTTTAACAAAAGTTAAAAAAATTTAAAAAAAGAAAAAGAAATTCATTCTCTTAGTGGTAAACAATTTATTGCATCAATCAAACATACATACGATATCTTAAAAGTTATCAAAAAATGGAGGTAGATATAAACAGTAGATACGCACGGACTGAACTTAAACTTCCACGGTTGGCATAACAATTACAAATGATCTGGAAATTGATGAAATTCATTTTCACAAAATTAGAAGTATTTTTGGTAAGTCCACTAAACCTACTGTAGCGTCCAGATTCAACGATGAAAATCAAATGGAAAATATTGAAAAGGAAACATTTTTGTTGTTTATTCGTGGAACTAATATCACTATATAGATTTTATGCAATAAAACACAATTATTTCGGTTTTATCATTTTTTTACAGTAAAATACGATCTTTTCGGATGTTACTCCTTTGTCAAATTTCTAGCAAACAATCACTGTTTGTTAGAAATTTAACAAAAGAAGTAAGCATCGCCGAGTGAATTGTATTTTATCTGAAGAAATCCAGTATAACGTATACGGTCAAAGGACGGAATGCCGGTAAATATTCAGGCATGTTTATTTGCTTTACACAATACTTCCAAGATTCCTATATTTTTAAAACATCGGGCTTGGAAGTCTTCCCAATAATCAATACTGACAACTTTTCACAGCGCTTACCTTAAAGTTGTGAATTTTAATTTTTTTTTTCAAACTGTTTAGCCTTTTTTTTGAGCAAAGACTCACTAATGTTAATGTTGTCTGTAAACAGATAGCCATTTGATGAGAACTTTTCCAAGTCTTCTTATGTGTCGATTATTCTCAAAAACCCATAACTCCAACTTAAGCCATTTTACGGAAAACGTAAAAAACTTGTATTTTATCAAACCAAATATATATGCTTACACTTTCGTTGGTAATTTAACCGAATTAGAATCTAATTTTTATTTAATTTTAGTGGGAAATAGTATATTAGTTAGAAATTGTTTTGGAATTGGTGAGATAAAATAATTTAAATCCAATAACAAAATAAATAAATATAAATTAATTCAGTTCAAAATAAAATAAAAATTAATCTTTTAATTTAAATCATTAAAGCGTCTTCCGAATGGCAGCATTCCATTTCCAAATTGCCTAGAATTTCATTATCTACGTTATTTTGGTGGGCAGCATATCGGAGAACCGATTTATAATAGTCGAGTTCCTCCATGTCTTCACAATTGGTCCCAAGTCTTTTGTGACCAGTTTTGTGACGTCATGGTCTATATTTGCGCTATGTACCTTTCGTTTATAAGAACAGATTTAGCTATCCCTAAATCTGACCTGTAGTTTGGCTCCCCATTCACTAATGCCGCATTCGTGGTTAGAACAAACATTTTCGCCTTGTTATATTGAAAATGCCATTGCCCCGGATGTTTAACGCATGCTGCAGTAGCTATTTTCCAGTCATTTACTGAACATGTAGCAGACCCTAGCCGAATAATCTGCCCATGCTTTGAACATACATCAAAATATTCCTTAGCTTTTACTTTTTTTTCGAGCTGAGCAAACGCTCTGTCTGGGCGAATATATGAGTGGCCAGGAGCCGGAAATATTATTTGTACCTCATTAACCTTTGCCATAATCTTTATTTTGTGTGCCGCAGCCATCGCATATAATCCGGGCGAGCGAATGTCTTAGAATGAAGTTGAACTTAGCCGGTGGTACAAAGCAAAAGCAATTTCGTTCGATCCGATGTGGTCATTTTCAAGCCAAATATATAAAAAACATTGTTCTTTTGAAGATTTGCTGAACCTTGACCCACACCGAAATTATATAAGTACAATTGCATGGAAAAGTACACTGCTTGATTCGGTACTTTTGGGAGTAACATATTTTTCTGGCAAATAAACGATACGGTAAGCATCCCATCAATTTCTTCTCTGGCTACTTGGTAACAGCTCTTGGGCGGCAAATTATGCACTCTGCTTTTAATCATAATGTAGGACTTTAATTTTGAGTCTGTTGACGTTCTAAATTGTTCAGTTACCATAAGGCAGGTAGAACATTTGCCGGACGAAGGTGCCTTAAACACTATGTTAAAGCAAGTATTAAAAATACGACGAATATAACTTGCTTTGAGATGAATTTCCTTAGAATGATCCGATAGATACATTCAATGCATTTTACTGATGTACAAATCGCCTGTTAAGTATTGGGCTTGAATTGTTTGACAAATATTTTAACCGCTTCTTTTTATAGTAAACATTTTTTACTGCTACAGACGCCTCCACGGATTTCCACTGGCAGATAACTTTATTAAAGAAACGTTTGCATACGCCAATTACTCGATATCTACTGATATTTAGTATGCCTGTAAACGCTTTTTGGCAAACTCGTAAAATCCCTGTTGGATGGTGATGCTCTATTCTTGCGATTGTTTCTAGTTGGTGGTGTGACTTCGCAGCACGTTAAATTAAATTTACCTTGTTCTATCTTATTTTTCGAAATGTAAAATAATTTATAAAATCTTAAAGCATCCTTCATATTTAAACTAGTGCAATTTAAGACTGAACTAGCATGTTGACATAGTGGCATTTTAGGGAGGTCCGACATTGTGTATCTTTTAGGAAATTACAATTTATTTAAAATCTTATGTATACACATATTTACATAAATTTATAGGATTTAAAACCAAACATGATTTATTTTTCCTGTTCTCGTTTTCAACCACTCTTATTTAAAATCCGCTTTCTGTGTTTAGAACCTGATTCATCAATCCCGTTATCACTCCAATACTATCCATATTTTCTTATATTATTATTACACTATTTTATTCACATTTAGCGTTAATAAATAAAAAGCCACAACAACTAAATTTTAATGGCACTTCTATTCCTTGAGAACAACCTCATCAAACTAATCAAACGAACTAACTGACACTAAATCGTTAAAACGAGTCAAAAAAATAAACATGTCAAAAAAAAACATTAAAGAAATCGTTCTCGGCGAATTACAAATTTTTATGCAAATTTTGTTGTTTTAATATTAGAAAAAGCAGCCATCTATCGTTTGGCATCTTTATGGGTTATGAATTTTTTGTAACTAATAGACACATATTCTGCTTTTTGCATTTTCATTCGCGATCTTAAAAAAAACAAATTTTTGATGGAGTTAAGCTTTTAATGATATCGAATCAAATGACGTTTCTTTTAGATTTATTGTGCTAATTTTAATGTATATTACTGTGTGAAAAAGAAACTTACGAATTTTAATTACAGTTTAACTTTATTTTTAATCGACAACTATTTTATTGCACGTTATTTTCGAAGAGATACGCACTAACTGAACAATTTATTGACCATACAACTATTGATCCATCCGAAGTTGGAACAAAACTTTTCAATATCATCCAAATAAAGTAAAGTGTGATTGTTGCATGATTTGTGCTTCTTATTTCCAGAGAGTAATACTAGATAAACCATTTTAGGGAGAAATATTTTCGTACTTTATGTCCTTTAAACGACGATTATTATATCGAAAGAGAATTTAACGAAAATTTGTCTGTAACTGCACGATTTTGTGGATTCGTACGTTATATCGCGTGTTCGTTATAACGCGATTCTTCTGTACTTTATTTGTTATCCAATGAAAATGTTTAGGGAATTTTTTAACGGAGTTAAATATTAATCACATGTGGATTTTTTTTCTTGTCGTAGCTAAGATTCGGTGTGGATTCGGTTAATTCATTCGGTTTGTCATGTATTTCGTTTGAGTAAAACGTATAAGAAAAAAACTTCATAGTTTCCTTTTGCTATCACATAGTTTAGTAACAATTATGCTTTTTAGCAAAAAACATCGATTTAGCTCATCACTATTACATAAAGTGCAGTAATTATTTGGTCTTTTTTTAATCAAAATGTAAGGGCAAAAATTATAAGGTTAGGTTTAGAATTAAATTATTTACTTAATCTGTTTAAAATGTGCGGGTTGTGTTAGTTGTTTGAGTGACATATATGTACATCGGCGACTTATGTAAACATACAACAGGACGAGGGGTCTCTATACGCTTTACTTCTTTTGTGCATTCGTTCTAGTATGTTTAATTAGCGGAGCTTTCTAATGTCTGTTTTATGTAAATTAACAATAAATTTGCATTTTCTTTTTAAGTGTTCATTTACAGATCGATCGAAATTTTAATTTAAAAATTGAGCCAATTTATTTTTTAAGGACAGTCGAAAAAGGCAACTACAATATTGGATGGCTTTCAGAATTTAAAAATATCAGTATTTAACACTTTGACGGCCGGACCTTTGACAGAAACTTTGCATTTGTCGCTGTGATATATTGATAAAAACTACTGGCTGCTGCCGGTACTTTTTACAAACTTTATTTAAATTGTATAATGAGGTAGACATAATTATTATTTAAATGATTCAAATCCGTACTTATTTCAATTAGAAAATAAAGTTTTTATTATTCAAGTAGGTTAAAATGAAGTCACATAATTGTGATTCAGGCCGTCAAAGTGTTAAGATGAATGCAGCAATGTAATATCCTAGACGCATACTGCGATTTAGTAAATCGGATTTAGTTTATTTTTCGACTTCAGCCCTACTATGTCAACTTCTTACTTGAATGAGTTTAGCTAAATCGGATTTAGTGAACCGCTTTCTCTCTAGTAGGGTATAAGAAGATAATACAAAGTAAGTTTACTCTAATTTACTTCTAAAAAATTAATTAAATGTTAAAGCCTATCTCAAAATATTTTAAATTTATTTATAATTAAATTTTTTTTTTAACCAAAATTGATATAATTTTATTTTTACAGTAATTAAATCAAGCCTTTAAACAATTTTTTTTGGGTATTTTCAGAATTTTACAAATAAATTAATGGGGAACAACAATTTTTTATAAAATAAAGCCACAAAATGGTTTAGAAAATTAAGTGTACCTATGTTAATTTTTTCATATTTTATCAATTTATATTTGATATTTTTTCAAGTTTATATTTATTATATCATAAGATTTGTTGTTAGGTAAAAAAATTATGTTTTAATGAGTAAGTAAGTAAGTAAGCCGTTTGCTTTTATTTAAACAATCCAAAACGCCTGTTTTATTTTATCCCTTTCAAATGACTTTTTCAATCCGAATAGTGTAAAATAATAACTTAAATCCATGTACATATGTATCCATGTGTCATGTATCGATAAATACAAATATCTAAAAATTTATCTATAGACCTTCATTCAGTCGTTTACTGAACCGCCGATTGTGTATAAATGATATCCTTAAAAGGAGTTTTGTTGTTTTTAGTGTAAATAATTTTATTTGATAAAAGTAAACAAAATAAATACATCGTTGGGATGAAGTATTTTTCTATCCGATCGGTGGGATATTATCTGACACTGTTTCTATGTACTCATACCGATTCGGTGTCAGAGGAACTCCGTTTTTTTTCTGTGTACCACCGTCATCTGATATGTTCTAAATTGGCAAATAATGTTGCATATAAAAAAAATTCAACTGCATGGTTTTGCAAATAGCGACCAGATTTGTAGGATATTCGAACTCTTGCAATTTCATTCAAACTTCCCTGGGGTGACAAGTTCTATCATCACTTTCGATTCATTTTCGATAGAATTTTGTCTCTTGTTACAAGAACAAAATTGTACTCTATTTCCTTTTTTCATTACCATTTTTCTAATGCTACTCAGCCTGTTGTATACTTACTCTTTTAAATAAGAGTGATGAATGAAAATAGAAATAGAATGTTTTTTTATTCGAGTAAGCTGAGATAGCTTAAGAAAATATATGATTGAAAAAGCGAAATAGAGTACAATTTTGTTCTTGTTACAAGAGATAAAACACTATCGAAAACAAATCGAAAGTGATGGTACAACATATCACTCCTGAAAGGCTATATTTATTGCGTAAAGTTAACAACAATTCGTCAAAATTTAAACTAGGTACTTTCGATCATTTGCAAATTCGGTTTTTAAAATGGTGTCGAGAAACTTTGAAATTGAAAATACCCGGATGACTACTTCTCCTTTCATTACGATTGTGTAATTTATGTGATTTATTTGGTGAAATTTAGCTGCGAGCCACTTCTCATATTAACTAAATTCGGAAAGTAAATATTTAGTTATAATTTTATACCGTTAAACAAAATGTATAAAATCGCAGTTATTCAGAAATATATAGCACGTGTGAATTCAATTTTTATCAAAACAACAAAAATACTAAAATATTGATTTCCACTTTGCAAACATTATAAAATTACAATAAAATTGAATTTTTATTTAAAAACATAAGATTGAAATAAAAAAATAAATTCTACAAACCAAATAAAATATATTCACTTAGTAGTAGTAACACCATAATCCATTTCCCACTCTAATCAATGTGCATACATCATGACTCACCTAGAAAGGAAAATTAAGAAGAAAACTTTATTAAAAATAAAAATACAATTTACATAAACAACTAACCATAAAGCGCGCAGTGCAATCAAATAAGCCAATATTGCGGCATGGTTTCTGTTGTAGTTAAAAGCAAATAAAATTCTTAACCATTTTATTTATTTAATTAGTTTTTATTATTATTATTCTAATTAAAATTAATAAATAAAAATTCTAATGTGTGAATTAAAATGCAATTATCATTATTTAAAATTGGATGGTAAAATATTCGAAGCAAAGGAAAATTTTATTCGAGTAATTATTATTATTAATTTTGATGCCCATAGGAGGTCGCACGACTAGATAAATTGCAAGAATAATTTTTTTGTATTTATTTTTTCAATTGTGTAAGCTTGTATTTTATAAGGAGATAAAGATAACTGTGAATTTTTTAAGATAAAAAAAAATTGATGGGTGTAAGTTTTAAAATTAATTCCGACTTTGATGTCTTTACTGTAGTAGACAAATGCTTAGTCTTTTATTTGAATATTGAATTGTATAAATTACATGTGCGAAAATAGGCGGTCTACGAATACTATCAAGTTTAATGAATGTACCGCGGTACAGACGTAGCCAACTATATATAAATTTAATTAATTACTATTGATACGTGTTTATTATTATTTGCTTTAATGATTTTGTCCCGAAAAATGTGTTAGATATATTCGCTTAGCATATTTTCACGCCTCACACATAATATATGCATATGCAAACGCATACATGAATCAGAAGAAGCAAAACTTGAATGAAATGTTATGTATTTATATGTATGTATATACGAGTTATTAAGATATGCGGCTTGCCATTAAAACAATTGACTTTAACTCTTAAAAATTTATGCAAAATTTCACTTTATTATGCATGGTTTTTTCTAAGCTTTTTATACACTATGATAATTGTCATGGTTGATTTTAATATTTTTTTTTGTGTACAAGATATATAATTATTTTTTTAGATAATGTAAGTAATTTATCTCTGCAAAAAAAAAAAAAAAATATTTAAATTTATCTTATTTTTTGTTTTATTGAATTTTTGTGTTAGAAAAACAAAAAAAAACAAAATAGAAATTTTTATTCAAATTATGTGGTTTGTTTCGTTACATTATACTATTGCAAAAAAAAAAAAAAAATTGTATTATAGTCTCTAAACATCAAGACATATAATTCAAATTCATATCACATATTTAAATCAAGTATAACCTTAAGGTTATGGTTTTCAATATAGTGTACATATGGATTTTGTACACATTTTCTAAACGTCTTAAAAATAGTGACATTTGAATTAAATATATTATAAAGAAAAAATTATTTATCGAAAATCTCAATATATTTAAGGAAATTTTACTTTCTTAAACGGAAATTTATTTTTATCAAAATGATTGATGTAGGCAAATAATTTATTATAGATATAGTGTTTATCTAAAATTGGTAATCTTTGTTCAATATGGCATACACTTTGGCTATAGAGGTTGTAACAAAGTTGGATAATCATAATTGGTTGTATGATTTTGACCTGGCGTTTCTTTTATAGTGTGGTTTATGTACCTTGCAGGTGTTGCTTTTAAATAATATTTGGCTGAGTTCTCACATTTATTATTTATTTTAGTTTGGTTATTATGTAACGAGATTTATTGGCAAACAAGAAACCTTTTAAACTTTGAGGTGATTTGTATAACTACAAAATATTTGATCTAACTTTAATTTATGTCCTTAGTATATAATATGTAATGCTTCTTTGCATATTTAAATTTATCTTCCAAACATTGTCGTTGCGTTTTACCGTTTTAACGTTTGTTTTAAGGCAAGATCGGGAAAATATTTAAATAAATTTATTTATTAGGCTATTACTTTCTCCGAGTGTCCATCAAACACAATTTTTATTCTACGAACAGTCGTAAATTAATGCTTTCTGCACTTCTAATGGGGGTAGTGCATGCTCTATTACTATGTCTTTCTCGTTCTCTATCTTATACTATTTTATCTTGTCAAGATAGTTGATAAATTAAGAATAAATTTAATACAAATATAAAAAATTAAAAACGTATTTCTTATTTTGTGATAATTAAAATAAAACAATTGGTTAATGACAGTTATAAAATTTGGTAAGAAAATAATTCCCGGCAAAATTTCCAAGTGACGTGAGAAAATTGCTTCTTTTGTGGCCCTGTGAATCTAACTGGTTGACTCACTAAAAGTAAATTATTCACTATTAAAGGGGCTTGTTCTTGAATATAATGTATTAGTAGGTTGTCTTCGTTCGAAGCAAAATTCACAATAAAATGTAAATCTTACACTAAGATATAACTAAAAATTTACAGCCCAAAAAGTTTCACTTCTGTCGAGCATGAAGACTACCCACTTTCGTTTTTATTTTTGAAGTGAAACTTTTTATGCGCGGTATGATTCGAAAAAAAAAACAAAATATATTGAAACGAAATTATGTGACAATGGCAATACAACAACAATATTATTATACGAACGGTCGAATCAATGCCTCCTAGATTTATACACTGTGTTTCATAATGGTAGCACCATCATATTTCTCATTTTTTGTTAAAAAGAACAACAGAAAACAAAAACTACCGTTATTTTACGAAACATATTAATATGCAAACTACAAAATAGGATGTTTTGTGAGAATTTTTCTCAATACGTTACAAAACTCTCACCAAATGTTATTTTACTGTAACAAAATTATAGCACCAATCACTGTTTACTACATTTTAGTTGCGTTTGTTTTATTTTGCTCTTGCAATTTGTGATTGCAATCTATAACTCGGGTTTAAAATTAACTATTTATAACAATGGGACGTGGTAAAAAATTAACCGACCTCGAAAAAGGTCAAAGTTTAGCTCACCATAATCAAGGGAAAAGCTTGAGGTGGATTGGGCGTGAAATACACCGAAGTTGTATGGTCGTATCGAATTATTTGATTAATCCTGATAATTATGGATTAAAAAAATCTACTGGTAGGCCAAGAAAGCTTTCTGAGAGAGCAAAGCGACGAATTACCAATGAAACGTTCAACACTTATAAAAGTTGCCGTCAACTGTCCCCAAATATTCAACCACATATCTCAAGGCAAACCATTTGGAGAATGGGACTAAATCGTGCTCGTAACATTGTCCGTTCAAAATTAAGGCCGGCCGCACGATTGTTGCCACGCCACAAATCGGCTAGACTGGAATTTGCCAGACTAAATATGGACAGGAACTGGGAAAGGGTAAGTAGATAATTCTGTTACATATCCTTTCATTGTAAAATTTTGTAAAATTATCAGGTTATATTTTCTGACGGAAAGAAATAAAATTTGGACGGCCCTGACGGTTTTAATGGTTATTGGCGAGATTTACGGAAGGAGGAGCAATACTTTTCCAAACGCAATTTTGGTGGCGGAAGTTTAATGGTTTGGGGAGCCTTTTCTTCAAACGAATGTCTAGAACTCTAGTTCCCGTCAACAAAAGTGAACAGTAAAGAATACGTTACTGTTCTCCATTCTAGTCTTATACCGTTTTTATGTCAGAACTTCGAAACACAGTATGTATTTCAACAGGATAACGCTAGCGTTCACCTCAGTCGAGAGACGAAATTTTCGTTGGAGTCTGAATGTGTTGAGGTTTTGGATTGGCCAGCTTGCAGTCCTGACATGAACCCAATAGAAAACATTTGGGGAATTCTAGTTCGGTGAGTGTATGCAAATAATCGCCAATATGATACAATTTCGGACCTAAAGAAGGTTATCATTGAAGAGTGGAATAAAATTGACCAAAACATACTGAAAAAACTGATAAATGGAATGAAAACCAGAATTTTTGAATTAATTAAAAAAGTGAACAATGCCATTCACTACTAATGTGCAATTTAATACCGAATTTAATGTAAACTAATTATTTTTGAAGATGGTGCTATAATTTTGTGACACTTAAATTTTAATTAATTTAGAAAAAAATACCATTTAATAAGAAATAATTTTAAGAAATATTTTTATAATAATAAATGAATACTTTTTAATACTTTAGGTACAAAATATAACGAATAAATTTGAAATGAACTTTAAAACTTGCAGTTTTTATCGTGGTGCTATATTTATGAAACACAGTGTGTTGAGGCATTGGTTGCAATATAAAAGGAAAATACTTAGGATGGATTGTATGGATGAGAATAGATAAAAAAAATCAGAGAGTATCGATTAATCTTCAATCACGGATTTTTTTTTTTTCGTCGATTGTATAGACAAGGATAGATTATTTATGTATCATTTGTTTATTGCAGTTTTATAGCAGTTTTTTATTGTCTGTCAACACTTTATTTTGTTTATATTATTTTTAATTTTATATTCTTGTGTGCGTTTATTAATTTTTGAGAAAAAATAGAAATTTAAGCGTTTAATATAATATAATATATATTATTTATAATGAATTATATTTTTCTGTGTGTATAGAAAATTTTATTGAGTTTTAGATGGAAGAATCCTCATCTTCTTCGTCGGGTTCTGATGTGACGGAAGTCACAGATTTAAATTTATTGTGTGATATCCGTCGATCGAAAATTTATAAAGATTATAATAATCCTCTGGAATTTTTCTCACACGAGGAATTTCGACGTCCCTACCTTTTTTATATATTGTGAACCTAATAAAAGCTGATTTACAACACAGCGACTTAAGAGCACTACCACTTTTTGTCGCGGATAGATTATTAATTGCTTTGAGGTACTACGCCACAAACAGTTTTAAGGGGCTTATAGATGGCACACATATTCCAAAAATTTCACCAGGTGGCGAAAACGCAGAACTGTTTAGGAATAGAAAGGGTTTTTTCCAATTAATTGTCAATTGGTTTGTGATACAGATTACAAAATTATTGACTTAACTGACAGGTATTTTATTATTGTTGTAATAGATATTAGAATAAATGATTAATATATTTGTTATTTTAGATGGCATGGATCAGCACATGATCAAACCATTTTTAATATATCCTTATTAAAATTAAAATTGGAAAATGGTGATTTTGGTGACAGATTTTTATTAGGGGATAGCGAGTATGCTAATAAAAATTATTTGCGAACACCATTGCGAAATCCCATCACACATAGAGAGCAAATATATAACACGAAGCACAAAAGGACAATAAATTTATTGGAAAGGTGCATTGAAATATGGAAGAAGCGTTTTTCATCAATTGCAACAGAAAGTCGGCTTCATATTTCAAACACGCTAAAAACCATTGTAGCTACCGCTGTGTTACATATTATTGGTCTCTTGAAAATGTAGCCCATGAATGAAATGCAGTGGAAAGTATTTCACATGATAGAGTACTAAAACTTGTGATTGAAAATATATAAATTATTAAAACCCATACTAATTTTTCAAATCACTTCATTTAATCAAATTCATTTATCACATAATTTTTTATTTACCTATTTAATAAAGATTAAAATAAAACTTAGTTTTCTTTTGTTTTTTTGTTTCAAAAATTCTTGTTTCGATTTCTTTGTTTTAATAATCTCTGCCATCATCTGATTTTTCAAATTTTCTGATTTGGAATCTGTTACAGATACACTTTCACTACTGCAATTCTCTTAAAATGTCAGTGGATCCGAATTCGGTTCGTCTAAATCAGTGTCTACATTTAGAAGATTTCTGTCATATCCCAATTCTGAATTTTCTTGACGTGTTGTATCAAATTCGTCAACAATATCTTCTAAATATTCAGCGCTCAAATCATCATTCTACAAAACAAAATAAATATTGAAATTATGTTTGTAAACGAATTAATATTGCTATAATATATGTATATTAATAATATTATGTACATTAAACAAAGCATCTGATGAATCAATGTTTTTAAGAGGACGAACGGACGCCTCCACAAATGAATATAAAGGATTCGTATTACTAATTTTTGGTTTGTAAGGCCCACCACCCGTTTTAAACTTTTCTGCGTTTTCGCCTGCAACAAATTTTCTTAAATCGCCCAATTTATTTTTAGAGGTATTCCTTAACTGTGATTCGGTTTTTTTATGAATATTAATTTAATTAAAATCAATTGTTAGATTTTCCAGGCTTAATTTTTTCTTCTATTTAACAGGATACTATAGATTTATATTTTTATACTATAGAAAATAATAATTCAATTTCTTCATTACTCAGTTTTCTTTTTCGGGAATCCATTTTATCGTATTGTTTTATTTTCTCCTTTACTATAACAATAATTAACCGGCTTGCAATTTTATTATATTATCAAAACAAACAAAACGAAATCTTAATTAAAACATACCACACAAAGTTTTGAAACTTCAAAAAAAAAAACAACAACAAAAATATATACCCTCTGATTTAGGCTGGAAACACACCGAATTAGTCAACACGTTTTTTTCTTATCTTAAAGCGACTTGCGGCGAAAATTCAGACAATTGTAAATCGCTATGCACATTGAACAGGCAAAACAATTTTACGTCAAACATTTTGTTTCATAAAACATAGAACGGCAAACATTGTATTGTACTTTATGGTTCCATTCACACATAATAAAGTAAAACTGTGCTAAGTCAAATTTAACTAACGAAACATGATTGAAGGCGACCACAGCCTATAAAGAAATAATGTTAATTCACACTGAAACAAAACAAAGCAAAACAAGAAAAAACTACTTGGATCAAGAAAAAACATTGTTTGAAGTCCTTTCGGGGTCGCTGTTTTGTACAGCAAGAAATAAATAATTGCCAAAATAAAAACGATGTTAATATTTTTAGCAAAATTAATATCATACTATTAATAATTATTTTACCATTAATATTTTTAATTAGATTTTTTATTTTATTTAATTAATTTTTCGGTTGTATTTTATTGATAGGGGACATTTCCACTTATTTTGCTTTCAACATTTTGTTTTCTATCAAACCAATTCACACCAACCTATAAAGCAACACGAGACAAGTTGACTAAAAACAATTTGTTTGATTGGGAAAAACAGAGGATCCGCAGACGAATTCACCTGTTAATCGTCGTTCAAACAATGCAAATAGGTGGATTAATCATCTATTCGGCTCCATTCAATCCACCCTTACATACATACATATGTATATATGTTGCTGAATAATTAGCTTACCCTGTGCTTTCACGTTCTTTGCGGTTCTTTCACATTTTTCAGAATTTCAATTTTTTTTTTTTTTGGTTAGTCCAGTAACCCGGATAAATATCTAAAGTTAATGTTTAACGATCTGCAATACTACTGTTGAAGTCACGACTATGCGCTTTATGTAATTGGATACCAATTTACGCGTGATGGTACTTGAACAATTCTGTAAAACTAGCCAAGATAATCTCCAAATAAAGTATCAGCGAACAGCTAATTAAATACAACTGTTTTTATAACTTTTGGACTGGACTATCAACTTTGAATTTTCGATGTTCCGGAATTTGAAATTTCTATTTCTATTCTTTATAATTCGATTTTTTGTTCATTTTGTAAGAAATCTTTGATTTTATAAAAATTGTATTTTGGCCATTTCGACTATTTAGGTTATCGAATAAATCGAAATTAAGAAATTAGATTATTAATGAAAACACCTAAGGTAAATTATTAAATTTTTACTTTAAATTTATTTAATTTATTGTCAACAGATTTTAAATAAAGATATAATACACGAGACTAGAGCAATTTTAACAAGTTATATTTGTTGCCAAATTCATTTTTCTCCTCGTTTTTTTAGTTTACCCAAATTTCAAATTTCTGGAATGCGACTAATGATTTCATTCAAAGACACAATCTATAAAATGTCGATTAGCACAAATTAACTTCACACAACATGATAATTAATTAAAAAACAAAAAAAAAAAATAAATAAATTGCTAAACCAAATTTTTGTATGTGCAAATAATGCAAAAAAAAAAAAAAAACAAATTATAAAGAAAACCTTCATTTATAAATTAAACCATAGCATATAATAAGCAAAGTATAATGACCAAAATAATAATAATAATAACAAATAATCGCGTATTTTTTTTATAAATGACTAAACTTTACAATTTAGCCTCAAAAACCACTATTTTTTTGTAAGTTATATTTTAGACAATTATTATTTATATACATATGTATCAATATAGCATAACAAAAGATTTTGAATTTCAACATCTATATATAGCAAACCGCGTACATATAATATTCCATCGCTAACATTTTTCATTGTCTATACGAGTCTTAAACTAAAAACAATTTTCAAACAAAACTATTATTTTTTATTATTATAATTGTTGTTATGCGTTTTTTTTATATTGATGGAATTGTAAACAAATCTATTACTACACATATTTCCTAAAAAAATTGTTTTTATGATTTTTGTGTTATATTCAATTTTACCGACAATTGCGTTTATATAAATAAAATCGATTTCAATTTATGATTAGTTTTGTTCAATTCAAATATGTACAGAAATCTATATAAAGCAATAAATGCAAATATGAAATATTTCTATTATTCACAAATGTGAATTTAAAATGACCGCAAGGAAATCAGATCAAAGCCATTTCGCCAATAAAAGATCTATTCTCCCGCAATAAATTATAATAATTTTAATATTTAACAACAGAAGCACTTAACATCAAAAACAAATCCTTCAACAATTTTCCAATCGTCAATCAAAAAAATTCGACATTTCAATCAAAATCAATATAGTATAAATATGTATTGAAAAAATGCGGTTTTCTGTTGTCTTAATAAAATATCGTTAAAGAAATAATTACCAAAAAGCAACAAAGATCTAAATTGTGTACTTTAATGAAAAATTATTATGCCTTTAAACCACAATAAATCTTCTTTATTTTACATAAATATACCATATTTAAACATGTATACGATCGAAATATATCTTATTTTTTGTTTTATGTTATAAAGATGTAGCACTCAATAATTTATAAACATTTTTTCCACTCGCAAGTTATTGAAGAAGAGAAAAAAAAATCGCAGTTTTTAAATTTTCTGCATAAATATCGATGATGATGATGATGATGATGATGTTATATGATTGATACGGAAGTGTAGTGTGGATAAAATAATTAATTTAAAAACTAAAAAATACAAAAATTAACTAATTCTACTTATGTCTTTCAAATTTCAATCATAACTTTTCATCATAATTTGTGCATTTTTTATTTATTTTTATATTCGCTCGTAATATTGATTGCTAAATTTATTGCTGCCTGTATGAGTGATGCCAGTTTAGTAATTACAAGATTTTCAATCAAGACGCTGAATCGTTTTTTTTTTTTGCTATACTTAAATCTAGGACAGCTCAGTGCTTTTCGTTCTTGCTCCGAGTGAAGAAAATAAGTAAATATTGCTAACCAGTTTTTTTTATTTTAGTTTTTTTTTTTTAAATACATATGAGTATGTGCTAGAAATTTATTTTCTTGATTAAAGATGTCCAAAATTTACTAAGATTTTGACCAATTAGGCAACCTTATGAAAAAAAGTAAATTAAAATTATTTCATTATTATGTACTCCTTGGATGCCGTAAAATCTATCAAAAAAAAAAAAAAATCAAAAAATTACACTCAAAACTCTAAAGTTTGAAGCCTATTTGTTTTTCGATCTAAGAATATTTGACTTAAGCGGCCCCTACATGTACAATCTTTTTTCAAAATATGTTTGCGACAGAGAGTATTTAATACAAAATATGGACCTTCCAATTTTTAGTAAATTGCGTTCGCATATCTATTGTTTGTACAAACATGTCCCTATGTTTAGGGATATAAAAAGGATATAGTATCAACAAAATATATTATTTAATACAAAATTAGACTCTATATGGAAGTTGATTAGTTGGCGCAAACAAATTGTACCGTATAGGTTTGTTTCATATTGGAAGAACCTACAAACATTACTTGTAATAAAAATGTCAAAGTAGGAAGGTTGGTGCTGCTGATTTTTAATTATTTATTATTGTCAAGAAAGTAAGAGGAAAAGAAATTGGAGTAGAGAATGGTTGTTAAAACGTAAAAAGTTTACTCAAAAGTTAACTAAAAGTTTCATCTACATCAGACTTAAGAAGCTTTCTTCGTACGGACTATAAACAATTTAAGGTTTTATTGGATAAAATAAAACCATTGATCACCAAAAAAAAACACTGTGATTCGTGAAGCCTCGATAACGTCCGGAAGAGAGGCTGTCGATAACTTTGCGATTTCTTGCCACAGGACGGTCGTTTGAAACTGAACTTAAAACTGAATATAGGTATAAAGGTATATAATAACAATTTTATTTCAATATAAATTATGATTAAATAAACATATTAGTGAATTAATGAAAGAATCTTTTCAAAAACGCAAATTTTTGGTTTTGAACACATCCAGCCCAATTTCACTATACCCAAAACTTCAGAATTTGAAAGTGGTACATGAGTGTTATTAGATGAATTGAAATATGCATTTTCTAATGTATTATGTGATTCTAATCTAAATTCTGTTGTGTATTTGAAATTAAGTTTTCCAATTTCGCCATAGAATAACACTTCGTTCATAATTTTTTCTGCTATAATTCTTTCCACATTACTCAATTTTCTTAATTTATTAGTGACATTTCTTCCGTAGTCCGTAAATTCATCTTATTTTTCGCTTAAACCTTTGAAAGCCATATCAAGTACCGTTTCGGTACAAATTGGTGGTCTTTTCTTTTCTTTTGTATTAACATGTAGATATTCCTGAATTATTTTCAACCGATTTTGTAGTAGAGCTCGTACCAAAAACTGTTTCATTCTACAAATAAAATAATTTCTTTTTTCATTACATAATTTAGTTTCCAAATACTGACAGTGAATGGTGTCGACAAGAACGAGATTTTGAGCAAGTGTGGAATTTTCTACATTGGCGTGGAGCCATAGATAAAGAACATATTAGAATATCTCATATATTTAAATTACAAGGGATTTTTTGGTGTTGTAATTATGGCAATTGTAAATGCCAACTATGAATTCATCATGGTTGATGTAGACACAAACGGAAGAGTTTCGGATGGTGGTGTAATTCAAAACACCAAATTTTATAAAAGAATAATTTCAAACTGCCAAATAGGAATAAGGATATGTAATAAAATCATATTCGAAAAAAAATTTGTCTCAAGACGAGATTCTAATTAATTAATGTTTATCCCGTGCGAGGCGAGTTGTGAAAAATGCATTTAGTATATTATGTTCATGATTCCATATCTTCCTTAAAACAATCAATTTAAAACCAAAAACCGTCGAAAATATAGTTTTAGCTAGCTGCGTTCTCCATAATTTTTTGCGTCAAGAAATAAGACGATCGGTTGATGTATGTATTCTCATCGAAAAGTTTAGACTTTGAAAATATTGAAAACGGCACAGTATAAGGAGGAGAATGGCGCCAAGAAATGAACCAATTACTGCCTTTACAGATTTCCCAGAATAGACATCCGACAGATGATGCGAAACAAATTCGTGAATATTTTAAATATTATTTAAATGATAAAGGAATTGTACATTGGCAAAATAGGATGATTTAATAAAATATAAATAAATAATTACGTACCAGGTTATTGTCATTAAATATTATTTTCACTTTGAAGTAGATCTACTGTAGAAATCATAGTTTCTTGGGGTTCGATATCTCGTCTAGAGTACTTTTACCATGAACCTCTTGATCAGCAGTAAATGTTAAAAGGTTAAAGTACCACAACTTCGGAATATATATATATATATATATATATATATATATATATATATATATATATATATATATATATATATATATATATATATATATATTTCGATCCTGCTTCGATTCTGCGACTATTTTAATTCCCTTCAGAAAGCGGTTCTTAAAGTATTAATTTTCTTAATTACAGTTTCTTCATTAGCTTCTTTTTCAACTTCTTTTGGTTCAGTGACCAATTTATTATAGCCTTGAATTTTCTTGTCTATGTTACTATATTCCTTCGATTTCACTTTTCATAAACATGGAAGTTCTTTATATAAATCGATAACATTAGATAATTAATTCAAATGTAAATACATACCTTGTATTTAATTTTGTTGGCTTAAAAATAAATCAGGACAGATATTTTTTTTCTTCAAACTTCTTTGATAGATTTCGAAGTAAAACTGGTTGGGAACATTACTTGTTTGCGCAAATAAAGCAAAAAAAAGGTTTATTATTTCGATTGTTTTTATTTCTATGATTTTGTTTGCGCAAATAAATTATACAAACGTATTATGGCGATTAGTGCAAATATATAATTGCACAGATAAATTTAAGCGTACTCATTAGTCATACTTGTATTTATTTAGGGAAAAGGTAAAAAGATGTAAATTTTAACTGTACAAACTAGTTGTAACTGTGGATTCACAAACAAAATTCCCGTCTGTACGTACGCACAAATACATGCAAATTAGGTTATTTATTTTCCGTTTTTGTTTACGTTAATATTTTCGTCAACAAAATCCATTCTACTGACGTGTATAATATACTACAAACAAAATTTTGGTCCGAACGTAAGAACGGAAATTTTATTTGTAATTTTAAATTTATTTGAAGCTAATATTTCCGAAAATTGTAAGAGAATTTAATCCAGTTTCGAACTGATGAGCTTATGGAAAAATCAATCTTCTCATCAGGCCGCGGCGACTGGACTGATTGTACCACAATTTTCATTATTCACAATAAAATGACAAAAATTTCTGAAAGTGATTTTACCTTCTTAGGCATGTGCAAGTGTGGTTAATCTCTTCGTTGAGTGACAACGTATCATATTTTATTTTTCAAAATTTGGAAGAAATTAAAATTGTATCTTTAGATTTCGTAAAAAAAAGTACATAGCTTAAACATTAAACGCGGTTTCCCATCGTTCTTGTATTTAGAGATATTCAATTTTTGTTTAATGCCGCAGATATATGTTACACACATAAAGTAAACTTGGTAAACAGAATCCCCCTAAATAAAGGTTATGTATATTACAAAATATTTTTCCCACATAAATTTTCGACCACAAATTTAATACATTATTTTACATTTAATTTAAATGATTTGCTTTATGATTATGATACTGACGATGCACACAACGATAACAATACAAAATTAATACTTACATACATACCATATGTATACAAATATGCATAATATTAAAAAATAAAAAAGCCCTACTAGAATGCAAAACGCATCCGAACATATTCATCCAATTTTGCTTACTATAAGTTAACGATTGATGTAATCCATTAAGTACGAATACATTTTTAAATTTTTAAAAAGTTGTTAAGTTAAATTTAATCATTTTTAATTCTATAGAAATACCACTCCACTATATTATAAAAGAGAAACGTTCAAAACTGGTGGTCCTTTAATTATTTAGAAGGATAACTTAAATTGAAATGCTGATAAGAAGAGAACAGATTAATTAATTAAATTTTTTAATCAATTTTATGTTAAAAACATTTTTTTTTTTGGCGAAAATTGTTATTTTTTAATAACAATAATTTTTTCAAATATTATGTTTTAATCTTTATTTTTTGTTTTTGTTTATCTTGTCTAACATCCAGTAGAGTTGAGTTATTATTGGATTTGCCTAAAGCTAAAAACTTTCTCCTTTTGAGAAATAAACAACAGAAATTGTGTATTATTAATATGAAGTATTTTATAACATAAGTAGTGTTGTTTCAAGTTGATGTTGTTGTGTTTGATATTATTATATCGTTAGGTTAGTTGGCTTGTCTGTTTCTGTTATATATTGTGTTTTTATTATTTAACATTGCAATTAATGTGTTATGTGGTTTACCTATATTTACATATTATATTGAATTCACGATAAACAAATGCTTACGTACATAGGTGTATGTGTATCTACATTATTCATGCATTTCTGTGATACATATACCCTTTAAATTCTTTTGTTTTTCAATAAATGATCAAAATTGTTTGCTGATTAGTTAATTTTTAAAAAAATCATGTTAACCGCGAAAATAATTTCGCGAGACGATTGAACGTAAATTTAGTAATCTCAATCAATTACTATATAGTCTAACCATTACAATTTTTACTGTTTTTTATTCAGAGTCTACCCTTCTTTTGAAAATGTGAATGCTAAATACATTCCCCGAAGTTGGCCAGTTTATCCTGAGGATTGACCCACATCCTAAATATATCCTGAAATAACTTTTCGATAATTTGTTTGTTCAAGAGTGGAAGTAGTATTAGGTTGGAAGTTGTTTCGATAGTCCAACAAATACAAAAAAAAATATTATTGACATCTGAAAATCCTTCTCCCCGCATTTTTTTTTTATCAATTTTTTATTTGTATTGGTTCCCATTTAACTTATATGGAATTCAGATTTTTTTTGTTTCACTGTTCATTTTAAATTTTCGTCAAACTTTGCACTTTTGAATACGTATTGCTGACTATAACTTCTTATTGCCTTACAATTTCTTATTCATCATAATTTGATAAAAATGCCAGTTTCCACAACCAAACTTAATTTTATAAACACTTGCAGAATAATTTAATCTATTTTGTCCATTTATATTGGCCACAAAATTATTTACTTTTCTGGTATAGCTGTTACACATTTTCAAAATTTAAAATACTGCATAAATTTGTGTTAACGCATAAGTAAGGTGTCGGAACTAAAGCGAAAGCCTATAAGGTCTTTGTGTTGGTGTTGGTCAGTTGGTGGAACCACTACAGTAATACTTTATTGTAATTATAAAAATTTACCAAATATTATAATCATAACGCCTTCTTTAAAATAGCGAAATTTTAAAATCAAATACGGGAGTAGATAGTAGATTATACTAGACTCTAAAGTTGAGAAGTCTACTGTTTTAGCCAAGCGCAAGGTTCATAAACTGAAGAGCGCCGCGGCCAATCTAGTCCTACATGTGTATATACTGAAAAAAACAGATTTTTTCATAACAAAAATACTTAGTTTTTTAAAATTCAGGAAAATTAAGTAGCCTTTGAATTCCCAATAAAAGTATGTGTCAATTTTTTTGTTTTTGGTACACGAATAAATCAACGCTTGCGAAAAATGTCTTTTTCTCCGATCGTAGGAAAAAATATTTCTTTCCGTTGTTTTTTCGAAACGAAAAGCTCATGATTCCAGTATGTTGTATTTGTTGCTAAGCAACAAGTAATAATAATACGAGAATATTTTTTCTGGCCTAGGCCGGGAATACATACAAAATAGGTACACACACAGTGCTGGTAAAAAAAAATTGGGCAAACAAATTTATTGCAAATTAGAGTCTTTTTTTGCTAAAATTACAAAACTTTTGAAAGCAATTGGTTTATTGTTTCATTTTAAATACATGTATGACGTAATTTTTTGAAAAAAAAAATTGACCTGCAATTTAGGGGCAAAACACCGAAAAATGCCAAAATATTCAAAATACGTTGATTGGTGCTAAAGTAATGTAATAAATTAAACACTTATTTTTTATTTTTTTGTTTGTTTTTTGTTGATTTATAGAAGTTCAATCTTTCATATTAATATTTTGTTGGACCGCCTTTTGCTTTTATTACAGCGATACACCTCCGATTCATTGAATTTGATAAATTTTTCAAAGTCGCAGGAGATATGGATTCCCAAATCACCATCAACAAACTTTTAAAGCTTCAATCGATTGTGGGCGCTTCCTTGCTACTTCTAGCTTCATTATAGACCAAATATTTTCAATTGGATTTAAGTCTGGACTATACGGAGGCCAGCTCAACACATCGATACTTTTTTCTTCGAAGTAATTTTTTACCTTTAAATGAAGAGATAAGAAAAAAAAACAAGTTTTTAACAAATTATTTTGAATACTTGACAACTTTTGAAAAAAAAAAAAAAAAAAAAAATGTATTTATGTCTTATGATGTCGTGGCTAACTAATCAATAATTTTATGTTATTTTCGATTTGTTACTTTGTTTTGATTTCTTAATATGATAATTAATGAATAATACTAAAAATTATTTTGGGTTTATATTCGTTTTAAAGACCGATCGGAGAAAATATAGTATGTACAATTCGGAGGAAAAGTGCATTCCCGAATTCCCGTGGCCAATTTCCACTATCGTCCGGGAATGCAGTACTTTTCCTCCTAATTATACAATATACTATTCTCCACGACTAACGTATAATATACTCATTAAACGTTTGTTTCTTCAATTATAATGATATCCATTATTCACTGCTAGTTTATCTAGTAGTGAGTTATTATGGCGTTTATCCATTTTATTATATTTGTGTATATTTTGTCACTTTAATAATTTATAAATAAAAAACAGCTAACGTGTTTTTTAAGTGTATTTTATTGAAAAACGTTTCCTTATAGTAACAATATTTTTAATTTTATTAGTAGAAAATTAATTTCGGAATTATTCCTTCATCAGTTCTTTTTTCAACTATTCTTTTTTTTTTTTTTTTTTTTTTTTTTTTTTTTTTTTTACTTGATTTTAAACTTTTTAACTTCTTTTTTAATATGTTCCTTTTTTTATATATTTCTTTGTTCACTTTTGTTTTCACTATTTCAATTATTTCATTGTATTCTAATGGATGGTAATGCTTTGATATTTTTAATTGTGCATTATAAACATTTATTGTTAAGCTATTTATTTTTGTGTAGAGTTCTTTGATTACTTTGTTTAACCACATAATTTGAGCTTTATGTTTTGTTGTCTGAGCTGCTGTTGATTTATCTTTGATTTTTATGTTGATGTATTTAGGGATAATTTTGTTATTTCTGCAAGTTTTATTAAAAAATAGGTTGAGTTTGTTCTTACGTAGTTTTAGCATTTTATAATAGAAGTTATTCACAATATTATTAGGTGTATCACTATATGAGTTATTATGGCGATTATCCATTTTATTATATTTGTGTATATTTTGTCACTTTAATAATTTATAAATAAAAAACAGCTAACGTGATTTTTAAGTGTATTTTATTGAAAAACGTTTCCTTATAGTAACAATATTTTTAATTTTATTAGTAGAAAATTAATTTCGGAATTATTCCTTCATCAGTTCTTTTTTCAACTATTCAGTTTCGTTTCCCTTCTTCCTTTATTCACCACTGCCAAATAAAAATTTCATTTTTGGAAATTTTATCTAGTATTCTTTTGCCATTTTTATTATAATTAAATTGAGATATCAAAATGGAGACGGAAATTATGTTAGGATTATCTAAAGGATTTGATTATAAAATACAATATGGCTGTTATTCACTCAGATGATTTACGACAATCGCCCATCGGCTCGTGTCGGTATACTTCATGATCATGAATAACAGCTTTCATTATATGCTCGTTGAATAACATATGTAGTATTATATTTTTCATTATTCAGTAGTAGTCAATAAAAAAAATTATAGATTTACTTGTTGTTAGATAAACGCTACTTCAAAGGGTTCTGATGCATATTAAAATGATAAGTCACAGCACTATTAGTGGAAAATAGTATACTACATTGGCTGAAAAGTTCTCCGTATTGAAAATAAAGTGCAACTTGTTTACGAATGTTTCTATTTAATCTTCAATATAATGTTCCTTTAAATTCCGTAAAAGTTTTTCCAAAGATTTTCAAAAAAGGAAACTTAATATACTTGTTACTATATAACAGTAGAAAAAATATTTTTAAACGACTAATAAAACCGAATATTTCTTTAACATTAAACAAATAATCATTAACAGATGAAATAATGATAGATTTGACCGACACTGACCGTTTTATATAATTGATATAAAGATAAAAACTTAAGGCAAACTGTCCTTATTACGTAGCTAACGAAACAATTAGAGTAATTTTAACTTTACATACTTTCCGGAACTAATCATTTATTGACGGACGTATTTTTAATTAATTTCATCATCCCAATTTTGGTCACTGTCAATAAATTATTAAATTTGAAAAATCATTTTAACACATCTCAAACTCGAAACGACTTAAATAAGAATGTTATTATTTGATAGACGTTCGTGAGATCATTCAAACAAATTCTTTTAAGATGCGAACATATTTTGAATGCAAAGTGTCGAATTACCTCGTTTTGTTTCAATATGAAATGTATTATTAATAGACTTTTTTCAGTTTAATTAATATGGGAGGGGGGGGGGGGTATAATAGGTATGAGTAGAATAGGTGCAACAACTATACCACAACAACATCAAGCAACATTTCTTATGGTTTATACAAATTTGAGTGACCGCATGGGAATACGCTGAAGTAAAAGGTTTGGTAATGATTGAATGAAAATAACCTAAATAAAAAAAATAGGAAAGAAAAAAGGAGAAAAGTATATATATGTTATAGTGAAAATAATTAGAGTAATAAAAATAATTAATTAAGTTCCAGAAAACCTGACTGTGGCTTTACCGGAGGAGCTGTAATTAAGGAGATTGTTGCCCTTGTGGTTTAACAATTTAAAAAAAAACTAACGAAAAAAGATACTAAATATTGACTACATAGGTATCGAAAATCGGGTCTATTTCTAAAATATTAAATATACCTTTCCTATCCTTCTCTTTCAGAGGACCCTATGTCATCCATCAGTCTCGGCTCTTTAAGTTTAATTAACTTATATAGAATTGTACGCAAATTATAGCAAAATACTGGTTAAGAGCCTGTATATCTTTTTCTCAAACGTCAAACGGTAATTTGCCAACTGATGGTTAAAACGGTCAAATATAAATAGATAACTTGTATCTGTGTTTTAGGAAAAATTATTATTACAATGAGTTTAACTTTAGAAACGCAAGCAATAATTCCTGTTTAATTTGCATACGGCAGAGAATAATTGTTATTTGCGTGTTCTTCGGCTTCGTCAAAGTTTTTGGAGAGGCAATGTCTGGGTTCTAGGTTATTTGGAGGCATTATGACAAATTTAATTATAATGCATTTTAATGCAAAAACAGAGCACGACCATTTTTTAGAGTTAAATAAACGAAGTGTTTCTATTAACTTAATATAGTAAAAATAATTAAAATTCACGCTTAGAAATGCTAAAATATATACAAAAAAACTTGCAAACGTTGCATCTAGGATCTTGAAAATAGTCTAACTTATATGACTGAATCGTCCAATCTGTTATGTATATGCAGAAAATGAAATGGAAAACGGAAAGAATGAAAATGCACCGCCTGTAATCACTTGTTACAGAGCAATTATTTTAATTGATAATTCAATTAAAATCAGTTTATTGTCATTAGCCCTGTACCTAAAAAGTCTGTATCTGAAAAATCTAGAAATTAATTTTACAGTTTTTACAAAATTTTACAAGAGTCGAGGTTCGTGCTAATCGGTTCTAAAGACAGCAGCCATAAATTAGTTAAGGGCAAGTATTGGTAAAAAAAAAAAATTCAGGCGAATTTCCCGTATAAAATTGGTATATTTAAACACATTTTTTGATTAATATTTGTAATCCATCTTTTTATTCATATAGAACTACGGTCTGAAGCTAATTTTTTGTCTAAAGTTTTACTTATTTTGAACTTTTACTTTTATTTATTCTATGTTATAAATCCATATATTAAACAAACTTTTGTTATTTTTACTATTGATTGTCGAGAAGGTAGAACCACTGTTATATTCTCTTTAAATTCTCATTAAAAGGAACACATTGATGGATAATTTTCATTTTAGCTATGCCATTTCTTCATAGAACACTCAGTCAGCCCATTAGATTTTCTACAAAGGTTCCAATGTTTACATATTTTTAAAAGGTAGTTAAAACACCTTAGAAAAACATCAATGGATTCCAATTATTAAACAAAACTATATTTTTATAGTTCAGCTGAACAGCTTTACAGTTGTACACACACTCTTTACGAAACTGTAAGTTTTCGTGATTTTGGAAGGATATTTCAGACAATTTCACACACATGGGTTGTATTTGAAACGGATAAAAATAGCACAAAAAGTTAAAAACTAGGTGGGATGTATATCAATTTTTATTAACAAGTGCTCATGTGCGCAATGTGTGCCAAGATTAAAAAAAATATCAAAATTATTTAAGAAATTTAAAATTGTTATCATCTTTAAAGTACAATATATTTTTTTGATAAGGTTTTATTTTTAACTTTCCTTAATAAAGCGATCCAAAACAAATGATTTATGGACAAATTGGTGAATAAATCCTTGGTTATGGATTAAGCCTCGTTCAAACTTACGGCCTAAGTATTTTTTTTAGTTTTACTTTTTTCATTAAACTGTGAAGTGTCTAAAAATTAAACTAAACTTTAACGGCAACGATAAGAACGATGAGAAAGAATTGCTCTAAAAATTACATCATTTTCTTCAAAATAAGCATTCTTCCCAGAACACCGGATTTTGATAGTAAATTGAGAAATGAGAGTTCGATTTTTATGCAAATACATTTTCAATTAAGTTTTGCAATATAATATTTTGACATGATATACACTTAGTCTTAAACGAGTCTTATTTTTTTAACCAAGGAATCCGCGTTTAGGTGGTGAGTATTTTTACTGATAGAAATTAGGTGAGTATCTACTGGAATCATTTTGAAATGACATTGTTGACGATGTAGGGCAGCCGACTCACTGTGATCTGGATATGAGAAGATTTATAAATTTGGAGAGCAGAATATAAAAAATTTAAAAATTTTATCGTATTCTAAACAGTTGATTTTAACAATTAAACATGTTTTCTCGTAACTAAATGTTAAAGAATACAGTCGGTACTATGCCAAGAAACTATACCAAATTGAGTTGTCCTTATTTTAGTAAGGATATTTTAAAGTATATCTATTATAAGATACCGTGTCACAAAACTGATTTACTTAAATTACATACAATTGGGTAAACATTGAAATGAATTGTTTTAATTAGCATTCATATAACCGATAATTATTAATTGTACACATTAATTTCACACATTACGTATCCACCCTTTAATTTATCGTGTGCACATTTATACATAATAATTATACATTGTAATCATTTGCCTGGAATTGCGGTGTTCATATATTATACACACGCACAATATAAGTATTCATTTTTTTTTTATTTAGTTTAAAGCCAGGAACCAATTTCAATTTAATATATTAATCTTTATATAAATACTTTCAAAATAATATAAGATTTTTAAATTAAGAAATTTATATATTTTTTATCATAAATGAAGTTGTCAGATTAAACTGTCCACCTTTAAAATAATAATAATTCCCTCGTATTATTTTTTGTGTATTGTTGATAAAAATCATATATGTAAAAAATAACGAATCCTTTAATGGAATTATGATTAATGCGTTATAATTCGAATATATGTACATTTTTTGTTCTTCTTATAATTTTTATTAATATTTATAAAATAAAATAAAAGAAAATAATTGAACCTGTTATGTTGAACAATCAATATAGTTGTTCTTCTACATATGCTCGCTTTGTACATATATAAAAAGTGCAGTGTTAGAAAGTGCATATTTTTGTGCATATATTGAATTCATAAAATACAATAAAAGTTTAAAGAAACGATAGATGTCATTACTAATATGACTATTTATATAAAAAAATATTATTTTTACTGTACCAACAACAATAAAAAGACAAAGGAAATTCCATTTCTTTGATTGGATTATTTTCTAGCTACTTATAAAAACGTAGAATAATAAAGCAACTTGATGAATTAATCTTAAATTTAGTGTGTTAAGTTTTTGTTTTTAAATGAAATCTATTATTTTAATATTGACCTGATTTTTTTTTTTTTAGTAAATGTTAAAAAATTTGATTTTTTTTTATAAAAAATTTATGATTTGTAATGCTATGTAATTTACTATAAAATTAGATAACAATCTTAATTTTTTTTAAACGTATTGTTTAACTATATTATTAAAGTCTCATAATTGATCGAGAATTTAACAATGCATATCTTTTATTTAAATGATTTCCAGGTATCTAGCAATGATTTGCGTCAAAAAGAAACGATAATGATTTGTTTTGTTGGTTTGAGATGATTTCTTTGTGTTTTTCAGATGATTATAAAGAACGTCGACCTTAGTTTTTGTGTGGAGGTGGATTGAAAAGCATAAATAAGTTTTGTTAATAGGAGGTCGAGTTGAACTTGTCTGATGCGGGCAAGTGATAAACCTATTTCCAAATAAACGGCAAAATTTAACTCACAAAAATAAAATCATTTCATGCTTTCCACTAAACTCAAATGAAACAAAACAACCAAAACCAATCTACCCAAAAGCGAAACCGTATCTCGTATGTACATAAATAAGGAGATCCTCATAAATAAAATCACATTTTCTGATAATCAAATCATATACGATAAAATTTATATGAGACCCAACCGATTTTCTTTTCATTCACAATATTGAATTATTATGTTTTAATAATAATTTTATTATTTTTTGCAAAAAATAAAAATAATCAATATACATGACAAGCTAAATAATAATAATTATTAAACAACAACAAAATGTATGTTTTTAACATACATAAATTGTAAGACATCCAAAAAAGAAAATTTATGCGTGTAAAAAAAATAATTATTTCGCCTCATAAAATTAAAAAAACATTTCGTTCGCACAAGACCCAAGAAAACGTTTTTATTTTTAAAATTTTTTTTTTTTTTGTTTTTGTTTTGATTGTCGATAGGACCTAAATAATATTCCGAACGTGGTCTCTTGCAAAAAGAAGTGGAATAAAAACAATAAATCTTTAAGATAACTTATTTTTCTTTTAATCTTTTAACAATAAATTTTGTTAATTTTATTTTATTTTTTTTAACGTATATTTTGATTAATAAATTATATTTTTTTATTTTAATTTTTGGTTGTAACTCTTATTTTGGTAAAATTTATATTTTATTACACTTCGAGGGATTTTCAAATATATACATATTATGTATATATTACGAGTATATGTATGTTATATAAAAAAGAAAATTGATTGTAAAGTCAAAATATTTTTAATTGGAGTTTTTGTTTTCGTTAATTTTTTTAAAATGTTTGCAATGTTTGTTGACGGAATTTTATTTATATACATATAGTATACACACTATCTGTGTGGAGGAAGTAAATGGATGGCGATTTTAAGAAATTGTGTCGTTAAAATTTATACGAGTTGTATTAATAAGACAAGAGACGAAAATGACCTAAAATTGGTGTTTGAACGATGTATATACATCATCAAGAAATTTATTAAACAAACGAGTATAATAAAGATTTTCAGATCGGTTACAATGATGCAAACATATTGTTTCATAATAACTAACGTATCAATCTGAAACCTGTCATAAACATTTTATATCTTAAGAAAACATACACATCTTGAAATTTTGTATTGCAAGCAATCTCAACAAAATATAAAGTAGGAAGTCCAGAGGAGTTTTCACACGTATTAAATTTATACATGCCAAGTGTTATTTTCATGTACAAAAAATAAAAATTCAATATCATTTTCTGATTGATTATTAATCTCAATCACCTATCTTATACTATTGTAGCATTCATAATGTATACCGATCCACAAATTTATTTATTTTATCAACTAGATGATCAAATTTAAACAAGAAAATAAAAAATAAAATAAACAGTTAAGACCCAGAAACAACAACAAAATCACTTAATACAAAATTACTTTATTACTTGCAAAATCTAGATGATATAATTAAAAATTTGCTGAGAAAGTTTTATGTATACAAGCGAGATTCACATTAAATTTCGGGTTCGTAGCTTAGCTATAAAAAAATAATTAAATCTTTCGTTATATACACTACTATTTATAAATTAATTAAAAACCAATAATAATTTAGATCAAAATTATTAAAATCCACTTAAATCATTTATCAACAAATTTACAAGTTTTCTTAATTTTTTTTGATTTATATTTAATAATAGACAAAATAAAAAAATAAAATCATATAATAATATAATTTTGCAATATTCCATCGAAAACTCTATGGTAATAACAATAATAATAATAATCATTATTAACATCATCGGCTTAAGATTAATATAAAAAAACGCGGCTTAAATTAACTTCACATATGTTAAGAGATTTCTGTTTTCTTCTTATATGAACATTACGAGTGTCTGTATATTATAAAAAAAAAAAATTCAAAGTGTTATTATAATTTACCACAGATTTCACAAGAATGATATAAAACTAAATAAAATAAACTATTAAAATATGGATTTACATAACAAGTAACAACAATATTGCGATCATCTGCATGATTTGTTATAGTATTCATTTTATGTAGTGCAGACACAATTACGAATATTTTGATCATTTGAGACAAGATACACTTAATTGGGTGTTGCGCAATAGTATTATATACAAAACGAATTAATTGGTAGAAGTTACACGAATTCTAAATAGATGTGCGCGATAAGAATTTTAAACCGCAAAAAATCCATTAACATAATATTCAGCACCAAAAAAAGATAAATGCGCATTGTAATGTATGTCAAAATCATGAATTTCGTTAAAACATGATTTTACGTGCTTGGGAAAAAGTATGTCTAGTATTTTGATACCAAAAAAAAAACAAAAAAAATATATAATGTGATCTTTAACTTTACTAAAGATGATTGTAAGATTAAAACATTTTTTTTTTGCGCGAAATATGTATTTCACCCGCAAAAATTTATAAGCTAACCAAGTTGAGAAGTGTTTTTCAACACGTAATCGTGATTCCTAATTGTATTGATAAATAAATCAGTCGTGTGATTTACACAATTTATTTAATTATCCCACACTATTATTTAGACGAATAGTTTATTAATGAAATTTACAGTTCATAATATAGACATATTTAGATTTCGTCCGAAAAAGTAGTGCGCCTCTAAGAAATTATAAGTTAAGCTAAAATAATGTTGAATTCCACTCAAATTTCAAGTCAATTGAAATCGCCGATAAGTCAAACATCATACAAATCTGCGAATAATCTTAAGCTTCACTAAACTATGGCCATATACTACACAGATAAGAACGATGCAGGAGTTAATAGTGCAAAAGAATAATCAGAAAACAAAATTTTTATAATTTATTCATTTCACCTGAAACTTGAACTAACTTAATTTAAAATTATATTTAAACAGTGGAACGTTTTCCACTTCCTACTTTTCCCATATTCAAGATAAATCGTATAAAGTAAACTTAAAATTTTTAAATTTAAGTAAAATATACGTGGAATCAAATCCAAATAATTCCTAGCAAGGAAAATTGAAGAGGCAAATTATGACAAATTTGAGTGAAGTTTTGTCACTCAAATTTTCTTTTCAATTTTCAATGATATTTTATTTTGCATTTCTCGTTTATCGCCTCTTTATTGAGTAGCTGCTCAATATTACTTTTCAATTTGAAATATGCGTATAGGAATCTTTACTTTCAATTACCAAATAAATATTCACCAAAATGCAGTGATGAATTCAAATCAGAAAAATAATTAAATAATACAATTTTATTTCAGCATACATTCCAATTAAGAGAATCTTTTGTCGAAACATTCCTCATAGGCTGTCCATATTTTTTGATTTCAAGTAACTTACAAACATCTTGGAAAATTTCACATATAAAGTTCAGTTCGATTCTTGATCAACCAGAATCGATTTAGGCGAACTGTATATGCAAATTACTTCTACCAAATTTTTTTGATAGGTCATCTTATATACTGTGAGTATATGTATGACTAAAGAGATTTTATTGTTTGTAAAAAGTAGTGGTGAAATTTGGTCATCTATTTATAGATGTTTTTTCTGACAACATTCTAAACTTTTTGAGTCGTTTGTATGTTCTATTAATTTTTTGATGCCTTCCAGTAGAACTAACAGGAAATTATTTTACCATTGAAATTATGTCTTCCTCGCTATCTACAAATATACCTTCGTTGTCTTTAGTCTATTACCGTGTTGTTTAACTGATATTATTTTAATCGAAGTTTTATTGCTCTATTTATTTTGAAAATACGCAATTTGCTTGAACATTACTGACCTATCGCATTAAGAACATTAGTTTGTGGACCTGTTAGAATACTCGATTTAATCAGATTTTTGGCACTAATAAATTTTTAGTTTCTAAATAATTTAGTTTAATACGATTCAATCAATTTGCATTCCAATTTACCTTACCCGCGGTTTTTGGACAATTTTGTCATATTCATCCAGGTTGATGCGCCTGATGCGTTTGAATTCTTTTCACAACCAATTCAATGGCTTTTGGTTGGTTATAATCTTGAACTTGGCACGTAAAGTCAAGTTCGAAAATGCTTGACACCCCCTAATAGCCTACAGCTCCTTATCGATTGTTGGGTGGTTAATTTAGAATCCGAAGAATTTGACATGTACGATAAAAATCTGTAATTACTATATCACTAGCATTTATCATTCTGATGAGAAGTGTCTGTGTGAAATCTGGGAATTTCAAAATAGTTGAAATGGTAAGTGATTTTCTCAGAGTGTTAAATGGTTGGGGGTGGGCCTGGGACTAGGCCTAACCAACTTTTGACCGATTTGTATCTTTTGGTTCAAGGTAATTTTTTAGGTTGTAATTTTAGAAGGATCAGGTTTTATTCCATGCTGTGTTATATGCCCCAGATGTACTACTTCTTTTCGGGTAAAATTAAATTTGTTTGGATTAAGTTTTAAATGAAATTTTCAACTATACTTCAACCGTAAACCACAATGTCATCTAGGTATATACAAAACACTTAATTTATATAAGTCCGGATAAAACACTATTCATCACATTTTGGAAGGTTAGTGGTAACCTAAACAACTTTCTAGTGAACTGAAAATGTTCGGTGGAATTAAATGCAGTTTATGTCGTCGAATAGCTACTTGATGTTGGATAAATCCAAAGTGTTGAAATATTGAGACTTTCTGAGCTGATCTAATATTTCATTGATACTGCAAAATGGAAAAATACCCCCTATAGTGATATTTTTCAACTTTTGTATTTCAATACAATCAGCAAACGCTTAGAATAAAAACATAAAAGTTGATTAAAAACTACCAACAGTAAAAAATTCCGGGGACTTAAGTCTTTTAAAAATTTAGTTAACGGAGCCTCTTTCTTCGCTGTTAAGGCTTGATAAATTGAGTTGATTTTCAAGAACACTGAGAAGATTTTCGATGCTGTGTGAGTGTTTCAGATAGAAAATTTATTAAAATTGTCGATATACTATATTCCGAATCGTTCATTTTTTTGTAATACATTGTTGTGTTTGCGAATTATAAGTCATCAAAGTGACAGGAAGTTTAATTTCATTTGGGAAAAATCAGGGTAATAATAAGTTAGCAATTCAGTAGCTGTAGTCGCTGGGATTAATTTCTCGTAATCCTCGTCACATCGAAACTGAATTTGGGGAACTCCTGACAATTTCTCCTCTTCGTAAAATATTTATCTATGTGGAAAATTTCAGAATAACTTTATGTTTGTTATTTCGATTTTGAATCTTGAACGTCGGCCGGCATTGCCGTAATCATAAACCAAAAATCAATTTTAGACTGAGTCATGAGTAATGTGTTGAATTTTTTGCTAGAGAAGTAGTTTTTAATTGAAATAATTTCTAAATTTTGGTTTCACTTAAAATGTATAAATAAAGTTGTCTCATTTTTACGTAGTCGTACGTTAATGCGTCGCGCTCTTCATTTGGTTTTTAGCAAAATCATTACCGAGGAAAACTCCTGGAACATTTAAAAGCTTTACTCTAAGAATGTTCTAAATTTCTTTAATAATTGTTGTGTTATAAAACGCTAGAATTTCTATTTAATTAACAGAGATATTTGCTACTTTACACTTTAAATTTGGATAGCAAAACGCCTGAGGTTGAACACAATTGACTTTGAATAATCAAAGATCGGCGCCAGTGTCAATTAAAATTGAGTTTGATTGGAAATGTTTAAAGAAAATGAAATAAATGAACTAGTATTTGCTGGTGTTTAAATAAAATTATTAAAGATTTGGAGTAATAACTGGTTTGGATTCTAATTTGTTTTGGTCTAATTATACAAATTTGAAGATAACGTTTGATTTAATGAATGAACTAAATTAAAACTGTGAGAACAACCTTGAATTTTATCGAGTATACATTTAACTTTGATTTCATAAATTGGTTGGATATAGAACACACTATTTTTGAATCTCTTGAACGCGATTAGGTGTGTTCGACATAGACTGATCGAGTTTATGTTTCCATTTATGTTATTATGTTAATTTGCCCTGACTGGTATGATTGTTAACATTTTTGTAATCGGCCGATGTAATTAAGGTTCAGTTTATTTATTTATTTACAAACATTTTGAGTTAAGGACCAACACCATACTTACACAAACTATTTTGAGCACGATGCTCATTTACAACAAAGTGTGTAGACAAGGTGGTTTGACATAAAAATATTAATTTAGAAAAAAATTGCAGCCTTTTGGATTTACAGGGTACCAGAGCTCAGTCATTAAATTTCCCCAGTCCATCATTATCAAGGCTACTTCAGCTTGAAACATAATCCAACAATGTCGTGTTATCTTGTGTTTTTGTATTTTACTAATTAAGATTAGTATCACGAAAGAGATGAATGAATTTTTTTTTTGTTGTCAGTTTATTTACTACGTACGATTTATTATTTGATGCTCGCCGGTTGTTGGTTGATGATTTTGTAATCTTGTGTTGCCGAATAAGGATGATAAGGAATTTATTGATTATATTTTCAATAAATTGAAATGCTATAATGTCGTTAAATAAGTTTAATTGTATTAATTGACCTCAAATGATGATGGATACATTGATTCTTCGAATTTCCATTGAAAAAGTATTGTATATTACTCTTTTCAGAAGACTGATCCAATAATACGAATCAATCAATTCATCAATTTTTTGTTTTAACCAAGTTTCCAAAATGTATACCTAGCCCTTCACGCACTTTTACCACATATAACTTTTTACATTTTGGAGTGAATGATATTTTTTGTATTATTTTAACATCAGATATTTAATATTTAAATGTTTAAATTTTATTTTGTTATCACTAAGATTTATTACGCATTTCACGACACGTAAAATTTAAGATTTAATCATAAAACCAAAACCCTACATCTGGCAACAATTATCTCACGAAATACATATTTTATGAAGAGATCAATTAAGTTTTTTCAAATGAAAAAGGATCAACACGTTTTTATATTACATAATTAAAATGTTTTTATTAATGTTAGGCTCTGGATATTTAATTTTTTATTTACGTAAGCTTTCGGACACAAATCAATGTCATTATTTTATAAAAAAAATTGAAAATGAACTTGATTAAAAATAAATGTACAAAGCCCAAAACTGGCGTAAACCTCATATTTAAATCTTAATAGCCAGTTACTAGAAAATGTAACACTATGTGACATGGAGGTTCGACATCGGTCACAAAAGATTTTAAACATTAATTTTGGTTTTGTATTTGTATTTTATTTGCTTGTATTGTTCGAATAGTCCACAGTGATCTCACGTTGCTCACATAATATTCTTATCTGCACAAATGACACAAATCTTTAGAAACATTTTCTTGATATTTGTGAATGTTCTCAAAACGGAATAATTTAAAATCTTAGTGGAGCTACTTCAAAAATGTCGAAGATGAAAGATGGCGAAAGAGATTTTGATTATACTGTTGAATTCGTAACAGTTCTAATTAATGTATCTTCAATTGTGAGTCTGTAATTTGGTGGCTTTAGGGGCACATTAACATCACGACCAGTTGTGATTTAGGGGAAGAAGTGTCCAAATTATTGAAAACACGTGACATCTTTTAAGGGCCTTTACCAAAAAAAAAAAATAAATAAAAAATTGGGTGTCGTTATTTAAATGTGTCTAAAATCATATCTAAAATGGTGTAATTTAAATAAGGATGAATTACAAAATACAAGATAAGTAGTTGAGTCCTAAATCATTTTTGAATAAAATAACAAAATTTCTGGTTAATATAGTTTTTGCATATCGGATTAAAATCTTTTTTTATTAAATTTTCAATTTTCTCGTTTATTACAATGATTTTTTAAAATCATGTATTAAGTGGTAGGTATTTCTTTCTGTACAAAATCATACCATATACATATGAGACTTTTAGAGTTAAGCGGAAAAAAACGAAAAAAATTTGGTTTGTGCGCAAATGGCTTTCGTAAAAATGCATCATTAATACTTGATTTTGCGAAATGACGCTTCTAAGATTACTTAAGTTTGTCATAAACAAAATGTCATCAATATCTTAACTAGGTGATCAAAAAAAGATTTATAGAATATTCACTTTTTAACAGAAAATTGTTCTAAATGGTTGGTTTGGTGACGTTTCAATAGATTTTTATTATAGGTGATGTCGGATAGATATAGTTTTTTACTACAACTTGTTTTGAATTTAATAACTTACTTACATTAATCGTATTGTGTTTAACACCAGGTTTGTTAAATCTTGCTTTTAGTTTCTTAAAGGTTACTGTTGGGAGTTTTTTATTTCCACTGTTTTTTGACATTTTTAATTATAAAAAATGTAATCAACTATTACAAATGCCTTAAGCCCAATCGCAAATCTATGCGTGACATTTATATCACAAAGGTCGGAAATACTAAAAACATTTAAAAACCAATCCAATGAATATTCAAATGAATTGATTGGCTATTTTATTTGATCAAAATTGAATTCGAATTACGGATGTTGATATGTACGTAGAGTAATTTGATTAAAATTATACTTGCTATCTAAATTTAAAATTTTTGGTTAAACTTTTAAATAAAAGACTAATTGATTATCATGTTGATTTTTACATAAAATTAACATTAGAATATTTCATATGAGTGGTTTTTTAAGAGGTTGACCTCCTTTTATAGGTAGTCACTTAACCTTTTATACTATATATGTACTAAAATATCTTCTTCTTGATTATCATGATTTAAAATTTTAAACTATAAAATCAATTCTTTAACAAAGTTGCATGTTAAATTTCACGGTTCAATAAATAATAATAAATAAAAAAAAAATTATGGTTTATTATGTTCTGGATTGTACAAATGAATTAAACTCATTGTATTCAGATGTTATGTATTTTAGTTCATTAAATATAATATACGTGCGCTCTACATATACAAACGGATTGATACAGTTCATGATTAAATTAAACATAAGTTTGATTTTTTTGTTTAGTTGTTTCTTAGACACATGGCCTTGTTAAGATATTTAGAGGAATAAAAGAAACCAAAAAATTAATTTAATTTTTTACATATACATATAAACACATATATAATTTTTGGCCGTGATCAATTAATGCCATTTCATTTCAATTTTAAATTTTTTTTTGTATATTCATTGCTGATATGACTAAGTTGTTGAAATATGTGCGCGAAAAAAATTTCGACATAAATATTCTTTCTTCCTTTAGGGCTTTGTACGAGTACGTAATATAAGGTTGTTAGTTTTACATGAAGGTCTAGCATACATGTTTACGTATTAGATAGTTCTTATATATTAATTATATTTGATTTGTGCACTTAATCAATTTTTATTGTCTTGGATATACTTTTATGTAATAAATGACGACATAAATTCATGGTTCATTATCTAAGTAGAATAAAAGCACTCTTCCAAGTATTTTATAGAGGTTATAATGATACTTTCAATTTTCACAAATAAAAATAATCTTATCGATCAACGATCAGTATAATTTATGTACCTATATTAGTAAATATGCGATTCCGCAGCAAATATTTTTTTTGAGGGTGAAAGGAAGGATATATAAAACAGTAATTATAGTTCTAATATTCATTAAAATTTAACCTCCATCTATATAAATCGCATCTTGTCTAATTTGAATGATTTTTGACCAAAAAAGGATTTTCACTTACAAGGTTAGTTTTTTTATTATTCTATTTATAAGCGAAGGAGGTTTTCACCAATTATTACAACCACAAAATCTCATGAAGGTTGAGATGAACAGTTTTGAACAAATCTTTACAAAAAATTGTTAATTTTTTTTGATTGATTACCTGTGCTATCGTGTGTAGGTAATAAATTGTGTTGTATTTTTGAAAGTTAGAAATTTTTTAGAACTCTTAAAATGATTACAAAATATACTTATGTATGTATAGTTGGTGGTCTTCTTTACTATATGAAGAATGACTGACTATGAAACATAATATTGATCTTCTGTCAGTTAAACATATTTTTTGTGTATGGCTGAAATTTTAATATAAATATACAAAAAAAACATATTATGCCACTATTTAAAAATAAATAAAATAAAAATATTTGCAATATCTTAATATCTTCATAATAACTTTATATCAAATAAAAATATGAACAACCACAACAACAATATCTTAAAGACATGCAATTTGTTCATTATCAGATAATTTTATTCTTATATACAAGCGCATATACATATAATATATGCGAATTTTATGCAATAAAATGTTTTCCTCTCTGTAGTAATTGTACACAAATTTCCTTTCAACCGTTAAAAAAATTATAATTTTGACAGCGAAAAATTGAAAACGATTAATTCTCTCATTGTGGTTGGCTTTTACATTTAATATTATAGAGTGATTATAAATTTGGGTAAGTACTCTTTATTGGAATTGGAATTCACAAACCAATTATGTATTATGTTTTCGATGTTTGCTCGAGTTAATTTGATAACCGTAGCAAATTGTTACTGCGTTGTACATTGGGTTTTATGGCAAAATATGTAGTATACTGAATCAAATGAAAATCTTTAACTAAATTGTTCATTTTGCCAGAATTATTTATGGAAGGCATTTATTTTAAATCTTCAGTTAAAGATACGGACCTGCTACTTCCAATAATATCAAAAAATTTTTAGAACGTAATTAATTTTGTCTTAGACTATTATATTTGGTATTCTTTGATGTCATTTCAATGAACATAAAGTAGCACAATATAGTTCGCCTACGTTTTATTCAAATTCCATTCCCTACATTATCGTATTTGCCCAATTTTAGTTGGACCTTGGCGGTTCAATGAAGCTTTAACTTTCTCAAGATTAAATTTGAAAAAAAAATATGAGAGGTGCGCGAACTTAAAAAATGTCCCCTCGTAAATAAAGCGCGAACCAGAGTTGGAATATAAAATAAAACAAATAAAGTAAGAGAGTGAGAAAGGGGATTTTTGTGTTGTAATCGACTATACTCACAATAAGAGAACTATTAACGTAAATTTATATTTTTTTACGGTATATGATTCTAATATAATTTTTGCAAAATAACTAAAAAATTAAACAAAAATATTTCGCCTTTGAACTTAACAATTTTTTAGTTATCTACGGTCGAAATGTCAAAGTGAAATAAAAGAACTTAATTTTTTTTTCTTATTCCAAGTATGGTTTTACCCCTTAAGAAATAATGCTTTCATTGAATGACGGATGGAACTTTTAATGTTTGTTAATACTTGTATTTTTCAAAGAAAAAAAATTTGTAGTAGAAATCCTATCCTAACTATTTAAGAATTGAGACCGACCTTTAAAAGGTTAAAAATGAAAATCTATTTGACTTTTCGAGTACTTATGGTAACCAAACTAATTCAATGTTTGATTTTATTCAAAATTATATTTTAATTATATTTTTTGTATTTATTATTATTTATTTTGTTTTGTTTGTTAATTTGAATTTGAATTTTTTTGTTTTTAGTGTTTCTACAAATATTATTTTATTTTTAATCAAATTTTTCTTTTTTTAACTGCTAAATGTACGGGCTTCAGCATAATATGGCAGATAAGTTTGTACCTTAAATATGTGATTATACTGGGTAAACTGAAAAAAAAGTTCACCTGTTTTCGATTAATATATCTTCTAGGGTAATGAAATAAAAACAATATTCAAGGTCATTCAGAAATCCTATCAGAAATATATTTGTCCTACTCAAATTTATTATGAGGCGGGTTTTCCAAAAACATCACTCGACAAACGTTGAAGAATTGGAATAGCAAGGTGTTAACAGTTCAGAAAGTATATACTTTTATTTCTCAGCTCCAATAAGCCAGAAAATTATTCATTTTTTTAAAATAAAGTTTAAAAATACTCCAAATGTGATAAATCCTTAGCTAATTTAGTTATTTGTCTTTTGTATTAATTGCATAAGAAATATCGTATGTGAGCTTCGGTCGGTTAGGCATTTTACAGGATTCGTAGGCTTCTAGAGCTCGCTATCGCTCGTCTTGAAAATTGTTTTACATTCAGAAAAGTATTCGGGGCTCGATAAGTGGTACAATATTTTAAACATTTCATTTTTAAACAATTAAAACACACATATTACTTGAATATAAAAGTCAGAATCTTCCGCTTTCAAAAATGAAACGCATTTCCATAAACTTTAATCTTTATGATTATAAACATAATTTTTCTTTAGCTGATGTTTCGCCTTAATGGAGAAAGTTTAGAGCGGTAAATTCAAAAAGCATAAAACTTCCTTTCCTTAATAATAAATGGAGTCTACAAAAATATTTCAATTAATTCAATTATTCAAATTAACAAACTGTTTAATTAATTACGCAATATTTCCAGAAACTTGTAGAATAATTTACTATAAATTCCACAGAAAGTTCAATTTCTATAGCGAAAACTTATGTATCTCACAAATTGAAACACTACATAATAATAATTGAAAGCTAATTTAATTTAATATAATTGTAGTGTTTGTGTCTTAATGAAATATTTCTCTAAAACCCAAAGGAATAAGGTTCATAATATTTATCAAACTAAACCATCAGAATATCAGGTGCCTTGTTCATTCTCATATATAGTCAATCGTAAGCATTGTAATATACAAGATGAGGAAAACAACTTATTTATATCTTAAAATTTAATCATCTTATCTATTCAGTTAATACAAAATGCTACTAATAATATAAATTATCGTCTATGATTAACGTTTGGTTTTTATTTTTATTTTTTATTTTTTCATAATCTGTTAAAAGAAAATTAAATTAAATGCAACAAACAATATTTTTCAATACAATATTTTATTATTTCTCTCAACACAATATATCATACAATATATAACAAGAAATATTTAGAAAAAGTTCAACCCATCGGCGCAATTTATTAATACTTTTCTTCCTCACACCGTCGCGTGTTTCTATATACATACATATATAGTAGCAAGTGAAATTTATCGGTTATATAATTTATTAATGAACCCCCATTAATGTACACAAAAAAAAAAAAATGTACGAGATGCATTTTTAGCACTTAATTAATTATTATTATTAATATTAATATAAAAAAAAGGTTTTAACCATCTGCTGTATTGAATACTAAACAGATTGGAATTTTTATGATTTTTTTTCTTTATTTCCTTAATATCTTAAAGTAATTTGATCTTGATTGGAAATTATTACCACTTATTATATTATTAATATTATTTTTAAAAAAATTATGAAAAGAAAGAAATTATATTGCATTTTTTAATTAAAATTAAGAGAAAAAAAATAAATACTTGCCCAACTTTCTATATACATAATATTCTTTATTATTTATATAGGGTGCATCTTTCCAATAAAATTTTGTGAACTAAGTTGACTTTTAATCGAAATTTGCCAAAAAAATTTACTACTGAAAGTTGACTAATTATACGAAGAGTTGTCCGTTTTATTACAATGAAGTGTAATACGTTATGTAGTATAGATTTGTTTTGTTTATTGTTAAAAATGAGGCAACTTGATTGAAATAATTTTAATTTCTTCGACAGATACGTTTAGAAGAAATAACAGAATATGATGACTACGTTAAACAAGCAAAACGAACAAACGAAGAAATACACCAAGAAGGGATATAACGGGATATAACGAAGGTTATTAAAAAACTCGGATACATGATGGCATTTAAAACAAACAACAAATTAGGCAATCGACTCAAACAGAAAACAACGTAACATAAATTCATCGATAGACACCGGAATCTATAAGAATACATGTAATGATTGCCCCAAATTATACATCGGACAAACAGGAAAAAGTTTTGAAGTCAAGTTTACAGAACATATAAGTGAAATCGGAAAACCAAAAATCGACTCGAGATATACACAACACTTTTCTACAGAAAACCATAATTACACTGTCATCAACACAAACTCACACGTAATACACAGAATAAGAAAATGACTAATGAACAGATTAGAAGAACTGGAAATAAACAAAGATCGATATAACGCCTTTTTACTAAACGACAAAATGGAGGTGTGGCCAACACACGACTTTCCTTTACGAACAGTGAATTTTGAGAAATTTAATTTTTTTAATTTTTTATTTTTTTATTTTTTGGAAACATTTTGTATTACGTAGTTTTTTGTAAATCTTATACTTTTTAAGATATTTGCAAAATACATTTTCTGGACCAAGGGAGTGGCCACTTCCGGTTAACCGATTAGGAGTAAAATTCACTGGGACCTCCCAATTTATCAAAAAGCTTAAATCTGAAGTTTCAATTCGATTGGTTAAACCATCTGGACTGCAGAGAAGCCCACTTTTTCGGACTCAAGGGACATCAAAACCTATAAATTTCTAAAAATCTCGAGGTCCAAAATTTTCATGATTATATTATACTTTATTTTCTTACGTAAAAGAAAGTAATAAATATCATATTAAGAAAGTGACAAAACCTAAATAATTGTATTTTATACATTAATTATGTGTATGCATTAATTATGAGTATAAATTACTTGCATTTAAAATTACAAGATTGAAAATTTTATTGAAATATTTTGTGTAGCTAAGTCTTCTAGAGTTTACAGCTTTGTGGTAGAACTTGCCAATGTTCGCCATAGAAATTCATAGTTAAAGTGATGTTAGCTTCAAGTTTTTCAATGAAAAAAGCAAAATCATTTTAAAATGATTATGGTATATACAAATTTTCTACACTCTTTAACATCAATATACAACAAGGCTTTATTGGTATTAAATGAATATTAATTGCAGAAATATAAAAATTAAACAGTTATGTTTAAAATATAATTTTCGAACTTTCGTTATATATCAAAGTTGCCTTTGATGAAGTAAAATTGTACTTGCTAAATTTATTTTTAGTTTTACTAGTGTACGTCAGATGTCTATAGTTGTATACAGAAAAGTACGAACGAAAATTAATTTAATCAGAAAATTATCACACGTTCCTAACATTTTGTGAATTTGTTTTGCTTTTCCTGCAATTATCGAACTTGAGATTTCGCCAGATGGTAATTTTTGGTCCGATTTTACCAAATTTGTACTACCATCTATGTAAATATTGACTTAATGACCACACGATTTTTAGTAAGCTTTTATTACAATTTGACCAGAATACAGTTGTTATGAAAATTATTTAAATTTTGGTTTAAATAAACCAATTACTCGATGTTCATATACGAGTATGATGAAATTCCAACATTAGTGAAAATATCTCAGAAATCATAATTAAGAATTTGTACCGTTTTCATTTAAAAATTTGTCTTAAGAAAAAAGTGATTTCCCATTATGTTTTATTTGAAAAATTTGGTTTTTTCGTCGTTTCTAATTCCATTATAAAAACTTGGTTTTCTAGACTATGGCTTTGTATAATCTAGGTTGCTTTGGTATGCTGGCATGTGAAAAGTGATCTTAAAATAAGCGATACAGACCAAAACCAAAAATTCATTTATTTTCATAGAGTTTGTATGAAAAAACGCGATTTCGATTGACGATAAAACATGAATAAAAAGTTAAACCCAGTTAAATAATTTTTTCTGAAATTGCTAAAAAATAACTCAATGTCTTACTCATTTAAAACACAAGTTCTTAAATTACCCTATTTTCCAGCAAAAATCAAAAGAAAATAATGGAAATTAAATTAAAAAACATTCTACAACAATAATAATATGTATTAAAAAAAGAAAATTCAATTTAATGACGTTATGATTTGTTCACATCTAAAACTAATGGTAAGAAAAAAGACAACCCGTCTCCACTCAACAATCGAAATCAAAATAAATCAAAAAGAGCCAAACAGAAAAAATTAAATCAATACAACGAGTGTGAAGAAAACAAAAAATCAAAACAATCTAGCATGCTTCGCAAATTCAAAATAACAATAGCAAAATATTCGAATTCAAATTTGAATAAAGGCAATGAAAGAGATGATTGTTGTTGTATTGTTTATAAATTTCGAGTTATGAGTTTATGACGTAATTATAAAAATAGCCACATTTTAAAGTTCAAAAATACCTTATTTTTTAAGACGTTTTTCACTAAGAAATAAACATTTTCATGACCCGATGTTTCAATCAAATAAAATTATATGTTTCATGAACATTTTCATATAAAAACAAAACAAAAGCTCATAATTCTAATAGACTAAAATTGTAAATGAAAATATTCGTTTTCCCATATAGTTTCATAGTAAAGAAAAAATTGTATTCTACTTATTTTAAGCTTAGTAAAAAATACAGTCGATACTGGAGGCTATTATTTATGTAGTAGGCTCTGGTATTACGCATCAATTACTTTTAATACTGAAAACATTATTAAAAGTACTTCTACTAGGATTAAAAGAGTAGCCTAGCAACACAAGCAATAAAAAAACCAATTTTAATACTCAATAATAGTATTAAAATTAGCTATTTTTAAGACGTTTGGAGAAACACAAATGTTTTCCTAAGCATGTTACTTGTTTTAATACTATTAAGGCAGTGATACATGTAAAAAAATTCATTTAACGTAAAAAAATACGGCGCACTGATCTGTCAATAAACGGCCATCTTGAAAAACCTTTAAGGCAAAAATAAAAAATCCGACTTTGTTCAATTTTGTAAATGGCAAATTTTTTGTCATATGGTAAATTTACATAACCTTAAAAAACTTGCTGTCACTTTTTTTAATGTTTTGTAGATTTACCATATGACAAATTTGTTTCCTTTTATTTTTTATAATTGTGTTCATCTTAAAAATCGGGAAGGAAACCTTAAATAGTGAGAACTATAATTTATGACAAGTAAAATGTTAAATTTATTAAATGTCATAACATAAAAAAGTTGGTACAGCAAAGTTTTACATGTATTCTCGACATGAGACCTTTTTTTTTGTCGTATAAGGTAATTCAAATCAACCAATCAGGTCGCTAAAGTTTTTTACCTTAAAGGAATTATTTTTGCTTGTATCACTGCCTTTATTTGGTATTAAAGGTGGCATTTTGCTACTAGTATAAAAATGTACATGTAGGCAACATTTTTAATTCTATAGAAAGGTATGTTTAATACTGTTTTTAGTATTACAACTAAAAATCAAGACCGCCTTAGTTAAAATTTTCAGTCTTGAAATTTTAACTTCATATAATTGGTAGTTATAATTAGTTTACAATGAATTTTTCTTTATTGGAGAAAAATACTATGTATGTTATTCGGATTAAAAGTGACTTTTATTCGCAATTGTTGCATTTGCTCGGCTAGGCTGGACTCCCGATAACTTCCGATGCTTGGAAATGTGGATTTAATTTTTTTTTTATTTTTTTTTTTGCTTTTGGGTTTTTGTAATTTGGAAATATCTTAGAATCTACCATTTATCTACCATACTGGGAAAATGGAATCGTTTAAGATTACATCTCTTGTCCAATGTTTGGAATTTGGTGAAGCACAAAACCAATTCCAACACGCTAAAATTGAAATGATGAAGCCAATCAGAGTAGGTTGTTGAATTTTAATGAATGCAAATGATAAGCTTTCCAAAAACCAATTCAAAGACGTTACTTTTCAATAATAGTATTAAGTATTCGGGCTATTGTTTTTAACCAAAGGATAAAGTTTACAACCTATAATTTTAGTTGAAGGAGAAGCTTTAAATAATTTAAAAGAATTAAAGTTAACAAATACCGTGAATCTTAAATATCCAAAAATAATTCAAATTTTTTGGCCATTTATTGAATTTTTGTTTAGATATTAAAAATCATTTTATAACAAATTTAAACACAAACATTATTTGTCATACATACATTTAACATTTAATCATTTAAATTTCATATTTTTTGGAAATAATTTTGTAGATTTTCAATATTGTTCTATTTTAAATTATTTAAATGAACATCGTAATTCAAGAAGTAGTAAAATTATTTTTATTTTTTAAAAAGAAAGGGATTAAATTGGTGCTTGGGATTTGTTTCTTTTAACTTTTTGATTTGTTGATCATTAATTTAATTATTTAAAATCGTATTGGATATTTTATTCATTTGAATATCGGAAATTCTAAAGTGAATTTTTTATAATAAGTTCAATTAATCAAATTAAAATACATAAATGTCCTGAATATTTTATAAACATTCACTGAATGAACAAAAAATGTACTGACATTTAGACTTTCTTAAGATATTTAAAAAGATTGCATAAATAATATATACATAAAATTAGTGAATTAACAGAAAACATGATTTCCAGGCTAATGATAATGTTAATAATAATTCATCTACATCCAATATTTTATCTGAAGAAGGTAAAAATGAAACAAATGCCGAAAACATACTCTAAAATAAGGAAAACGCACTATTGCGCCAAATAATATGTGCGATGTATATCGGATACCAATATCGTTCCAAATTCAAAATTATTTTAATCTCAAATCTTTCAAACCTTCCGCTTCAAGAAACTGGTGCTACAATAGCAAGTAGGATTTTTGTGATTCATATTATGATATCATAAATTCTTAGTGATAATTTAGGATTGAATAACATTTTAGGGTTTATTAGCAGTTCTAATTCAAAATTTTGTTATTGTGTTGAGCACACGGGACGTCTAAGAACAAGAGAGTCTTACGATAATTGCATTAAACAAAACGACGATCAACGACTACCAATGCTCGATCTATTTGCAGAATGTAAATGTTATCGCACTTCACATTTTTAACTATAGGAAACAAATGTTTGATTACAGTGAGGGGGGGGGGCAATCATATTTTTACTTTTTGTCCGTGGATATATTATGAATGATTGGCCTCTTTATTTTTCTGATTTACCAAATCGAGAATATTGGGAATGTTGTGAACAATTAAATTTGTCTATAAAAAATCCGAAAAAATCAATTGGATTACAGACCGACAATTTTAATTTCTTAATAAAAATAAATACAATTTTATCTTTACATGTAAACTTAGTTTGGTTCATAGTAAATTAAATTTGTTTATAAGACGCCAAATAATGGTACAGTATAATTAAAAAAACAGACAAATAGCAGAATTTATTAGACGACGAAGAGCCCCACGAGTAGATCAGGAGGTCACACCTATGTATTTTTGAATTTTAACAGAAAATAATTTGTTGAGAACCAAATTTGTTTTTTATGTAGATTATGTAGGACCAATAATAAAACCTTGAGGAACACCATATTTAATATTCAGGCAGGTAGTAACTGTCAAATAATTTTAGCGCTTCACCAGTTTTACCCATTTAATTTAACGTTCCCATTAAAATATTGTGGTTTACACCAGTTAGGTTTAAACAAGCTGATAGCAATTGAGAATGGATTACACTCTCAAAAATTATCAGAATAATTGATGGAAAAGAGGTAGGCGGATAATTAGTCATTAGTTTCTTATCACCCACTTTAAATGTTGAAATAACTCTACAATTTTTTTTGGAATTCTGGGGAGATACAAGGGACCAATGACCTGTTAATGAATTCCGTTATATAAAACTAAATGCGGATTGATAATTTTTAAATAATTAGTTGAAATGTTGTCATATAGCCACAATAGCTTGACGAGTCTAACAGGGAAATGATGATTCAAATGGAATGATTCAAATTTGGGTGATATTGTTACGGTGACACCTAGGATAGAATAGAATAAGTTAAATTAATAGCGCAAAGTTTTACTGTACTAAAATGGAATTTTCCATGATAAAGCTGTTCGTAATGTTTCTAGACTATTTCTACTGGAAAAGTCATAAAATTTCTAGGAAGTTCTGGTTTAATTATATAAAGAGCGAACGAGATCGAATTAGATTCATTAGTATTTGGAAGCGGTTGTGTAAAGATGAAAAAGGAATTAAAAAGTGATTTAAGAAGAGTTGTAGTGCGAATTGTTAATAAATTGTGATATATTGATTTGTCCGTTCAATAAATAAATTTGTTCGTGATAAATTAAAGTGATTTGTTTTATTCACAATCCAACGATTCGAACCTTGATCGACAAGGCCAAAAACGTATCAATATTAGTTCCTGATCAATGTCCAGGGCAGTTAATTTGTAATTATTATTAACTCATTTCGTAAGCACTTCTTTAACAGTGTTTCAAATAATTTTTGGATTGTTTAAATTAATATTGTACTAAAATTGGAATTATAGTATTCTGTTTTTGCTTTATTTAGAAAATTACTGCTTAACAATTTCCAATTAAGAAAACTTACGGCAAAGTAGCCATTTCTTGGATATATTTGCACATTTTATAAAAGTGGTCACGATTAGATATTACTATATTTAAGTCTTGAATGAACCATGGTTCATAAAATGATCTACTTTTCGCTTCCACTTTAATAAGTTGAGTATTAGAAGATATACAATCAGACAAATCTTGCTGAAAATTCACGAAACTTTTTGATAAAAATGCAAAATTATTGGTGTATATTGATATAAAATATAAAGGTTTTGGAAAGTTAATCAAAAATAGTATGATCGATTATAGTGCCGACAGAGTCCGACCTGAACTATTCAAAACGGCCAAATTTGGAATTTCACAGAAAAATAATACAATTGAAAAAAGAACTGTTTTCATATATCATTTAAAGCAAAATCTAGATTGCTTTGTCAATCTACACATAAATAAAATAATGTAAGCATAATATGGTATGCTGAAGCTTAAATAAGCTAAAACTATTGTTTTAGCTTTAAACTAGATAGATTGATCGAAGAACTCTCCTGTAAAATTATAACCATTTAATTTTTGCGTGAAAACTTTCATATTAACGTCAACTTATGGACTCAATATATTTATGTTTAATTGAAGCATCTAGGTCTAATCTTAAGGGCAACCTGTCGGACCGACAGTTGGTTCGGATTGTGTAAAAACAGTAGAACTTGTTTCCCAATAATAAATATGACAAAAATTAAAACACAAAATATCACCACTTCCACTAAAAAGTATTGATATCACCTGTAAACAAATAGTCAACCAACCAGACATTGTTTTTATGAAGTTTGCATTATTGTAATATAAATATTTATAATTTTTTTTTTTGTTTTGTTTTTTCATTTAAGAAAACTTAAAAAGAAAAGCGTGATATTCATAAAGCAAAAACATGCATAAATGTAGAAAAAATGCCATCAATTAATTAGAGCATAAATTTGAGATATTTTTACATACATTGTTTTGCATTATTTAAGGTATAAAGCGAAATATGTACATACAGTATCTGGGTGTACCCTTTACCATTTCCAAAAAAAAAAAAAAAAAAAAAGAAATATGTATTAAATTTATTTGAAAGAGTATCAAATATCAACACACTTTCAGATAAAATCTCCCTCCAAGCCAAATAATTAAAGTTTTGTTTGATGTATATTGATTGCATCATCGTATCATATTATCTTAAATCTAAAAAAAAAATTAAAATTTAAAAAAATATGTAATAATTAAATAAAAAAAAAACCGCGTGCACGAAGGCTTTTCTTAATTGACTTTGAAATATTGAAAATAAGAAGGAAGAAGATTGTTCACACTTAATATTTTATTGAACTCAATCCCCAAATACATAATACAACGATGACGATAGTCAGCTACATTACGATGATGGTGATGATGACAAAGACTTCTGGTTTTTCGAGTAATTATATTACATCCAACAATTTTTTTTTTATCAATTTTTCAAATCTACCTCATTAGTTCGATATAGCATGTTTGGTGAGATTGTGTTGTATGTCTTGTATGGTGCAGAGAGAGGCCCCAAAAAAAAACGTATACAAAATATAAAATAACAACATATTATAATAATAAATCGGTTTTAATATAAAATACAAACCAAGGAATATAAATTTGGCAACTTTTTTTTTATTCGTTTTGTTTTGGTTAATTAAACTTTAGCTCATTATTTTTGCCAAATACGGAAAAATACGACATTTTTTTTGGGGGGTTCTGTTGTTGTGATCAACGATGAAATAATAACGAAATTATTTACTAGGAATATTAATCATGGTTGGTGCATGCAATGTTTCATGCAACACAATGCAGTACGGTTTTGTTGATTGAAATCGATTTATTCGATTTAAATCATTTTGTTCGTAAGTTTATTATCTTATGCACAGTAAATATCTTGACCTAAAAGAATGCGCTTATGATTCACATAATTAATTTGTTTGATTAATTTAATTTGTATTTTTTTATTCAATAGACTGAGAGAAATTAATAGACCTATTAATTTAATTCGAAAATGTGTTTCAAGCTATTTATATTATTCTTGTGTGTTTTACGGTAATTTGCCATAAGTCAGTTTCAGTCAATCAAACATTTTTCTTTAGCTTGTAATTGTTTAAAATACATAAACTCTCATTTTTCGCTAGGTATTCATCTAGTGCGAATTCATAACACATCACATTAATCTTAGCTAATTGTAATATTTTTATACTAATAAAACATATGTAACAATATTAGTAATAAATGCCAATATTGGGTTTCTTTTAGCCCTAATATATTTTAATTATTTTCTTGAAGGGTTGAACATTTGAAATTTTTTAGTTTGCTTGAAAAAATCATAAAAAATTGTCAGAAAAATATATTAGAATTTTCGTAAGTAATGATTTGATATCTGAGTTAAACCTTGCAGGTTCAACTTTATATTAGTGTAATGTAGGTTTTATGAATCCTGATTTATGAATCAGGATCCCATCAGGGGATGGACCGTGATAAAAATAATAATACTTTCCTACTGTATCTCTACAGTGTAACGAAAATCATATAGATTAGATTTTATTGACACAAAGCAAATTTCACGCTCCAGGTTTAAATCCGAAACTATACACACACACATACACACACACACACACACACACACACACACACACACACACACACACACACACACACACACACACACACACACACACACTCACACAAGGTCAATAAAAACCGCAATAATAAATCCAACCAGTGACTAATACACATTCAGCCTAAATGAGATTCAATGAGATGGAATTAACCAGATCGTTTAACATATAAATAATTTAAATGATTATTCAAATATTTTGTTAATTTAACATTTATGTATTTAAATATAAAGAAACTGAAATTGAATTTAAAAAAAGCAGAAAGATGTTTCGATTAATATTGAGTAAATTTTGATTACATGGCCTGAATCTGATTTGTTTTAGGTTCTCATTTTTGAAGTCGGCCCCAAACCGACAACATAATTAGAAGTATATACAGTATCATACAGATCAAAGTTTACACACAGATACAGATCATAGTTTTCATTAAAAGTAACAATAACTGCTAATTTTTATTTCCAAGAAATATGGTATGATTCGGATCAAAGGTCTAGGAATACTGTAACCTACGAACTCCTGTTAAGCTTAAGAATCGTTTCTCGAGCAACAAGTATTTTACCGATAAACATTCGTAAGATCTTTTTTTTTACTAAACATATACCCATTAATTTAAGTAAGTTATATATTTTAATTAAAAATTAACACAATCTTCCACCAGCTGGAAAAGTTGTAAAATTATTAACCATTCAAGCTCGTACTCTTTTCAAAATTTAAAATAAACAATACTGCGCCTGCACCACGGGCGGACACTACACATATAAAATATTCAATTAAGACTACATTAAATTTAATTAATACATGGTGTACAAAATTTAATAAAACATGACATTTTTTCATTAATTTCGTCTTGTATATAATGGGGTTTATATACAAGTATGTAATCAAGATTCACGAATTACGTTTTTTTTTTTATCAACAAATTTTAATCAACAACACACATTGTAAGATTTTTAATTAACAAAACGCATTAAGATATCAAAAAAAAAAAATAAGAATAAAATAAAATTAGTATCCACATTATCAAAAGATTCAATCAAAATCAAGATTTGGTGGAAATGCTTCAAAAAATATCTGTAAGTACACAATCAAGATTTATTTTTTATATGCTCTAATAATGTACACTATAATATTGTAATCACAACAAAAAATTCGTTTATAAAAACCCAAAATTAAATTAAAATCAAAGTAAATAAGTATATATAAGAAAACATAAACTAAAACCCGTTATATTAGACCGAAAACTACTTTAGTTCAAACGAACGAAATAAACAAAAAAACAAAAAAAAAACTGAAACCTAACTACCAACAATTTTTTTTTTTTTTTTTTTTTTTTGTATAAGAAAATAATCAAGAATTTATAAGATTTTTATTTTATTTTACTTACTTATTTACGTTAATATTATATTCAATTGCAGGTGCATGACCCAATTCTTGGTTTTTTCTTTTTGTATTTCTTGAGTATTAAAAGTTATATTTTTTTTTTTTTTTACTTTTTATTATTAAAAACTATTATTTTTTGTTTCTCTATTTTTTATTTTTATTTTTTTGTTAATTTTCATTTCTTCGATATTATGGTATAACTATACTTAATCTCCATTCATCGTGAGTTCTTTTCGTGTTCTTAAAGTTTCTGTTGTTGTTCTTATTGTATAATTTAAAAATTTCTTTGAATGTTTTTTGCCATAAAACGCGAAAAGTTTACTTTATTGAGATTCATACTTAAAGTAAGATCGTTGTTTAGCTACTTGAAAATTGTTTAAGAAAAATATTTGTTTTAAAACAATGGAATTTATTTTTTTGATGCTCTTGCGGATTAATTAATAGTTTGAATATACAGACTTTGTGTATTTGTGCCTTTATAACAGATTGCCTAGCTAAAATTAAGTTGGTCAAGTGTCGCATACTTAGCATTATTTCAGGTTTTTCTTGATAGAGAGCGAAATTAATTTAAAACAAGCATATACAAAATCTTATGATAATTATTGAATCCTTTGACAGCCATCTAAATATTACAACCATTACTGATCCAATTGAGTAACGAGTGGTTTATTTAATACAAAATTGTATAATAAAAATCGGAAATAGTATATCTAACTCATATTAAAAATATAATAATATTATTATTATATTTAAATCTAATTAATTCATCTTCTTTGTGTTAAACAATATGACATTTATACATCGCATACATAACATAACATTTCTTAGCTCATATTATCCAATTAAAAACGATACATCTTCATGAGAACTATGTAAAACTGTATAGAATAAATTGTATAATTAGAAAAAAATATAATTTAAATTAAAGAATCATAAAGTTGAATGAAATCTAGATCATATAGTAAGTAATTCACACAATAAATCTACTCGTACACAAGATCATCAATTATATGATCAACGTGTATTATAAATAAGTATATTGTTATCATGACTAATGAGATCTCAAGTATGGATATAGTTTCTCAACTGCATGTGAGTGACAAAACATTTTTTATTATATTTAAATTATTTTTAATTTTAATTATATAGTTTGTAATTTGTTAATCTAAGATGTAGTTGCATTTGACGCATGCATGGGTGGTAAACTTTCAACGGTAGCCGCATAAACCTACATATTCGACACCGATAGATTGCAAGTCAGCGTGATGAGCTGATTAAATCCGTGAAATATTCACACGGTTACCTTTGGTTACAAAGGTCAAGTACTCTTGTATATGATATATCTAATCTACACATAACTGCCCAACATCGTTATTTTATTTCATCTCTAATCAACAAATCCAATTTAATTCGTGTGCAACGTCATTTCACATAATAATAAAGGTTATTTTGTCTATTAAGAAAATTACACAAAAAAAATGTATATACAGCCAGACACTCTAAATCATTATCAGTATTAAGAAATTAGTTAAATCCCCACTTACCACAACTATAGGACATCAAATATCATATTTGCGCGGCTTCCGGATATTTTATATTTGAAAAACCAAGATAAAAGCCTAAAAAAAGAAATGGAAAAATAAAAATATTTAATCTTTTGATCTTCTTATATACTTAAATAAAATAAAATATATTTTCTTCACGATTTTCCATCAAAATCAATTAAACTTAACAAACAAAAAAAAAAAAAAAAAAAAAAAAATTTTTTTTAATAAAAAAAAACAGATAAAATAAAATAATAAAATAATTGTGACATTGAAAACTTAAATTTCGCCCGCGAGATACATTTCAAGTAATACAAAACGGTAAATGTACGTTTATACGTCTTAAATCGATAATTTTTGTAAAGTTTTAAAGTGACACATAATTTTGTTTACCAGCAAAACAAAAAAATAAAAAAAAAAAAGCGCAAAACTCATTTCAATATAATCATAAATTTATTTATTTTATTTAAAATAATTTTAATACATATAATAAAATTGTTGTCATTAAATTCGAATAATTTTTGGTGTCCATCATCAAGTTGTGTCGCTGTTAAATGCTTACGAAAAAAAAACACCAAAAAATTAAGAAGAAATCAAATTATTATCCACCTTCAAAAGATTTTTTTAAAAGAGACAAACGCAGCACCAACAACAATATGTGTATGTACATATTTTTTGTAATTTAAATTTAATTTAATTGGAAATTATTTTTATTTTATTTTTCGGTTGATTTTTATTGACTTTGACATAATTTTTTTTTTTTGTGTTTCTTAAATACGCTTTTAACCCTTGAAGGTAAATAATACGACTAATTACACGGTATTTTGTTAACGCTGGATTTAGATGTCAAGTATTTGTAATTTGGTGTGGATTAATGAATTTAGCTTAATTATTTGGATGTCAAAAAATCTAGGTCACATCTAAATTGAGAATACTTAAGCCAATGATGCATAAGGTTTTTTTTTTTTGTAAATCAATTTATTCATATCCGAAATGACGAGGTAATAACATTTTTTATCTGAAAACTTGTAATTTACCAATATTTTAACATGGCAAACACTTTTTTGTTTAGTTTCATTAATGATCCATTATTTGATTTGGCACTATAATTTCAGAGTTTTCATAAAATCCAATTCTCTGTAGCAAAATTAAAATTGGTTAATTTTTGGAAATTCCCTCAATTTGTGTATCCCCTTAAATGTAATAGAAGTAAAATTCTTAAAGAAAATACAGAAAGAGAGAAGGGTTTACCGAGCAAACGGCGCAGTGGTTAAAGCTGCGGCGGTTGGTTCGGGAGGTACCGGGTTCGAATCCATACAAATCGGTGATGAAGATGAACCTATCTTTGACCCCCTGTTGAGAGTGCGGAATCCATGGGCCGACCTACCTTTCAATTCAGCACTATAGGTTGGCATGTGAAGCAATGCAATGTGCAGGTGGTTTAAACGAAAATGGGTCTATAGCCGTACGTCCTCGATTTGGCTACTGCGTAAGATAGAACGTAAAAAGCAAACTGCGAAAGAGTTGGGAGTGCCTTGAGCCCCAGAACAGATTTCAGGGATAGAAACAAACAAACGAGAAGGGTCTAGTAATTAATTATCTTCAAAATTTCATTTTTGACTTATTTTTTATAAATAAAAAAAACAGTAAAGTGGAAAAATTTATATTTAGTCTAAAATCAATCAATTCAAATTTTAATTGTAAATCCAATCTGACAAAATTAATGCCGAAGACGTGACATATTTTAATCTCAAAATTTAATCGAATGAATTATTTACATAAAAAATTTAGTTGGTTCGCGTCGAGCCATTGATTTATTTTAGTTTTTGAAACCGCAAACCGTTGTCTTAGCATGTTCTGAATCAGAGTTTCCTGTGCCACTTATATTCATAGACAATTACGTTGAAACTTATCTTTTCATAAAATCTGTCATCAGTTTTCTTAAACTTTGACAGCTACGCCATATAATGTACTGTCACATTATAATTGAAATGAGAGCAATTACGTCAATAATATATACATTTTATTACATTACACGCAATTTCCGAATTTTATTTGAGATCAAAAAACCCGACATTTTAATTAAAAAAATAGTCGCCTCGAAATATTTGTCCATTCGGAGATACTGTAAATATATTTTGTTATAATTACCTTAAAACAATCTTATAATTTATATACTTTCATTTATTGACAACAACAACATCAGAATACGTACATATGTATATAGCAAACCCGAAAAAAAAAAAATAAATAGATTGGTTTAATTAAATTAATTAACGGTAAATTTACTTTGTGTTATAATTACAATTAAAAAATAATTTTGTTTCCAAAAATTTTATATAAATTAAGATAAAAATCATTAATTTAAATTTTTTGTTAAAATTGTCTAAAATAAAAATAATAATAATAATAATAAAATTCTCTCACCAAAATTAATTTAAATATTTTTAATTATATTTTTGTTCATTTATTTAGTTATTATTATTAAAAGAAAATTTGCATCCGCTCCAAATATTAAAATAATTTAAATTTCTTAACTTACTGTATGTAGAAACTATAATAAATATTATAAGACAAATAAATTCGCAGTAATGATTGTTGATTATAATTTAATTTTTTGACATGAGAAATACATTTTTTTATTATTATTATTAAAATTAGTGTTAGAATTTGTTCGATAAACAAAACGTTTTATTTGTAAATACAAATAGTTTTCTTATAAGTATTCCTTCTTCGTTCTTCATCATGCTTGTATTCATTCACATGTGTATGAATTGTACATACTATATATACACATAATAAAAAAACAGATAAACAAATATTTGAATATACAATAAATACATATTTAAAAAAAAAATGTTATACATTTCACAAAGATTTTAATCTTAAAAAAAACAAACAAAAAATGTAATTTATTTTGGTAATTATTTTTCGGTACTCGAGTTGCGTATATGCTTATCTACATTAAAAGTTTTAAAGACGAATGGTTGAATACAATTTTATAATTGTTATTTGATAACTGGTTTAATAATTTAAGAAGAAGAGATCCGCAACCAATTTTTATAGGCACATTTTTCTTATCTTTTTTATAAAATCTCTTTGTTGCAATATCCTAAGTTGGAGTTGTTATCAGACATGATCTAGTCAAAATTTGAAAGCCGTTAGTTTAGGTTACATTTTTGCTAAAGGATATTGAATATAATTTGCTGAGGTTTTCCCAGGATCTGACTACAAATCACAAAGAGAAAGAGAAATTACAAAGAGAAATATAACACGTCATAACATGTCAGTTTTAAATTATTAGAAACCCTAAGCCATATAAACAATACCAGATAAAGTAATCGGCCTTAACTTACCTCCTTAGTTCTTATACAATTTGTATTACCCTTGCTCTTGAGAAAGTTGGGAAACAACTGATATCATAAAGAGAAGAAGTACCCTTAACTGCCACTCAACGCTATTTAATTTTAGAAATCTAGATAAATTCAAAAATCTGAATTTAGAATCTCATCTCTGTAAAATCATAAAGTAGTATATTACGCTTAATTCAACTCGAACACTTCAACTATTTGCTACATTACATTTAGTACCAAACGAACCTCTATTATGCTTAAAAACCTCCTATAAAACATACAAAATATCAGAATCTCGGTATGAATCAAACAAACTCGATCCGGCTCGAATAATTTCGATGTCGTCAAGAAATTTCACATATTCCGAAAATCTCGAAAAGAATTAGAATTCCAGAATAATCTTGAAAATTCAAAAAATCAGTGTATGCAATCTGCCCTAAATACTATACTAATAAAAGTAGGAGACGTCGAATAATCTCGAAAATATTGAATAATGTTGATAATTAAGAATAACTTCGATGCCAATCAACTTAAAGTTTATCAAACCAAGAAATCTGTAGCTTAATTCAAAAATCTCAAAATCTCTAATTTCAATTTTTTTCGATCAATATCGAAAATATATAAAATTTCGCTTAACATCTAAAAGTTCATAACACTCCAAACAAATCTCGAATAATCACATAAAGTATCAAAAATATCGATGCAGCTATAAGTCAGCAACATCTCGATCCGTATCGTATAATCCCTATTAAGACAATTCCAATATATAAAATTAAAGTTTATTGAAAAAAAAGCACGAAACCCGAAAATATGGGATGGCTGGTGGTAGATTATGTAAGATATTTTGAGCTCTCGTACACGCGTACATATACATAATTGGATTTTCTTATCGTTGTAAATTGAGTAGTCAAAACTATGAGGTACGAAAAACAAGAGATACATACATACATAATCGCCACTCGGAGGCAGTGGCAGCTGGGAAATTTTGACGCATGTTATTTTGAGTTATACAAAAATTGTTTTGGGTATTTTCAAACCCAAATTTTTATTTTCTTTTATTTTGAAATCTTTTTTTTTTTTTTTCATTCGGGAGCTTCATTAAGGGATTAATTTTTTTTTTTCAGAAACAACCAAAGGTTCCGCTCTAATACAAAACCTTACAAACAAATCATTTGAAAATATGAAATAGCTTGCTTAGAACTCAATGCTTAGTTGCAGAAGATATTATCGCTCAAGTCTTGACATGTGCAGGTTATTACCTAGACAATACAACCTATTGTTGCAATTTTAAAAACTAATTTTTGTGAATATTTCATTGGGGTGCAACATAGCTAATGACAGTTCATATTCAAAATTGAATTAAAATTCAAAACAAAAAAATGTATAAACTTCCCCTATATACACAACGTTGGGTTGATGGACTTGCGTAAGCAAAAGAAAAAAGTCAGAACGTTTTGTCTTGCACAGCTGTGCAGTTAAATTTGCGTAATTAAATTTTACGTCTAGAAAAGGCCTAAGTTGAAGGGAGATCTAAACTGGTATAGTTAAACGATTAGTCTAAACGTTTCATTTAATCAATCCGCCATTAACTGATTTTTACCAAGCAGAAAATGTAAACTGAATTATTCATTAAATTTGGTAGAAAAAATAATTTCACGAATAGGTCGATATTTTCGATATTTTATTGAATTTCTCGAGGTTTTGAAGAGAATTTGAAATTGGTTAGGTGTTGAGCGTTATGACATAACATGACGTTACCTTGTATATTATTCGAGATTTTATTATATTTTTCGTGCTGTAACGATCGAATACACTCGAGTTTAGGTTGGATAATTAAATATTGCACTAAGCTACATGAAGTTAGATGTATGTTACCTATCTAAAGAAAAGATTTACGAAACTATTTGAAGAACGTTGAAGTAGAATTGTAAGTTTATTCGAAGTTTTTCGGAAAATTTGCAAAGGTTTCACATGCGTAATGTCGCAGAATTACTTATTCTTCTTCATTCTGGTTACAAATTATAAATAAAATAAATTCGATAAGGCCATTTGTAATTTATTTCAGTCTCTTTTGGAAGAAGCGTTTCCTTGTGAAAAACCATTTTTATGCATCGAATATAAAATGTTGAACTATTCACTAAGTATCAAGTTGATCAATCCTAAATTTCTCAAAAAAACAAATTAAACCAAAAAAGTAAAGTTATCATTGGATCAACAATTTAAAATAAATTTTGAAAAATTTTGTTGTTTGGACTTCACTTCATATAATTTAAACTTCGGTGATTGGTTTAAATATTGATTTTTTTATTTTATTTTAAACTAAAGTCACAATAAAAGAGAGCTTTCGTACTTTAAGGATTATTATCGAGAATTATTAAGCTTTAGAGAAATAGCTGAAATTATTATCTGATCAAGCTGATGTGAGACTGGCTACAGTTTGCAAAATGGTTGATGGGGAAATATTCCTAAATAATGATTTGCGGTGTTTTGCGGTTTATTCTTTTATTGAATTTCTTTCTTCCTTTCAAGGATTAGTTGCTTGTTGATTCTAATTATTTTGAGAAATTATTTGTTTCACAAAATTTATTATACAATTTAATTAGAATTGTATTCTCCATCTGTGTACAAATTATGATTTTCAGGTAAAAGCGATTGAGTTTCTATTTAGGTGCCAAGTAACAGGCCAAGTAAAAAATCAAATCAAAACAAACTAATTAATAAAAAAAATAATAATAATTCGGTTTAGTGCATGCGTGAATATTTAGGTTAGCAGCCGCCACTGTCTATACGCGAACTTCTTACTGTTGATGACACTCATTGTGCACAGTTTAGAACTCTTTAAATATTTTTTAAATTTATTTTTGAAGAGAACCAACTGAGTAGATATTGTATATTATGTCACTAGATATATTATTAAATAATTGGAATGCCCGATATAAAATATTTAAGTTAATATTCGTCCCAGTAATCTTTAAATATTTCATTCTTTTTAGTTCTTGTTTATCAGTAATTATAGCCTCGCTATTCGTATGCATTACTCATCTCAAGAGCAGTCTTATATTGTTTGACGTTATCTATAAAAATAATAAGTAGGCGGTCACCTAATTTTTTAATTTCCTAACTAGGGGGTAGAGCCCGTCCTAGGACGGATACAATTTTGTGAATAACTTTAGTTATGTAATGTTTTGCTAAAGATATTACACCTAATGGTGATGTCCAGCGGCCGCTGCCACAAATAGCATTTGAACATTTGATGTAAAAGTAGTTCGAGATTAAAGGCATTTAAGGATGATTTTACATTAAATAAACCTTAAACCAAAGAGTAAGGGCTTTTAAGGATGAATTGGTATTTGTTAACTTGCTGTTAACTTGGTTTTGGCGTTTTGAAAAATTTTAATATTTCTTTTTGATGACTGCTAAGTTATTTTTACAGTGCAAAAAAAAAAAAAAAAAAAAATGGAAAAAAAAATTTCAAAAAAAAAAATCATAGTAACCTTTGAGCGTTACACATAAACATTTCTGTTTAATTATAGTAGTACTAATAGGAAAATTTCCGATATTGTCGAAAACAAGCGCTGTCGAAAAAATTGTAATAAAGCTCCTGGATATTTATCGGATGTTCACGTCACTCTTACACTAACAATAACACTCATTAACGCATAATTATGCAATTTAATTCGACAAACAAAATTACCGCCAGAGAATTTAAATCATGTTCCGATTGAAAAATATATCTCCAAAACAACGAATGAGGAAAATCAATTTCTTTGAAATAAAACGCAAAGGCGACTACATCAATTATACATTGAAATTATTTTTTATATGTCAAAAATTATCATAGGATTTGACGGTGATAATTTGGGTGTGTGCGGTTTTTTCAAATAAATGTCAAAAATTAGTACTAAATAATATTTTTACCGAGCAAACGGCGCAGTGGTTAAAGCTGCGGCGTTTGGATCGGGAGGTACCGGGTTCGAATCCCGATAGGGGCGGGATGCAAAAGGGATTTTTCATCATCTGATTACACTCAAAAAAATATGCGGTGTTAATTTGTTTTTTATCCGAAAAAGTATTTTATTTTTGTCCAATCGAATATAGTTTTATAAAATTTAACACGCATCAACGGATAAATATTTTTAACCATCCGAAAAGATAAATAAATATTTTTAACTATCCGAAAAGATAAATACTTGGTCGTTGCGGTCGTAGGGTACGTGTGAGATGATAAGACGAATTATGTCGAAATTCGTTGTCTATGGAATGTGTGCACAATCTTCTTGTCAATTAAACATTAGCAACAAAGCGATTAATACCTCCAGTGAAATAAAAGTGCATTTTAATCAAATTTCAATATTTTGGCCCCAAAAAATGAATAAGAAAATTTTATGAATTTGAATCGGAGAAATTCATAAATAATAAAACATATGTTTTAACAAGTAAAAACATTCCTTATACGCCATTACCAACCACAAAAACAAACTACCTGGTCCATATGCTAAAATACAAAAAACCTAATTAAGGGATAACTATGTAAAACACATTTTTTTTTATACCGCAATAAAAATGGGATAAACAATATGTTTTTAGGAGTTCCTAAGAATGAGTGTGGAAATTTTCCAATATTATTTCGTATTTACATTTTTTTTTTGTTTTAGAATAAGGTTCATTACAAATTGTTTTTTTGCAGAGTGCAGAGTGAACAGTGACAGTGAATCAATATTGATATATATTTTTTTTAAATAGTGGTCATGCCTAATAATAACAACGAATTTTTATAGTGTTTTAATAATCTTAGTAGTGAATTTAATTAAAAAATAATCAAATAGTGAATTAAGATATAAAAACTATATTTATTAAGAAAAAACAATGGATGGAAAACGAGTTTTTTCCGTAATATTTAATTCAATAAAAAAATTTATTGTGGTGAACTCAACAAAAATAAATGATATTTTAGAAGCAGGTAAAATTAATACAAATATTGTTTCTTATGTCGAATTCTTTTCGTTTTTTCAAATCAATATAAATTTTGTGGTGTGAAAAGTACATGAAACAAACTGATGTTGTTTTGTGACTAGAAGCGTCAACAACAAAAATAGAAACGTAAATTATTATTTGTCAAAGTTGTAAATAGTATATAGAGTATTTTGTGTCTTGATTTTAAATCATTTTAATTGTTGTTTAATTATTTTAATCGTTTAAATAAAGTTTTCAATATAAAGAGTTTTCTCCGTCTCGATTTTTATTATCCTTTTGTTTGTTTGTCGTGTTTAATTATTTTAATTTTGACGATGAAGATGCCACCAATTCCGCAATTACCTCTTCCATAATTGTCCTATAAATTATATATTTATTTTATTCAAATTTCAAAACAAAACACAGAATACACTCGACACAAAACTCTATAAAAATCGATTCGAAATCGAGACGGAAAAAACTGTTTATATTGAAAACTTTATTTAATACGATTAAAATAATTAAACACAACAATTAAAATAATTAAAAATCAAGACACAACTACAAATTGACGTTTCTAATTTTTTGTTGTTAGTAGATTAAAATTGAAGTACACGAAAAAACATTGATATTTTTTGACGAATCGAATATGGTTTTCGATGTACATCAATTTTTTTTTTGATGTTTTTGGGCGAAAAGAATTCAACATTAATTATTAATTTAATTGAAGTAGTGTTGATTGATATAAATAATATGGGCTGGGTACGAAATCTCCTATTACAAAATTTGGCATTTTATTATGTATTTAATTATTTTATATTTTAGCTTCATTAACTTTTGGTGTTTCAACAAGTCATTATGATTTGTGCTTATGTACAGAAGATAATATGGAACTAACTCAAGAAATATTTGATATTATTATTAACGACATGAAGTTGACTTATGAAAAATCATTTTTATTAAAATCTTTTCAAAATTTCGGTAAAAAACTAATTTTCCAAAATATTTAATTGTTTTAAAACGTACTGCTTAAATTTTTTGTTGCATGCATATGTTATTTTTAGAATCATACAAAGACAATTCCACACAAACTGAAACTAAAACATACATTGAAGTAGCTACGCAAATGAATTATGAAGCTACCCCAGTTTTTAAGGAAGATTCTTTTATTGGTTCACTGCCAAAAAAAATTAAAATGGAAAAATATATGCTAAAAGAGGTAATCCTTTAGAATTTAGTTATAAAAATGAGCACACTGTGCAATAAGGCTTGATACGTAATAATGCTCACAAGCGTTTCTTTTTTTTTTTTTTCAATTTTGCTGAAACATATTAAACTATAGATTTTATTGATTTGAATGAATTAAAATCCTTTCTTAACATGTTTTATCTTTTAGTAATATAGATTTTATCCCTTTTTATTAGCAAATAATATTAAAGCTTTTTACTAACTACAAATAATTACAGGAACTAGAAACATATTTGTTAAATCATCCTGAAGCAAAAATAATCATCGAAAAATACAATTCCACAGACATTCTTGAAAAAAAATTACGCGTAAAATTAGTGAATATTATAGTTAGCCATTTGATAGAAGTTCACGGTACATATCCAAGTTCAGAAAATAAAACTTTGTGGGCTCAAGCTACATCTCTAATTTTTCCTAAACTATGCGAGAACCATAATCCGGAACAATATGTAAGTTAAAATTATCATCACAGGAAAATGTAACTAAATTATTATTTTTTACGATTAAAGGAAATATTTTACAATCCCGTTAATAGAAGTGGATTTTTTGCATTCCGATTAAGAACTATTAATAGATCGCTGAACAATTCGTCGCGAATCTTAAAAAACTCTACAAAAGTAATTTCGGTTGAAGATTCTGAAGATGAATTTGAGGATTTTAGAGATGATATAGAATGGTTGAAACAAGCTTGCCCCAAAAACAATACGAAGGAAATCTTTTCAATAATGGCTAAGACTATCAAATGTAGACCTACTATATTCACTTTAGAGGAATTTCCAAGATTTCTTGATACTCCGGGATTGGTATTTTTTTTTTATATTTAGTTCATTAATTTAAAGAAACTATTTATGTTAATGTTTTTTTTTTATATTTGCTTTGCTCATAGGCAGTTCTTTTAAATATTTAGTATTATATGTTGTACCATAAGATAAAGCTTAATGTGGTTTCTGACTAATTATTTTCAATGTTCGTTTCAGATTGATTTAGATTTTGATACAGTCCATGGAGAAACAACATTTTTGAAAGAAAACTGGTCAACAATAAAAACAAAAATTGGCGAAATAGGAATCAATCGAAAAATTAAAATATACGAAGAACATACTCAAGAATACGAAAGTAAAATAAGTTTACAAAGTGATAAACAAACATAAAGTAATCAATTTTCATTTTGTTTCTTTCATTTTATTTAGAGTTTGATGACAATATCAGTGTGCTGCTTATACTAAAACATCTTTGCCGTACTTACAGAAAAAAAAATGTGTCATCGTCAGTACAGCCATATTCCTTTATCGTGTTTGAAAAAGTAAGTGTACTTTTACACTAGTTCATTGGTTCATATTTCTATAAATTAAAACATTCATTTTAATAAAATAATTACATATAAAATATTTTCAGACTGGGACAGCAATATCAGATCTGATTAAACAGCCACATCTAATTCTACGAGGTCCGTCCAAAAACCAAATTTTATCCTACAGCATTAGTGTCGATAATAAGGAAATTCCCCTATCCGTGAATATTACCAGCATAGATGCTTTTACATCGTTATTTAAAACGTTTTACGTACTCAACATTCAATATCCTGTTGATCACGATTCGTTTTATTTATTCATACAGGAGGCATTCTTAAGGATGAATAAAACTAAGCTTACGCCCAGATTAATGGAGTTAAAAAATATGTTAAGTTGCTAATTGTTTTAACTTAATTTTACTTTCAATAATGTACAGATGTAAAATTGAAAATTGTGGTAGATTTTTTTTAGATTATAAAATTTATATAAAACATTTCAGACTTATTCATAGTTTTATAAATTCAAGAACCAATGTAATATTTTGTGGCTATACCAATTGTGACTCACAGTATGAGAGTTTTGGTGGTTTAGCTAAACACTGTAAAAATAAACACGTTCCAAAACAAAACATTCATCAAATTAAAAGTACCATAAGTGTTGAAATAAGTAGCTTAATCAGTAGTAATGTAGAAACTACTCAAGTTTCTAATTCTCCTGATGATGAAATTGAAAACACAATAAATGATACCTTCAATATTTTTAACAATAATGAATGTTTAGAAAACAGAGAAATTTTTAACTTAACTGAAGTACGAAATGAATTTATGTCAGATTTTCTAAAACTTGATTTAAATTATAACCAGCAAAATACGATTTTAGGTTTAGTGACTAATTTTACACAAACGATAGCATTAAATATTCGTCAAAAAACTTTGCAAACTGACAATAATAACAATAATATTATTAATTTGCTACAACCAGAGCTACAAATAATGTCTAATCCCTTCAAAAACGAAAATACTACCTATAAGCGACGTAAACAAATTTTTAAGCAAGTGCCATTACCCAGAGAAATTGCTGTAGGTGTTAGAACTGACAGAATGTGGAACAAACAAAATTTAATTTATGACTGTCACCGGATTTTTACAAATACTTTTTGTTATATATCTATTCTGGACACCTTATCTTATTTATCGCAAAATACAAATTTTGTCAATAAAATATTTGAAAGTAGAAATTTGTCACATCCTTTTCATTATACACAATGCGAATATTTTAAATCAAATAGGCTGTTTTCATCGGAACTTCCATGTTTCCATTTGCAACTTTATTTTGATGAGTTTGAGGTTGTAAATCCGTTAGGGTCAAAAACAGGCATTCATAAGATACTAGCATTTTATCTAACCGTTTTAAATTTAGGAGATCATATCAATACACAACTACAGAATATTCACTTAGTCTCTTTATGCAATTACGCAGATGTTAAAGAGCTAGGTTATCAGCCGTTTTTAGCACCACTAGTTGCAGATATTAAAACTCTTGAATCCGATGGTATTGACATTATTCATAATGATACTTTATATAACATTAAAGGATCAATTTTTTCTCTCTGTCATGACAATCTCTCTGCTAACTCGTTGTATGGTTTAAGTGAATCATTTAGATCCAACTACTTTTGCCGCTTTTGCAAAATGAATATAAAAGATACTCAAAAATTATTTCAGGAAAATATCGATTTAATTCGAACCCGAAATGATTATAACATTTACATTCAGAACAAAGAATTCGGCATACAATCTTCATGTTTCCTAAATGAACTGATGTATTTTAACACACTTGAATCACATAGCGTTGACGTTATGCATGATTTATTAGAAGGTATTTGCCAACATGAAATGAAAATTTTCTTGTTATATATAACGAAAGAGCGAAAACTAATTTCAATACATGATCTAAATAATAATATCAAACATTTCAATTTTGGATATCTTAATAGATCAAATATTCCATCTCTTATTAATTTAGAGACTAAAACAAAAAATTTAAGGCAAAGAGCTTCGCAGATGTGGTGTTTGCTAAGATATTTTCCATTTTTAATTCGTAACTTGATTGATAATGCATCTTCTGATTTTTTGGCAAAATTCAATGTAATATTATTACTTATCCAAATAACCAAAATAGTTTTTTCGCCTGTTTACAATGACGAGTTAGTAAACAAGCTAGAAACTCTCATTGCAGAACACCACTCAGCGTTTTTAAAGCAATTTCCTGGAACTGATTTAACTCCAAAACAACATTTACTTATACACTATCCCCGTGTCATTCGTAAGATGGGAACTCTCACTAGCTTATGGACAATGCGTTTTGAAGGGAAGCACGAAAAATTAAAAAGAATTGCTAACTCTACACGCAATTTTAAAAATATTGGTTTCTTGTTAGCTACAAAGCACCAAGAATTTAATTATATGGACTTTGAAATATCAACATTTGAAATTAAGCTTCAATTTAAAAAGGAAACTAATGCAGAATTTCATACATTGAATTTAAATATTGAGAGTTTAACAAGCAAAGTAAATTTTTCTGAGAACGACAAAGTAAATATTCTTAAAGAAGTAAAACATGGATATTTATATAAAAAAAAATTTATCATTTGTATTAGTAGTAAGGATAGCCTTAACAACCCAATATTTGGTATAATTGAACATTTAGTTGAAAATAATCATAAGATATATTTTTTTTATCGAAATCTTCTAACGAAAAACTTTAATTACTATTTAAATGGATATGAAGTTGAAATTACAACTCAAACAAATGTTATTGAATTAAATGATTTAAAATATAAGGAACCGTTCGAGTTTTGTTATCACGAAAAATTTTGTAATCCTTTTATAATTCCAAAATATGAATTAATATAAAACATAATCATCAATCAGCGAAATATTGCAAAATAATTTTTTCTTTTTTCATAAATGAACAAAAACAATCTGCCAAAATCTGTATTATTAAAATTGAAAAACTTGGCACAAAAAAAAAAATAAAAATTGTTAAACATAATGTATTATTTACTAAATAAAATTAAAAATAAATAAAAAATATAAATGTATATATATTTATTTAAAAAATACCCCACTCGGATTTTTAAAAATGTCTAGGATGATTTTTCCAAATCATAAAAGAGGTGTTACGATTTTCGTCAAATCGGTGTTAATATGGTAATTATTATAATGGATATAATTTATAACCAAAATCGGTGTGTATATTTGACTGTTAGCGGTGCTATTTTTAGAACAAAATCGGTGTTAAGAAATAAAAGCTCCGAAAAATATAAAAATATATTTTTTATGCGGTGTAAAAGTTTTTATCCAAATGTACTTTATACCATTTTTATTAAAATATCCGATTGGATTCAAATTATAAATATCCGATCGGTGGGACACTATGTAACACCGATTCGGTGTTGTGGTAACCCTTTATTTTTTTGTGTATACGATCGGTGATGACGATGAACACAACTATGACCCCCTGTTGAGAGTGCAGAATCCATGGGCCGACCCACCTTTCATGTCAGCACTATAGGTTGGCATGAAGCAATGCAATGTGCAGGTGGTTTATACAAAGCGGGTCTATAGCCGTACGTCCTCGATTTGGCTAATACTGCGTAAAGTAGGACGGTCAAATTAACTGCGAAAGAGTTGGGAGTGCCTTGAGCCCCAGAAAAGATTGCATAGTTTAAAAACTAAAAAAAAAAAAAAAAAAAAAAAAAAAAATAATATTTTTCATAGGTTTCAAAAATGATGATTTCACGATTATTGAATATTATTTGAAGAGCGAAAAATTATCGACCGGTCTTTGTCAATAATGAAAATATCATAAGAATGGTATCGAATTTGCAGAAATTCGCTAATCGCCTTTCAAACATGTATTATCAAATTTTAATTTTAATGTTTTGATTTTATGAAAACATGGTGTACAGTTTTTAATTGTGTACATTTTCTACAATAGTTTTAGCAATTGTCGGTGCCGAAACGATCTTAATTTACTTGATCGAGCTTCTAGGCAAATTATTAGATTAAACTATTTCAATTTTTGTTTAGGTACCTACCAATGTAGATATCTAACTTAATACGTTAATTACTCGAAATCTAATTTTATTTACCTAATTTACTAACGTAAATTAAACTTTAGAGAAAACTAGATACTTAATTGATGGTTTCGGAGTTTTTTTTTGCGAATTATTTTAGAATGTTGTAAGTCCAAGTTATATCGGGTGTATTACAACGAGATACTTATAAAAAGCCTTTTTGGACATTATTTTAAAATAATAAAAAATAAAAAAATCACTTACGTCGAGTTAAGTAAATTCTAGTTATTATAAAAAATAATTCAGTTAATTTATTTTTCAAACACAACTAAAACTAGCAACCACAACTAGCTTTTTATTATAACTTCGACCATTTTCATAGGTTCTCAACAAAATTTTGTGGGGATGTTGATCTTAAAATTTAGATCTATGATTAACCTCAGCTTTGCCTTAAATCGAGCTACTAGAATACTACTTTCTTATAGTCCTCTTTTAATACCAACATTTTTTACTGTGTATTTATAAAAAATTTATTAGGAGCATCATTAACAAAAAATTTTAAGTATTTTGAAAACATTAAAATCATTTTATTTAGTTTAGAAACAAAACGTTTTTTTAGGTAAAATTGTAAATACTACACCAATTGTTAGTCATATAATCTTACCCAGCTTAATTTTTTAACAATTTAACACAATTTTTTATGTCAACCAACAAGTCTCATGACTTGCTTATTTACAAAGCGCTGAAGTAATACTGGCAAATTTAATTTTAGGAAAATAAAAAAATCAAACCACATTTTATAAGTAGGTACCATACATAATAAATCTCAAATATTTGTATTATTTTGCAAAAACAATGCTTTTAACATAACCGTAATGTAATCATATAATGTTGTAATAGTATTTATCTATTTTGGGTTTGGTTTTATGTATACATAATTTTCTTTTATAATATTTATGTAGAATATTTTTCATTTTATATTTGTTGTTGCTATTTATTGTTATTTAAATTTTTTTTCCTTTGATCTTTATTTAATTGTAATTATAATTTTTCTTGAAAGCAAAAGCAAACAAAAAAAAAGAGATATTTAATTCAAATTTAAAATTACAAAAACTAATAATTAGAATATTGTAACGATTTAATGCACTCGTACGTTTTGGAAAATTATGAAAAGTTAAAAATCGTGATATTGATTTTCAGTTTGAAGAGGAGTTTTGATGGTTTTATACATACATTTTATAGGTATGTACATACGTATATCAAATGGATATGTTTATTAAATGTGAGACCACCATGCCTGATTTAACGTTGTGCAATTATTATTGTTTTTAAAAATACATTTATACTTATATGTAGGGTAATATGATTACGAGTGTTTACACTGTGGGGGAGTATAAATAATAGCAAAACTATAAATAAAACCCTTATCTCAATTGTTGACATACAAATATATTTATTGTAATTAATTTTAAACTATTGAAGCATAAAATTCAGATAATATTATCATGTTGCCTACGTTTTAAATTTGACATAACCTTCGATAGTAAAATTTAGGTGTGAAAACTTATTTTCATTTTGAAAAAAATATTTCCCCCACTGTAAATATTATTTTTGTATTTTATCATGATGAACAAAAATATAAAACCTATAATTTAATAACAGCAATAATAATAAAAACTAAAATATCTTATTTCAGGAAATATTAAAAAATACAAACTATTTTTACTGTAAAATATTTTTATTATTATTATTATTTTATATATATATATATATATATATATATATATATATATATATATATATATATATATATATATATATATATATATATATATATATATATATTCTCGTACATATTTAATTGTCTGGTATACAGATAAGACTTTACGCCTTCTATTATATTGTATGTGTGTAACGTGACAGGTAACATGTTAAATAGAAACTGTGTAATAGAGTAATCTTGATTATTTTCAACACAACTTTAGTATTTAGTTTTAAGTTTTTGTCATCTTATATGTGTATGTAAGTTTGTGTACAGTATTTTCTTCTTTTACATTTAACAAAATATTTAAATTTTATTTTATTGCCAGTTGTAATAAAACTAATGAGATTTTTTTTTACTTGTATTAATTTTGTGTAAAACTAGAAGTCATTTTCATTAATTTACTTAATTGAGGTGAAGAAAATAGGAATTTGTTGTTAATGAGGAAATATAAACAAAAGTTAAACGATACGAGCTATAACTGTATACAGATCTGCAGCGGATGTATCATTTGACATATAAGAAAATGAGATTTCTCTCTTTAAAGGGGTATAGTTTTGAAATATCTAGCACTGGTGGCCAATAAAATCAACCGATACAATAATTACAAATCAACTGATTGTATAATTAAGAAATATTTAATTAAAAATTTGTCAATCACAATTGTTAAAGAGATACACTAAGATACAAGAGACAAATGTCATTTCAATTTATTTATCTTATTAAATCTTATTTTTAAATTTCTGTTCGAAACAACAAAAGACATCAATTAAACGTGTAACAGACAAAAATCAACTTTTCTTTTTTTTTTTGTATATTAAATTCCACATCCGATTTAATTACGAAAAAATAACAGAAAAACATCTCTGTCAAATCTTAAATCTTTTTTTTTTTTATTTATATAATTTAATTTATAAACATATACGACTGTATATTTTACTATCATCGTATAATATTTGAATTCAAAAGGAAGCTTTTTCGATCGCGATAAGAGATCAAGAAATTGTGTTTTAGTATGGAAAATAAAAGATTTACATTTTTTTATCACTTTTTACTTTTTAAATTTTTTTTTTTTTTTTTTTTTTAAAAGAAATTTATTGTGAAAAATTATTTGATTTTTCCGTTAGTAAAAATATTTAAATACGCAGTGGAAATGAGGTCGAATCCATAAAATTAAATTTTTTTTTCGAATATTATTGTACGATGAAATAAAAAGATTGATGGGAAATTATAACTGTGCACATAAAATACGCAAGGAAGACATATAATTTTGCCAAGAAAATGAAATGTAATTTTTAGTTTAAATGCATTCGTCATAAGTACAAAGAAAAAAAAAGCTACCAAATATCATGCAAATTGTAATTCAACTTAACAATTACAGAAATACAAATGTATATTATATTTATATGAGAATTATTTCAATTACAGCTTTGAATTATTGGTTTAATGGTGTCGATAATAACAGCCCAAATTATATATGTATATATTCGCGCAACCACGAAAATTATGATTAAAGGGTATGAAACAGATTTGGGCGAAATAAACTTTAGGATATGGGTGGTCACTCGTGTCTGTATATTTTTTTTATTTAATTTTTTGTTATTTTACCAAGAATTTACCAAAAAAACAAAACGAGTCGAAAACCCAAAAATTTGTATAATCAATTTTGTCATACTTTAAAATTAACAAAGCTACAAAAAAAAAAAATTAAATTTTTAATAATCAATTTGGCGGAACGATTTGCACTTGATTTTGAGTATATAAAAGATTTTCTTTGTTCGGCTACATATTAGGTATAACTATTAAATAGATTAGAAATGTTTAGTAAAAATAACGCTAGATAAATTATTATACGTGTAGCGGAAAAATACTTTTTAGATAAAATTGGGATTATAATTTTATCGCTGCGCTGGTTGAATTTAATAAATTTTATTATAAGTATTATGTTGTTCTTATAAAAAAATATATTATTACTTTCAATTAATAGCTCATATAAGAAATAAAAGGGACAACAAATTTCTTGAAATTAATAAATTAGGGTTCGTCGCTTAGTATATTATATCAAACTGCAATTTAAATCTTTTGTTTTTTTTTGTTTTTGTTAGCTATTTATTAAAACACATATTTTGACACGTAATTATTCAATATTAATAGTTTTAATAAAAATATTAAACATTTTATTCAAATATAATAAATAACATTTTATATTTTATATGCGGTGTCAATTAATTAGAAATTTATTGTGAAATATCTAAGAATTTGTCATTTTTATTATTTAAACAATTACGTTTACTAAACTATATAATTGAAAGTGAAATTTGTGTGGTTTTATTGTTGGTTTGTAAAATTTTTAATATAAATAAAAATTCATTGTTACAGTCTCGATTTATGACGGGTATATAGAGTATCATAAGGTGAACGCTTTTATTTAAAGATTTATTTACACACAAAAAGGTGTTTTATTATAGTTATAATATAGAACTTATGAAATACAACATAGAAATTGTGGTTTAGTAGAATTTAATCTTTAATCTTGGGTTTGGCGTAAATTTAAGACGAATGATTCATCTAAATTTATTACACAACCGTACACGCTATTTTATTATAATGAAACCAACATCCTGTTATATATATATATATATATATATATATATATATATATATATATATATATATATATATATATATATATATATATATATATATATATATATATATATATATATATATATACATTTCCAGGTGGCTTAGTATATTATAGCCATTTCCCCTCATATTTTATTGTTGTTGTGTTCGAATGGATAATAACGCGAACCAGGAAATTAAATAATTATTTATTATTATTCATCTAAACGACTTTGAATATGTATATAAATACATATACATGTATGTGTATGGATATAGTATAATAGTATAAAAGAAAAACATTTAACTTCTTAAGAAAAATAAAACACAATATTTTTTTACTCAATTAAATAATAAAACCACAAAACAATTGGAGTAATCACAAGGTATTATAAAATAACTCAACATATTTTGCACTTTCAATTGTGTTTTATGTCTTTTTAAAAATGTTCCCTCGTATATACCATGCTCGGTGGTGATATACATAAGAAGTTAACGTATATATAACAATTTGTTTATCTAATTTTGTATATCTCTAAGGAAACAAAATAAAAATACTTTAACATTTGTAAGTTTTACGTTTTGTTTTTGTGTTGTGTCTAATTAAAACCAAAAAAAAAAACTGTTAACTGGGTCATGTAAATTAGAGTATTTTATTTTTTTTTTATTTCCACAAAACAGATAAGATGTGTTATTATACTTTTCTCATCAAGGTGGAGTTAAGTTTAAGGAAAATATACAACAAAACAAAATATAAAATTATTGTTAACGGACAAGGGCGTAATTAATGGAAATAGTATAACAATAATTTATATATGCGCTTTATTTTATGTGTATGTCTAGTTTTGATTGATTTGTAATGAACTTAGTAAATGTTTAAGTTAACGTAATTATATTTGACACTCAAGTATGTTAGGCGCTTGAGGTCTTGAAATTTCGTGTTTTATATTCTCTTATGTATTTTATTAGATTACTATAGTATTACTATGCAAGACGGGGAAGGTATGCCCATAAGAAATAGTTAAGAGGTCTTGAATCTGATCTGAGTTGGTGCTAGTTAACGATGCCTTATTGTGAAAACAACTTATTTGTTAATAATTCGCTAGTATTCATACGTATTTGTTAATAATTCGCTAATATTCATACGTATTGTTGAGAAAAAAAAAACCTGGCAACAGTATTTAAAACAGTTAAATTATTAATGAGTGAAGAATTGCACTGTTCAAAAGATGCAAGAAGACAATTTAAAAGTGAAATAGAGGTGGTTTGGCGTATTTTGGAGGGAAAACCCGGGGTACGCATCAGGTGAGCTGTTCTGGTCATGTATTATGCAGCTGCGTGATGAGTACAATTGTGTAAGGGGTAACCTGTTCACAATTCGCAAGTGTACGTGATGTCCCCTTGTGGCAACCACTGGTAACTAAGGCCATTTGGCACATTGTGGCCATTTGGCAAAGGCTAAAGTACGGCGCTAAAGGAGAAAACCTTAATCTAAGATGGAACAGCATATGCCGATGAATGAACGGCGGATAGGTTAATCATTCCAAAGTATGCGGACTCTGGATACCAGGCACCCTCCAGTTTTATTTAGCCTTCCTGTAGTAAAGGTGGGTGACCTACAGGCGATTAGTAATCCAGCAACTCGTAAGAGTAAAATCAAACGGATGATCGGGCAGGGGTAGAAATATACTGGATTGGGACAACCCTCTCGAAGTCCTTGGGTTCTAATGCTACCGTCTTTTTAGCGGAACTACATGCTGTTGTTAACATCTAGGAGGGAGAGCAATAAGCCCAGATAGTATGTATCACATCGAATGGATAATAACGCGAGCCAGGAAATACAGCCGGCTGGCAGTATTATCAAGTTCATTAAGAACCTGAATATTGACTGGACGGATAATTAAGCAGGGTTCAGAACAATAGATCTTTTAGGTCGCAGTCCGAGGTGGCTTATCGCGCACATGGCCCTTCAATAATAATAAAGTGAAATAATTACCAAATTACAATTTGAATAAGTTTACATAAATAAGTCACGATTTACACTTAATTCATATTTTTAATCCAAAAAGTATGGATGGCTGTTACATGGCCAATGACAGTATATCGTAGAGATGGCTTCCAAACTCTCTTTATGTCACGGTTAGAGACATTAGCAGTTTTAATATCAGAATTAGGATGTTAGTTAGTTTTAATCAATAAAAATAACCAGTAGGAACAAAGCAGAAATTTTATTATTTATGTTCGGTATAAATCAGCGAGGTAGGATTAATTCGGGTTTCTGAGTTAGTGTCCATAATAGATTCAGCTAGGTAATCATGAATTTCCCATATTCCGCTTTTTCAGCATAATGGTAGTATACAATACCAACCCAACAACTGTCAGTTTAAGTGACACAAAAGTAATTCTTATTTTTGAGTGAACTAGTAGAACATCTTCGAATTTTGAACATTGCATGTTTGAAGTTAGAGCTCGTCCAGTTATTCAATTTGACATTTACAATTACTGCAACGAAATTGGTGAAATTTGAAAGAATTTTACAAATTTCTAAGATTGCTTTGATCAATCAATTTGATTTAAAACATTGATTTAAATAAATTACTGATTTAAATGAAAAATGAAAATATTTATTTTTGGAAGAGGGATTTAAGATTTTATTTTTCACGTAAAATAGGAATGTACAAAAACTAAATTATACGCATTGTGAATGAATAATAAGATAATTGATTGATAATTGATAATTGATTCATTTAAATAGGAGAATTGTGATTTTTTTTTTTTGACATTTCAATAATCAACTGGATTTAAGGTTACAAGTTTTTGTTAGAATTAAAAAACTTTTGTGTAAATATCTTTTCATTTTTATTATTGGTAATATAAAAATATCAGAAACAATGAGTGGGTGGAAAAGCGATCTAATATGGAATGAATTTAAAAAAATAAAAAACTTAGAAAAAGGCGGTGACAAAGCGGAGTGTTTGACATATGGTAAACATATGCAAGGACTTGTAGTAAGATTAAAAGCACATTATGAATTTTGTATTGGAATTCGCAGTAGTACAGAATTGGGAAATGCAACCGAAACTACTTCAGCGTCTACTTCAGTAGTTCAAACTACTTGCCGTCGGGCCAATTCAGCAAGAAATATGCAAACAAATTTAGTGAAAACAACAATGGAAGAGTCGCAAAAATTGGACATTTTGGTTGCGCGATACATATTTTCAACTAATACTGCGTTTAGGGTCGTTGAAAATTACCATTTCTCAAATTTATTTACTTAACTTCGACTGGTATACAAATAACCTAACCGCGGCATCGAATAGGAAATGATCTTCTAAACGAAATATATAACGTTGACCTTAGAAAATGTGTGTAGATTTTAATGAGAAAATCAAACGTATGCTTGGCAGTTGATGGTTCGTTAAATATACGAAACTAACAAATCATATGTGCCTGTATCATCACCGATAAAGGTATTGTGGTTTCAGTAAATACGACAGATACCTCTGGAACGAAACATACCAGTGAAAATTTGGAAGAACTACTCCTCAATTTAATAAGTATAAAACTGAAGCAAAATTCGGTATTAGTATCGGTAGTTTTGTGACTGACAATGCACGAAACATCGTGAAACTACGTCGAAATATGGAGGAATTGTCTGACCTTCAAATAAACTCTTATGGACGTGCTGCGCATATTTTAAATTTGTTAGCATCTGGTATCGCAGGACAAAATAATTTCCAGACAGTAATAACCAAAATTACTAAGGCTGCAAAATATTTTAAAAACCATCACCGAAAGCATGGTATGCAGCAGTAAGGTATACAGCAGGAAGTATTCGCTGGAATACTTACAATGACTTTTTACAGTCGTACATTGAAAACTGGCCAATTTTAGCGAAAGTTTGTTAAGAAAATCGGGACCATACTGCATTTGTTGTGTTGGCAGTATTGTTCTAAATTTTTCTTACAAAAGAACAACCGGAAATATTTTAAGTATATTAAAGCCTATTGCGAAAGCTGTGGGTGACCGCCAAAATAATTTTACCAAAAGTTTGGACTGTGTTATGATATGGAAGAAGTTGGAAGAAAAACTATTCGTTACAAATTTATTCAACGATTTTGAACGAAAAAAATTTAGAGACCGTTACGAAGTTTGTATTACGCCATCGTAATTAGCTGCTTTCCTTTTGTCGCCAAAAATGTGTCTCCAAACTGTTAATTTGACCAACAGCAAATCGGAATAAAATATTTAGAAAAAAATGTTAGTCCGCAATTTATGCCAATATTTTTCAAAAAAATCCGATTTTAATACAACTCTGTCAATAGGGATATAATAATTGTCCTGATTGGATCGCCCGAGTCAAAAAATATACTATGTATTTAGACCTCGGCTTTTTGCCGTCTTTAATACATTGAAATATTTCAAAATTAAGTCAGTTCGCTTAACGTATGTTGAACGATCAGCTCCGCATTTTGAAAAACGTTTTAATAAATGTAAAAAAATCGAAATCGTTCTCGTTTAATTAGGTATTCATTTGATCATAATCTCTAAATACATGTAACAAGTAAAGAGAAGATGCCAAAGATGCTTTCAGTTTGGTAGAAAAACCCCTTTGATCAAAGCAATTGGCGAGGTACTCCTGCAAAAGATTTACCATCTTCCGATTTTTTGAATAACGGGTTTGTGGAATACTTTTGGTGATTTACATTATCTAATTTTTATATTCCGGTGTTCCTAATTTCTATTATTCTATGGTCCTCCTCTAGGGAGTTTTTTAAAAATAAGCTCTTTTGGTGTAGCTCTAAGAGCATCTGGAAAAGCTACAGAGTTTACAAGTAGGTCTGTTTTACGTTTTAAATATTTCCATTGGTACTAACAATACCCTATAGACATATTTGGTAAATTGTCTTAAACATCACGTTACCGAATAATTCTTTGATAAATATAATTGACCAGCCAGATGTGTGGCATGTTGCTCCATTTTTGCAAAGTTTATTGAAAATAAACCGAATAATCTAACTCAGTATTGATTTAACAATTAATATTGTAGCGGAATTGGCATCCTCCGTAAAATTACTGTTATATAATCCTATTAAATAATATTGTGTTTAGATGGTTAAAAAATAATATCCCATTTTGAAACTAAAGGATTCCAGCGGCGCAACTAGATACTAGCAGCAACCGCAGCCGCGGGGGGGGGGGGGGGGGCACAGTAGTTGGGCTCCACGAAATTTCCTTTATTAGTTCAAATTTAAGATTAGATAGCTCAGATTAAGTTTAAAGTGCAAATAAGAAAACACGGAGCTTTAATTTTTAGAAAAAGAAGAAATTGTTCCTGTTGCTATTAAATATTTCCTTAAGAGAGGCTCAACCATTTCTTCTCGGTTGACTCCATAGAAATAAATATGCCTTTTGGTTCTGACCGTTATTATGTTTACACTCAAAAAAATATGCGGTGTTAATTTGTTTTTTATCCGAAAAAGTATTTCATTTTTGCCCAACCGAATAAAATTAAGCACGCATCAACGGATAAATATTTTTAACTATCCGAAAAGATAAATTTTTAGAAAAACTTCTTTTGGATTTAATAAAATACACCTTTCAGTGTTTTCCTAATAAAATACACCTTTCGGTGTGTTCCTAAACATGAATATTTCTTTTTATGGTTTTTATGCGGTGTAAAAGATTTTATCCAAATGTATTTTATGTCATTTTTATTCAAATATCCGATCGGATTTAAATTTTAAATATCCGATCGGTGGGACACTATGTAACACCGATTCGGTGTTGTGGTGACCCTTTATTTTTGTGTGTGTAGGTTTTTAGGTTATTTGTAACACCAAGTTTACCTCTGTTACATTTATCAAAATTCAATATTTTACAAATCAATTTGAACATTTAGATAAACAAATCCAACCTTCTACAAATCAAGTTTTGATTAGAAGAAAGGTTAAATTTGATTTGAAAAAGGGAGCTTGTGATATATCATTGTGATGTTCATAAAAATCAAAAAAACACTAGAAAAATACATAACCGCGACTGAAAATAAATTCTCGTTTCCCTCACTTGAGCCAAATCAGTCAGTCTCTATAATCAATTAGCGTTCGTTCGACTTATAGTTTCTCATTTTGCGGATCTTTTGATTACTAGTAAATTTACAGGTTTATTTTGAAAAACTACTTTAGTGTTTTTTTGATTGTGTTTGGTGGGGTTATCCTGGTTTTATAAATTCTCACTTCCCGATTTCATATCCGCTGTTCTCAGGTTTGCAATTTCTCGAGATTTTTGGAGTTTATCATGGAAATTAGATGCGCGTTGTTTGAGACTTCATTGGTGATTCAATGTTAAGAAACAGTCAAGTTATTCGAGATTTTTGAGATTATTCGAGTATGTTTGAGATTATATGAGAGTGTATTTGATAGCTCGATATTATTCAAGAAGTTTAGAGCCTATTAGTAACATCAAGTTACTTGACAAATAATTCCATATTTATACGAAATTTTGGAACAGTCTTTCCGATATTATTCAATTACATTCAGATTTTTCGGTATTATTGAAATTATTCGAGATCAATCGACATTCACATAATATAGAGTTTTTCGAAATTTCTAGGATTCGATCACTGAAAGCTCTTAAAACTTTTTGCAAATATATATTTTTTGAACATAGTACATTGTAAAAAACACCTGAAATTATTAAAAGGCTCAGGAATGTTAAGTTTAAACCCAAATACATAGTATAAATTAATTATCAACCCTAAAGCTCATTGTTAACAAATATTCTATATTAATCTCAAAATTCCCTCGCCCTTTTTATTACCAAATTTCTAAGTAAATTGATTTGATTCAAAAACCTTTGATAAACGAAAGCTTATATTATATTATAAAACCAAGTCTCGTAGTAAAGTGGTTTGGTTTGACTAAAAGCTCTTGATAATTTACATTGACATAAAATATACTAAATTATCCCTAAATTCCGTTACCCTTTGTAAAATCGAATTTCTTAGTAAAATGGTTTGGTTTAAAAAACTTTTCTAATTTGGAGCTCTTAAAACTAATAGTTCTTGAAATTTTTTGCGAGACATAATTTTTGCTCATAAAACATTTAAAAAAAACCTGAAATTATGAAAAGCCTCACAAATGTTAAGTTCAAACCCAAATAATATAAATTAATTATCAAGCTTAAAGCTCATTTAACACAAATATTCTAAATGTATCCTAAAATACCACCTTCCTTTAAAATGTTAAATTTTACAGTTAAATGGTTCGGTTTGAAAACCTCTTAAAACTAAAAGCTTTGATGATTGATGATTAAGCCATCAGCATCAGACCAATTTTAAAAGAAGCTTATTTTAAGGGGGAAACATTTTACGATTTTTTTATGAAAAATACAGTATATAATTATTAAAACGAAATCAATGACGTAAGATCTTACTATTTATCAAAGACTTTAAAATACAATAGACCAGAAATAAACAAACTACGCACAACCACACTTAAAAAAAAATTGTTTCTCCTCTTTTAGTTTAACCTCTTTGCTATTTATCGATATTTGTTTATTATAATAAAAAAAAGGAACGAAATGTGACACGTCACACGAGATAAAGATTTGTTTGTAAATAAAGGTAAAATTAAATTTCTATAAACAACATTTGATTAATTGATATTCAAATCATTTATTTATCAATTATTCTTCATAATAACGTAGAAATCAAAATTTAGTTTTGTAAGTTTTTTCATTTAAGAAAAATAAACAGACGGGTTGTTTTCTAGGTGCTTTGGTTTTAGCTAAAATTCCGTCACCCTTTGTAAAAGAATTATTTTGTGAACAAAAACCTGCCCATCGTGCTAAGGGAAAAACACCAAGTACTTCTGAGTGTTTAACAATAAATACACAAACACCACATCATCCAAAATCCTTGGATGAAAAAGTGAGCTACCTGAATCAAAAACTTAGTAATTTGTCTATCGACACCAAATCGCTGCTAGATAAAGTTAATAAACTTGTGAATGAAAACAGTAAGCTGACTAATGAATTAAAACATCACCAATTAAGTGATCATCTGTTTATTACCGGTGTGCCAGCAAACGCTGAAGCAAATCGCAAAAGCATTATTGGAGATATATATGACACATTAAAATTGGATTCGAATAATTTAATCTTGACTCTGTGCATAGAGTTAAATCGGCTAAATGCTCTCATGAATGTGACCAGCCTATTATTGTGACATTTGGTGAACAAATACACAAAAAAAAATTTGTTCATATATTTGTACATCAGCTCTCTGCAGTTTCCACTACTACACGAAGTTCAGTGAATAAAAAAATTGACATATTACAACTTCTTACGAGATACAACTTGGCTTTGTTAATGCGGATGAAAAAATTCGCCCAAGAAAATAATTAAAATTTGTCTGGTTCGTGATCTGGTCAAATTTCAATCTCTATTGATTGTAAAAGACATCTCAATTTATCATGTACTAAACATACTAAAAGTACAATTAGTTATCAACTTATGGAAAAATCCAGTGACTTTAGATTTTTGTCAGCAAATTAATTGAAGTTAAAGTTTTGGAACGTCTCAGAAGTTTTCTAGCGACAAATAGTGCAATAAGTAATAATCAATTTGGATTTATTGAAAATTCTAGTATTACTATGGCATGTATTTACTTTGTAACTAATTTGCAGGAAACCCTTAGTGAAGAAAAAGTTGTTTCAACTTTTTTTATTGTTCTCAGAAAAGCATTTGACAGTATTAACCACGAATTACTTTACAAACTTTGGCTGGTTGGTATATCAGCTAACGATTTTAATTTTTTTAAAACATATTTACTTTGTACACAAGGTGTTTGTATAGCTGTTTATTGAAATGCAGTACCGGTGTGCCTCAAGGATCCGTTCTTGAGCCCTGCCTCTTCAATTTTTTTATTAATAATTGTTTCTGTCTACCATTTAAGGGAAACTTCAAATGTACGCTGATGATATGTGCATTTTATATTCAGCACAGGACTACAGTACCCTTCAATCTATAATGCAATATGATCTAGACCTACTAATTAGTTTTCTGCTTAATAATGCTTTGTCTCTAAATTTAAACAGAGCGCACTATATGTTATTCTTTAAAAAAAACCTCTGTTATCACTGTCCTTCATCACCCATCATTGTCCTTCAAGTAAATGGAACTGTTATTTCACAGTGTGATAGTTTTGTATATCTTGGTCTTGAGCTTGACAGCCTTCTAACCTGGAATGACCACCTACAGAGTCTAATAGCAAGTAGTAGCCCATTTAGAAAAGTAAAGGCTTTACTTAAGTTCTAAAATGTTGTGGAATATTTATTATGCGCATGTATACTCTCGGTTAAATTATTTAAGCCCATTGTGGCTCAATGCCAACGATTATATGTTAGATGTAGTTAAAACTTTCCAGAATAAAATTATTAAATTAATTCTTAACAAACATTACATAACCCCAACTCGTTAACTTTATATTAATACCTTAAATGTGAGACAAGTGTGTTTGTACAATTCTATGTTATTTATTTACAAAGCAATTCATGGCTTGTCGTACTACAAACCAATTTTTTGATGTGTCAAAAATATACATAATTATGATGGCACAAGAAATCGCAATGACTTTTATGTTAATTCTAATAGATTACAAGAATAGATTGAAGAAATGTATCATACAAAAGCCCATTGAATAATTTAGATTATTTTAGTCAAGTTCTCGATGAAGTTATTAAAGTTTTTTATATTATAAATGCTATAAAAAAATCATACTTCTGAGTAAAATGGTTTGGCTAAAAGAGCTTTGATAATTTAAAGCTTATAAAATTAAAAGTTTTTGATTTTTTTGCAAATCCATAAAACATTTTAGCCAAAAAATCTAAAAGTATTAAAAAGGCTCAAAGTTAAAAGTTAAGTTAAAACCCAAACTTGTTTAAATTAATTATCACACTAAAAACTAATTGACAATTTTTGTAAATACATATTTTATGCTTATACAATTTTTGTAACTGAACTTACGGATAATTCGATATTTAAGAACTTTCAAGAATATTCTAGATACTTTGAAAATTCAACAATTTGAGATTATTTCGAAATTATTGATATTTTTAGAAATCGTTAGATCATTGAGTTGCAAGATGTTTCGTGTTATCTTCACTCTCGAAATCAGATACTTTTAATTAATGCAAGACTGGACAATAGAAAGAAATAAGTTTTCACTAGAAGCTTTACTTGTTCATAGGTACAAGAAGCATTTTTGGGGGCCCAAAAAAATAAATTTGTACAGCTAATATTTTATCATTATGTATTAGCAATTTAATATTGTGTTTAATATATAATACATATTTCAATTTTCGAATTTAATTTTAAGTTGAAAAGAAATTTAAGTAGCCATATCATTCAAATCAAATTAAACGCCTTGCCGACAGTTGGAAATTGATCTCCATCCGGGTGCACCTTTGATACGCACTGAGTTAAAAAAAGAGTCCCGCCGAGGATTCAATCAAAACTTTATTTTTGGATCTAACATTATTATTTCAATTGGTTATAGATCTGTTTTGCTTATTGAATCTTAACGATCATGCAGTTATTAACAAAATATTAACAAAATATTCTGAAAACCCACAGTAAGTAATTGAACAGTAATTTGATTATGTTCATTAAATCTTATTTGATTTATATATTTATATATGTACTACAATATCAACTCCAACTGAGAGGTTAGAAACATCAATTAAATTTTATACTTATGTTTGATTCAGACTTCACACGTATTTTTAAACGCATACTAAAGTTTTAATTAAAATCCAATAACAATTTTTATATGATTTTTCCCAACATGCATATCGCAGAATGTAATTTTATATGGGGGTGGGTGTAAAATTTCAAATTTACATTAAACATAAAAAAATAAAAATGTATATACTCAACATGAAATTTCATTAAAGGTTATCCACTTGGCTAACCACACCCTGCTTTTAATATAGTTTTTTGTTTTTACAAACTTTGTACATACAATTTTTTTAAAACAAGAAAAATAAAACAATAATAAGGAAAGCAAAGTTTGAGCTAAATATTTATAAATATAATGTTGCATTTATTAATAAAAATCACAAAAAAAAAAGAAAAAAACTAAAAATTCAATTGTTATGCGATTCATTGGTTACACATCATTGCATTCATAAAACTTATAACATCTTTGTTTTTAAATAAATTTAGATATTAAAACAACAAACAATTGTGAATAGAAAACTTGAACTTGAATAGCCATCCCGCGCGCGATGATAAAACTTGCGGAAATGACTATCGCAAAATGTTTATTATTTTAATTTTTTAAATTGGTAATCTGATTTTTATGGATGATCAACTTAGTTGGTAGACTGCACAAATTGTCTTAAAATAAAATAAAAAATAAAATTTAAACCGTGACTTTGGTTTACCAAAAAAAAAAAAAAATTACTTTGTTGTACAAAAAAAGCTTTAAATTCAATGAAGCTCGACGCAACCAACAGAGATAAGATATTGAAAATTTGGCGTTGTACACTATAATACATGTAAAATCATAAATCATTTCTAAATGTGAATTTATAATGTTTCGATGTAATGTACAACATCATAAAATCAAATTAAATAAATACACTTTTTTTGATGTTTCAGAGACATTTCACGATTCTAATTTAAATTTCTCTCTTTTACGAAATTGTGTACACTAAAATTAGGTCATTGGTATATATTTTTGGTTTTGATGTATGTAGAAGATATTTGAAGATCAACCAGATTAATTGAAAAAAATACAACACCTAAAGCATGTTTTTTGTTAATGACCTCAGCAAAAAAAAATTTTTAATTAATAAAAATTAATACTCATAATTTTGTTATAGTATTACGTTTGACCAAAGGTAAGGAAAAATAGCAGCGCAGTCCACTTTCTAAATAAAAACATTTTATAATGTTAATATTAACACATTTTTAATATCAGATTTATATTTTTCTTTCATTACTACAATTTAGTTTTTTTTTTTTTTTTAATAAGAATGAAAAATGTTTTTTAATTTAAAATTAAATTAAAAAAAAAAAAAAAAAAATTGAAATTACTTTTTGTATTTTTTTGTTCTATGTGAACAAAATGCTTTTAAACGGGATACAGAATTGTTTCAGTTATTTTCTATAGAAATTATTTAGTTATACGAGTAAATGGGAAATATACAAAGTAAGAAGATAATTAAACAATATTTAAGCTACTGAAATAGGATAATATCCGCTTCCAGATTTTTATTGTTGAATGCAGTAGTCAGTAGTGTAATAAAAGGTGAACAATTTACAAAAAGTTATTGACCCAAAAAAAAGCTATTGTTTACGGTTTATGATCCAAATCCGGTAACAATTGATTCATATTTTATTTAATCTTCCAAATTAGAGTCGGACAATTTTAATCCTGCTCAATTTATACCAAAATACATATTATTAAATCCCTACATTGAATATTGAGAAATGAATCCAACATACCACATAATTTGAAAACATTGTATGTATAGTAGACAATAATAATATGCAGTATGTTTGTATGTTTGCAATGTGTCTAAAATAGGCGCAGTAAGACCGACATATATTAAACATAAATAGTTATATGAAAATACAGGTGTACTATTTCCAAACGATTTCTATTTAGTAAATATAGTATTCGAGATTCTAAAATTATTACTTCATTACATTTTTTTTTTTTTTTGATTTAATGACTAGTAGATAGGTTAGCCAATTACAGTAGGTGATCAAATTATTGAAACCACTTTGAATGCTGATAATTTATTTAATTTACTAAACATTTTAAACGAGTAGTCACATTAAAATACTATGTTTACAATTGTTGTTATAAATATTACGTAATTTAAAATAAATTATTTATGTAAAGAAAAAATTTAAATTACTAATATTCAGCTGTATATCTATTTAAAAAAAAATAAATATTTCTAGCAGAGCTAGTTCAAAATATATAAAAGATGAATTGTTCTCTAGGACTAGTTCTAGTTTTGTTTCATTTGATGTTTTGACATAACTAGGCTAGAAGCAGTTGGGAGGGTGTTACAAATTAAAAAAAAAAATATAATAAATTTACACACTCATTACATAATCCGATAATTGCCTACTTGATTATCTGGTTTTACAAATTCTAGTGAAAATCCAGTGAATTTTTAGTTAAAAATGAAAAATAATGAATTTTATAGCTAAATTTAAAAATAGATTTAACCGATTTCTAGTGAAATTGCAATCAAAACCAAATTTCGGCTTATTTCTAGTTAATTTCCAGTAATATTTTCAATTTTACATACTGGAATTCTAGTGATCTAGCAGAAAATATTACTAGAAAAATACTAGATCGTTAGTTTTACTATATAAAACGGAATATCAAGTAAATTAAATGTAAATCATGTAAATTTGATTACCAGATTTTGCAATGATTTATTTTTTAATGTAGTTACCTAAAATCTAGTAAAATTCTAGTTAAATTAAATTAAATACAAGATAATTCCTGTTTGCATGTACAAGGAATTTCCAGTAAATTAAACAGATTTGCACTGAAATTCCTTTCTGTTTTTGACTGGAATTCCCAGAGCGAACAATTTTGTTATAAAATTATGTTATATTAAATATGGACGTTACAATAAAAAATACTTAGTACGTAACATTCGTTACCTGTCAACTAATGAACATGAAAATACATTTGAATTTTATAACTTATACATATCGTACTGTGTAATACTAACCTATAATACTAATACCACTCTATAAAATATAGATACATTAATTATACATACAGAGTATGATAATGTACAAGTTATACAATTCAAATATTCTTTTATGTTCCCTGATGATGACTCGAAAATTGGGAAAAAATGATGAATAAAATGTACACAGTTTAATTTAATTTTGTTGAATAGTTTATAAGAAAACCACCGTTGAAATGTTGCTATAATATAGTTCATTTGATAACACTTGTTATTAAACCAAACCTTTTTATTTTTGTAGGTAGATGAATCAATAAAAGATCTCACCCAAAAAGGTAAGCAGTCGCAGCCGTGTCTGGTATATTTGTCGGAGAATGAGTTGAGCCATGAAGCCTTTCACGTAATAATAGTTGCACAATCAATTTCGTTGTGCTACAAAACCTTTTTATGCGCCTTCGACATACTCTTTAAAAAATTTTATGTTTTTGGGTTAAAATTTCGTCGAAATTGTTTATATTTCTACAATTTCATGGAAGTTTAATTTTTTAAAATTACACCTCGTGCGTTGCAATTATATTCTAAATTTTGCGCAGAATATTTACAACAACTATTTTAAAGCTTTGTTGGTATTTGAATTGTTGAAATAAAATCCAAAAACGTTTTTATATTATGTGAAGTTTATTTAGACGGCAATCTAATATAATCAAGGGATAATCTAGTAAAAAATGATGACGCAGGATTAACTGGAATTCAGCCAAAGAATATGCTAATTGTGTTCCTCTAGGAAGGTGTCGAAAGCCTTCCATACGAATACGCTTTCTTGTTAAAAATAAGTTAGAAAAGGTTACTTTGCATGTGGACGTGTTTTGAAAGCATTGTAGTATGAACTAAAAAAAAATTTAAATACATGGGTATCTTAATCTTGATATTTGAAAGAATATATGTAGTTTTGAGAGAATGTGTTCGGAATATACTGAATTAATAAAAAACATCCAACAGAAGGAATAGAATATAGGAATGAATTAAAAAACGTTTCATGTCAAAATAGAATAGGGTGAATGATTTAAGCTTAAGGTTCAAACAGAATGATATCCGTTCCGTACTGCTCTGTTTTTGCGTCCCAATTTACACTATAATTTTTGAACGAAAGACGGAAACTTTCATTCTGAGAAGGAAGGGGAATAAATCGAATGTAACATTAGGATTAAATTTTAAATTTTTGTATTGGCGAAATGATCGAGGCGGGGTAGATAAAAAGGGAACGGGACGGAACGGACATCATTGTGTTTGTGCCTCTGTGTTTATTTTCTTTAAATACGGGTACGAAGCATTTTTTTTTTATCTGATAGAGCACACGGTTCAATCGTAAATTACAAAATATGTTTTTCCTTACCATGAAAGCAGTTGTTTTTGATTTAGGTTTTCTTTTAACTGGAGTAGATAATTTATTTTTATCTGTGACTACACGATTTTTAAAATTGTTGTATGTTCAAATTTTAGGGCCTGCTCAAATACTGTGATAATAATCGTCGGTTCGTTTCGATTTAAACACAAAACTATATAATTTTGATTTAAAAAAATTAAATTTAAATTAATTAATATTATGTATACAGTATCTGAACTAAATAAATGCAGTTAATTTAGTGATCCGCCATAAAATTTAATTTATGTACTATTACAGTTATTCTGATCTTCCGTATTAATGCTACGATCATCCTGTGACTATATGCATTAGTTGCACCGCAGGCTAGGCAACATATCTATGACCTCAATGTCATATGTCGACCCGACCCACAGGTTATTTCTCGAGAAGAGAAAAATATAAATTTCAACCCTTTAGTCAATGTCATGTGTCGACCCGACCCACAGGTTATTTCTCGAGAAGAGAAAAATATAAATTTCAAACCTTTAGAGAATTTATAATTTCAAGGAAATTAATAGGTGCGTTTCTTGACGCAAAGTGATCCGGATCAGATCAAAATTTACATGTGAAGCAGCAACAATGTAGTATTTGATCCAACATTCGTTTTGGATCACAAATGGTGATCTAAAATTGTTGAACAATATTTTGTAGTTGAACAATATTTTGTAAAGCGACAAAGAATATAATGAATACAGTACGAGTATGAAGAGGCAGATTCAAAACGAAACGAGACAAAAAAAATTTAATTTTAGTGTTTGTTTGTTTTACGCATTTTTGTGTCGTTTCATGAGACATGATCTGATCAAACGTCAAGAAATGCGGCTAATGTAATATGATAAGATTGGCCTAATACGATATTAACAGAGCATTCAGAATGAAAAACTTTTTAATTTTAACTTACAGATTGGTTTGTTTAAATTTGACGTAACGAACAAAAATGTTTGTACAAACGAGATACAAACGTGTACGTCAAAAATAAAAATTGTTTTCATTGTGAATGCCTTGTCACGTTTTTTTTTCAATCAATTTTATAAAAAAAAACAAGTATTTTCATTTTTATCAACAAAAAATGTTTTGTTCACGTTCATGTTCAGGGCAGGTGTAAACTGGGCTATAATCAAATTTCCTTTGAAAAATGTATGCACGTGAAGTTTTTCCTAAACTTCTCCTAAACCTTACAATTCCTTTACACTGTTAAATATGATTTTATTAATTCATAAAAACTCGTCATTCTTGTAACGAAGCACTTCGAATACTATCATACAATTCATATTAATGACAAAATAGGGCATGTATGGCAATAAACAATTTTAGGGGAATCAAAGGAAAAGCGGGTTTCTGAAACCAATTTGTGAAATTGCACAGAAGTGAACAGAATTTTTAACTAAATTTATTCTCGCCTCGAAGTAATTCGAGTACTACCATCGTTGTGGCTATGTAATTCTAATAACTGGTAATCCAGAGCATATATGGCAAAAAAATATTTTGGGGGAATCGGAGGATAAAGGGGTTCCCGAAATCAATTTTGTGAAATTAAAATTATATCCGTTTAACAAAATGTTTAACTAAGTTTATTCTCGTCTCGAAGTAATTCGAGTACTACCATCGTTGTGGCTATGTAATTCTAATAACTGGTAATTCAGAGCATATATGGCAATAAAATATTTTGGGGGAATCGGAGGATAAGGGGGTCTCCGAAATCAATTTTGTGAAGTTCATCCGTTTAACAAAATATTTAACTTAATTTATTCTCGTCTAGAAGTAATTCGAGTACTACCATCGTTGTGGCTATGTAATTCTAATAACTGATAATTCAGAGCATATATGGCAATAAAATATTTTGGGGGAATCGGAGGATAAGGGGGTTCCCGAAATAAATTTTGTGAAGTTCATCCGTTTAACAAAATGTTTAACTTATTTTATTCTCGTCTCGAAGTAATTCGAGTACTACCATCGTTGTGGCTATGTAATTCTAATAACTGGTAATCCAGAGCATATATGACAAAAAAATATTTTGGGGGAATCGGAGGATAAGGGGGTTCCCGAAATCAATTTTGTGAAATTAAAATTATATCCGTTTAACAAAATGTTTAAATTAATTTATTCTCGTCTCGAAGTAATTCGAGTACTACCATCGTTGTGGCTATGTAATTCTAATAACTGGTAATCCAGAGCATATATGACAATAAAATATTTTGGGGGAATCGGAGGATAAGGGGGTTCCCGAAATCAATTTTGTAAAGTATATCCGTTTAACAAAATGTTTAACTTAATTTATTCTCGTCTCGAAGTAATTCGAGTACTACCATCGTTGTGGCTATGTAATTCTAATAACTGGTAATTCAGAGCAAATATGGCAATAAAATATTTTGGGGGAATCGGAGGATAAGGGGGTTCCCGAAATCAATTTTGTGAAATTAAAATTATATCCGTTTAACAAAATGTTTAACTTAATTTATTCTCGTCTCGAAGTAATTCGAGTACTACCATCGTTGTGGCTATGTAATTCTAATAACTGGTAATCCAGAGCATATATGACAATAAAATATTTTGGGGGAATCGGAGGATAAGGGGGTTCCCGAAATCAATTTTGTGAAGTATATCCGTTTAACAAAATGTTTAACTTATTTTATTCTCGTCTCGAAGTAATTCGAGTACTACCATCGTTGTGGCTATGTAATTCTAATAACTGGTAATCCAGAGCATATATGGCAAAAAAATATTTTGGGGGAATCGGAGGATAAGGGGGTTCCCGAAATCAATTTTGTGAAATTAAAATTATATCCGTTTAACAAAATGTTTAACTTAATTTATTCTCGTCTCGAAGTAATTCGAGTACTACCATCGTTGTGGCTATGTAATTCTAATAACTGGTAATCCAGAGCATATATGACAATAAAATATTTTGGGGGAATCGGAGGATAAGGGGGTTCCCGAAATCAATTTTGTGAAGTTCATCCGTTTAACAAAATGTTTAACTTATTTTATTCTCGTCTCGAAGTAATTCGAGTACTACCATCGTTGTGGCTATGTAATTCTAATAACTGGTAATCCAGAGCATATATGGCAAAAAAATATTTTGGGGGAATCGGAGGATAAGGGGGTTCCCGAAATCAATTTTGTGAAATTAAAATTATATCCGTTTAACAAAATGTTTAACTTAATTTATTCTCGTCTCGAAGTAATTCGAGTACTACCATCGTTGTGGCTATGTAATTCTAATAACTGGTAATCCAGAGCATATATGACAATAAAATATTTTGGGGGAATCGGAGGATAAGGGGGTTCCCGAAATCAATTTTGTGAAATTAAAATTATATCCGTTTAACAAAATGTTTAAATTAATTTATTCTCGTCTCGAAGTAATTCGAGTACTACCATCGTTGTGGCTATGTAATTCTAATAACTGGTAATTCAGAGCATATATGACAATAAAATATTTTGGGGGAATCGGAGGATAAGGGGGTTCCCGAAATCAATTTTGTGAAGTATATCCGTTTAACAAAATGTTTAACTTATTTTATTCTCGTCTCGAAGTAATTCGAGTACTACCATCGTTGTGGCTATGTAATTCTAATAACTGGTAATTCAGAGCAAATATGGCAATAAAATATTTTGGGGGAATCGGAGGATAAGGGGGTTCCCGAAATCAATTTTGTGAAATTAAAATTATATCCGTTTAACAAAATGTTTAACTTAATTTATTCTCGTCTCGAAGTAATTCGAGTACTACCATCGTTGTGGCTATGTAATTCTAATAACTGGTAATCCAGAGCATATATGACAATAAAATATTTTGGGGGAATCGGAGGATAAGGGGGTTCCCGAAATCAATTTTGTGAAGTATATCCGTTTAACAAAATGTTTAACTTATTTTATTCTCGTCTCGAAGTAATTCGAGTACTACCATCGTTGTGGCTATGTAATTCTAATAACTGGTAATCCAGAGCATATATGGCAAAAAAATATTTTGGGGGAATCGGAGGATAAGGGGGTTCCCGAAATCAATTTTGTGAAATTAAAATTATATCCGTTTAACAAAATGTTTAACTTAATTTATTCTCGTCTCGAAGTAATTCGAGTACTACCATCGTTGTGGCTATGTAATTCTAATAACTGGTAATCCAGAGCATATATGACAATAAAATATTTTGGGGGAATCGGAGGATAAGGGGGTTCCCGAAATCAATTTTGTGAAGTTCATCCGTTTAACAAAATGTTTAACTTATTTTATTCTCGTCTCGAAGTAATTCGAGTACTACCATCGTTGTGGCTATGTAATTCTAATAACTGGTAATCCAGAGCATATATGGCAAAAAAATATTTTGGGGGAATCGGAGGATAAGGGGGTTCCCGAAATCAATTTTGTGAAATTAAAATTATATCCGTTTAACAAAATGTTTAACTTAATTTATTCTCGTCTCGAAGTAATTCGAGTACTACCATCGTTGTGGCTATGTAATTCTAATAACTGGTAATCCAGAGCATATATGACAATAAAATATTTTGGGGGAATCGGAGGATAAGGGGGTTCACGAAATCAATTTTGTGAATGCGAATGAAGTTTATCCTAAAATAAAACTAGAATTAACAACAACAACAAATTTACATATGTATGCGTGTTTAAAAGTATACATTCGGGCGAAAAATATAAAATATTTTTTATAATAATATCCGAATGAAATATATTTATTAAATACATAAGAAAATCGATATTTCAAGATTTTCAACAATAGGCACACATGTCGTCGGTAAGCTTGTGTGTAAACATTAACCATGCCAACCCGTTTAAAAAGTTATTGGGGATTACCTAGTTAATCTTAGATTATTCAAGAACGTGAAAAGTTTTGTCTTAAGCATGTCTAAGAAAATCAATATCTTGAGATTTTCACCGATCGGCAAACATCTCACTATGATATTTCGGTAGGCCTATGTGTATGCTATGATCATGCCAACCCGTTTGAAAAGTTATTGGGGTTTACCTAGTTAATCCTAGATTTTTCGAAAATGTGACCAATTTTTATCTTAACAGAATGTCTAAGAAAATCAATATCTTGAGATTTTCACCGATCGGCACACATCTCACTATGATATTTCGGTAGGCCTATGTGTATGCTATGATCATGCCAACCCGTTTGAAAAGTTATTGGGGTTTACCTAGTTAATCCTAGATTTTTCGAAAATGTGACCAAGTTTTATCTTAACAGAATGTCTAAGAAAATCAATATCTTGAGATTTTCACCGATCGGCAAACATCTGACTATGATATTTCGGTAGGCCTATGTGTGTGCTATGATCATGTTAACCCGTTTGAAAAGTTATTGGGGTTTACCTAGTTAATCCTAGATTATTCAAAAACGGGAAAACTTTTGTCTTAAGCATGTCTAAGAAAATCAATATCTTGAGATTTTCACCGATCGGCAAACATCTGACTATGATATTTCGGTAGGCCTATGTGTGTGCTATGATCATGCCAACCCGTTTGAAAAGTTATTGGGGTTTACCTAGTTAATCTTAGATTATTCAAAAACGGGAAAAGTTTTGTCTTAAGCATGTCTAAGAAAATCAATATCTTGAGATTTTCACCGATCGGCAAACATCTCACTATGATATTTCGGTAGACCTATGTGTGTGCTATGATCATGCCAACCTGTTTGAAAAGTTATTGGGGTTTACCTAGTTAATCCTAGATTTTTCGAAAATGTGACCAATTTTTATCTTAACAGAATGTCTAAGAAAATCAATATCTTGAGATTTTCACCGATCGGCAAACATCTGACTATGATATTTCGGTAGGCCTATGTGTGTGCTATGATCATGTTAACCCGTTTGAAAAGTTATTGGGGTTTACCTAGTTAATCCTAGATTATTCAAAAACGGGAAAACTTTTGTCTTAAGCATGTCTAAGAAAATCAATATCTTGAGATTTTCACCGATCGGCAAACATCTCACTATGATATTTCGGTAGGCCTATGTGTATGCTTTGATCATGCCAACCCGTTTGAAAAGTTATTGGGGTTTACCTAGTTAATCCTAGATTTTTCGAAAATGTGACCAATTTTTATCTTAACTGAATGTCTAAGAAAATCAATATCTTGAGATTTTCACCGATCGGCAAACATCTCACTATGATATTTCGGTAGGCCTATGTGTGTGCTATGATCATGCCAACCCGTTTGAAAAGTTATTGGAACTTACCTAGTTAATCCTAGATTATTCAAAAACGGGAAAAGTTTTGTCTTAAGCATGTCTAAGAAAATCAATATCTTGAGATTTTCACCGATCGGCAAACATCTCACTATGATATATCGGTAGGTCTATGTGTGTGCTATGATCTTGCCAACCCGTTTGAAAAGTTATTGGGGCTTACCTAGTTAATCCTAGATTATTCAAAAACGTGATCGGTGAAATCGGTGAAAATCTCAAGATATTGATTTTCTTAGAAATTATTTTAAGATAAAAATTGGTCACATTTTCGAAAAATCTAGGAATAACTAGGTAAACCCCAATAACTTTTCAAACGGGTTGGCAAGATCATAGCACACACATAGGCCTACCGAAATATCATAGTGAGATGTTTGCCGATCGGTGAAAATCTCAAGATATTGATTTTCTTAGACATTCAGTTAAGATAAAAATTGGTCACATTTTCGAAAAATCTAGGATTAACTAGGTAAACCCCAATAACTTTTCAAACGGGTTGGCAAGATCATAGCACACACATAGGCCTACCGAAATATCATAGTGAGATGTTTGCCGATTGGTGAAAATCTCAAGATATTGATTTTCTTAGACATGCTTAAGACAAAACTTTTCACGTTTTTGAATAATCTAGGATTAACTAGGTAAACCCCAATAACTTTTCAAACGGGTTGGCATGATCAAAGCATACACATAGGCCTACCGAAATATCATAGTGAGATGTTTGCCGATTGGTGAAAATCTCAAGATATTGATTTTCTTAGACATTCTGTTAAGATAAAAATTGGTCACATTTTCGAAAAATCTAGGATTAACTAGGTAAACCCCAATAACTTTTCAAACGGGTTGGCATGATCAAAGCATACACATAGGCCTACCGAAATATCATAGTGAGATGTTTGCCGATCGGTGAAAATCTCAAGATATTGATTTTCTTAGACATTCTGTTAAGATAAAAATTGGTCACATTTTCGAAAAATCTAGGATTAACTAGGTAAACCCCAATAACTTTTAAACGGCTTGGCATGATCAAAGCATACACATAGGCCTACCGAAATATCATAGTGAGATGTTTGCCGATCGGTGAAAATCTCAAGATATTGATTTTCTTAGACATGCTTAAGACAAAACTTTTCACGTTTTTGAATAATCTAGGATTAACTAGGTAAACCCCAATAACTTTTCAAACAGGTTGGCATGATCATAGCACACACATAGGCCTACCGAAATATCATAGTCAGATGCTTGCCGATCGATGAAAATCTCAAGATATTGATTTTCTTATATATTCTGTTAAGATAAAAATTGGTCACATTTTCGAAAAATCTAGGATTAACTAGGTAAACCCCTTAATAATTTTTCAAACGGGTTGGCATGATCATAGCACACACATAGGCCTACCAAAATATCATAGTGAGATGTTTGCCGATCGGTGAAAATCTCAAGATATTGATTTTCTTAGACATTCTGTTAAGATAAAAATTGGTCACATTTTCGAAAAATCTAGGATTAACTAGGTAAACCCCAATAACTTTTCAAACGGGTTGGCATGATCATAGCACACACATAGGCCTACCGAAATATCATAGTCAGATGCTTGCCGATCGATGAAAATCTCAAGATATTGATTTTCTTATATATTCTGTTAAGATAAAAATTGGTCACATTTTCGAAAAATCTAGGATTAACTAGGTAAACCCCAATAATTTTTCAAACGGGTTGGCATGATCATAGCACACACATAGGCCTACCGAAATATCATAGTCAGATGTTTGCCGATCAGTGAAAATCTCAAGATATTGATTTTCTTAGACATTCTGTTAAGATAAAAATTGGTCACATTTTCGAAAAATCTAGGATTAACTAGGTAAACCCCAATAACTTTTCAAACATGTTGGCATGATCATAGCATACACATAGGCCTACCGATATATCATAGTGAGATGTTTGCCGATCGGTGAAAATCTCAAGATATTGATTTTCTTAGACATGCTTAAGACAAAACTTTTCACGTTTTTGAATAATCTAGGATTAACTAGGTAAACCCCAATAACTTTTCAAACGGGTTGGCATGATCAAAGCAAACACATAGGCCTACCGAAATATCATAGTGAGATGTTTGCCGATCGGTGAAAATCTCAAGATATTGATTTTCTTAGATATTCTGTTAAGATAAAAATTGGTCACATTTTCGAAAAATCTAGGATTAACTAGGTAAACCCCAATAACATTTCAAACGGGTTGGCATGATCATAGCACACACATAGGCCTACCGAAATATCATAGTCAGATGTTTGCCGATCGGTGAAAATCTCAAGATATTGATTTTCTTAGACATTCTGTTAAGATAAAAATTGGTCACATTTTCGAAAAATCTAGGATTATAACCCCAATAACTTTTCAGACGGGTTGGCATGATCATAGCATACACATAGGCCTACCGAAATATCATAGTAAGATGTTTGCCGATCGGTGAAAATCTCAAGATATTGATTTTCTTAGACATGCTTAAGACAAAACTTTTCACGTTCTTGAATAATCTAGGATTAACTAGGTAATCCCCAATAACTTTTCAAACGGGTTAACATGATCATAGCACACACATAGGCCTACCGAAATATCATAGTCAGATGTTTGCCGATCGGTGAAAATCTCAAGATATTGATTTTCTTAGACATTCTGTTAAGATAAAAATTGGTCACATTTTCGAAAAATCTAGGATTAACTAGGTAAACCCCAATAACTTTTCAAACGGGTTGGCATGATCAAAGCATACACTTAGGCCTACCGAAATATCATAGTGAGATGTTTGCCGATCGGTGAAAATCTCAAGATATTGATTTTCTTAGACATTCTGTTAAGATAAAAATTGGTCACATTTTCGAAAAATCTAGGATTAACTAGGTAAACCCCAATAACTTTTCAAACGGGTTGGCATGATCATAGCACACACATAGGCCTACCGAAATATCATAGTCAGATGCTTGCCGATCGATGAAAATCTCAAGATATTGATTTTCTTATATATTCTGTTAAGATAAAAATTGGTCACATTTTCGAAAAATCTAGGATTAACTAGGTAAACCCCAATAATTTTTCAAACGGGTTGGCATGATCATAGCACACACATAGGCCTACCGAAATATCATAGTCAGATGTTTGCCGATCAGTGAAAATCTCAAGATATTGATTTTCTTAGACATTCTGTTAAGATAAAAATTGGTCACATTTTCGAAAAATCTAGGATTAACTAGGTAAACCCCAATAACTTTTCAAACATGTTGGCATGATCATAGCATACACATAGGCCTACCGATATATCATAGTGAGATGTTTGCCGATCGGTGAAAATCTCAAGATATTGATTTTCTTAGACATGCTTAAGACAAAACTTTTCACGTTTTTGAATAATCTAGGATTAACTAGGTAAACCCCAATAACTTTTCAAACGGGTTGGCATGATCAAAGCAAACACATAGGCCTACCGAAATATCATAGTGAGATGTTTGCCGATCGGTGAAAATCTCAAGATATTGATTTTCTTAGATATTCTGTTAAGATAAAAATTGGTCACATTTTCGAAAAATCTAGGATTAACTAGGTAAACCCCAATAACATTTCAAACGGGTTGGCATGATCATAGCACACACATAGGCCTACCGAAATATCATAGTCAGATGTTTGCCGATCGGTGAAAATCTCAAGATATTGATTTTCTTAGACATTCTGTTAAGATAAAAATTGGTCACATTTTCGAAAAATCTAGGATTATAACCCCAATAACTTTTCAGACGGGTTGGCATGATCATAGCATACACATAGGCCTACCGAAATATCATAGTAAGATGTTTGCCGATCGGTGAAAATCTCAAGATATTGATTTTCTTAGACATGCTTAAGACAAAACTTTTCACGTTCTTGAATAATCTAGGATTAACTAGGTAATCCCCAATAACTTTTCAAACGGGTTAACATGATCATAGCACACACATAGGCCTACCGAAATATCATAGTCAGATGTTTGCCGATCGGTGAAAATCTCAAGATATTGATTTTCTTAGACATTCTGTTAAGATAAAAATTGGTCACATTTTCGAAAAATCTAGGATTAACTAGGTAAACCCCAATAACTTTTCAAACGGGTTGGCATGATCAAAGCATACACTTAGGCCTACCGAAATATCATAGTGAGATGTTTGCCGATCGGTGAAAATCTCAAGATATTGATTTTCTTAGACATGCTTAAGACAAAACTTTTCACGTTTTTGAATAATCTAGGATTAACTAGGTAAACCCCAATAACTTTTCAAACAGGTTGGCATGATCATAGCACACACATAGGCCTACCGAAATATCATAGTCAGATGCTTGCCGATCGATGAAAATCTCAAGATATTGATTTTCTTAGATATTCTGTTAAGATAAAAATTGGTCACATTTTCGAAAAATCTAGGATTAACTAGGTAAACCCCAATAACTTTTCAAACGGGTTGGCATGATCATAGCACACACATAGGCCTACCGAAATATCATAGTCAGATGTTTGCCGATCGGTGAAAATCTCAAGATATTGATTTTCTTAGACATTCTGTTAAGATAAAAATTGGTCACATTTTCGAAAAATCTAGGATTAACTAGGTAAACCCCAATAATTTTTCAAACGGGTTGGCATGATCATAGCATACACATAGGCCTACCGATATATCATAGTGAGATGTTTGCCGATCGGTGAAAATCTCAAGATATTGATTTTCTTAGACATGCTTAAGACAAAACTTTTCACGTTTTTGAAAAATCTAGGATTAACTAGGTAAGCTCCAATAACTTTTCAAACGGGTTAGCAAGATCATAGCACACACATAGGCCTACCGAAATATCATAGTGAGATGTTTGCCGATCGGTGAAAATCTCAAGTGTTTGATTTTCTTAGACATTCTGTTAAGATAAAAATTGGTCACATTTTCGAAAAATCTAGGATTAACTAGGTAAACCCCAATAACTTTTCAGACGGGTTGGCATGATCATAGCATACACATAGGCCTACCGAAATATCATAGTAAGATGTTTGCCGATCGGTGAAAATCTCAAGATATTGATTTTCTTAGACATGCTTAAGACAAAACTTTTCACGTTCTTGAATAATCTAGGATTAACTAGGTAATCCCCAATAACTTTTCAAACGGGTTGGCATGATCATAGCATACACATAGGCCTACCGATATATCATAGTGAGATGTTTGCCGATCGGTGAAAATCTCAAGATATTGATTTTCTTAGACATGCTTAAGACAAAACTTTTCACGTTCTTGAATAATCTAGGATTAACTAGGTAATCCCCAATAACTTTTTAAACGGGTTGGCTTGGTTAATGTATACACACAAGCTTACCGACGACATGTGTGCCGATCGTTGAAAATCTTGAAATATCGATTTTCTTATATATTTAATAAATATATTTCATTCGGATATTATTATAAAAAATATTTTATATTTTTCGCCCGAATGTATACTTTTTAACACCGATACATATGTAAGTTTGTTGTTGTTGTTAATTCTAGTTTTATTTTAGGATAAACTTCATTCGCATAATATTTTGTTAAACGGATGAACTTCACAAAATTGATTTCGGAGACCCCCTTATCCTCCGATTCCCCCAAAATATTTTATTGCCAAATATGCTCTGAATTACCAGTTATTAGAATTACATAGCCACAACGATGGTAGTACTCAAATTACTTCGAGACGAGAATAAATTAAGATAAACATTTTGTTAAACGGATATAATTTTAATTTCACAAAATTGATTTCGGGGACCCCCTTATCCTCCGATTCCCCCAAAATATTTTATTGTCATGTATGCTCTGGATTACCAGTTACCAGAATTACATAGCCACAACGATGGTAGTACTCGAATTACTTCGAGACGAGAATAAATTAAATTAAACATTTTGTTAAACGGATATAATTTCACAAAATTGATTTCGGAGACCCCCTTATCCTCCGATTCCCCCAAAATATTTTATTGCCATATATGCTCTGAATTACCAGTTATTAGAATTACATAGCCACAACGATGGTAGTACTCGAATTACTTCGAGACGAGAATAAATTAAGTTAAACATTTTGTTAAACGGATATAATTTTAATTTCACAAAATTGATTTCGGGGACCCCCTTATCCTCCGATTCCCCCAAAATATTTTATTGTCATATATGCTCTGGATTACCAGTTATTAGAATTACATAGCCACAACGATGGTAGTACTCGAATTACTTCTAGACGAGAATAAATTAAGTTAAATATTTTGTTAAACGGATGAACTTCACAAAATTGATTTCGGAGACCCTATTATCCATCGATTCCCCCAAAATATTTTATTGCCATATATGCTCTGAATTACCAGTTATTAGAATTACATAGCCACAACGATGGTAGTACTCGAATTACTTCGAGACGAGAATAAATTAAGTTAAACATTTTGTTAAACGGATATAATTTTAATTTCACAAAATTGATTTCGGGGACCCCCTTATCCTCCGATTCCCGCAAAATATTTTATTGCCAAATATGCTCTGGATTACCAGTTATTAGAATTACATAGCCACAACGATGGTAGTACTCGAATTACTTCGAGACGAGAATAAATTTAGTTAAACATTTTGTTAAACGGATATAATTTTAATTTCACAAAATTGATTTTGGCGACCCCCTTATCCTCCGATTCCCCCAAAATATTTTGTTGTCATATATGCTCTGGATTACCAGTTATTAGAATTACATAGCCACAACGATGGTAGTACTCGAATTACTTCGAGACGAGAATAAATTTAGTTAAACATTTTGTTAAACGGATATAATTTTAATTTCACAAAATTGATTTCGGGGACCCCCTTATCCTCCGATTCGCCCAAAATATTTTATTGTCATATATGCTCTGGATTACCAGTTATTAGAATTACATAGCCACAACGATGGTAGTACTCGAATTACTTCTAGACGAGAATAAATTAAGTTAAATATTTTGTTAAACGGATGAACTTCACAAAATTGATTTCGGAGACCCCCTTATCCTCCGATTCCCCCAAAATATTTTATTGCCATATATGCTCTGAATTACCAGTTATTAGAATTACATAGCCACAACGATGGTAGTACTCGAATTACTTCGAGACGAGAATAAATTAAGTTAAACATTTTGTTAAACGGATATAATTTTAATTTCACAAAATTGATTTCGGGGACCCCCTTATCCTCCGATTCCCCCAAAATATTTTATTGCCAAATATGCTCTGGATTACCAGTTATTAGAATTACATAGCCACAACGATGGTAGTACTCGAATTACTTCGAGACGAGAATAAATTTAGTTAAACATTTTGTTAAACGGATATAATTTTAATTTCACAAAATTGATTTTGGCGACCCCCTTATTCTCCGATTCCCCCAAAATATTTTGTTGTCATATATGCTCTGGATTACCAGTTATTAGAATTACATAGCCACAACGATGGTAGTACTCGAATTACTTCGAGACGAGAATAAATTTAGTTAAACATTTTGTTAAACGGATATAATTTTAATTTCACAAAATTGATTTTGGCGACCCCCTTATCCTCCGATTCCCCCAAAATATTTTATTGTCATATATGCTCTGGATTACCAGTTATTAGAATTACATAGCCACAACGATGGTAGTACTCGAATTACTTCGAGACGAGAATAAATTAAATTAAACATTTTGTTAAACGGATATAATTTCACAAAATTGATTTCGGAGACCCCCTTATCCTCCGATTCCCCCAAAATATTTTATTGCCATATATGCTCTGAATTACCAGTTATTAGAATTACATAGCCACAACGATGGTAGTACTCGAATTACTTCGAGACGAGAATAAATTAAGATAAACATTTTGTTAAACGGATATAATTTTAATTTCACAAAATTGATTTCGGGGACCCCCTTATCCTCCGATTCCCCCAAAATATTTTATTGCCAAATATGCTCTGGATTACCAGTTATTAGAATTACATAGCCACAACGATGGTAGTACTCGAATTACTTCGAGACGAGAATAAATTTAGTTAAACATTTTGTTAAACGGATATAATTTTAATTTCACAAAATTGATTTTGGCGACCCCCTTATCCTCCGATTCCCCCAAAATATTTTGTTGTCATATATGCTCTGGATTACCAGTTATTAGAATTACATAGCCACAACGATGGTAGTACTCGAATTACTTCGAGACGAGAATAAATTAAATTAAACATTTTGTTAAACGGATATAATTTCACAAAATTGATTTCGGAGACCCCCTTATCCTCCGATTCCCCCAAAATATTTTATTGCCATATATGCTCTGGATTACCAGTTATTAGAATTACATAGCCACAACGATGGTAGTACTCGAATTACTTCGAGACGAGAATAAATTAAGTTAAACATTTTGTTAAACGGATATAATTTTAATTTCACAAAATTGATTTCGGGGACCCCCTTATCCTCCGATTCCCCCAAAATATTTTATTGCCAAATATGCTCTGGATTACCAGTTATTAGAATTACATAGCCACAACGATGGTAGTACTCGAATTACTTCGAGACGAGAATAAATTTAGTTAAACATTTTGTTAAACGGATATAATTTTAATTTCACAAAATTGATTTTGGCGACCCCCTTATCCTCCGATTCCCCCAAAATATTTTGTTGTCATATATGCTCTGGATTACCAGTTATTAGAATTACATAGCCACAACGATGGTAGTACTCGAATTACTTCGAGACGAGAATAAATTTAGTTAAACATTTTGTTAAACGGATATAATTTTAATTTCACAAAATTGATTTTGGCGACCCCCTTATCCTCCGATTCCCCCAAAATATTTTATTGTCATATATGCTCTGGATTACCAGTTATTAGAATTACATAGCCACAACGATGGTAGTACTCGAATTACTTCTAGACGAGAATAAATTAAGTTAAATATTTTGTTAAACGGATGAACTTCACAAAATTGATTTCGGAGACCCCCTTATCCTCCGATTCCCTCAAAATATTTTATTGCCATATATGCTCTGAATTACCAGTTATTAGAATTACATAGCCACAACGATGGTAGTACTCGAATTACTTCGAGACGAGAATAAATTAAGTTAAACATTTTGTTAAACGGATATAATTTTAATTTGACAAAATTGATTTCGGGGACCCCCTTATCCTCCGATTCCCCCAAAATATTTTATTGCCAAATATGCTCTGGATTACCAGTTATTAGAATTACATAGCCACAACGATGGTAGTACTCGAATTACTTCGAGACGAGAATAAATTAAGTTAAACATTTTGTTAAACGGATATAATTTTAATTTCACAAAATTGATTTCGGGGACCCCCTTATCCTCCGATTCCCCCAAAATATTTTATTGCCAAATATGCTCTGGATTACCAGTTATTAGAATTACATAGCCACAACGATGGTAGTACTCGAATTACTTCGAGACGAGAATAAATTTAGTTAAACATTTTGTTAAACGGATATAATTTTAATTTCACAAAATTGATTTTGGCGACCCCCTTATCCTCCGATTCCCCCAAAATATTTTGTTGTCATATATGCTCTGGATTACCAGTTATTAGAATTACATAGCCACAACGATGGTAGTACTCGAATTACTTCGAGACGAGAATAAATTTAGTTAAACATTTTGTTAAACGGATATAATTTTAATTTCACAAAATTGATTTTGGCGACCCCCTTATCCTCCGATTCCCCCAAAATATTTTATTGTCATGTATGCTCTGGATTACCAGTTACCAGAATTACATAGCCACAACGATGGTAGTACTCGAATTACTTCGAGACGAGAATAAATTAAATTAAACATTTTGTTAAACGGATATAATTTCACAAAATTGATTTCGGAGACCCCCTTATCCTCCGATTCCCCCAAAATATTTTATTGCCATATATGCTCTGAATTACCAGTTATTAGAATTACATAGCCACAACGATGGTAGTACTCGAATTACTTCGAGACGAGAATAAATTAAGTTAAACATTTTGTTAAACGGATATAATTTTAATTTCACAAAATTGATATCGGGGACCCCCTTATCCTCCGATTCCCCCAAAATATTTTATTGTCATGTATGCTCTGGATTACCAGTTACCAGAATTACATAGCCACAACGATGGTAGTACTCGAATTACTTCGAGACGAGAATAAATTAAATTAAACATTTTGTTAAACGGATATAATTTCACAAAATTGATTTCGGAGACCCCCTTATCCTCCGATTCCCCCAAAATATTTTATTGTCATGTATGCTCTGGATTACCAGTTACCAGAATTACATAGCCACAACGATGGTAGTACTCGAATTACTTCGAGACGAGAATAAATTAAGTTAAACATTTTGTTAAACGGATATAATTTTAATTTCACAAAATTGATTTCGGGGACCCCCTTATCCTCCGATTCGCCCAAAATATTTTATTGTCATATATGCTCTGGATTACCAGTTATTAGAATTACATAGCCACAACGATGGTAGTACTCGAATTACTTCTAGACGAGAATAAATTAAGTTAAATATTTTGTTAAACGGATGAACTTCACAAAATTGATTTCGGAGACCCCCTTATCCTCCGATTCCCCCAAAATATTTTATTGCCAAATATGCTCTGAATTACCAGTTATTAGAATTACATAGCCACAACGATGGTAGTACTCGAATTACTTCGAGACGAGAATAAATTAAGATAAACATTTTGTTAAACGGATATAATTTTAATTTCACAAAATTGATTTCGGGGACCCCCTTATCCTCCGATTCCCCCAAAATATTTTATTGTCATGTATGCTCTGGATTACCAGTTACCAGAATTACATAGCCACAACGATGGTAGTACTCGAATTACTTCGAGACGAGAATAAATTAAATTAAACATTTTGTTAAACGGATATAATTTCATAAAATTGATTTCGGAGACCCCCTTATCCTCCGATTCCCCCAAAATATTTTATTGCCATATATGCTCTGAATTACCAGTTATTAGAATTACATAGCCACAACGATGGTAGTACTCGAATTACTTCGAGACGAGAATAAATTAAGTTAAACATTTTGTTAAACGGATATAATTTTAATTTCACAAAATTGATTTCGGGGACCCCCTTATCCTCCGATTCCCCCAAAATATTTTATTGTCATATATGCTCTGGATTACCAGTTATTAGAATTACATAGCCACAACGATGGTAGTACTCGAATTACTTCTAGACGAGAATAAATTAAGTTAAATATTTTGTTAAACGGATGAACTTCACAAAATTGATTTCGGAGACCCTATTATCCACCGATTCCCCCAAAATATTTTATTGCCATATATGCTCTGAATTACCAGTTATTAGAATTACATAGCCACAACGATGGTAGTACTCGAATTACTTCGAGACGAGAATAAATTAAGTTAAACATTTTGTTAAACGGATATAATTTTAATTTCACAAAATTGATTTCGGGGACCCCCTTATCCTCCGATTCCCGCAAAATATTTTATTGCCAAATATGCTCTGGATTACCAGTTATTAGAATTACATAGCCACAACGATGGTAGTACTCGAATTACTTCGAGACGAGAATAAATTTAGTTAAACATTTTGTTAAACGGATATAATTTTAATTTCACAAAATTGATTTTGGCGACCCCCTTATCCTCCGATTCCCCCAAAATATTTTGTTGTCATATATGCTCTGGATTACCAGTTATTAGAATTACATAGCCACAACGATGGTAGTACTCGAATTACTTCGAGACGAGAATAAATTAAATTAAACATTTTGTTAAACGGATATAATTTCACAAAATTGATTTCGGAGACCCCCTTATCCTCCGATTCCCCCAAAATATTTTATTGCCATATATGCTCTGAACTACCAGTTATTAGAATTACATAGCCACAACGATGGTAGTACTCGAATTACTTCGAGACGAGAATAAATTAAGATAAACATTTTGTTAAACGGATATAATTTTAATTTCACAAAATTGATTTCGGGGACCCCCTTATCCTCCGATTCCCCCAAAATATTTTATTGTCATATATGCTCTGGATTACCAGTTATTAGAATTACATAGCCACAACGATGGTAGTACTCGAATTACTTCGAGACGAGAATAAATTAAATTAAACATTTTGTTAAACGGATATAATTTCACAAAATTGATTTCGGAGACCCCCTTATCCTCCGATTCCCCCAAAATATTTTATTGCCATATATGCTCTGGATTACCAGTTATTAGAATTACATAGCCACAACGATGGTAGTACTCGAATTACTTCGAGACGAGAATAAATTAAATTAAACATTTTGTTAAACGGATATAATTTCACAAAATTGATTTCGGAGACCCCCTTATCCTCCGATTCCCCCAAAATATTTTATTGCCATATATGCTCTGAATTACCAGTTATTAGAATTACATAGCCACAACGATGGTAGTACTCGAATTACTTCGAGACGAGAATAAATTAAGTTAAACATTTTGTTAAACGGATATAATTTTAATTTCACAAAATTGATTTCGGGGACCCCCTTATCCTCCGATTCGCCCAAAATATTTTATTGTCATATATGCTCTGGATTACCAGTTATTAGAATTACATAGCCACAACGATGGTAGTACTCGAATTACTTCTAGACGAGAATAAATTAAGTTAAATATTTTGTTAAACGGATGAACTTCACAAAATTGATTTCGGAGACCCCCTTATCCTCCGATTCCCCCAAAATATTTTATTGCCATATATGCTCTGAATTACCAGTTATTAGAATTACATAGCCACAACGATGGTAGTACTCGAATTACTTCGAGACGAGAATAAATTAAATTAAACATTTTGTTAAACGGATATAATTTCACAAAATTGATTTCGGAGACCCCCTTATCCTCCGATTCCCCCAAAATATTTTATTGCCATATATGCTCTGAATTACCAGTTATTAGAATTACATAGCCACAACGATGGTAGTACTCGAATTACTTCGAGACGAGAATAAATTAAGTTAAACATTTTGTTAAACGGATATAATTTTAATTTCACAAAATTGATATCGGGGACCCCCTTATCCTCCGATTCCCCCAAAATATTTTATTGTCATGTATGCTCTGGATTACCAGTTACCAGAATTACATAGCCACAACGATGGTAGTACTCGAATTACTTCGAGACGAGAATAAATTAAATTAAACATTTTGTTAAACGGATATAATTTCACAAAATTGATTTCGGAGACCCCCTTATCCTCCGATTCCCCCAAAATATTTTATTGTCATGTATGCTCTGGATTACCAGTTACCAGAATTACATAGCCACAACGATGGTAGTACTCGAATTACTTCGAGACGAGAATAAATTAAGTTAAACATTTTGTTAAACGGATATAATTTTAATTTCACAAAATTGATTTCGGGGACCCCCTTATCCTCCGATTCGCCCAAAATATTTTATTGTCATATATGCTCTGGATTACCAGTTATTAGAATTACATAGCCACAACGATGGTAGTACTCGAATTACTTCTAGACGAGAATAAATTAAGTTAAATATTTTGTTAAACGGATGAACTTCACAAAATTGATTTCGGAGACCCCCTTATCCTCCGATTCCCCCAAAATATTTTATTGCCATATATGCTCTGAATTACCAGTTATTAGAATTACATAGCCACAACGATGGTAGTACTCGAATTACTTCGAGACGAGAATAAATTAAGTTAAACATTTTGTTAAACGGATATAATTTTAATTTCACAAAATTGATTTCGGGGACCCCCTTATCCTCCGATTCCCCCAAAATATTTTATTGCCAAATATGCTCTGGATTACCAGTTATTAGAATTACATAGCCACAACGATGGTAGTACTCGAATTACTTCGAGACGAGAATAAATTTAGTTAAACATTTTGTTAAACGGATATAATTTTAATTTCACAAAATTGATTTTGGCGACCCCCTTATCCTCCGATTCCCCCAAAATATTTTGTTGTCATATATGCTCTGGATTACCAGTTATTAGAATTACATAGCCACAACGATGGTAGTACTCGAATTACTTCGAGACGAGAATAAATTTAATTAAACATTTTGTTAAACGGATATAATTTTAATTTCACAAAATTGATTTTGGCGACCCCCTTATCCTCCGATTCCCCCAAAATATTTTATTGTCATATATGCTCTGGATTACCAGTTATTAGAATTACATAGCCACAACGATGGTAGTACTCGAATTACTTCGAGACGAGAATAAATTAAATTAAACATTTTGTTAAACGGATATAATTTCACAAAATTGATTTCGGAGACCCCCTTATCCTCCGATTCCCCCAAAATATTTTATTGCCATATATGCTCTGAATTACCAGTTATTAGAATTACATAGCCACAACGATGGTAGTACTCGAATTACTTCGAGACGAGAATAAATTAAGATAAACATTTTGTTAAACGGATATAATTTTAATTTCACAAAATTGATTTCGGGGACCCCCTTATCCTCCGATTCCCCCAAAATATTTTATTGTCATATATGCTCTGGATTACCAGTTATTAGAATTACATAGCCACAACGATGGTAGTACTCGAATTACTTCGAGACGAGAATAAATTAAATTAAACATTTTGTTAAACGGATATAATTTCACAAAATTGATTTCGGAGACCCCCTTATCCTCCGATTCCCCCAAAATATTTTATTGCCATATATGCTCTGGATTACCAGTTATTAGAATTACATAGCCACAACGATGGTAGTACTCGAATTACTTCGAGACGAGAATAAATTAAGTTAAACATTTTGTTAAACGGATATAATTTTAATTTCACAAAATTGATTTCGGGGACCCCCTTATCCTCCGATTCCCCCAAAATATTTTATTGCCAAATATGCTCTGGATTACCAGTTATTAGAATTACATAGCCACAACGATGGTAGTACTCGAATTACTTCGAGACGAGAATAAATTTAGTTAAACATTTTGTTAAACGGATATAATTTTAATTTCACAAAATTGATTTTGGCGACCCCCTTATCCTCCGATTCCCCCAAAATATTTTGTTGTCATATATGCTCTGGATTACCAGTTATTAGAATTACATAGCCACAACGATGGTAGTACTCGAATTACTTCGAGACGAGAATAAATTTAGTTAAACATTTTGTTAAACGGATATAATTTTAATTTCACAAAATTGATTTTGGCGACCCCCTTATCCTCCGATTCCCCCAAAATATTTTATTGTCATATATGCTCTGGATTACCAGTTATTAGAATTACATAGCCACAACGATGGTAGTACTCGAATTACTTCGAGACGAGAATAAATTAAATTAAACATTTTGTTAAACGGATATAATTTCACAAAATTGATTTCGGAGACCCCCTTATCCTCCGATTCCCCCAAAATATTTTATTGCCATATATGCTCTGGATTACCAGTTATTAGAATTACATAGCCACAACGATGGTAGTACTCGAATTACTTCGAGACGAGAATAAATTAAATTAAACATTTTGTTAAACGGATATAATTTCACAAAATTGATTTCGGAGACCCCCTTATCCTCCGATTCCCCCAAAATATTTTATTGCCATATATGCTCTGAATTACCAGTTATTAGAATTACATAGCCACAACGATGGTAGTACTCGAATTACTTCGAGACGAGAATAAATTAAGTTAAACATTTTGTTAAACGGATATAATTTTAATTTCACAAAATTGATTTCGGGGACCCCCTTATCCTCCGATTCGCCCAAAATATTTTATTGCCATATATGCTCTGAATTACCAGTTATTAGAATTACATAGCCACAACGATGGTAGTACTCGAATTACTTCGAGACGAGAATAAATTAAGATAAACATTTTGTTAAACGGATATAATTTTAATTTCACAAAATTGATTTCGGGGACCCCCTTATCCTCCGATTCGCCCAAAATATTTTATTGTCATATATGCTCTGGATTACCAGTTATTAGAATTACATAGCCACAACGATGGTAGTACTCGAATTACTTCGAGACGAGAATAAATTAAATTAAACATTTTGTTAAACGGATATAATTTCACAAAATTGATTTCGGAGACCCCCTTATCCTCCGATTCCCCCAAAATATTTTATTGTCATATATGCTCTGAATTACCAGTTATTAGAATTACATAGCCACAACGATGGTAGTACTCGAATTACTTCGAGACGAGAATAAATTAAGATAAACATTTTGTTAAACGGATATAATTTTAATTTCACAAAATTGATTTCGGGGACCCCCTTATCCTCCGATTCCCCCAAAATATTTTATTGTCATATATGCTCTGGATTACCAGTTATTAGAATTACATAGCCACAACGATGGTAGTACTCGAATTACTTCGAGACGAGAATAAATTAAATTAAACATTTTGTTAAACGGATATAATTTCACAAAATTGATTTCGGAGACCCCCTTATCCTCCGATTCCCCCAAAATATTTTATTGCCATATATGCTCTGGATTACCAGTTATTAGAATTACATAGCCATAACGATGGTAGTACTCGAATTACTTCGAGACGAGAATAAATTAAGTTAAACATTTTGTTAAACGGATATAATTTTAATTTCACAAAATTGATTTCGGGGACCCCCTTATCCTCCGATTCCCCCAAAATATTTTATTGCCAAATATGCTCTGGATTACCAGTTATTAGAATTACATAGCCACAACGATGGTAGTACTCGAATTACTTCGAGACGAGAATAAATTTAGTTAAACATTTTGTTAAACGGATATAATTTTAATTTCACAAAATTGATTTTGGCGACCCCCTTATCCTCCGATTCCCCCAAAATATTTTGTTGTCATATATGCTCTGGATTACCAGTTATTAGAATTACATAGCCACAACGATGGTAGTACTCGAATTACTTCGAGACGAGAATAAATTTAGTTAAACATTTTGTTAAACGGATATAATTTTAATTTCACAAAATTGATTTTGGCGACCCCCTTATCCTCCGATTCCCCCAAAATATTTTATTGTCATATATGCTCTGGATTACCAGTTATTAGAATTACATAGCCACAACGATGGTAGTACTCGAATTACTTCGAGACGAGAATAAATTAAATTAAACATTTTGTTAAACGGATATAATTTCACAAAATTGATTTCGGAGACCCCCTTATCCTCCGATTCCCCCAAAATATTTTATTGCCATATATGCTCTGGATTACCAGTTATTAGAATTACATAGCCACAACGATGGTAGTACTCGAATTACTTCGAGACGAGAATAAATTAAATTAAACATTTTGTTAAACGGATATAATTTCACAAAATTGATTTCGGAGACCCCCTTATCCTCCGATTCCCCCAAAATATTTTATTGCCATATATGCTCTGAATTACCAGTTATTAGAATTACATAGCCACAACGATGGTAGTACTCGAATTACTTCGAGACGAGAATAAATTAAGTTAAACATTTTGTTAAACGGATATAATTTTAATTTCACAAAATTGATTTCGGGGACCCCCTTATCCTCCGATTCGCCCAAAATATTTTATTGTCATATATGCTCTGGATTACCAGTTATTAGAATTACATAGCCACAACGATGGTAGTACTCGAATTACTTCTAGACGAGAATAAATTAAGTTAAATATTTTGTTAAACGGATGAACTTCATAAAATTGATTTCGGAGACCCCCTTATCCTCCGATTCCCTCAAAATATTTTATTGCCATATATGCTCTGAATTACAAGTTATTAGAATTACATAGCCACAACGATGGTAGTACTCGAATTACTTCGAGACGAGAATAAATTAAGTTAAACATTTTGTTAAACGGATATAATTTTAATTTCACAAAATTGATTTCGGGGACCCCCTTATCCTCCGATTCCCCCAAAATATTTTATTGCCAAATATGCTCTGGATTACCAGTTATTAGAATTACATAGCCACAACGATGGTAGTACTCGAATTACTTCGAGACGAGAATAAATTTAGTTAAACATTTTGTTAAACGGATATAATTTTAATTTCACAAAATTGATTTTGGCGACCCCCTTATCCTCCGATTCCCCCAAAATATTTTGTTGTCATATATGCTCTGGATTACCAGTTATTAGAATTACATAGCCACAACGATGGTAGTACTCGAATTACTTCGAGACGAGAATAAATTTAGTTAAACATTTTGTTAAACGGATATAATTTTAATTTCACAAAATTGATTTTGGCGACCCCCTTATCCTCCGATTCCCCCAAAATATTTTATTGTCATATATGCTCTGGATTACCAGTTATTAGAATTACATAGCCACAACGATGGTAGTACTCGAATTACTTCGAGACGAGAATAAATTAAGTTAAACATTTTGTTAAACGGATATAATTTTAATTTCACAAAATTGATTTCGGGGACCCCCTTATCCTCCGATTCCCCCAAAATATTTTATTGCCAAATATGCTCTGGATTACCAGTTATTAGAATTACATAGCCACAACGATGGTAGTACTCGAATTACTTCGAGACGAGAATAAATTTAGTTAAACATTTTGTTAAACGGATATAATTTTAATTTCACAAAATTGATTTTGGCGACCCCCTTATCCTCCGATTCCCCCAAAATATTTTGTTGTCATATATGCTCTGGATTACCAGTTATTAGAATTACATAGCCACAACGATGGTAGTACTCGAATTACTTCGAGACGAGAATAAATTTAGTTAAACATTTTGTTAAACGGATATAATTTTAATTTCACAAAATTGATTTTGGCGACCCCCTTATCCTCCGATTCCCCCAAAATATTTTATTGTCATATATGCTCTGGATTACCAGTTATTAGAATTACATAGCCACAACGATGGTAGTACTCGAATTACTTCGAGACGAGAATAAATTAAATTAAACATTTTGTTAAACGGATATAATTTCACAAAATTGATTTCGGAGACCCCCTTATCCTCCGATTCCCCCAAAATATTTTATTGCCATATATGCTCTGGATTACCAGTTATTAGAATTACATAGCCACAACGATGGTAGTACTCGAATTACTTCGAGACGAGAATAAATTAAATTAAACATTTTGTTAAACGGATATAATTTCACAAAATTGATTTCGGAGACCCCCTTATCCTCCGATTCCCCCAAAATATTTTATTGCCATATATGCTCTGAATTACCAGTTATTAGAATTACATAGCCACAACGATGGTAGTACTCGAATTACTTCGAGACGAGAATAAATTAAGTTAAACATTTTGTTAAACGGATATAATTTTAATTTCACAAAATTGATTTCGGGGACCCCCTTATCCTCCGATTCGCCCAAAATATTTTATTGTCATATATGCTCTGGATTACCAGTTATTAGAATTACATAGCCACAACGATGGTAGTACTCGAATTACTTCTAGACGAGAATAAATTAAGTTAAATATTTTGTTAAACGGATGAACTTCATAAAATTGATTTCGGAGACCCCCTTATCCTCCGATTCCCTCAAAATATTTTATTGCCATATATGCTCTGAATTACAAGTTATTAGAATTACATAGCCACAACGATGGTAGTACTCGAATTACTTCGAGACGAGAATAAATTAAGTTAAACATTTTGTTAAACGGATATAATTTTAATTTCACAAAATTGATTTCGGGGACCCCCTTATCCTCCGATTCCCCCAAAATATTTTATTGCCAAATATGCTCTGGATTACCAGTTATTAGAATTACATAGCCACAACGATGGTAGTACTCGAATTACTTCGAGACGAGAATAAATTTAGTTAAACATTTTGTTAAACGGATATAATTTTAATTTCACAAAATTGATTTTGGCGACCCCCTTATCCTCCGATTCCCCCAAAATATTTTGTTGTCATATATGCTCTGGATTACCAGTTATTAGAATTACATAGCCACAACGATGGTAGTACTCGAATTACTTCGAGACGAGAATAAATTTAGTTAAACATTTTGTTAAACGGATATAATTTTAATTTCACAAAATTGATTTTGGCGACCCCCTTATCCTCCGATTCCCCCAAAATATTTTATTGTCATATATGCTCTGGATTACCAGTTATTAGAATTACATAGCCACAACGATGGTAGTACTCGAATTACTTCGAGACGAGAATAAATTAAGTTAAACATTTTGTTAAACGGATATAATTTTAATTTCACAAAATTGATTTCGGGGACCCCCTTATCCTCCGATTCCCCTAAAATTGTTTATTGCCATACATGCCCTATTTTGTCATTAATATGAATTGTATGATAGTATTCGAAGTGCTTCGTTACAAGAATGACGAGTTTTTATGAATTAATAAAATCAAATTTAACAGTGTAAAGGAATTGTAAGGTTTAGGAGAAGTTTAGGAAAAACTTCACGTGCATGAAAAATGTTTCTTTCTTTTTTTTTTTGGAACTTATTTTTGACTTCAACAAATTCCTGGGAGAAATATTCTTAAGAAACGCTTTCGTTAAATTTTTTTTAATAGTCCATACTCAATGAGAAACAAATTAATAATTTAAATGAATAAACAATTAAAAATTAAATTTAGTTGAATTACATAAACACGTTTTTCCAACGTGTACTACAGTATATATCTAACAAAATCATAAACGTCGCCAAATTCCATGAAAAAATAATGTTGTATTCTCAAAAGCAGAATATTTCAGTCAAACGAAATAATATCTACGTATACATTTTTAGTCTCTGCAAAGCACCTCTGCACTACCCTCTTTTCTAGTTAAAATATTTAGTATAGAGTTGATGCGCGCAGCTGTGACGTATTGAAATAAACTTAGATTTATCGCTGTTGAAAACCCAAATTCATAATTTCTATTTCCTTCTATTTCCACGTGAAACCGAACGGATTACTAAGCTTCACATTAGAAGCTAAATTTTATAATTTATGCCATTTGTTATTAGATTTTTGGTAAAAATATGTGAAATAAAATTAGTGATGGACTGTTTTGGGACGTCGAAGCCATACTCACATGACCTTTCCATTTTGTTCAATAGCTTTTGATGTTGCTGAGGTAGTAGTGCGAAACGGTCGAACCAATTCCAATTTTAGAATTATTTAGCGAATGCTAAAGCCGTAATTTTTGAAATTTCGAATTTAGACCTTTTCTCCGTACTCATTTATTTTCCTTAAAGCTTAGATGAGCAAACATTACGAAATAATCTCAAACTAACTGAATAAGCCCTCTTATTTTTATTTTTGGGTGTTGTGTAAAACAAACTTGCAGTTCCTTACAGCCGCTTCAAAACACTAATTTGTATGGCCCCTCGTTTCAGACAAGCTAATATCAAACTGATTGCAAAGCTATTTGTAATTTAAGTATTGATTAATTTTTATTTAAAATATTTTCGCAAAAAACTAATTACTATATATTTAGCTCTGGTATTGACAAGTGCCAATTAAAAAATATAGTTATTTTCATTGAAATTGTTTCCAATCCAATTTTCGTTCTAGTTCAACGCTTACGTCCGCGTTCATATGAAAATGAAAAATCTACATAACTCATAACCTGAAACTCCATAACACCACACATAATACCACACCCACAAAATCAATAAATTTTCTTTTTTTTTTTTCTTAACACAGCACCGCTTAAAAATGACTCATAACACCGTGTCATATCAACTAATATATAGGATAAAATTCGTCGATAAATAATAAAACGCCGCTAAAATTAAAATCCCACCTATAATTTATAGATTACTATAAAAATTAATTATTGAAATTTTAATAAAAAAAAATAATTAAGCGAGTAGAGGAAACAAGCGCAAATTTTTCTATATGCATACAAACATAAAATATATTCTAATTAGAATCGTTAATTATCATTTCTTAAAAACTAAACCATACTAAATAAACAAATTAACTGTAAAATTACAAAAATGCATAGTTTTATAGAGTTAAGTTTCAAATCGTGCATTTTAAATAAAATTAATTGATTGCATAATAATTAACGATTTTCATTTACTTACTCATTTAATACACATTTAACAAATGGATAGAGGTTTTAGGTAAAAGAATATCCAACAGTAGCTAATACAATATATAAAATCAATTACTTATTATTGAACTTCACGTAAATAGACCCTTTAGTTTGGTTTCTTAAGATTTTTAATTTTAATTGAAAAAAAAAACAAGAGTAGGGTAGACCCGTGGCAAATTATTATATGGGGCAGGTTGTTACAGCGCGATTTACTCGTAAACCAAAGATAATATCGAGTTGGCAAAAAACAGTAATTTACTCGTTATGTAAATATTCAGTCGTGTACAAGAATTCGGTGTGATCGGACGCTTTCTTCAAGTAGTAGAGAGAAAAGTTTATTTTGACGTATGGTAAGTAAAAAAATTACGACTGTTCTTTTTTTTTTGTATTTTAACTTGTTTAAGCAATGATCGTAATGATCGTGCAAAAAAGGGTTTTTTATTACAAAACCCACGTTGGGATGTATTGTTACAAGTGTGACGGGGCAAGTTGTTACTTATAACAACCTGCCCCGTATAAAATTATTATTACCGAACCTTAAAAATAAATAATTTATCAGTTATCAAGCAGCTTTAACACCATGAGGAAGTAGACAAAGAAAACCAATTGAAATGTAACGACAGAAAATACTATGACAGTTGCTGTAGATCGGGTTATCAAACAAAATCTTAGCATTCGGCCCGTTGCTAAAGAAATGGAAATTTCGCATCAAACATTATGACGCTATGTTAAAAAAGCATGACCCATAAATGCAGCGGAAGTTCCAATGGAAGCACCGAGGTATGGATACGTAAAAAATTCAGTGTTCAATGAGGAAGAAGGAAATAAACTGGTGAAGATTAGAACTAAAAAGGTTCGCTTATAAGGGTGCGATTTCATTAAATAAAAATATTTCGGAATCTTGGTTATTAAATAAGCAGGCGGGACCAGGTTGGTTGTCAATTTTTCTAAATAAACATCCTGATTTATCTATTCGGATTCCAGAAGTGAATAGTATTGGTCGTGCAATGGGTTTCAATGCTGGTAACAGTATGTGTTGCAGTAAATGTTGCCGGTTCATTAATTTCACCCCAATTCATCTTTCCACGAAAGCGATATCAATATCACTTTATCCGCGATGCTCTAAGTTGATCTATAGGTTCAGGAAATAAGTCTGGCTGGATCACAACGGAAGAGTTCTTCCACTTTATGAAGCATTTTATTCAAGATGTTCGACCTTCTCTGGATCGACCAATCTAGTCTGACTGCTCCTCGATAACCACGATTAACATTTGGCCATTAATACTATAAAGTTGGCTAAAGATAACGGAATTGTTATGTTGTTCTTCCCGCCTAATTGTTCACATAAAATGCAACCATTGGATCGAAGCGTATATGGTCCCTTTAAAAAATATTTGTCAAGTGCTCAAGATGCGTGGATGCGAAACAACCCTGAAAAATCTGTGACGATATACAACACCCCACCATTGGTAACTGAAGCCCTTCCTAAAGTACTCACGCCAAACAATATTATGAATGGGTTTAAAGTTACAGGAGTAGAACCAATGAACCGGGAAATATTTTCTGATCAAGAGTTTTTGGCATCGACTGTCACGGATCGTCTCGAACCTGGATCCAACTCTAGTGATCCCTCTTCCTTTCTTAATGATTCATCCAGCTCCAGTTCCTATCGAAAATCAAAACAGTCCAACACTTCAATTATTTTTTAATATCAATGAAGAACAGGTATACTTACCTACGGTACCAACAATGTTTTACTTGGACAGATTCGAACCTAAAATAATTGTTGAAAATGAGCCGAATATCACTGCTGAAGAAATTTCGATGGCAATAATCACGAATGAATCAATCCCTTCAACTTCGTCAATAGACAGTGGCACTTTTGAATTTGTTCCAGAAGTGATTAGACCGTATCCGAAAGCAGGAGCCAAATCAATGAAGAGAGGTAGGAAAAAGCGAAGTTCCGCAATTTTGACGTCGACACCCGACAAAGACAATACAACTGAGATTGTAATTGATAAAATCTGAAAAAGGCAAAGAGCCACAAAATGATTGAACGAAGATACGGAGTGGTTTTGTATAGTTTGTGTGGATCCTTACGATGAAAGTAAATCCGGCGTAGAATGGGTGCAGTGCATTAAACGCATATATTGGGCACAATCTAATTGCGCAGGGAAAATAACGCCTGCTACAAATGCACTTAAAACCTAACTAAATTATTATTAGATTATACCATATGCTGTGAATATGAATTACCTGGTTTGATTTAAAAATTAACCCTAAATTTGTTTGAATAACTTAATTTTTGTAAGTTTTAAAGTTCATTTTATTTTATAAATTTAGATCATTAAGTAAAATTATATTTTAAATATAACACATAAATAATAAATACAAAACATTTGTCTTATCTGATTTTTGTTTAATTATTAGAAATTTTCTTTCTATTTACTCTAATATTGCTAGCATTTTATAACATTTCACAAAAAATAGCAAGGTATTTTGGGTTCTATAAGAGAAAGAAAATAGTATTACACAGATATTTCAAGGGCAAGCGTAGCTTAAGGTCAAATTTAATTTATACCAGTTTGGTGCAATATGCAGTATTTGTGATCGACTATAGTTGGAACGTGATCTTAAACACCCCCTACACATTTCGATACAATAGAATAACTTTCAAAATAGAATCGTTATGGGTATCCGATGTGAACTGAAAATCTACTGGAGCTCGATATAGGGACGGAGCGGTTAATCTCGCCAAGGCCACCATTCATGACCATAAGGATACTTCGAGATGGTAGCGCACTATCAAAATTAGGCTAGCTTATCAATCACCGCTACTATCCAAGTGCAGTAGTAGTAAATTTGTGGAAATTTAAAAGCTAAATTTAAATGTATGTAGTTATTTCGGTAATTTACCATATTTTGCTCCAAAATTTCAAATTCGTTAAACTGTATGGTTAGCGCTAAACACTCCAAATCGAAAATTCCAAGATTCTAAATGAAATTTCAAATTCTGGCTGTTAAACTACTAAGCGGGTTACAAAGGATTACACTCGATTAGACAAGCAAAAAATCCCAAAAAACCAAGTTTTTTAATTATAACAAATTTTTGAAAAGTTATTTTATATCGTTTTAAACCTTAGAGGATGGTGGCCGCCGCCTACAAACCCCCCCTTTGACGATTTATTAAAATTTCAATATTAATAGAAATTAGAACGTTTTTAACAAAATTGTAATTTTTAATAATTATTCACATACTAAAATAGAAAACTCCCCAAAGCCGCTTAGTACTGGAGCCTTTACGTAAGGATGACAGGAAAACGGGATAATTGTTTCAAAAATATGGATATTTATATCCATTACATTCCAGTTATAATAAAATGAAAACTTCCCGAACCTCTTAGCATTGGTCCCCTCCACGCAAGGATGACAATAAATTATGTAACATCCTTTTATTATCAAATTGTAGTTGGTATTCAACCAAAAATCGAATTCGATTTCATACCAAAATCGAATGGAATCTTCAGGGAATTAGATTTTTGTTCTTCGGGATTGGTTTTTGGGGTTTTTTTTGTTGAGAATTCGAGAGTACCCACCCCCCGGTTACAAAACTTGAAAAATTGTAATTTTTAAATATTTCGGTTATTTCCAAAGTATGAATACGATGATACAAATAGGTTAATTCGACAAAATAATTTGAGACTAAAATTTTAAACGAAGCAAATTAGCCGTCTCATTAAATTGTGTTGCGTTCGAATTGGATAAACCTGCAAAAATTTAAATTTTGTGAAATATTTAATGTTTTAACTCAGATTTTTACTCAACGTGTCCAGCTAGAATATTTAGTTCCGGAGTTTTCACATCTACATTTAATTTTTAATAGTTCCTTAAACCCTAAAAAAGGTGTGATGTTTTGCAAAATTAAAATTTTACAATGTTTAGAAATGTTACATTTTTTAAAATGGTTGGGATGCGGGACATTCATCAGTAAAGCGCATTGCAGGACATTTGAGATCCAAGGACATGAATGGCCAAAAGGCATACCACTAAATCCACTATTATTAAATACAATTTTTGGGACCCCGCCCCTTGTGGCCTATTTTTACGAATAGTTTCTTTAGAATTATCATCACTTAATCAGAATATGTCTATAGTATGTATAACACTTATTATGGTTGAAAGTTGTGCATGTCTGTATCCATAACGACGCTCAATACGTTATAGTGCCTGAAGCAATATTTAAGATTTTCAAATTTTTAATGCATTCTCGATCTCGATTAACCTATCGGTTGGTAGTACAATTATACAAAATAAATAATTTATGAAAGTTCATTGAGCAACTGAACGTTAGTGTCATATTTTACTGTTCTATAACTTGCACGGTACTACCTAAATCTATATTTTTTTTAGTGAAATTGATCCAACGGCATTATTGTATTTCGAAATTTTGAAATATTTGACGTTTAACTTTGGTGAAACAAAGTTAAATTTAAAAACGCTTTGATTGAATAACCTCATCATTTAAGAAGCTTTGTGTACTATTTCTGGATCACTTTACTGATTGTCAGAATCTATACAAGAGGCTGCAAAGCACTTCCCTGCCATTCTTATGAAGTTCATAAGGCTGAATAACTGTAAAATCAGTTTAAATTATATAATATTTTGGTGCATATTAAGCAGAAAACTCAGCCCCAACGACGTTACTCAACATTGCACTACTAATGCAGCCGGAAATTAATGTCTCTCAACATATCTCAGAACTTCCTATTCGAAAACTTAAAAGGCAAACTTATAGACGGAGAGCGGCACTTTCGAACTGGTGAGCTTTTGTATTCGATTCTAAATAGAGCAAATTATAAAACCACTATGTTTTCATCGATGGACACAATGATTTGGGAGAAACATATATATTCAATATTTTGTAAAAATGTTTCCTTAGTAAAGTAATATGGTGCTCTTAAAATCACCATTAAAATCTGCTACGTGTAGGTACATGCATATCTATACCTGTGGCTTCGAAATTTTGATTTAACTCCACAGGAAATAATGTTACAATAGAAATTTTCTGCAAACTCTTAATAGTTCCTACCACCAACAATGGTTCTAGAAATGATCTCTATTCATTCGATTTTGGGAATCATTTAAAAAATTGGAGCTTTTGTAAAATATTTATGTTATGAGAAGAACTAAGAACTAGGAGGCTCCGGGAATAGCAATCGAAATCATTTCAGTCAAAAATCAAAGAAAGGAGTTTCGGTCAAAAATTAGAACGTTACTTAACCAAGATAGTTATAGACTGAAATGCATTTTCAGGAAGTCGTTCAATCAGAAAATTAAAAAGCAATCAAGTCATAATTTTATTGATTGAAATTTCTTTTGAAAAAGTGATTCATTCATACATCTAAAAAGGAATTACTATTGAGAACTATTCAAGAATATTTTAAAGTTAAATCTTCTTTTCGATATTTTCATTTAATAGTCTTTTTCAAATTAGTACTGAGCAAAAAAGTAAACCTACCAAAACGTACCCCAGTACAAAAATTTGATATCTCCTGGATTCTTACAGGCATACAGCTAACTGTTATTTGATTTGAATGGGAAGAAATTTCTTGTTAAACTAAATTCCTTGAATTTGCTTAAGGTTTGTATAACCAAATAGCGAAACTTGGAACCTTCTGATCATTTAAGGCACAGTGATTAATAATCAAAGACAAGTTTTAAATCTCTAATCTATTTGGTAAGGAGACCGGAATAGCAATGACCTCAAAACCTATTTTATCTATTGAAATTCTATGCAAATAAATGTTTATTTGTTTGGCAAGCACTATAATTCAAGTAAATCCAGCCATATTATTTTTTACAAAACTAGACTTCAAAAATAACAACAATTTTGTTGACAAAATCAATAATTTGCTAAAGGCAAAATCCACCCATATTTAAAGGTTTTCGTTATTAGATAATAGTCATAATGATAGTAATATTAATATTATATTAAATATAGTTTTACGGAAGAAAATTATTATAATATTATAATTTTTTTTTACTAGATATTGTAATGACATTATTACGTTGATATGTAAATTTTGCTTTGCTTGACGTTAAAACTAGTTATTATGATACTATGTAGTGTACACACATTTTTTTTTTTAATATCATTTTCTAGAAGAAATTGAAAGTGATCTACATTCTTGATGAGTGGGAATCGCGCGTAAATTGAAAAACTAGAAAAATAAAATAAGATAGCAATAAATCAATTTAATTCTAAAACAGTTGAGTAAAGAGTTTATTCTATTTTGTGCAAAGTGAAACCTACCCCTCGGAGTATTCTCGTCCTATCTTGTCAGTATTCACGTTCGCTTGATCAGATATGATTTCAATTTTAATACATATAATTTAAATGTACTATTATAAATGTTTAGTTATGAAGCACGCAAGCATGATTCAAGTTTATCCACTTCGCAATAAACCTATCTAAGTTATATTTATGTATTACATCGCATGCAAAATACATGATTTAATTTTTTGCGAGTATGCATTTTTTTACAAATGGAAATAATTATGTGTTCCAATTCAATCAGGCAGGCGGATTAACAGCAAGCACACAAATCGGTAGTTTTGCGTAAAATAAATGCGATAAGCACAATTATTGTCATAATACTAAAGTGCATTATTTTGTGTTACACTCACGCCTATGGCTTTTTACATATGTATTTGAAGTTATTGTCGACATTCGTTATAAATAGTTTCTGCATGAATGTGACCTTTAACAACACCACATAATATAATAAGGCAACACAAAATTGTGTTGTACATATACATGTACGTTGTATTTTTTTTGTTTTTTGTTTAAAAAGGAAATAACATGAATATCTCGATTCATTTCCTCCATCGCCTTAAAAAGAATTATTTTATGGGTTTTACGTATTTCTCATCAATCATTTATAATATGTTTGTATATAAAGTACGCGCGGCATACTACAACAAAAACAATAATTATATCCGCTAAAACTATCTTAATTAAAATAAACAAATGTAAAATTTTTTTACAAAAAGTACACTGTATAATTAATTACAACTTAATTCTTATTTGTATAATTTTAATTCGCTTCACACACTTTACAAGATGAACACAACATAACAGTATTGTTTAAACAAATATATTAATTATTAAAGAAAAGTGCATTTCAATCAAAACTATAATAATTAAATAGAAAATAGTAAAAAAAAAAAATTAAACAATATTTCAAGGTCAAATGTTTTAAAGTGAAATTTCAAATTACAAAAACAACTTAACAAAATGTTAATCTTTTTCTATTTAATCGTATTTTATAAACTACATACATTATTGTTATTGACTATAAACACAAACATACACACACACACACACACTACTTAAATATTTTTGTGTTTCTGTTTTGTTGTCTTGAATATAAATTAATAATTTAACACTCTATATAAATAAATAAATAAAATGTTTATTGAATTAAATATTAAATTTATGTAATTTAGTATGCTTTAAATGTATATCAAATCTATCACAAATGTATAATAAATTAGATTGATGTTTTTGTGTTGTTGATTCAAAATTTTGGTGTTTTATTGTTAAACCCACGTCAATACGGGATATGAAACTTTTAATTTCTAATTTTATGTAAATTGCGCAAGTGTAATTTACAATTAAGAACGGATCCAATATTTATTAGCATGAGTTATTTAACTAAGGTAACTTCTAACGTAAGCGATCATTTATATAGAGCCATGATGTCCACTAAATACTTTTTGGTAGTGTTATTTGAACAATGACAATACAATTTAACAACGTTTAAAGTAGGTAAAGTTTATTAACAAAAAATAACCGCTAAAAGTTTTGAAACTTTTAAAATTCATTGAAAACGGCGACCTAACTAACTTAAACTTTAATCTGGGCCTCATCGGTTTCGATCCTAAGCAAGCTGTTGCCAATATTGCCCTGGCCTAGACAAACAGAAAATCCTAAATCGTTTTCTACGTCAGACTAAATTTTCCAACGGATAATATTTTTACTCATTGGGATATTTAAACAAATTCGGAAAACTTGTTGCCGTCAAATTTGTGTGTTTATCCAGCTAAATATTTTGATAATTTTTTTAGTTTATCTTAGAATATTAGATATTTTACAATCTTATGGGAATATTTTTGAAAAGAATGGCGAATCACAATTTTAGTTTTGAAATTTTTAAGCGTAGGAGAATTATTTTAATTATTAGACACCTCCAGTTTATTAAATTTTTTCAAATGGTGTATGGTCCACTTTTAGCAACTTACATATTTCTATCTATATACTTATATATTTTTGTTACGCCCACGTATATGGGAAAAACCAACAGGTACGCGATAACGTTAAAAGAGTTCACCAAACGTTTTATAATATAATAAAATCTAAACTAACACCATAAATTATTTTCATATTGAGTGGAAAATACAAAAACTCCACCCTACCATTAGCAACAATAATACATTATTATTAGTATTTTAGCTAAATAAACTGAGATATATACATATGCAGAATTCAAACAAAATTTATGGAAAATTCAAGTAGGTAAATATTTACATAAATTTAGCATATAACATTGCCACCAAATCGGTTTAAATTTTTTCTTTTCTTTTCTATGTAATATACAATTTTTTATATTTATTTCGATCTTTCTAATATTTTTATAATAAACTATTTAATAAAAATAATAATAAAAAAAAGTGGTTGGAGTAGTTCAGGTGTTTTTGTTTGAATTTCACTGGAAATTGTAACCTCTATTTGGGTGGTCGATTAAAAGATATTATATAAACGAGATATATTATAGATTTAAATTTATTAAAAATATATTTTTGTATACTATTAATATTAATGTGACAATTATGTTAACATACAAGTCAAGATATGTCAATTAATAATTTATATGTGTACGAGTAAATTACAAAACAAATAAAGATATTGCGTTCTTATTCACATTTATTTGGTAATTTTGATATTATAACAATCAATCAAAATATTGAATCTCTTCAATGTATTGCAACTAAACATTACTATATTTCTCAACCTCCTAGAATGTATCGTATTCCGATTTTCCGAATAATAAAATTAACACTACTTAAATTAACTTCTTAAACAATTTACTTAAAGGTATGCGAATATCAACTATGTATATCCCAAAATATTAGAAAAACGATGTTTTTGCCTTATTCGGAATTTTTTCTTTCGATTTGTCCTGGTATAAAAACCGGTGTGAAGTTTTTGGACACTTTTTTGGACAAAAATTTATGCGAGTATACATTGTGGATTTTTTGGACAAAATAAAAAATACGTTTTTGGACAAATGTTTATGCGAGTGTACATACTTATTTTAACAATTATTAACCAAAAATAAAAGTATTCAAATAAAACAAGCCTCAAATAATTTCTAACACTCATTTCCAAAATGCTTTTCAACAAATCAGTCCAGCACCACTTTCATATTTTGATATGAGTTGTAGGGCTCTTGCAAAAAAATTTTGAATGTTGTTAATAAATCGACGAATTTCGTTTGGAATAAGGACGTTGTTCTCTATTATACCAAATAGAGAACAACGTCCTTATTCCAAACGAAATTCGTCGATTTATTAACTTCAAAATTTTTTTGCAAGAGCCCTACGGCTCATATCAAAATGACACTGAGTGATTTCAATTCCGCAATGTATGCCCTTTACAACCTATATAGTCACTATATGAGCCAATCTCTGAGATTTATGCTATTTGGTATAATAGAGATCAACGCCCTTGTTCCAAACGAAATTCGTCGATTTATTAACAACATTCAACATTTTTTTGAAAGAGCCCTACGGCTCATATCAAAATGGCACTAAGTGATTTAAATATCGCAATGTATGCCCTTTACAACCTTTATAGCCACTATATGAGCCAATCTCTGAGATTCGTGCTATTTGGTATAATAGAGAACAACGTCCTTGTTCCAAACGAAATTCGTTGATTTTCTAAATTTTTTTGCAAGAGCCCTACGGCTCATATCAGATGGGCACTGAGTGATTTAAACTCCGCAATGTATGCCCTTTACAACTTATATAGTCACTATATGAGCCAATCTCTGAGATTCGTGCTATTTGGTATAATAGAGAACAACGTCCTTGTTCCAAACGAAATTCGCTGATTTTCTAAATTTTTTTGCAAGAGCCCTACGGCTCATATCAAAATGGCACTGAGTGATTTAAATTCTTCAATGTATGCCCTTAAAAACCTATATAGTCACTATATGAGCCAATCTCTGAGATTCGTGCTATTTGGTATAATAGAGAACAACGTCCTTGTTCCAAACGAAATTCGTCGATTTATTAATATTCAAAATTTTTTTGAAAGAGCCCTACGGCTCATATCAAAATGGCACTGAGTGATTTAAATTCCGCAATGTATACCCTTTACAACCTATATAGTCACTATATGAGCCAATCTCTGAGATTTTTGCTATTTGGTATAATAGAGAACAACGTCCTTATTTCAAAAAAATTCGTCGATTTATTAACTTCAAAATTTTTTTGCAAGAGCCCTACGGCTCATATCAAAATGGCACTGAGTGATTTCAATTCCGCAATGTATGCCCTTTACAACCTATATAGTCACTATATGAGCCAATCTCTGAGATTCGTGCTATTTGGTATAATAGAGAACAACGTCCTTGTTCCAAACGAAATTCGTTGATTTTCTAAATTTTTTTGCAAGACCCCTACGGCTCATATCAAAATGGCACTGAGTGATTTAAATTCTTCAATGTATGCCCTTAAAAACCTATATAGTCACTATATGAGCCAATCTCTGAGATTCGTGCTATTTGGTATAATAGAGAACAACGTCCTTGTTCCAAACGAAATTCGTCGATTTATTAATATTCAAAATTTTTTTGAAAGAGCCCTACGGCTCATATCAAAATGGCACTGAGTGATTTAAATTCCGCAATGTATACCCTTTACAACCTATATAGTCACTATATGAGCCAATCTCTGAGATTTTTGCTATTTGGTATAATAGAGAACAACGTCCTTATTTCAAAAAAATTCGTCGATTTATTAACTTCAAAATTTTTTTGCAAGAGCCCTACGGCTCATATCAAAATGGCACTGAGTGATTTCAATTCCGCAATGTATGCCCTTTACAACCTATATAGTCACTATATGAGCCAATCTCTGAGATTCGTGCTATTTGGTATAATAGAGAACAACGTCCTTGTTCCAAACGAAATTCGTTGATTTTCTAAATTTTTTTGCAAGACCCCTACGGCTCATATCAAAATGGCACTGAGTGATTTAAACTCCGCAATGTATGCCCTTTACAACCTATATAGTCACTATATGAGCCAATCTCTGAGATTCGTGCTATTTGGTATAATAGAGAACAACGTCCTTGTTCCAAACGAAATTCGTCGATTTATTAATATTCAAAATTTTTTTGAAAGAGCCCTACGGCTCATATCAAAATGGCACTAAGTGATTTAAATTCCGCAATGTATGCCCTTTACAACCTATATAGTCACTATATGAGCCAATCTCTGAGATTCGTGCTATTTGGTATAATAGAGAACAACGTCCTTGTTCCAAACGAAATTCGCTGATTTTCTAAATTTTTTTGCAAGAGCCCTACGGCTCATATCAAAATGGCACTGAGTGATTTCAATTCCCCAATGTATGCCCTTTACAACCTATATAGTCACTATATGAGCCAATCTCTGAGATTCGTGCTATTTGGTATAATAGAGAACAACGTCCTTATTTCAAAAAAATTCGTCGATTTATTAACTTCAAAATTTTTTTGCAAGAGCCCTACGGCTCATATCAAAATGGCACTGAGTGATTTCAATTCCGCAATGTATGCCCTTTACAACCTATATAGTCACTATATGAGCCAATCTCTGAGATTTTTGCTATTTGGTATAATAGAGAACAACGTCCTTATTTCAAAAAAATTCGTCGATTTATTAACTTCAAAATTTTTTTGAAAGAGCCCTACGGCTCATATCAAAATGGCCCTGAGTGATTTCTATTCCGCAATGTATGCCCTTTACAACCTATATAGTCACTATATGAGCCAATCTCTGAGATTCGTGCTATTTGGTATAATAGAGAACAACGTCGTTATTCCAAACGAAATTCGTCGATTTATTAAATTCAAAATTTGTTTGCAAGAGCCCTACGGCTCATATCAAAATGGCACTGAGTGATTTAAACTCCGCAATGTATGCCCTTTACAACCTATATAGTCACTATATGAGCCAATCTCTGAGATTCGTGCTATTTGGTATAATAGAGAACAACGTCCTTGTTCCAAACGAAATTCACTGATTTTCTAAATTTTTTTGCAAGAGCCCTACGGCTCATATCAAAATGGCACTGAGTGATTTAAATTCTTCAATGTATGCCCTTAAAAACCTATATAGTCACTATATGAGCCAATCTCTGAGATTCGTGCTATTTGGTATAATAGAGAACAACGTCCTTGTTCCAAACGAAATTCGTCGATTTATTAAATTCAAAATTTTTTTGCAAGAGCCCTACGGCTCATATCAAAATGGCACTGAGTGATTTAAATTCCGCAATGTATGCCCTTTACAACCTATATAGTCACTATATGAGCCAATCTCTGAGATTTTTGCTATTTGGTATAATAGAGAGCAACGTCCTTATTCCAAACGAAATTCGTCGATTTATTAAATTCAAAATTTTTTTGCAAGAGCCCTACGGCTCATATCAAAATGGCACTGAGTGATTTAAATTCTTCAATGTATGCCCTTAAAAGCCTATATAGTCACTATATGAGCCAATCTCTGAGATTCGTGCTATTTGGTATAATAGAGAGCAACGTCCTTATTCCAAACGAAATTCGTCGATTTATTAAATTCAAAATTTTTTTGCAAGAGCCCTACGGCTCATATCAAAATGGCACTGAGTGATTTAAATTCCGCAATGTATGCCCTTTACAACCTATATAGTCACTATATGAGCCAATCTCTGAGATTCGTGCTATTTGGTATAATAGAGAACAACGTCCTTGTTCCAAACGAAATTCGTCGATTTATTAATATTCAAAATTTTTTTGAAAGAGCCCTACGGCTCATATCAAAATAGCACTGAGTGATTTCAATTCCGCAATGTATGCCCTTTACAACCTATATAGTCACTATATGAGCCAATCTCTGAGATTCGTGCTATTTGGTATAATAGAGAACAACGTCCTTGTTCCAAACGAAATTCGCTGATTTTCTAAATTTTTTTGCAAGAGCCCTACGGCTCATATCAAAATGGCACTGAGTGATTTAAATTCTTCAATGTATGCCCTTAAAAACCTATATAGTCACTATATGAGCCAATCTCTGAGATTCGTGCTATTTGGTATAATAGAGAACAACGTCCTTGTTCCAAACGAAATTCGTTGATTTTCTAAATTTTTTTGCAAGACCCCTACGGCTCATATCAAAATGGCACTGAGTGATTTAAACTCCGCAATGTATGCCCTTTACAACCTATATAGTCACTATATGAGCCAATCTCTGAGATTCGTGCTATTTGGTATAATAGAGAACAACGTCCTTGTTCCAAACGAAATTCGTCGATTTATTAATATTCAAAATTTTTTTGAAAGAGCCCTACGGCTCATATCAAAATGTCACTAAGTGATTTAAATTCCGCAATGTATGCCCTTTACAACCTATATAGTCACTATATGAGCCAATCTCTGAGATTCGTGCTATTTGGTATAATAGAGAACAACGTCCTTGTTCCAAACCAAATTCGCTGATTTTCTAAATTTTTTTGCAAGAGCCCTACGGCTCATATCAAAATGGCACTGAGTGATTTCAATTCCGCAATGTATGCCCTTTACAACCTATATAGTCACTATATGAGCCAATCTCTGAGATTCGTGCTATTTGGTATAATAGAGAACAACGTCCTTATTCCAAACGAAATTCGTCGATTTATTAAATTCAAAATTTGTTTGCAAGAGCCCTACGGCTCATATCAAAATGGCACTGAGTGATTTAAACTCCGCAATGTATGCCCTTTACAACCTATATAGTCACTATATGAGCCAATCTCTGAGATTCGTGCTATTTGGTATAATAGAGAACAACGTCCTTGTTCCAAACCAAATTCGCTGATTTTCTAAATTTTTTTGCAAGAGCCCTACGGCTCATATCAAAATGGCACTGAGTGATTTAAATTCTTCAATGCATGCCCTTAAAAACCTATATAGTCACTATATGAGCCAATCTCTGAGATTCGTGCTATTTGGTATAATAGAGAACAACGTCCTTGTTCCAAACGAAATTCGTCGATTTATTAATATTCAAAATTTTTTTGAAAGAGCCCTACGGCTCATATCAAAATGGAACTGAGTGATTTCAATTCCGCAATGTATGCCCTTTACAACCTATATAGTCACTATATGAGCCAATCTCTAAAATTTTTGCTATTTGGTATAATAGAGAACAACGTCCTTGTTCCAAACGAAATTTGTCGATTTATTAACAACTTTCAAAATTTTTTTGCAAAGGCCCTATGGGGCTTAATTCGTTGAATTGTTGAAAAGAAAATTAAAAATGATTGTTAGAAATTATTTGTGGCCTATTTTATTTGAAAAACGTTATTTTTGTTAAATACACTGTTAAAGGATGTACACCCGCATAAATATATGTCCAAAAACTTAATTTTTCTAAAATCTTAATTTTGTCCAAAAACTTTACAGTACACTCGCTTAAATTTTTGTCCCAAAAAAAAAGTGTCCAAAAACTTCACACCGGTGGTATAAAATTCCAGCACCAACTCGTAGTGATATACATATGTACATATACTTATATGCATATTACCACTAAATAACAAATAGTGTCTGTCGGTTGTAACAAATAGCAATACCATGTGTTGTTGGAAGGTAGATATTGGTAGAAGCATTGAATTGCTGTAAGTTAATGTTGAAATTAAAATACTACTTAAGCACATAGAAGTTTATCACACTTGAAACTAGTTTACAAAATATTGTGTCCACAACTAACGTATAATATACTCATTTTACGTTTGTTTCTTGAATTATAATGATATCCATTATTCACTGCTAGTTTATCTAGTACTCCCTTCTTCCATTATTCATTATAACCAAATAAAAATTTCATTTTTGAAATTTCATCTAGTAGTCTCTTGCTATTTCAATTATTATTAAATTGAGATGCCAAAATGTCGACGTAATAGTATATTATTCAACGAGCATAATGATAGCTGTTATTCACGAAGATAGGCGAGTATCGTAAATAATCTGAGTGAATAACAGCCATTATATGCGATTAGAATACGATACTTTTTCCACGACCTATAAAAAATTGTATTTTATTATCAAATCCTTTAAATAAATCTAAAATGATTTCCGTCGACATTTTGACGTCTCAATTTAATTATAATGAAAATGTAAGAGACTACTAGATCAAATTTCTAAAATGGAATTTTTACTTAGTAGTAGTGAATATTGAAAGAAGAGACTACTAGATAAACCAGCAGTAAATAATCAATATCATAATAATTGAAGAAACTAATATATAATGAATATATTATACGTTAGTCGTGAACAAATTATAGTATTCTAACGCATATAATGGCTGTTATTCACTCAGATGATTTACGACACTCGCCTATTGGCTCGTGGCGGTAAACTTCATCTTCGTGAATAACAACTATCATTATACCAAATGCTCATTGAATAATATACTATAAAAAAAAACAATTATAAAACCAAAGCCTACTCAGGCAATATTTCAAATAATACATTTTTGCTACGAAAAAATTCATATTAAAAGGTATTATTTTGTCGGCATGGTATCAACCAATGAGTAATGAACCCAATACGTGGCTAACAAATCAATACAACCGTAATATATTCAACTGTGAGTTTTGTGTTGTTTTCTCCAGAAACAAAAATACTTAATACATTTATTGTTACACAGGAGTACAAAATATAGAACATATATCCAGATTAGTACACAACTTTGTTTTATCATAATAAACACAATGAAACTAAACTTATGCATGATTATTTTTGAATACATTTTTTGTCGAGAATGTGAACAGGAGATTAAACTGTGCGGCTGGGATAACACAATCTGCATTACCGATTAGTTTTTACTTTCGCCTGGGATCACACAATCTGCATTACTAGTTTTTGCTTTCGGCTGGACTACCACAATCTGCATTATCGCCTTTTCACTTTCGGCTAACCGGAACATTATGTGCGCTTGTACTAAAATTGTTATTGTGCTTTGGAAGTTTCATTATTTTATTAATACTAGCGACACTAACACTTGGTATCGGATACCTTATAATTAGAAGAATATTTTATATGTATTAACTCTCCAAAGCAACCTAGCTTTGGCTTCTCATAAGCTGCAACCTTTATATTTATAGAAAAAAAAAAATTGAAAAACCTTACGTATAAACAAACTCTAAAACGGAAATACAGTTAAATTTCCCAAGTAAAGTTGCGCAACTTTTAACGAAATATTTTTTTTGTTTTCTTTACAGTTAGGCACAATGGCAAAGCAAAGTGATGTTGTAATTGTTCTGTTTATGTTATTGTTACATAGAATATATGTCGTTATTAAGTGTTTTGTTTTGAATTTCTATATTGTTGGGGTTATGTTCGCAACAACTTTTTAAAGCCCACTAAATATACATTTTGAAATTAACTAATAAATTATTTGAGCGCGCAATTATTGTGTTTTAATAAACTTAATACTATAAATATTGTATCATCATTCAAACCAAAAAAAATAATAAAAAATCAATGTGCTGCCATAAGATTATCGCCATATTTGTGCACCGCTTTTATAGCAATTCCGCTTATATTTATTATCATACTTAAACTTAGCGGTTAATTTTTTTTCGTTTTCTGCTGTACAACGATAGATGTCACTAATATCAATCAAATGTAATGAATATCAAGACCTCACAAAAACCATAATATTGCATTGCTAGAGCACTGACAATATGCACAGTCTACTAGTTTCATTCTAGGATTATTAAAAGTGTACCCCAATCATACATTTATAATTTATTTGCAATATTGAACAATTTCGGAAGCAAATGTTGTAAGTAGTTTTAATTCCGAATTATGCGTATAAAATCTAACGTAAGTTATTTCAAATTAATCTTATTACATTCATCTACTTTTCTACTAGAATCAGTTTCCTAATTTGTAATCAAAAACTGCTATTGAATTAATTTAGATCTGAAAGTTAATCACTCCGATCTGAATTTCCAATTTTTTTTTGATTTTATCTAACTATAAGAATTATGTATATATTATGCATATTATAAATTACACAAATTAATTAATTAATTTAAAATTAGAGTGAAAAATTGGTAATTGTTGAAGAGCCGTGTTAATGTAACGAAGAAAACAACTGTAAGGTAGTTTGGCTGTGTTTACACAGCACATTCTGTATATAGAATGTTAATTGTGGTACAGTCAGTCCAGTCGCTATGTCATGTGATGAATGGATTGATCAAATATTAACATAAAATAAATTAGTTTTTTTTCACTAAGCTCAGGGCTTTTCTTCACGGTTTTCCATACTATTGTTTAAAAACAAAATTGGACTATGAACTAAAAAAACCTTGAAAATAAGAGTTTATACTTTATGAATATCCATCTAATGATTACTAATTCACGATTGACTTGAAGCAAATAAATATAAATTATGTAGATGAAAAACTGTAAACGGCAGATAGTTAAACACTTTCTGCTTCAGAATTAAAAACAAATTTATAAACGGTGAAATACTGTAATTTTGATACGTAATTACACCATTAGAATTTAACGCGATTTATGTGGTTTAGTTTAAGAAAACTTAAAATTGTTTCAAGGAGCACAGATTAAGAAGCATTGGTATATAGCATGTACAATTAATGCACAATGTCTATTGCAAATCAATAAAATTTCTATTTATTATATTTAATAAAATCAACAGAACATAACAATAATTTTACAATAAAATTTAATTCTTCATAGTTGTAAATTAATCATCCAAGTTAATTAAACATTATATTTGTTTGCTTTTGTTGTATAAATTAATGTATGTATAATTTAGAAGAAAAAAAAACAACTGCAAATATAAACTATCAAGTAATTGATTATTCATTTAAAACTAAAAATACCTGGGTATCTAACTAAGAGTGCATATGTAGGTATATTCGTTTCACATTACAGATACATCAATAGACAAATATCTTTGTTTCTGCAGAATTGTGATTTTGTGTAACGTAAAGTTATCTATAAAAATCTAAAAATAAATTATTTATCTTGACATTTTCATGTAAATTTAAATGAAAATAACAAAAAAATAATAATCATAATTTGTTTAAAGTATTATTATAAAACTATTGTGAAATTCATATAATGAGATTTTTCACCATAGGCTTATGTTACTCTTTATAAGTGTGTTTGTATATAATTGTACATAAAGTTATAAATCGCGTAATTTACATCTTATTATTTCAAATCAATATACTTAAGATATATAAACTAATGTATTACAATACCGCAGTTAAAAAAAAAAAAATTAAGTGACATGAAAGGCCCTGGGAAATACATAATACATTTTCGAGGTGATTTTGTAATTAAGACGCATAAATAGATGTTTTATGAGATTATTCTTGATCAGTTGTGTATATCTATCTAATAAACAACAATACACAACGCCGTTTGTGTTTTTGTATTGTTATTACTTGATTTAGCTGAAGGTTGTCTCATTAATAATGTAATTACCACTGGTACATTTTGAATGCTCTTAAATCATTGTCCATAATTGAGGTAGCTTTTATGTATTATCATTAACAGATTTAACTATGCAGAGCCGTAAAACTACCACATAATTTTGGTCGAGCATTTTATATGGATACTTCTAATAATAAATACATAAAAATAAAATTCACCAAAAATCATCAATTTATTTAGATATGCAAAATAAATAAAAATAATAAAGGGAATAATACTACTAATTTAAAAAAAAAAAAACTCTAAAAGTGCATCTAGATGTAGCAACAATTGTCTCGCTTGCGCCTTTTTCTATAGTACTATAGTTTTGCATATTGTATGCGCTTAGATGAATGAGAAAAGTTATCGCCTGGTTTGATCCTTGGAGGTTTCAGAAATTAAGAAAATATAAAAATGATCATAAGTCGCACAGAAAATTGTTTAGTAAACCTGCACTAAAAATGCAAATTTCACTGAAAACCGTTAAAAAAAATTAAAAGTGAGTAAAGCTTTTCTTCAGTAGGTACGTTTATTGCTAACGAGAAATTCTAATATGGAACTAAACAATTTAGAGGTTATAAATAATCTAATTCACCGATTTAAAAATCACATTCTAAAATTTCATAGATTTTCAAAATTTGCTTAAAATCAAATGAATCTCTAAAACATCACAGATTTTGATACATTGTTCTTAAAATTGTAAAATCAAATGAACAAGAATCAAATCCCTTGAAATAAAAATAATTATCGATTATCGTGCAGCTCTATTACAAAAAATTAGCTTAAGATGGTTAAATTAAATAAAATTTGGTTTAAAACAGTATAATTGTACATGTATAATTCACGTCTGCTGATGATGAGTAATTTTTTCAACAAATTGATATTATCGTTCTAAATGCCGTCTTCCTATTTACGGAGAAAATAAGTATTTTATTTGCCAGTTATAAAACTGCAAATTACGGATACAATAACATTAATTTTCCAGAAAAGAAATTTACTTTAACCATAAAGGTGATAAAATACCGTATAAATCAGATGAACTTTATCCTACTAAATACACAACGACAAAAAAACTATTCAAACAAAACTAATAATATATTGACACATTATATTAAAACTATTAAAGCTTTAAAAATATTCTTGTTCCATATTTCCCGGCTTTTACAATAAAATAACAGCAGAGACACAAAAAAGAGGTTTAATATAAAATCCATCAAATAAAGTGACTTTTATTTATGTGTATGAGTAAAATGTCTGTGACACTTTTCGAGATTTCAGATTAAATGAAGAAAAAATAAATGTATTCAATTTTTTTTTGTAATAAAGTGAAATATGTATTACGTTTACGTTTAATAAAACCAAAGCAAAAAAAAAATAAAAACAAATATTTTTAAATTTCCGCCGGGCTTTAATAAAATTATAATAAAAAATTTAATTAATTAAATATTGTATTATACGAAAAAAAAAAAATTTACAATTCAGCTAATAATCAATTTGTTATGTTAAATGATAATAATAATGATTAAGAAGAAACGTTTTGTAACATAAAAAAACATTTTAATGGTGTTAACAGGACATTGATCCTCGTGCTTCGGACTTACACACTGGCCAAAATAATATGTTTTCACCGCGTAATAATAATAACTACCCGGTAATATGTACATATATATAAGACACAATCGATGAATTTTTCCTTTATTCTTTTTAACCGTGAAATCGTTAATGATTAACTAATAGACAATTTTCTTTTCTAAAAAAACTCTATTGAAATAAATGTTATTTAAAAAAAAAAATAAATTTGCAATTTATTACGTCTGATGGTGATAGTCATGACTTGTTTTTTGACGAATGAAAACGATGATGATAATAATGATTAGAATGGTATTTAGCGAAGATATGCGGTAGGTATGTTATATTATGTACATAATCACCAAACATATGTATGTATTACTTCTTCTAAATATACCTTCTAGACATTAAAAATTTGTTTAGTTTTGATAGAGTTGAAATGTTATTATATATCAAATGCTAATGGTCATAATATTAAACTACACTTACGGCTGAATTTTGGTTTTAATTACATTACAATTGACATGATTTTCTAAATTTCTATCTATTTTAATAGTTGTGAATAAATCAATAAAAAAATTAAATAAAGGTTAGGTTAAAAGTATAATAAACAATTGTTAGCTGATTGGTGATTATCATCATTAATTTTAAATTCAAGAATTTTTTTTTCCATCTTCTAATATAGTCGAAGTTCGAAGATTATTTTCTTCAGATAACTGAATATTGTTTATTATTATTATTTTTTTTTTTAATAAAATCTTGTAATTGAAAATGATTATGATTAATTTGAGAAAAATCATTTCTGTTTTGTTTTAATACTGTTGTTGCGATTTTAGATGTGCATGCGCGAGTTGTAATTATAGTTTAGAGCACTGTAGGGGCTTTTGAGGAATGATATACTAGGTGCTGGGTTTAAAAAAAAAAAAATGTTAATCATGTGAAATTTTGGCATTAATCGTACAGTAATATCCATTTTTAACGTAAATTGAATCAGAGAAATGCACACATAAGGTTAAGCTTTTAGGTCATTGTGTGTGTGCCACTGAATTATAAATAAATTATTATCGTTTGCATCTATACTATAAAGATTAATGACTTTCAATAAAAATTTTGAACATCTTCTAGGTTAAATAAAAATAAAATTGACCGGTCAATAGAATGATGATTTGCCTTCTGGCGTTAAAACTTTATTAATTCAATAGATCATGTATAGGTAAACCAACTGAAAAAATAAGTACATTACAAAGGTAGGTCAGTGTTCTTTAAAATCCGGAGTTTTCAAGTGGGCTGGTTTGTAATTCATAATGTACGGAAATTAAGTTTTCACTCGAATATTTGCTATCGTACCCTTTAAATGCTTTAGCTGTGTATTAATTTATGCTAGTAATTAGTTAACGTTATTTTCTTTTATAAACTGGTATAAACCTACTAACATACGAACGTTCAGCTCAAAATATTTTTAAAGAGTCAAACGCTAAAATTTATTTTAAATATCAACTGTTAATAGCTTGCTGAATCGCCTCGTAATAAAAGTGATATTTTATTGCATTATGTTAATTAGCCAGTGAAGACTGGTTTGCAAATTTAACGCACCAAAGCTTTACTATACTATATCCAATTCTAATTTCTTATGTAGGTGTTGTTTTATGTAGACCAATACCGAAGTTAGTTAGAAAAAGCAAATTTTTTGAATACATAATAACAAGAACAATTTTTAACTATCGATAATCAAAAACGTGTTTTTCATGCTCTACTACGAATTACAGCTTGTAAGTGCTGCCTCTTTTTCGAAACAAAATGACTACCATGATCTTGATCATTTTGGTTCCAATTTGGCAACAACTCCTAACTTAATTTCTCGCTCGTCTTGCATTGTCTTCTGAACCAGGGTTCTAAGAAATCCGTAATGAACGGCGAACTATTTAAAGACCAGTCGGAAGACGTCTACCGAAGAATACATAGAGAATCTCGACATGTCCGTTAACAAAACGGGTTTCCCATGGTGAGCGCACTTAAGCTTCATTTGCAGCTTTCTAGTAGCAGTGAACCGCCCTCCTAGTCTCTTTCTATGGCATGCTCTTGTTTCTCTATAACGTTTAATCGCACGAGAAATGGTTGTATATGTGAAATATTTAATCTTATAGCAATAGCACTGTGGATTCATCCTTATTCATCTAGCATAATCGCTGTTACACAATCATCGCGGCTTAAATTTCTTCTCACTTAGGAGTATGAAAAATTAACATTAATGATTACCAACCACGGCCACGATATTTTTTTATTTATGTTGTGTTATTGAAAAACAAAAACTTCTGGTGACAAAAGGATGCTGAAACTTAAAATTTCTTGCGTCTAAGCCTATTATGGCAACGTATTTTGCATTAGAATTGAATAATCTTTTGTAATTTAAAATTTATAGTAAACACATTTTTGGTAGGTTAATTTTGCGGGCCAATTGTATACAGTACAGCTCTAAAACAAATTTAAATTTCAACCAAATTACGTTTCCCCAATGATTCACTTAAGAAATTAACATAAATTAAAATTGAAACACACGTCAAGTTCATTTTTATAAACATCTAATTTTACAATGTTTATTCGATCTAACATGACACGTTTATTAATTAAATCAAATGCGCGTTTAAAACTAAATAAAATGCACTTTATACCAAACTTTGTATAACTTTTGAATTTTAATTTTTTTGTTTAGTAAAAAAAATAGAAACTTTTTGTTTATGGTTTGGATTTATAAATAACAAATAGAAAATTTGTTTTATATAAACATATGTAATTGTAAATTACTTACTTTAGTTTAAAATATTAATTAAATTATGTAACGACAGTCCTCAAACTGATTTTGTGAAAGTTAATTATTTTCTTATCGTGATCAGTATACATTCGATTAATCCTGTTAACCTTGATTGAAATTACGTGAAATAATGAAATAAAACCCTTTCATTTTCATTTAGCGCGCGCACTCACCCTGGAACGATAAGAAAATAAAAAAAAATTAAAAAAAATTGTTAATTATTAATTTCCACTTGAGAACACATAATTTTTGTAGGGTTAAATATCTATACAGATTTAAGCGATATTTTAGTATACAGTAGCTATATAATATATTTTTAAGGTCTAGAAGGTATACATACTCGTAGCTCTTGGCTATATACAACAACAACAACAACATACGAGTATAAACAAAATATTTAAATCAGTGTTGAATTTATAATTTTCAATTTGTGAATAAAAATCAATTTCTCGATATATCTATTCACAATCTAGTTTTAATGAGACTTTTATGTAATTTACGTGGTATGTTAGCTTAATGATTCTTGATTTCTTGATATTTTTGTATTATAAGTGTATATCGATTTATCGATTGAAGCCGGTTGATATACAATTTTATTTTTTACATTTATTTAGTTTTCTTTTGCGATTTATTGATTATTTTCTATAACAGGAAGAACGTGTTTTTATTATAAGCAGCGCGCGATCATCGCTTAGTCACGTGAACTATGTTATACGATGAGTTACATATATAGGTTAATTTTGTTTGTGAAACATTTTCATTTCTATACGGTCGTGATAAACTCATCAATATCGATCCCAGCACACCATCATGAGAATACCATTAAAATTAATTTACGAGCGAATATAAATCAAAAACTTTCCCGACGATGTACCAAAAAAAAAAAATAAAAATAAAAATTAAAATCCAAATAAATTAATCAAATTTCAATCATTGAACATCATTTCAGACTAAATTTTCCATTAATTTATATAGAAAATTAAAATAATTTCTTTTCAAAATAATTATAATAATTGAATGATTTTTCAAATTGAACTACATTTTCTAATTTTAGATTTATTTTGTATATAAATAAATAAATTAATTTCTTTTTCTATTTTGAATTAATTGGAATTAATTTATATACACATATATAAGCAAGATTCGCGTAAAATATATATAAAAAAAAACATTTTCATGATTAGAATTGATAATAGTTTTATTTATTTTATTGGCTTTTTTTTTTCTAATAAGTTGATTTATTGCGTCATTTTAATTTTCAAAATGGAAATGAAATTTTTTTTATAAGCGGCGCGAAATTTTTTATTCGCTATTATATAGAGTTTGTTGGTGGAATTAATTATAAAGTAGAACATATTTAAAAATTAAAATATTTATTTTAGTTGTTTTACAATTTATAGTTTTTTAGTGTCTTTTTAAATGGTGTAAAAAATATTATTAAATCATGTGAAATGAAGTTGTTTTTTAATCAATATAAGTCATTATTGGGTTGGTCTCTTATGTGAATATCGCCTTGTATATATAAGGAATTTTATTATATATGCTACCAAATACAAGATATTTTACTTTTGTTATATGGTCGCAATCTATGTATATAGTTGTTTTGTACAAATGACTTAAAACGGTTACACCCCCAATCTGGTTTTTAAGGTGAAATTATCTTAATTATATCTGCAGGTACTCGTTATTTGGCAAATGAGAAATTTAAACAAGTTTCCGAAATTAACGATTTAATTTAACAATAACCTTATAAGGCAGATAATATTCTCGCACATTTTTAATTTTTTTAAGAAAGATAATGTCTCAGAAATTCGGATATTCACTAATATTAATATATAATACTCCCAGGGGAGATTTACGCTTAGATATATTTGGCAAGTTCTCCTTAATTATACAGTCTGGTCGATTTTTTTAAATTTTGGTGGAAGTTAATTAAATTATTATTAAAAAGCCGAATTGAAATATTGAATTATGCTAAAAAGATAGTTTTGAAATAAGAAAAACTTAAATCTTAATGCCGGGTCTAAAATGGATGGAAACCTTGTTAGAAATTCATAAATATGATTGAATAATTAATAATAGTTCTCAGTGTCAAATTATGATCATAATTTATTTTATGCTTCATATAATTAAAGGGTCAAGGCGTATGAAAATATTTCTAATGCATTGCGGCAATAATTTTGTTTTGGATTGACATATAACTACCTCTTGGGATTCGATTTCTATTCAATCGCTCAACTAATCCCTTGTAACTTTGAATAAATAAAGGTAGCGATAAGCAAAATATACCAACTTTAAACAAAGAAATCGAATTAGCGTAAATAAGTGTACGAATCCAGTGAAACCATGAAGACCCCGGAGTGGACGGATTGTACGATACTCATCTCGAAAACAGTGGCCTGGCAACCATATATATGCGTAACTCCTTGAAATCTCAACTAATTGTATGTTATAGTGGTTGTTACTCGAGCCCATAACGCGTCTAATAAATATAGCTAAAAAATGACCTATAGTAGATTGGACCAACAATACTCAAAAAATAGACGGTTTTATTAAACTTTGAAAGACTTCAAAAGTTGGGACAAGCACAACAGGTCAAAGGGGCATCCCAAGACGAAACAAATAAGCCCAAGGCAACTACTGCGGATAACAAAGTTTGCAGAGAGATCGTAAGAGGCTATAAAATAGTGTCCTTTAAACCACCTTGTAGGCAAAAAAGTCCAATTACTTTAAATATCCACATGAAACCGGTATGACCTTCAAGGCAAAATGATTATTTGTGTTATAATGTGGAGCGGTATTCTTGAATGGATTTTGTAAACTCGGCAAAAAGGTTCATTGCAAGTGTAGTTTCGTGGAACACCACAATAAAGAATGATTTGCTGCTGCTTCAAATGTTTTGTTTGAATTGATGTAGCTACTTTGACCGTTAAAGAAGAAGTAAATCTTCAATTTTTAAACTATTAAATAGCCGTAAAAATATAATCTACATACCTAAAGAAGAAATTAGGTTTAACGGAAGATATTTTCAACACTTCAGTCTCAATATATTCCATTAACAAGTTAGCGACTAACATAAAATTAAATTCTGTGTGATTCAGAACAAATTTAATACCTTCCAAAAAGTTATTCAAATCTAAATTAGTGTTGCTATACAATTATATGTCATTCCAAAATGTTTTTACCAAATTTAACACCAACAACGAGACTACGTTGGTAAACAACGATTCAAAATCCAAAGATATTATCTTTGGATGTTTTGAATTTTATATCTAAAATGTCCCACGATTTTTATCGAAGAAAACTGATTTCCAACAAAACAATTTAGAATATTAGACAAAAATTTAGATTAATTGTACAGTCAAATAACTTACAATTGGTCTCAGTGTTTAGTGATTTTTGGTAAACCAAACATCCCAGGATTGGTACCATTATAATTTTTTAAGTTTTTGCCCACTACACTGTCAATTTTTTCTAAACGCTCCCAACAGCTTATTATTAAATTTAAATTTGTTGAATTGAAGGAATGCCAAATTTTTTAATTTCACAATATACATATATTGTTGTCTGACAAGAGTTAGTTCATTTTCTCTAAATATTCAGTTTTGTACATGAGATTCATCGTGTTACGTTCAATTTTGAAAAAATGTTTGTTTGAAATGTTATTGCACTTAAAATTTGTTAAAATATTTATAATCCTGTTTCTAATACTATGTTTTATAAGTTTCCTCATCTAATTTTAATATCCGCATCAATTTTATTATACGTTACAGAATCCTTCCTAAAAGGTAAGCAATATTTATTACCTAAACATTGTGATCCATTCCTTGTCTGAAATAGCAACCACAAATCTTTCTACTCCTGTGGTGGTAGTTGTATCAGCTCGCGTAGAGATCACCGCTTCCACAGGTTGTAGATTTGTCACAGCTGGTGAAGTGGAAATCCGCTCGGGGCGCACAATAATTGCGAATTATTGAATGTGCGTTTTTTAAAATTTTTCAAACAGTACAATATATCGTCGTTTTCAGTTAAACACGCTAGCTGAAAATTAATGGTGTGACTGACCAACTAAGTCTTCCGACCTTAACCCTATAGAGCACCTGTGGGGAGACTTAAAGAAAGCAATTTACGATGCGAAACCGATCAATAATGATCATCTTTGGGAAGCTGCCCAAAACGATGCCGTGTAATTGTGGCGCCCTTATTAAAAATATTGAAAATGCAATAAAATGCTAACTCATCTTTAATATTAAATGAAATTGAAAATAATTGTAAATAAGTACTTTGATATTGTTTTGAAATACAAATGAAAACATGTGATCTCATGTTTAAGATTGAAAATGTTTCGTTTCTTTTAAAAGTATATCTTTTATATCAATCATAGAAACTAAATTCTCACAAAACTTTGACATATTTTCTTGTGGTTTTCATTTTAACACTGTCATTTTTAAGCAGTTTCGCGTAAAATCAGTTTGCGTTTACCTATATTACAAAATTAAGTTCATATTCAGAAATACCAATTTATTATCGTATGGAATTCGTATTCGCATCGTATTTACACTTTTAAGCACTGCTAGTAGGTGAACTAAATTTTAACTATTTTAAATGGTTTTGTTTGTGTTAGTGGATTGCAATTAGTTGACCACATAAAATTTTTGTTGAAAATAATGCAACACAAATTTTCCCACTACAACAAAGTTTATAGGCATAGAGGTAAGACAGGAGGAAGTGTTGCGGTGCGCTGTATTCAGCAATGCACCATCAATGGTCACTTTTTTATACTATTGTCTTAATGTGAAGCTTGTATAGTACTTTGCTGTTATAAATTATGACAATTTGAAATAATTTTTGTTTGATTTTGTTTACCGATTTAAAATACAAGTTAAATATACATTAAATAATCATAATATTTCAATGAGTTCAGACCATCCTCTTTTTAATTATAGTTACAGGCAATCGGTTGGAAGCTCATTACGATAGCTGTGAAGGAGATGATATTGTTCGAGAATAAAACTTTCATTGCTTTAATTAATCTGTTAGCGTGTTGCATTGAAGATTTTTAAAATTTTGATAAACAACAGCAAATTATTGAATTTTGATAAAAAAAATTCTTCATATCGGTGAAACTAAAACTAATTAAATTTTTGTTGTCAAATCAAATAGACACAAACTGATGTTGGAAATAATTATTTCATCACCAGTCGTGAAATATTCTTCATTAGTTAGTAACTAGTTGCCAAAAATATTTCGTTTCGCAGCCTACTACGATTGATTGAAAAGTCGTTCTTTTTATAACAAAATTAGAAAAATAGTTATTTGTGTATCAAGAGCGCAAAGTGCCAGTTTGTCACGCGAGAAAGGAAATTGCTGGCCGACGGGACGGAGGCCAGCAACCTTTCGAGCGTGACAAACAACTTTGCGGACGTGTTTCACACTTTATTTTTCCTACAATCATATTAAAAAATATAATAAAAAGATAATTTTGTAGTAAAATTTACTATACTGACAATACGATTTTATTTTAGGACCGACATTTTGTTCAATCGAGTAGTCAAAGATTTTTTTTATTTTTCATAAAGAAAAACAAAAATTTGGTTTGATGTTTTATACTCTTCTTTTCATATGTTCAAATTTAGCGTGCGGTTTCAAGTTTTGTCACACGTTTCTAAGAGAAACGTGTGACAAAGTAATTTGTTTATTAACTGTCAAAAAAACAGACACTTTGGGCTTTGAAAACAGAGAAAAAAAGCCTGCTTTTCACGGCGATTGTAGGAAAATGTAATTTCCTCCTTAACTTATTCCAAACAAATATTTTCTTTACGAAACAATTTAGTAGATGCAAGAAAAAAAAAGTGTTAAAAAAGTGATAAAAAAAGCATGAGCTAGATTAAGTTTCTTTCTCTGTGTTGTCAATGTTGACGATGTTTTAGAATTTTACCATTATACCACAATCATAGATAAGAAATAATAAGGTGAATAAATCTGTTTGTTCTGTATCAGTTATTTCTGAAATTTTCAGAATGTTAACATTATAGTGTTTCAGACGAAGAAAAGGAAGGTAAACCTCTTTGATTTGTTCCTTTAAAATTGAAGAATTCCATTCTCCATCCTTGGACAAAGTTCTACAATGATACGGGAAGCGGCTTTGAAGAATTCTCTATTTTAATTTATATATTTTACAGAATAATACATTTTTGAATTTTCTATCATTTCTGGACTATCATCGAGTTGCAAACCTACATACTTTTCCAGCAGAATAAGGTCCCAAACCACGAAAGGCACCAATTAAAATCTCGGTTTGACCCGCTTATTGGCCATAGAAAGTGCAAGAGAAAGTGAGAACCGACAATTCCAACCGAGTATTAACCTAAAAACAGCGGTGGAACAGAGGTTGTGGAAACTGAGTTTTAGCGTTGGTAGAAAATAAAGGAGGAATTTATTTTTATTTATCTGATTAACGTTGGTACATTTCCAAAAAAGTGATGATATAATTATGAAATACAACGGCTTTTTAAAAACCTGATATTTTAAGTGTACTTCGTCCAGTAAAAAAAATTTCTTGTAATCTGCAAATTGGTTCATTTATAATGCTAGACAAAACAAATACCATTAAGAGAAAGGTTAACTCCTTTTAAACCAAGATAACATTTTATTAACGGAAATAATTTAAAATTCATCAAAAATCAAAAATTTACATAAAAACTGTAATATGTAAAATTATTATACTATATGCGCGAAATGATTAATTACGTGGTAGACAAAACAAAATATAAAAAAGCATAAAACTTTTTTACTATTAAAATAACGTCTCGTCGATAAAAAAAACGAATATTATTATAAAACACTATAAAAAAGCTGCAAGGACATAGCTAAAAAAACTCATGTGCTATATAGCAAAAAAACATACAAAAGTGACACAAACGTCCTCGCCTTTAATATATTTTCACAAAACATATTCTCGCTAAACATATTTTGCATATTATTCTCGCCTCAACAACTAATACTAAATTTCAAAATCATAATTAAAAAAAAATTTACTTTTTTTTTTGTGTAATAATTATTTATTAATTTTTAATTATGATTGTACAAAAATTTGTTATATGATTCAGAATAGTTTTTGGCAGGGGTTTGAAAATAATATAACGTGAAAAATTATGGGAACTTTTTATAACTCTTGTGCGATTGTTTTAAAATTAACACACGACTTTTTATAGTTTTCAATTTAATTAGTTTTAAATGAGTCTTACATTTTATTAGTCATATAGAATTTTGTGTTAATTTAATTTTAAAAGCGGAAATTGTATTTTATATATATATATATAGGATTTTCCATTTTATAGCATTTTATACAAAAAAAAAATATAAAAATTGACAAGAATTTTCTTTTGTTTCAATAAATATACGAGTACATACATAATTACATCCGACATTCAAGCACTATTAATTTTATTATATAATAATTTCTGTAATTAAATTTCTAAAGAATTACACTTAGTATGTAAAAAAAAAAATCGAATATACCTATTAATTAAATAATAAAATTAAATCAACGTGTAATAGATTCAATTTTAATATCTCCTTCAACGTTATAAGAAGAAAAATACATTTTTTTTTTTATCCAAGATCCGGTATTGTGGTGGGCACGTTAAATGCATATACACTGAGAGATATTTCATATCTAATTTTTTTTATCTAACTTGAGATTATTGTACGTACATATACACAAACATTTTACACGAAGGGAAATAAAATTTAAGCACATACGTTGTGGTTTTCTTATATTTCCCGCAATGTATTTAATAATTATTTATACACGATATAATTTTTTGCTGCTTTCCTAAGTATTTGTATGTCTCAATAGAATTTTAAAATTTCTTATGATACATGTTTTAATTTTTGTTGTGGTTGTTGTTGTTGCATTTTAAATAAAAATCGTGACTAGCTATTCCGCGCTATTGTAAAATCAAATCGAAATGAAAAAAAAAATTAATAAATATTAAAAATATTCGAATGGAAAATACACACCTGGGATGGATGCTGGATCAATGGAGTTACCTTAATATTTTTTTTTTTTATAAGAATATTTACTTATATCAAAAACTACTTTGTATTACCGAGTACACTGTACATATTTACATATATTAGATACATATTTTTTTCTTCTTATTATTGTACATCGATTTTACGCGGTCGAATAGAGGTAATAAAATTAAGACGCGAATGAGAAGAAGAAGAAGAAAATAACGATATGTATTGTAAATTTATATAGCACTATAACTATAAATATAGCGGGAGGTGGTGTATAACAAAAAAAAAAAAAAATATAAAAATAGAGGAAAGCCAAGGACGATAATATAACGGTTTTGTTTTATTTTTTTATAAATTAATAAATTTATTTATACGTAGTAAACAAAACATATAGGTATTCTTGTGGATATAATTTACATTTAATACGAAGAATGAGTTGCTGATTTTGTACACATAAACCAACTGGCTAGAACGGCTCGTTTGTTTTCGTCTAAATGTTTCCAACTTTTTTTAAATAAAATTCGAGTTGTCGACGTGTTTAGTAATTTTTTTAAGGATGGAAATTAACCAAAGAGCAAACTTAGAACACCAAAACAGAACATAATGTAAAGTTTTAAAGAATTCTGCAGGAAATACTGTTATAACCTATCTAGAGATGAATCATACTACTGGTTTGATATTTAGTGTTAATTTAAAAAGCATTAAAAAACGAGCTCTTGACACACTGTGATTTAACAAAACGGATTTAGTGGATTTTTCGAGTTTAGTCGCAGTACACATATGTCAATCTAAATTTTAGCTAATCGCTTTGCTTAGAGCAATTGAACAAGTTTTTCAATAAATCAGATCCATCTATGATAATTTGTAACTCAAAAAAATGTAAAGCCAAGTGTTACATGTTGGTAATTTAGGAAAGGATATTGGTTGTTGGTAGACTTCTTCCATTATCTTTTCTAAAAGAAGTTTGGTTTTTCGGATATCAAAAATAACAAAAATATATGTATATACATTACAGGTTACAACTAGGAGATTAGTTACATTTCATTACATCTTTTTCTTAATTCAATTTTAAAGAATGACTGAAATCATCAACCTTCATTTATGGAACCTTAACGGACACAAAATTGGCTTGCACAAAAATATCATCTAAACGTAATTTGTAAAAAAAAAAATATTTGCAAATTAACACGCCAAATAACATGTATACACCCTACTGCAAAACTGGTCAAGGTTATTTGAATATAGAAAACTAAAACTTTCAGTTTTCATGTTCTTCTGTTTTGATGAAGAATTCGTCCTTCCATATATGTATGAGTAAAGGAGGTTCTGGCGCAAAGTAGTTCAAATTATAGAATTTTCTCAATTTTTAAAATTTTTATGAAAGAATAATGTTCAAATATTAAATTTATGTAGATTCAGCGGATGGACCACTTTTTTTTCAAAAACAGTCTTTCGATAAATCTCAATTGGACTTGAACGTAATGCAGCTACTTTCCTAATGTGCTATTTAATAAAATGGCTGAACGAAAAATCAAACGATATGGCTACAAATTTGATTGATTTTTTTATAAATAAGTCAGTCAGAAATGTAAAAATACAAATTGACTGCTTATTGCTTCATAGAGTCAGGTTTGACTGAAGCGTGATGCAGTCAATATACACATGCTTAAATTGCCTTGAACAAATAAATTGAATTAATAAGTTTGGGAGAAACACAAATTCTTCAATAAGCATATTTTCAGCCAACTGCGCTTCATTTTCCCAGCACGTTATGTGCTTTAATTTCACCTGCTGTAGGGTTAAATATATGGTTATGTCGATTGAATATTTTTCATATTTCGAGTTACGAGTGTCGAGAACTCGTAATTATCAAAGTCATAATTCCATTCAAAAGTCTTACATAATTGCATTTTGTCGCTTTTTCTGCGTTATATGAGTTTCTAATCTTATACAAAATCGGCCTTCAGGCGTCCTGATTTTAAATAGAAAATAAAATTTAATTTTGTACGTTGGGAATGTTTTAATATGAATTGTTCCAAATTATTCTTGTTTCTCGCATTTTGATGTTGTGTTATGTGATTTTTCTAGGTTTTAAGTGCATTCGAGGTTTGTTTGGGATTGAGCATTACTTTATACATATAAAAATTACTCAAGATTTTATAGTCGAGCTTGTTTGGACTGAATTAAAAATAGCATTAAGTTAAGTGAAATTCTTTAAATCACAAATTTTTGGATTAATGTAGGTTTTATTCAAAATTATCAACTTTCAGTTATTTTTAGGAGAAATAGTTGTTTTGGTTTTTGAATATTCTAAGTTTATTTGATATTATCGAGTTTATCCCAGAATTTTAAGATGATTCGAGCTTTTCACTCATTTCAGCCTATTCGAATTCTCAAAATTACTCTAAAATTATAAAACACTTCTCAGCTTATTTCTCAGTTGATTTATTGAGTATTTATTATGCAATAGAATTTTGTTTAAGATTTTTTTAATTTTTGGGATTCTTTCAGATTTTCGATATCACTTGAGTTTAGCTTAGAGTTGAATTAAGAGACTTTGAGGTTTTTGATATGAAGTTATTCGAGATTCTTAGTGATTTCTAATTTATATGATTATTGAAAGAAAGATCGAAGCATTTCGAGTATATTCGAAACTTGTGAATAATCGTATTTTTCAATATTATTTGAAAATTGCAAAGGGCTGAACCATTCTTATACATCGAATCTAAAATGATTAATTAAATAATCAACAACTTTCAACTTGGTCGACCTCAAGATTTTCCAAAAAACTAACTCTACCAAAAAAGAAAAATTGTTGTTGGGATCATAGATTACTAGATCCTAGTGACGAGAACTTGTATACTCTAAATATTGCTAAAACAGGGTTTTGATTGAAGAAACACAACATTTGTATTTTGGCCGTAAAATAGACAAATACACAGTTAAAGAATTGGTATGTATAAAATGTTCAGGTAACACATTTAATGAAAAATTTCGTAAAAGATAAATCTGAATGTACCAACCGTAGCAGAGCAAATGGAAATTTAAGTTGAGAAGAAGACATGGTGTACGATAAAAACTGTCCCTCACTAATAAGAGAATTGACTAAAATGAAATTCATTAAGTATTAATAAACAATTATGGATTTCAAACTTAAAACTAGGTGGCTTATTTTGGAATATAATTACTTTATAAGATATCAAATGGAAACCAATGAATTTTTTAAACAGACTTAGAGAGTTCTATAGATAATTTTAGTGTGGGAGATTGTAATATAGATTAATATTAATGATAACAGCATAAAAAGGCAAATGTTTCATGATATTGGTACGAAACAAATAATTTATTTCATCACTACTCCTGGGAATCATTTTCGTTGGAAAAAATCTAATTTTAGCTTTCGTTTATCTTCATCGGTCATTTCCAGTTTGATCCACATTGAATATAATCGTTTTTCTAATGCGTCCAAAGTTTCGGCTACAACTTTAGAAATCTTAGATTGGGCCAATGCTATTTCAAATTCCTTGCCAATACCATTGCAAGCAAAGCAGAAAGCTTTTGTTTCGGCGTCAAAGCATATGACTCCAAAACATATTTAAGATTTCATTTATTGAGCCGAAAATATTTAGTGAACCTATAAAAATTATTATTTCAATATTTTTAAAAGTAATATTTTACTTACGCTATGTCATCTAACCCTAAAGGATCACAGCTGTTTCTGAAAAACTTTCTTTCTGCTTTGAGACACCTGTTTCTCACACTATGCTCATTTGTTTCCTAATCTATTTATTTTTAAAATTATTTACTTTAAATGAACGAACACTTTAAAAGTTAAAACGACCTAATTGGCAACATTTTTATTTAAAAGTAAAACGTACCGCCCCTTTTACTTCAAACATGTTCATAAGTCACAAACTTAAAAATATTCCCCTAACAAATTTAACAATAAATGTATAAAGTATATATTTTTATTTATTGACGAAACACGACTTAACAGGATAATTTTAAAGATAATTCCTCATCTCAAATTTAATTAAAGAAATAATTTTTTTTTGTGTTTTTTGAATTTCGCCAAATGTCAAATTTAAAATATTTGTTTTTCTGACCAATGAGAGCTATTTTTTTAACTCCGAAAAAAAATATCTGACAACACTATAACAAGCAAAAATAATTGAATTCCTGTAGGAATTTTAAATTCCTACAAAGTCTGTGATACCAAATTCGGATTTGTAGGAATTTGAATTCCTACCGGAATGAAATTCCTATAGAGTTCTGTAATAAGCATGATTATACTAAATACTAGCAGAGCTCAAAATAATTATGTGTTAACAGATTATGTATCATTATCAACAATGGTCGCTTTTCTAAATAGAAGTTTGAGGCTATAAAAATTAAATTATTTGATAATAATTTTGAAGACAGGATTAAGAAAGCAAGTTACGTTAGATATGAAAAAGAAGAATTTTTAAATAAATTAAATTGTAATAACACAAATTTATTTAGTAGGTTTGGTTGAAAAAATCAGTCGCAGAATTATTAAAATTGTTCTTGGAAATATGTATATCAAAAAATGGATTTAACCCATAATCTAAGAGTTGGATGGTTTAATGGTGAACTAGAAGAAATGAAAAATATGAAAAGGCTGGAGATCAGAAACGTATGTGGAAGATGATTAAAAATATGTATTGAAGAAAGCCGATAATAATTTGACTGAAATAGAAGTCAAAGGAGCAGTTATAAATAATGAAAATAATTTAGTTGGTAAACAAAATGAATATTTCATTAATAGTGTGGAAGAATTATATACTTGATCCAGTTGTGATGAACTTCACTAGATTTTACAGAGTTTAGAAAGTTTTGTACTGTTTAAAAATGTTGCACCACCCAATCTAGAGACATTCAAAGATATTTGCTCATTTTTTTGTATAATATATGGGCCAGGCCATGTGGCATTTTGATGATTTAATAAATTTCGCACCGCCTACTAATTTTAATATTTAGAATGATTTTAGGATGAAATCAGATATCGTAAAATGATAGTAAAAACCGGTTGCTCAGTCAAATTTCGTGGTACAATAATAATAATTTAAAATTGTAATTATTTATTATTAATTTTTATCACTATCTTGTAATTTACGTCAAACGTAAATTATAATCAGATTTGCTCCATTCAAGTATATTAATATAAAAGTACCAAAAGTATTTAAGCAAAAATTACTTTAATTTGTCTGACTGCCTAACAAAAGTTTTCTTTCTTCTTGACATAAATATTTTTATCGAAATTTCTATTGTTTATAATTTCGGAAATTTTTTAATTGATGAAAAGTAATATTGGTTTTAATTAATCTTTGAGCAGTTTTTAGTAAATGTTTAAATGTTTAATAGCTACTTCGATAATATTCCATCGTATTGGACAGTTGAAATCAGTTATTTTTCCAACTTAAAAAACTTAAGCGAATTAAATGTAAATGCTTTATATCAAGTCTGCATGTTACAAAACCATATAAAAAAAATTCTTTAATAATTATAAATAATAACATCATCTATTTATGCGACACAACATATTATATTTGATGACAAACACTTTATAATAAGCAAGTGGAATTTTATATACATAAAGTTTTTTATTATTATTTTTTTTATTAAGATATTAGTAAGATTGTTTTTTATTTAATATTATTTGTAATCCGGCTTCTTCGGATTTAACGAGTATATATTTTCAAATAGAAGTAGAAAACACAAATACTATATATATATAAAGATGTAATATTTTCACTACCATTAATAATCATATTATTTCTTGTTTCTTATATAAATCATTAATTATAAAAAAAAATCTATATTTATTTTATTTTAAAGATGACTGTTTTGCGTTTTTATTTTGATGTTTAACACTTGATGGCAATATATGGTGGACGTAACCATAATTAGAGAATCCAAATCAATTTGACGATTACCACATTTTTATGAATTACATGATTTTTTTTTATTTTTGACGTTTTTGACGAATTAAAACAATTTTTGCAAAAATAATAAAAAAAATATATTTAATCGAGCTTATGCCTATATAAATAAATGATGAGATACACTATGAAAATAAGAAAAAAAAATCGATTAAGTTTTGTAAAAGGGGTGTCTAGGAATTTCAAGATATAAATTAAAATTCCTTTAAACTTTCAAAAATGGTTTTTATGGGTTTGGGTAATTTATCTAACAACAAGAAATGTTTATTTCACCACACAAATCATATAAACATTGCCGACATTTTATTTTTATGTTTTTTGATTAATCAACACTCGTGCCTAATGCATCCTTTTAACATATGTACCGCAATTTTTCAACATTTCTTTTGTACACAAGACGCATTTAAATATGTCATTTTCATCGTGTTTATGACATATTATTATTTGACTTGATTAAGATTTTTTTTTCAGTAAGATTTACATACATTCGTCGTACGTAAATATTTCTTTGTGAAAAATCTAGAGAAATAAATTTTAATTTCATAATAAACAACATAAAATTTAAAAAAAAAAAATTGTTTTACGCCCACCAAATATAATCATCATTAATAATAATAATGTTGCAGTGAAATTTATGTATTTAATTCTTTGTTACCAAAAAATAAAAATGCCATATAGGAGTAAATGCATCATACAGACTGTGGCACTATTTGGGTGGGAAACAAGATATCAAGCTCGAAATTGAACTCAACATTTCTGATCTAATCTTAAAATCTAATCACATATATAATGCAATGATTGTTTCGTTTGAGATATTTTTATTCAATCAATATAAAAAAAAAATTGTTTAGGCGGTAATTAAATTTGTTTTCTTATATATCTATGGAAAAACTTGATTTTAAGACATGTATACTTATTTTGGATATGTGGAATTTTTTCGTTTTTTAATTGACATTACGGTAATTACGTTATGTATATAACAAGACATCAATAATATGTAACATTTGACATTTTAAAATAACCGTATATTGTTTCGAAGATGACTTAAAATAATAATAGACTTCACATGAAATAACCTAATTAATTCAACATAAATAAGAGTAACTAACGGAGCAAATATTTTAAAATAATAATTGCCAGTGCAACTGATATTTTTTTTTTTTATAAATAATTGTATTTGTAACGAGATCCCTATCTAATCAAATAAATCAAAAACAATTTATCCATAAAATGTTAACAATAACTAAATAATAAAATTTATTTCTTATTTCATTTAAATAATTTAAGTAATTATTTCAGTTTAATAACCATATCGGAATAATGCTAATTAGCATGGATTTAAAGAAATGAATAATAACAATAATAATTATAAGAAAAAAAATCGTTTTAATTTTTGCAAAGAGAATTTACTTAAAAATAACGGATTGAAATCTACTATTACGGCCACATTTCACACCAAAAACGAAACGGTAAAAGAGGTTAAATTTGATATTCGTCAAGAGTACAGTGACACTTGCATGCCACGGTTGGTGTGAATGGTGCGCGAAATTAATTCGATTTATTAAAAAAACACAATTGGTCAGTTATTTGGTCTAGTGATTTCGTACAAATTTATTGAAATTTAGTAACGGATACATCACTGTATCCTAATCTTGAACAGAAAAACAAATCATAAAATATAAAACAAAACAAAACAATATGTAGGCAGATTATAAATTGCTAATAATTGGTATCGATTAAAAAAATTCGAATTAAATATTATGTTTTGTATATTAAATTCTTGTCCATCAATCATCTAAATAAAGTAATTGACCTAGAATTTAGCTAACAACCAAATACAAAAAAAAAATTAAATCTCAAAATATTAAATTACTCTAAATATTTATAATGGATGACTGAATTTTAAAGTGGTTTTTAATATATTTTATTTCGAAATTTGGGGAATTTCAGTTGGCAGGAAAACCATGTCATTAAACTCCACTTTAAAGATACATACATATAAATTATGCATTATAAAATTATATATTATGCTAAAATAACCATTTAATTTAATTGAGTGTCTTTAAGTGATAATCTTTAGGTTGGATACAAATTTTTGATGGATTATTTCATTTTTGCTTATACCCCTGAATATACAATATACAAGTCCAATGACATAGAAGAATATGTATAAATCATCTAAAAAAAAAAATAAAAATAATGAAAAATTAAAAAATGAAATAGTATTCCAAATACCGTGAAGGTTAAATTAAAGATTCCGTTATAAAGTTCAATGGAATTGTTATACGTAAAAACAAAAATGCATATCAAATAGCAAATTCAAATTAGATTTTTATCATCGCTAAACTCAATCCAACCAAATCGTACAAACAATATTCTAAGCTAACACCCATTTTAGGTTATTATTATTATTATTTTTTTTTTTTTAAATATGTTTAAGCCGCGGCGCACTCGCTCATCTTTTTTAAATGTCAAATTAATTTTTGTTCTTGATAAAAATCTTTATGTTATTTAAAAAAAACTATTTTGAATGTCAAAAATGATTTTAAAAAAATTAAATTTTAAAAACTCCACTATATGCTTGTATTTATCACAAAACATGACTAAACGAAAAATTGCAACTTTCTTCTTTTAACGTGTGTTACAGCAGCAGCACGTTAATCATAAGAATGTAATTAAAACTATAGAAAATTGTTTTTTGTTTCTATTAAAATTTCTGTACAAATATTTATCTAACCGCTTCCGGTTTAGTTACCAGGTCATTTACCCATTTTTTAATTTTTATTTTATCTTAAAATTATTACTTTTATTATATTTTCTTTTCTATTTCGTCTAATCCACGATCCGCTAATTTTTATAAATTTATAACACAAGTTTGAATTTATTTCGTATTTCGTTTTTTTTCTTTTTTTTTTTTTCAAGTTCAACATCATCTAAATTAAGTTATATGTTTATTGTTGTGTGGCTAGACAAAATGGGTGCTGAGTATTTTTGCTTAGAAATATCAGATTGTTAATGTAGAAATTACTAAGGGTACAGTATTTTATTAAAATGAATATTTTTTTATGTTTCACTAAAAATTGTAATAACAAAATGTATAAAAATGCCGGACCTCGTGTCTTGTTAAAAACTATTAAAACTTGTTGAACTAGTTTTCATTTTGTCGTTATTTTAGTTTTTTTTTTTTGCGCTTATTTTATATACCTTATACAATGATTACTATTATTATTATTTTTATTAATATGTATATGAATATTATATCTATAACAGCTATTACAAATTTGTTGTTATTATAAATAAATAAAACGATAACAAAAATTAATAATTATTATCTTATGTTTGGGTAACTTTTGATATATGTAGTTTGTTTTTGTGCGGTCACGATTTTAATTTGAATTAAAAACACATATACAAATTAAAATTATTTTTATGTTTAACCTTTACGTAAAATACCTTGAAAAGTAAGTTTAATTTACATGCAGCCTGATATTGTATACTACTACAAACATAATTTACATCTAACTTCTATTCAAAAATTACACACGTTCCGAAAAGTCCATTTTCATTGCGAAAATTTTGAAATAATATTGATAAATTGATAACAGAAAAGAAAAAAATTTGTTTAATGCCCGATAATAAGATTTATTCGATTTAAGATTGAATTTTTTTTTTTGTTCTACTGCTTAAACATATTAAATCGGTTTGAATTATTGCGGTTCAATCAGTAGCGGATAGTTAAATATTTATGAATTAAATTGGATTCAACAGCTTCCTTGGGTTTATGTTGAATAAACTAACGTGTTTTATAAAAATGGTTTCCTGCTCAAATTAAACGCCATTTCCTGCCAAGAAAATTAAAGATCTTGTTTGAAACATTCTACATTAAAATATAATGATATATGTATAATTGGGTACACACACACACCTTCACATACACATGATTAGAATTTCGCGCTGATGATCAATTTCTAAATTATTTATAAAGACCATACAATTTTATATGTTCTTAAAACTGTAATTAAAATTTAAAATTTGTTTAAAAAAGTTAAACCGAAATTTTATTTATGGATAGAATATTAAAAAACATCAAATTACTTCAATTTTAAATGTAAATAAAATATTGGCACCAGAGAAATCGTTAATAGAATTTTCACAAATTTTAAGATTAAGAAGTATTTTCAAATATTGCTTAAATTTTGACAATTTTGAAAGATTTAAGATAGTAAGGAATTTGTTTTTCAGGGTTTCCTCAAAAAATTGCCCCGTTTGATTTTATGTACATAGCTTTAGTATCTATAGTTCCTAAATTACAAAAAACGAAACGAAACTGAACATTCTGTTTTATTTGAAATTAAAGAATAAAAATAATTTACAAAAGACTTGAGAAAAAGAAAAGTAAGCCACCTTCAATACATCAGGTGATGTAAGAGTAATGTTTTATTTTAAATTTATAGTGCATATTTCAGAAAGGTCTTCTTTTCCTTGTGAAATATTCTCATCTAGTATAAACACTTTCAAAAACGTCCTCTGGGTGACCTGGTTTGCCATTTAAAAACACTGTTATTTCAAGTTCGTCTTCCAAATAAGTGAAATTAGGATGCGAATTTTGTGCATAAGGATTAAAGGTCAATAAACCGTGGCATTTTTTACGATAACACCATTAAGACAATGCGATTTAATAACAGTGATTAATGACTTCATCTAGTTTAGCCGCAGTATGTCAACCCCAATTTTTGCTAATCGCGTTCCTTGGAAGCTGCCAAATTGCCTCTCCGAGCCTGTTTTGCCGCATCCGTCATCGAGTACTCTGCATGTGAAATTCTCTTGGCATCACTTTCAACGCAGAAATTATAACAATTAGGCGCGATTTTCACACCTTTTGTTTCTAAAACTTGAGCAAGGGATAGTAGACCGTCGTTGAAAGTCATTCTAGCAATGACATTGTTATTCGTAAAAAAACAATAAATATATACACAAACAGACGCGCACTCCGAAAATGCGCTTCAGCTGATGGAATTTTTTTTTCCAGCGCACCTATAGGTCAAAAAGAGAACTTATTTCAGTTGGTAACTTAATTTCTAAGGATGACAAAATTAAATGAAAAAGAAACTAAAAATAACAGGGTTATATTGCCTCCAGCGTTTTTCGGCTCTTAGAGAGCTCTCAGGAAAATGCTTGAAAACCTTATAAAAAAATTTTTTTAGCTATAAACGAATTTGTATCATATTATTGAGGGTCTAAAGGATTTTTTAAAGGCAAAAAAAACGATGTTTTGAAAATCTCACAGTGGCGTTCTCCCTTAAACGTATTTAATTTTAATCAGTAAACGTTTGTTTTCAGTAAGCAAAATAAAAATTGCCCTGAAAAAATACAAATTTAGAAAAATTGGACTAGATTTGTTTCTTTTACGTAGTGTAGCCTACCGATTCGTAGCTAAATTAAAGAGGAATAGAGGCAACTTGCGTAACAACACATGATGTGCGTAATACTTGTCTTTCATTCCTTGTAAAGTAATGTATTCTAATTTCGACGCATGGGAAATTCCGCATGTCCGTTTCTACCATAAACGTGAAAACTTATAAAAGCGAAGTTTACTTTTATGTGTTAACAATTTTTCAATTTGGCTACTACATATCGAAAAATTGAAAACTCATATAAATTTTCTCGTTTACATTTAATATCTTATTTTTTAGAAAATCAGGATGCATAGCAGCAAATCAATATCTGTTTCTGAATCGGTTGTGAAAAGTCACAACTTTCTTCACAAACGCTTTACTTTTAATTTACTGTTACTTTTGATTATTGTGAATGGAAACTGTTCTACAACAGTTTTCTGTCAAGTCAGCCTTTCCAGAAACGTTTTCTATTTAAGTTGTGACTGTGAACAAATTCCCCAAAAAATGTCTGTGAAACCCATAGTTCAATAGCCTTACTCTCAATAATTCAATTTTGCAAATTAAATTAGGCATTTTGCATTAAGCATTATAAATTACAATACATTACGTCAACCTCAAAGATCAGGAATGCGATTATGTAAGCACTACGAGTTTCTAGTTACAAGAAATTACGACAAAATGTGATTATGTGTAAGACGACAAAGAAGAAATTTCTCAACATATTTCGATTTCTCGAAACTCGTAACTCGTATTACGAGAGATACATAATCGCACCCTCGACCGAGAAGACTACTTTATTTTTATTTCATTTCTTCAATTAAATTGAGAAAACAGATATAGAGACTAAGAATAGCCAAAATAATAAAAACAAGTTCGGTTCGGACCACTGAAATTGAAATTTGATTTGAACGAAGATTAATTAAAAGTAAAAGAGTGAATACAAAGAGTTAATGGAGGAATAAGCCTTTATAAACTTCATCAACTCACTCCTTATGGAATGAATATATAAATTTAAAGAGCGAGTTTTGTTGCGCTGGTGAAATCTTTCTTACACATACACACACACACACACACACACACACACACACACACACACACACACACACACACACACACACACACACACACACACACACACACACACACACACACACACACACACACACACACACACACACACACACACGTGCCATTTTTTACACAAAACGTCAAAATGTTTTGTTTACTATACAGTTCTGTTTATTGAGTACAAACCAATTCACATTAAATGTTTGTAAAATCGGTTTGCAAACTCAAAACACAAATTACTTTTAATTTAAATAATTTGTAATTTCCTTTAAATAATTTGCAGCGATCTTTTTACAAAAATATCGCCATATTTTTGATAGAAATGTTACAAAACCACGATGATGTTTTCGCAAGAATTAGTGTGCATATTAACCGAACTTTAATCGATACAGCAATAATTAACCATCTTCCTCCACTTCGTATTTATGGTTTAAAATAACAATAATTATTTTGCTAAAGTTATTATGTATTGGCTGATATAATAAATATTTTTTAAATAAAAGCTACCCGAACGGGCTAGCATGGCATTTCATATATAGTTCATAAACATAGTTTTCAACTATGGATTTCAAATGGATTTATGTAGATTTCAGTTCACAACTTCTAATGCGAACGGTAAGGGGCCGATCTCATGTGAATCCAGTTGTCCGAATTAATTTAAAAACAATGTTTTATAAAACAATAGATTTGGTTCTTTGTTGGTAATTTAATTAGTTGTGATATGCATGCCCTAACTAACTTTGCGAACCAATTGCTGGTTGTTCCTAAACGGTAACTAAATGAATCAGTTGTAGGTGTTTCAAACGACAACGGCTTTACAGTACTAAATTGTTTGATACAAATTTTTCTAAAGGTGACGATAATTTCTGATATAATAACTGGTTGTGACAACTTGGCAACAATTGTACAACTAACTAGTTCCATGTTGCTTGTTTGTGTATGCCCCAGTAAACCGAGTGTCAACTTGATATAATTAAAGACTATATTAATACTTTACGGCATACACTTCGTAGGCAGCTATTCGGTCTTCGGTGGAGTTATATTTTAATTGTTTTACTCTAAGTTTGAACCAATTGGGTGGTATTAAGCAGGAGGGACCGACATTTAGCTGTATGTGTAAAATCTAAGGTGACCGTTCATGAATGTTGGCTATTAAATGAATCATTTATTTAACTAATGCGCTTCTCGTGAGTTTAATCAAAGCCTACTCAAAAAAATTGAGTGAAGAATAACTCGAAATAATTTTTAATTAAATAAATCAAAATTATAATCCTTCATTTCCACATCCTTCATTTTTTCAAAAACCTTAAAATAATGGAAAAGCAGCAAAATATAAAAAAGGAGTTAGGTGTACGAAATAGGGAATAGCACGTGTACAAAAATTCTTAAGCCTGTGAATCGAATAAAAATTGTTGTCAACAATTAAAATTTTGACAACAAAAAAAAAATTATTCAACTCCGAAAAAATATAATATTTAACGCTCTAGAGTTCGCGTTTACTTCTTGACAACCATAGTTAAAAAGTAACTTCACATTTAAATGTTTTTGCCTTGCGAATTGATGGAACCATGCATTTAACATTTTATAAGATATATTTGAACAGAAAAGGAGTAGAATCGGGCCAAATGTAGCTGTAGAATTTCTAATATTGCCAGATGTCGGGGACTATCTTGCTTGCAAATTCTAAGAAATAAAATAACTTAATACGGTAACTTAGTACATATATGTTGGTATGAGTATAACGTATTAGAAATGTATTCCGAAAAATACTTCCATTATTAAAGGCAACCTACATAATACAATATGTCGCACAAACATTCAATTAATTGTTATTAATTAAATTAAATGACTGAAATTCATTTTTGTGGCCACATTATATTTTTTACAGTTTATGGTTGTCAAAAACTATTTCATACAGTAATATAAGTTTTGGTAGTAAATTAAAAATGTTTCACGATTATAATTTGTTTACACACAAATAAAAATTATAAATAATTTTGGAAAATTTGAAATAAAAGCTTGTTATTGTACTGCTACATTTTTTTATGTAATTTTGTTGTGTGTTTATTGTTTATAATATTTACAATTTAAGCTTTTTCCGAAAATAAAATGCAAAGTTTTATTTTATTATTACCGTAAATTGGAAACCCTCACGGAAAATCCTCAAACTCAAGTAGAAATGAATTTCTATAGATTCAATTGATTTAAAAAAAAAATTTCATTCGTATAATTAGTAAAAAATGACGTCATGCCTCTCCATAAAAAATGTATGATTTTTTTTAAAATTGTTTAATTGAGGTATTAAAAGGTTTAAGGTTTTAAAAAAATACCAAATGTATCATATGTTCTAAATCGAGAATTATCATTTTATGGTTTCTAAGGTGAATTGTAGTTTCCATGTTATGAAAATGGTCGTGGTTAAAAAATATCCATCCCACTCAAACTCATGCTGAGCCTTAAATTTCTTTTGTACAAGTTTTGGCCAACTACCTTTAGCTACTGAATCTACCCCGACGACTGTTTGGAAGTTCTTTTCTGCAGGTGTTGGCCAACTATAAATATGGAACTTCATTTTAATTTGATACTCTGAATCTACCACGATGACTGTTTGGAAGTTTAAAAGCTGTTTTAAATTGATGAACAAAAACACATTGCTCGTATAACAATTATTAACTAAATGAAAATAAAACTAAAAACGAAGTGGCCTTAGTTTTTTGAAAATAAATTATCAGGGGTGACATGTTCTACCATCACTTCGTTTCGTTTCGATACAACAAATCGCATCGAAAAAAGTGATATGTGGTATGTTGCTACTTTTTCGTTGATTCTTAATATTTCAATATGGTAATACTTTTTTTCGATATTTATTTTTATCTTTCAAATAATTGCCTTAATAATAAATTTTGTGTGTTCATGATTCTGTGTATAATAAATAAATTATGTGTGTTCTAATTGAAAAAAGAAAATATATTGCAATAATTTGAATATATTCGCAGCAGGCATTTCCACTTCTCATGATATCACTGACAGCGATGATGAAGACAATGTTGCTCTTAATATGAATATTACCTATTATGCTGAACGAAGATATTTAAGAGACAGATATGACGTGATGGACCTGGATGACAAAAAGTTTGTGCATGATACTTTTTATTAATTAGTTCTTCAAAGATTAATTTTTTAATTTATATTTTTAGATTCACGGAATCATTCCGTGTAAATCAAGACATATTTACTTATTTAATAAGTGAAATAAAGCCGCACGTCGACCCTGGAGAGCGTCTAACGAAAATCCCTATTCAATTAAAGTTAGCAGCTGTCCTCAACTTTTTCGCCACTGGCTCATATCAGCGGACTATCGGCGACGTTTTATTGCACACAATGGATCAGTCTACTGTATCCCGTTCTATAGCAGAATATACAAATATTTTACAAAAAACAATTTGCAAAAAATTCATTAAATTTCCCGATGCAAGGAAGAGGCAGTTACATAAACAAATGTTTTTTGAAAAAACCAGCCATCCGGGCGTAATCGGGTGCGTGGATTGCACACACGTGAAAATAATCGCTCCTGCAGTAAACGAAGATATTTTCGTGAATCGGAAGAGTTCCCACTCAATAAACGTTCAATTGGTAAGAAAATTAAAGTTAGTCAATGTTTTGGTTTAACTTTAATATTTTTTTCAGATTTGCAATTACGAGTTAAGTATTTTATCGGTTTGCGCCAATTTCCCAGGCTTTTCCCATGATTCCGGCATTTGGGCAGTTTCTCAGGATAGGCAAGCGATGAAGGCTTTATATGACAATGGAGAGCGAAATACTTGGCTGTTAGGAGATTCAGGATATCCCTTAGAGCCGTGGCTATTAACTCCATTTAAATCTCCAACAGCAACGCAGCAGAGATATAATTTGCTTCATTCTCAAGCTAGAAATCCAATAGAGAGGTGTAATGGGGTACTGAAAAATATTTTTCGATGTCTCTTAGGAGAACGAGTTTTACGGTATGAACCCTTAAAAGTTGTGCAAATAATTAATGTGTGCTGCACTTTGTTCAATATTTGTTTGGACCACAAAATTGATGTAATGGCCTTACCAAATCATCCCACAATTAACCAACGGGTTTTGGAAAGTGAATTTGAATTTAATTCAGAGGAAGACTCCACGGCGGTAGCCATAAGAAATGGGCTTCTTAATTGCTTTTAATTAAAAGACATAGAACTTCAAAATAAATAATAATATATTTAATATTTAAATATATATTGTACATATGTAATAATAATTCATAAATGTATTCAATTCAGTTAAATTAAAATAAAAAAGTAAAATTGTTTTTTTTTTCTTCAAATTTTTCAAGGGCCTCCAATTCTTCAGTCTTGTTCCTACTTACAGAGCATTCACAATGAAAAAACTTTTTACTTTTGACTTACAGGTTTGTATGGAAATTCATACAAACTGTAAGTCAAAGCTCCTTGATGCTTTATTTCGTCTAATATTTTCCGCTGGACAGTTATACGCTGTCTCTTCGGTTGTGGCTGGCGGTTCGCAATGGGTATTCCTTCCGAAGAAACCGAAGGTCGACTAATATTTTCAAAATCATTATCGGCATCGCCATTTCCTGGAATATTCGTTTGTGACATATTATTGTCCTCCTGGCCGAACGACTCTCCTTCAAAGCCAAAAACGCACTCATTCATTCTTGTAATTATGGCCACTCTCTCTTCGAATGGCGAAAGTTTGACTTTTGGAGTACCACCCTCGGTTTGTTTTTTGGCCTTTAGTTTCCTCTCTTAATTTTTTTTTATTTTACTTTTAAGATCTGCCCAAACCTGTGGAATTTTATTTTAAACTTATAATTTCTTGTAAACATAACATCTACATATTTGCTTAATAATAGGTACTTTTTTCCAACCTTCCTCATCACGTATTGGAGGCCCTTGAGAGTTTAATAATGTTGTTAATTGTTTCCAAAGCCCATTTATTGTATTTTTTGAATTAACAGTAACAAATGCCCCTATCACCATCTCGGAATGCTCCTCTAAAAATTGTAGCATTTCCTCGAATTGAGATTTCGTAGTTATTTTCTTTGGTTTCTCCCTAGAAAAAATGTTTCGTACTACATACTTGTCTTTATTATCTAAAAATATTATTATTTTTTATGCATGTATATACTTACATTTTAATCAACAACTTTAATAATATTTAATTTTAAAATAATATTGCACTTTAATTTGTGTAGTCTTTTCACTTTTGGGTTATCACAGTTAATGTCCTTCGCATTTTGACAAATAATATTGTGAGGTTAAGTTGTTCTTTCGTTGCATATCACAGAAAAAATTTGTAGCGACAGATCATCGAAAAAAATGATAGTCGAAAATTGCACAACATACCATTTCATCGAAATATTCGATATTTTGTCGAATATCGAAAATTGTGATGGTAGAACATGTCAGCCCAGCTAGCACAAATTATACCAAATCTCTAAAACTACCTAATGGATTTTAATAAATTGTAGCTTAGAACCTTTCGGAGACGAACCTCTATGCATTAGTAAAATTGCATTAGCAATCCATTAAAATAGGTTTCTTAGTTCGTAGGATTAACCCATACAAACACGCAGACGTTGCGCTTTATATTATAGAGAACGAGGATAAACTAGATATAGGGAATACGTATCTCATTGTCATATTGACCTCGGACTACAGATATGGTTTGGAGTTTATAACAGATATTTTTGAAACTGCCATAATTTTAGAAAGGCCTTAGATAATACTACAATTATTAGTTAATTTTTTAAAACTACCGCAAATAAATCAAAGGGATTAAATGATTTTTTGGTGGAAAGGTAGTATAATTTGATAATAAAAACACTTGGATTATATAATATTTTGGAAATCAAGTAGCCTATGAACGTTTATATAAACATTCATTTTTCGTATACATGTATGTGTAAAAAAATTCCAACAAACTTTTATTTTGGGCTACTTGATTTTCCTAACTAAAACAAACTACATAAGTGTTTTTATCATCAAATTTATTATATTTTCACTAAAAATCAAACTTTAAGTAACAGTCCAAGGCTTCCAAAAATTCCAAAAAATTCCAAAAATTTTAAAGTAAACTGTAAAGTTTAACGCACAATGTTACGCATAAGACAACTTATGAGTAAGGAGCGATGAGAATTAGTGTCATACGTCAGTAACAAATAATTAATTTTAAACAAAATTTAAGGATTCCTTCCCACCCAAAGAAAATTTGATAAAAAACGAAGAAAATGAGGCAACTGAGAGAAATGTTGAACGCTAAACTAAAATTATATATTAAAAAATCTATCAACGTAGACCAAGACCTTGACGTTTGTCCGTAACATTAAAATATCAAAGTATATAATTGAAAACGAACAAAAAAAAAAAAAAAAATCACGTGGGTTCAAGTACAGGGTTATACATAGTTGTTATTTGTTTTTTTTTTTTTTTTTTGTTTAATCTGAGAATTTTGATTAAATTTTTTTCTATTTCATATTTATAAAATATTATGTAGCGTAAATAATTATTCTATTTAAATGAATCATCAATCTCTACCTCTACATACCATATTTTTGTACGTTTCTTAAGTAAATATTTGATTTATTTACACTCAATTTAACAAAAAATTTTATTAAAAAAATAAAAAAAAAAACTTGATAAATGCAGAAATTTTATTTTGTTGTGTTGAAAAATGTGTTAATAGTTAAAAAATCACCGCTATTTTGAATGATTTTATATTTAGCTCTGCAATATATCTTCTCTGTATAGAGACTTTCTTGAAAATAAAGCCGGAATATTAACCATGATATACTACATGTTTATGATTTATAATACTTTTATCTAAACAGCGCGACGCGAACTTAATGACCACAATTTGTGTGATCGTGCTATTTAACGACAACAGCAATACAAAAAATAGAATCCCCGTGTCGTGATAATGAATACACTCCTTAATAAAGAGAGTACCTCACAAAGTTTACGGACTAAACAAAAACTTTAATGTTTAAATAATGTTAACATTTATAAACAAATACTTTATAGTGGTATAACCACTTTTTTATTCAGTATTTTATTTGACAACTGAAAAAATATTTATTTACTCAACGACTTTTATTTATACACGTACAAATAAAATAATATATTGAATAATTTCGACGTAAGTTAGATGTTTCGTTATAGAATATAACTAATTAAGTTATTTAAATATTTATAAGAAAAAACAAATTTTATTATACAACATTCGTACATGGCACAGTCTGTCAATTAACATTAGCGAACTCGCGATTATAAAGTCAATTTATATAGTTCTCTAAAATCACCACAACATAAAAATCACATTTTTTATATATCATATTATAATCATAAACCATAAAAATTCTAAATATCCGTGAAATAATTATTTAATTTTTATTTTTTAAATGTAAAATTATAATGACTGACATTAAAAAAGCTGAACACAAAAAAATATAAAATTTTCTTTATTTTCTTGTGTTGTATGTTTAGTTAGAGCTGTTTTTTAATGACTTAAAGGTGAAATATAAAAAAACAGAAAAATTTAAATACGACAACGAAATGTGTTCGCAGCAGTTTAGTATGCTCTTATATTTATATAAGAAAACCCACACACAAAAATTTAATAAATTTTATGCTAATTAATTAATATTAGATAAGATTCTGATTGTTGTTGTAGTTTTTATTAACGTGTTAATTATGACTTTAGAAATTATTTATTATTTTGTTCTATAAGATTTGCAATTTTATAAAAATATATTTTAAACTTTCTGTATGCCTGTTATCCTTTATGCTACCTACAATTTCAAAAATACTTTCTCTAAGTTCAGTTCTTCAAACAAGTCTAAAAAAAAACGTTCTTCGCGAGGCAAAATTTTATTGAATTGTTTTATTCTAAAACACTGTGAAGGTAGTGACTAGAGTTCACCAAATTACTCCCACCCTTGAATTCTACCTCTTGAAACGGCTAAAAATTTGTATAATCCTAATTTTCTGTTGTCCGACATAGACATCGCTCGATTTTTATCGAATCTTAGTCCAGAAACTAGGTCTGCTCCGACGTCTTGGTTCTGCACACAGTTATAACTTTAAATCCTGATATCATAACCGGTTTTATTTTGTATATATATACGTGAACAATTTAGATTCTTAACAACATGAAATCGTTACAACTGTCCTATATTTTTGGGCATCTCGAACCATTTATGGGAAGGGGGAGGGGGGGGGGAAGTTTGGTAAACGCATCTTTAGCTTTAAACGTCTTTGCAGCATTATCTGAACCAAAAAAAAAAAATGTACGCGTCAATAGAATACAGAAACTTGATCTAGAGCAAGTTTTTTTTATATATATGTCAAACTTTCTAACAACCTTGATTCCCAATCAAAAATTAAAATTTTTATTTTTTTATTTATCCAGAATACGCCCTTTAAGAAATGTCCAACAAGGTTTACTCTATTAATAGGTTTACTCTCTTAAACTACAACGCTTTACGCTGTGTAAATTGAGGAGGTATGCATTTTATGCCTTCCAAATTTTTAATTCAAGTTGCTTAATTTATACATCTCTTATTTACAAAAACCTACTGAAATTTTTGTGAACTTCCAACCGTTTTAAAAATCAAGAATCACGGTTGAAATTCTTTCTGTTACATTTAATTCAAATACTGAACTTAGAGTTATGTTAAATATTTGTGAATTAATATTATGTCAGTCTGCCCTTATGCCTTATGTAGTAAGTCTTCCGAATAGCGCTAATCTTCATTTTAATAACAGAAATCTGTTAAGTCACACAAGATTTCTTTATCTTTTACTTTATTTTAAATTAATTTTTTTTTCTCAATCAGGAAACTAATATATAAAATTTGGGTACGTGCGTTGAGCATAAATGTTATGTAATACAAAATTTATAACAAAACATAGTACAGCAGAGTACCATAATAATTTTAATTTTAAATTTAAAAAAAAAAATTGATTAATTAGAAATTAGGTTAAAATGTATAATACAAAATAATTTAAATTTAACGAGCTTTTAATTGAAGGCTCTTTTTGTGTTTTAAAATTTGCCGTAACACTTAGCATATGATTAAAATTAAGAAATTAAATATCACACATTCACAATGCTTTATTTATATACATATGTATGTATGCATTAAATATAGTGCAGATATTGGCATGTGCGAGCTATAGCAGATTATATAAATATTTTATGAATTTGACATTTAAAAAAAGATCATAATTTATTGCAACAGGTTTCTGTAATTTCGTTTATAAATTTAAACCTGCAAAATTTTAGGTTTCCCAAATTTTATTAAATACCGGGACAATATACACACTACAAGCGTCTGGAGGACCAATTCAAACTTGTTTTGTTGATTAAAAACTAATGAACGAATTGTACAGTATATACTATTTATATTCTCAAATATGTAAATCTTGTACGCCTAATCTAATTTATTTTTTGTGTAACATTGGATTATAAATAGCTCGTGCCAAATCTTATATATATATATATATATATAAATAAAAAAGAAAAATATCACGGATGGATTGATATATTTTACATGACCTTATTTATATATCTTTATATTATACATCACATACAATTAAATTTTTTGTTTTTAGTATTTCTCAAGAAAATTGATTTAAAATTTGATTCGCGAAATTTTGTAATTGAAATTGATTTTTTCCAAATATTTTTTGTTGTTGTCGTCTCGTATATACAGTATATAAATATTATAGATTTGAAGTTTGAATTTAAGATTTTAATGTGCAATTTTTTGTTGTGTTGCCTTACTAGAGTTGTTATGTTTGATGAAATTTAAATTAATTGAAGCGAAACATTTTAATGAATTTTAAGGTTACAAATGTGAAGAATTTTAGATAGAAAAAAAATTATGTCGTGTTATTTATACCGTTAGATGTTATGGTCTTTTAAGTTTTAGCAGCGCACCTGATTAATATATAAACTTGTACATATTCTAGGTACATACAAGATCTCTTATCGTAAAATAAAAATTTCATGTAAATTTCTTAATAATAATACACACAAAAAAAAATTAAATGTTGTTTTGTTTTAATTTTGTTTGTGATTAATTGATTTGTGTCAGTGTGCGATATAAATCGATTGTTTTTATATTATTAATATTTTTTTTTTTTTTAATTATGTATGTAAATTATCAATCATTATTGGGATTTAAGTAATTTTTTATGTCAATTAAAAAAAAACAATATTTATATTATTGGACAAGTACGTTTAATTTAATTTGGAAATCATAAAAATTGTGTTCAATTAAAACTGGCACGATTGTAAATTTGGTTGGTTTGGGGTAAACAAGGCCATTTAAATCGTATAAGTTTGTTCAAAGGTGCATACTCGAATACGTTTATATAAAATCGTAAATGATATGGTAATCAAGGTCATCTTTCATCTTTCGATAATTATATAGATATAAAGAATTTTATTTATAATCCGCTGTGTCTCTGTAGCACATCAACATCAACGTCTTCGTAATCATACATTATTCTTGTAAAGTATATAGCGCATATATGTATATAGTTTTAAATTTCTTCCTACTCTTCCTCGTTTATACAAATAAATACGATCGGTATCTTTTATATATCATAATACAAAACTATAAACATACAAACCCAAGACATATAATCAACCACAACAACAACAACAATAATTGTTAAAAGAATTTTGTTTTGTAACTTAAGGAAATAAATCAAATAAATTATGAATGCAAGCGCGCACCACAAGTACAATGTGTTTTTAATATCAGCAGGTGAATTTATTACATATTAAAGATTAAATACATAAATAAAAAAAAAAATGTTAAATTGCGCTGACAATAAGACACACACGGTAATATTCAAAAAACCAAAACAACAAAAAAAAAATGTTCAAGACGACTTAACATATTGTTACGATGACGATGATCATGATGATGATAATGAAAGAATAAAATATTTTTTTTATTTATATATTTAAGTCATGTCATGTATGTCATTTAAATAATATAAGACATAGAAGTCGTGTCAAACATAAAACTCGTGGGCCTCATGTAGTCCAGTAAATATTTTATCTTTGCCAGTGAGTTTGAAATAATTAAGAAATTAACTGTTCAAATCCACTGTTCAGCATCGTAACTTGGGTTCTAGCACCTCTCTTATTATCGTATTTAAGTATATGGAATACGGGCTTTTAAAATTTAATTTAATTATAAATAATTAATTTTAATAAAAAATATATCCTAGATATTTAATTATTTTGAAAAAGGCATCGCGACAATTTAAGTCGAGTTTTATTATTAAGGTTAAGACTTTGTACAGGTCGTCTATAATTGTAATTTTTAAACTAATGTTGTACACGTGACAAAAAATTTTGCATTTTAATTTTTAAGTTATTTTCGTCAAATTTCATAATAAAACTCAATTTCTGAAATTAAAATTGTAAACATTTTATGATTTTTAATTTCAAGTACTTCTCGTTTTATCATCTAAACTTTTAAAAATGATACGTTAGATCAAAGAAAATATGTTTACTATTTGGTCCCAAAACAAAAATTGAGTTTGGCAGCCCTACTCTATTTACATAATGTTAAACTATACCTAACATATATTAAATAATTTATTATGTATATATTGGATTGAAGTATAACCACAAAATATAAACGGTTGAACTTCAATTTGCGGACGTTAAATTTGAATTGTGATGAGAATTAATAAAATTTAGTTTAAATTGAAGGACTTTCAAAATTTCCGGGTAGGGGTGAAATTTTTTCGCGTCAAAATTTTTGATAGAGTTTATGATGTGAATCATTTTCTGTATGGTAATATATACATTTTTTTTTTTTTAAGTTTCGATCAAATTTAAATATGACTCAAAAACTATTTAAATACTATAAGACTCTCGATAAAAAAATTGAATTCGCGTTTTATATGTTGACTGATTGGTTAAGTTAGTGAGTCATCCCCACATCAAAAAATATTTAGTATGCAAATTATACTCGTATATTGTATACACGAGTATATTATTTTATAGAGAGTTAGTTTTTGATTAACATCCTATTATAATAAGCTGGTTTATATTAGTAACCAGTTTTTGACCTCAATATCGGCAATATTTTATATACGGGGTTTACATTTAACAGTAAACACATAGTAATCGACGTGAAATGCATTTTTTATATATATACATATGTACACGAATATCACTAATTGATACTATTATATGATTACGCATATCTTTTAAAAGCTTTTCACTTAAAATATTTTAATTGTATTACTCAATAAATTGCCATTAATTCAATTAAATCGAAAAATAAGCGCAACAAAATGAAAACCCATGCACTCTTCTTCATGTACATTTTTGTTGAATAAAAAAAAAAATGAATTTATGCACCTCTCAACCCAAACCATATTAAATTCTTTAAATTTTCATCATTACCATAAATTTATTTAAAATCCAAAAAACAAAAAAAAACCTCCACTGCCTTGTGAGAAATTCAACACACAAAGATGTTTTACACACAGTATACGAGTATATACATTTTTAATTTATTTTTAAGAAGTTATTTCTTTAACATGTCGATGTGTTGTTGCGCTGTGTGTATATATTCCTTCTTTTTAATAAGAAAAGTTATGTGACGGCGGAACCTTTTCTTATTATAACTTCTGTAACTTTTTGTTATAATAATAATACAACAAAACTACATATAAACACTTTTCATGTCAATATTTATTTTTTTTTTTTTTTTAAATATTGTTAAAATAAACAAAAATAAGAATCATCTCTTAAAAAAGCGAGAAGATATTGTTAATTGTTTAAAAAGTGTTTATTTTATTGTAAGTTATGGAATTTTATTTGTAATATAATTTCATACTCACTTGGGGTTAAATTATTCGGAAAAAAAAATCCACTTGCCACGCGTATTTATTTACTTTATTTATTATATTTCTTGAATAAATGAAGAAAACTTTTTTTTATTTTTTATTTTTTTTTTTATTTACTTTGATTGATTTTCGTGGGAATCATGTAACGGGCGCGATAAGAAATGTGTATTTTATAAATTTAAGATTGAGTTGTTTAAAACAAGTTGTATTATGGTTGTAGGTTTAATACAATATAATGGACAGTACTGGTATTGATTGTATAGTATATTTGTTAACAAGTCCAATTGTTATTATATGGTCACTTTGCAGTTTTATTGAAAACAAAATCAAACATTCGCAAAATATTATGAATTGTCTAAAATCTGAAAAACTACTTTAACTTATCCTAAGGTCTTAAAAAAAACTGTTTTATTATTTAATGCCGCGTGTAAACTTGTTTCTATCGTTTTTGGTAAAAGCCTCAAACTAAGGCTAATTTTAATTGAAAAAAAGACCATCCGCGATTTATTTATGTATATGAGTACATATTTTTAAACTTTTGTGTTTATCAACATGTTTTTTGGAATTATCTGTTAATTGTATACTTCCTTAAGGGCTAATTTAGAATTTTCCACTCCATCAATTTCCAATTACCTATATTGTAATGATCACTTACTAATTTCGATAAATATACTTTAATTCTATTATATCTCAATTTTACAAAATTTAAGTTGTTTAAAAAGTTATTTAACTAATTGAAAGAATTCAGCAGAAAAACTTAAAAATTGCAAATTTTAGTCTTCTAAACTATTTTTTATGCCGAAAAATGATCTAATATTTACTTTGTGGTATTAAAACATATATGTGTATATATATATATATATATATATATATATATATATATATATATATATATATATATATATATATATATATATATATATATATATATATATATATATATATATATATATATATATATATATATATATATATATATATATATATATATGTATCTTTCCAAAACATTTAAATCAATCGATACCTTGTCACTAAACATGTATTTTAAACAAATTTTTTTAATTACACAATACATGTTTAATAAATTGTATTACGGCTGTTATAATCAAAGCTGCAGAGAAATGTTAAATATATACGTAAGGATTACCTTGAATTATATATTGCACTTGAATTCTAATTTATTCGTACATTTATAAATTAAAATTCCTTTGAAACACAACAACAAAATAGGTGTAAGTTAATTTTTATAAATCTAAGAATTTCACAGTCGAATTAATTTAGTTGACCGCACATATTAATTTTATAAGTACGTAGCAAAATGAATGGTCTTACATAAGTTTGACACAAATTTTAGAATTCTATTTCGTTTAGGACCAATTTGGTTTTCTGTGCATACATAAATTCTTATACTGCATGGACAATATCATAAAAAATTTTGTTCCTAGTTTTTAACATATAAGAAAGAAATTAGCATAAATATATCTTAAACGGTTAATTTAATATATTAAACAATAAAAACAAGAAATTATTTATTATTTATACATATTTTTTTCTATGTTAATCTCAATGTAAAAATCTTTGAAAATTATAAATTTTCTATTTTTCATTAAAAAAAAAATGATGTGGAATATAATAATAGTTATAGTAATAATAATAATAATAATTTTTAAGATGACATCATTTTTCTGTTCGATGTAAATACATAAAAAAAAAATCTATCTTGAATGTGTAATATTGTAACAAATGTAGAATACATATAGAGTATTTTAAATAATACACAAAACTATTTAAAAAAAACTTGTTCATTGTTGGTATGGCGAATAACATACTTCGGCTATATGAAAAATTCAATGAAATAGATAAAATCTTTGACTAAAAGTCAATTAATAATTTACGTTTAAAAATAAAATAGTTTTTATTTAGCGAAAAATCCACTTTTTATATACAATAGTTTTATCGTCTCTAGCTGTTCAACACACATATAGACAAGAGAATTCCTATAAGTAAGGCAACATTATTTTTTTTTTTTTTTTGCTGTACACCTACTTGATGGTCGTTTGGATGGTTTTTAATTTCGATATATGAATATTATATGAATCTCGCTCATCTGTATGAATTGTATCACAATTCGGAAATGTATTGATACCCAAAATTAAACGATTTTGATCAATTTTATTAAATTTAAATTAATTATACTGATACACCGGTCGGAGTAAATATGAGAAGTGATTTTATAAACAGTAAACATTTTTCTAAACAAATTCACCCCATTTCACTTTTCATAATTTTAAACAATATTCATTTAGCGTATATTCTTGTTATTAATAACCAAAAGAACACCAATGGCCGTCGCTCGGGTTTTATATACTTCAATTGTTTAGAAGAAAAGGTTCCTCTTGACAAATTTTTTAGTGGTATCAAAGATCGTTTGATAAAATGAAAGTGTAGCTGTAATTTCAAACTTTTTTTTAAACAAATTGTTTATAAGTTGAAAATGAGCGGAAATTAAGTCGTAAATTCTTATCAAAATTTATGTAGCCAGTAATTTAAAAGTTTTCTAGTTTTTGAATCACCTCAAGAACAAATACCTAAATAAGGCCAATCAATGCCTAAATAAGATTAATTAAAAGTAATGATTAACAAATTATGAACAACATTTGATAGGTTTTTAATATATTCGAGATTTAAGTTTTATTGTAAATTTATTTAAGAAAAGTATGTACGCAGCCAATTAGTTGTACGGTAAAATAAGAGCTCAGGCAATAAATAACCTACTAAATCATGTATTTTAAAGTTCAAATTATTCTGAAAGCTTTCAAAAATGTTCAAACTTTCACTCAAGCTTTATTACTAGAATACTAAAACACAGATATAAAAGTAACACAAAACAAGATGTATATTTTGGCAATTTTCTTACACCAATACGATTATAATATAAAAACGACCCATAAGATGTATTCTTATGCTCAATTAAAAATTAAAATTGACAAATATAAATTTAAATTACTTGCAAGATAAGTAGATAACCTAAAAAAACAAATTCATATTATTCAGTTAATTTTAATTACTTTAAAGACACAGAACTTTGTTTGCACAAATATAACTATTTTAACCAAAAAAAAATAAAAAACTTTCATTGCGACAGTTTAAAATTATCACCCAAAAATTTCTTCTTGTATTATTCAGGTGAACCAATTAAAATTACAATTTAATCTGATATATTATGTGTAGTACTTTAATCATGTATCACGACAACTATCTTTTGACGTCATGCGTTGTTAAACAACTTTTCCCCCAAAAAGTAAAAAAAAAAATGTAAGTTGCGTTTACACAAATTGTTTTAGCACTTCTACTACACAAATACATTTATACAGTAAGGAATTCTAAGGTATGTGTGTTTTTGTAAATGTCATATAAGATAGATTTAGATAAAAAAGAAAATTACCTCTCCACATCGTAATGACCATATCATTCTGATTGATTGTTGTTGGATAAAAATGTTTTTTTTTTTTGTGTGTTCTTGAAAGAATTATAACTGTAAAATTTACTATTTACCTACAATATTATACTCATTAAAATGGAATTTTTGAATAATATACTGTACATTACAACCTTCCTTCCCTAAAGCACCACAATATAGCATGTACGTACACATGTACCTACATTTATATACGTGGATATAGTACAATATATAAGACGTCAGATATAACAATAAGAAAATATGAAGAAAATATATAAGAAAACTGATTAAAGTTACGCCTCATCATCACTTTTTAAGATGACTTTTAAGAAAAAGTTAAGGCATTGTTTGTATGACACGTTAGATTTTTGATTATACATAAATGTATGTAATTTTATCTAACTAAAAATTCATTAGAGCATATATAATCCGATTTATCACTTAAAAATTATTTAATTTGAAACATTTTATAAAAGAGCTCCATAGTATTCTGAATTTTGAAAGTTCTTCAAATATTGCGTGGGGTTATTTATTTATATAGCTTTATTATAAGCTGAATGCCTTCTGGCGCAGATTAAACTATCTCAAACTAATTTGATCAAATAATCGGATATATTTGATTTTTTTTGTTTAACAATTTTTATTATTTTATTACATTCCATTGAAAGAACATCCCGACCACACAACAAGTTGATGAAGATTCTTTTATTATAAATATATTTACGTTATTGCCTAAAGGTAATTTAGTATTCAATAAATCACCTGCAAGTTTAATAGCGTCGGATATGAAATGCAGAATATTAGTTTTTGAATGTTAATGAGATACTGACAACGTAGAATATAATTAAGCAAGAAAATTTAATCTTAACATTTTATTTTAGATAAACTATTATAAAGCACAATTGAAACCACCATGCGGATAGGTGAATTTCCCGAATTGTTACTTATTTTTCGGAAAAACATAGATTAAGCACCAAACGAATCAAAACATTTAAACGAATTTGATGAAGAACAATACCACTTAAGGTCTCAAGCTCATAATTTATTAGTGGACAAAATTGGCAAAACTAATAAACTAATATGCGGTTTTATTACCATTACATATTCTGCGGTTTCATAAGCTTTCACATGAAGACTACAATTAAAACCGCTTCCTCAAAAGACTTTCAAATATCGATGGATTATGGTAAAAAGAACAGTTTAGGAATTAAACATTGTAAATGGAGTGTAAGAAGCATAATATTTATATCTTTAATATGTTAGATTATATAATTTTGCCGCAACGATTCATAACCGCCCCTTTAGATCAGTGGTAGAATACTGGCCTCGTAAATCCGGCGTCGTGAGTTCTAACCTCACAACAGGCAAGTTTATTATATGTTACAGCTTACAGATAACCAATTACCTATTTTTATTTTAACATAGTTATTCAAACTATTTTCTTATTAGCGAAATCAGTATCATTTTGAATTTGGTTTGAGCTAACTTCTACAACAATTCTGGCGTAAATTGGGTTCAGGAACTTTTATAAATTAACTGTGACAATTTTGACCATCCATACTTTACAATAATATTTCGGAATTACGTTTCCTCTCCTGTTCAACCAGAAGCTCAATGTTTAGAGGTTAACTTAGATGAAAGAAGATATATTATTGTACTTCGATGCAGTTTAAAGCTCTTTAGATAAAATAATGGGTCCTGAGGATCAATCGGTTATTATACCGTTTCTGAATTGGATCAACAAGTTTGAAATGAGCGAGGAGAAGCGTACTTACTACTCGTACTCATAAATGAAGTCGTACGATGGGGTATTTTACATTTAAAATATTGGAGAATTATGTACAACTCTTAATTTATTTAAGAACGCTTATTTAATTTTTAAATATCAGATTATTTTCCAATACTACTTACAATTAGCTACATTATAATTATTAAATTAGAGATAACTTTGTTAAAGAACCGTTAGATTTTTTACACAACACGAAGTCTCTTTTTTTCTCTCTTCTTTAAAGTTAGAATAAGGATTTTAGTAAAATGAGTCTGGATAGTTGCGAATTTTATGTACTTACTCGATGCGATAAAGTACTAAAATAAAATTAAGCAATATTAAAATTTACGACCTCTTTTACGACCAAAATCCATGCTCTGCAATATGTGTAAAAATAATTTTGAGATTTGAGGGAGAGCGGTTATTGCGTCCTCCAAATTAGTACAAAAATAGGAAAAAGTCCCACTTTAATGAATAATGGTGGGGCCTATTGTAAAACCCTTAGAAAAGCCTCCAATTCTGGTGTTTCAGTTAGTAAAATCAGGGCTAAACCCGCTACCAGAGCGATCGTTTATCTTTTAATGTACATAGTGTACCAATCTAGTATAATGCCAAAAAACCAAAAAAAGAAAAACTCGCCTTACCTTTGCAAATGAACACAACAAGTGGGACTTTCCGGCGAAAAAAGGATATTTGTGGTCGGCCTGTGAGCCGTTACTATTATTTTCATTATTTTAAGGACGAAGAAATTATTTTGGACAAAGACTCATTAAAGAGCATGGATCCTATGCCACTTATGTTTCCCATTAATTGTGTTCCTTTCAAATGGCAGGACGGTGGCTCGATGCTTCATTCATTGGATTTATTTTTTTGATAGTTTACATATTGTGTGGTAAGTTATATTACGTATCACTAAATTGACGGCTTTTCTATAAATTAAACATGTTATAAGGTGTTGAAGCCTCGCTTTAAAAAGTTTTTTAATTCTTCAGATATCTTTCGATTTTACTTAGTTAATTATGAACAGCGATGTGATCTCTTAGAACGTTAGTACCAATTTAGGGAATGCAATGACCATAAAAGTTCGAATTTGGTTTTTTCTGCTATACTCGGGTACTTTCTTGAAGTGATAGTAGTACGAAAATAAAGATTGTATCTAGAACAATTTTTAAGACGCTTTAAATAGATTTTAAAAAACTAACGGTTCTTTACAACACTTTCAAATTATTTTATGGAACGTTTCCGTACAAAATAAAATAAAATATTCCTTCTTCCGCCGTGCAGAAGTTATATCTGAGAAATTTGTAAACATAAGCAATATAGATTTCAGACCTGAGAAGAATGTTAAAATATCAAATATTATTGCTATAGTCTTACTTTATTCCTTACATTATTGCAAGTTTAGTTTGCACGTTTATTTGCAAACAAATAAAAATTATTGATTTATTTATCATATATGAGTACAACTGTTAAGCTATGAAGAAATATTATAAAAAACGCTTATCGGGAAAATATTTTTTTTTGTGCAAATCAAATTGTTTTTATATACGAAATTATCTGAAACTGCAAAACATGTAACTTAGGTAACGGTAATGTTAAGAGCAAATCCAGCATGAGTTTGAGTATTAGCAATTGCTACTTCTTATTCATACTACCGAATGAAATTGATGCAATGAAAACCTATTATTAAACCTGCTTTCGAAGCCCATAGCAGTATAAGAAATAAACCATTAAGGAAGGGAGGAAAGATTTTCAAGCTGGATTACAATTACAATACTTTTATTTTGCTTCTTTGGAACACTTTTGGGGCTTAATGAATTACCATCGTGAATTCGTTGGGATTAAATTGTTCATCAATGATTTTATCAGAAAAAACTTTAGTAAGAACAGAATTGCATATCATAAAATCAAAAAAGTTACAAATTTAATACATAAAAAATGAAATAATTAAAAATTTTAAAAGTGGGTTGATTTTAAAAGTGGAATCGAATACGTTCTTAGTTCAATTGACTTTCAGCAATATATTGAAAAGTTCGACCAATTTATTAACAGGATTACTATCACCATAGTTAGTAGAATGCGGAATCCTAAAAAAAATGTAAACGGAACATTTTTAAAATGTTTTCAATTCTCTTAAGGTGAATTGCATAATAAGGACTCCAGTCGACCTATTCGATGTAGGATTTCATTTCACTTCCAAAATTAGTCAAAGAGGCAATGAACGTTATGAAATCGTTAAAATATATTTATAATTTGTAATATCACCTTTTTCTCAATTTTAAAAGACAAAAGAAAGATGTACGATAAAAACAATGAGATGGCCTAGTCTAAAAGGGTTATTTAGGGTTAAAACTATTAATACAGTAATACGCAACTTTTTTGGCGAAAAAGTCTATTTTAATAAAAGTTGCACCATGTTGCACCAAGATTTATAAAACCATAGTATGCCCGCCCGTATCACTTTTTATATAATGGATAACAAGTATTTGTATTTTTCCTCGTGTTTTTTTTTTTTTTTTTGTAATACAATGGGCGCTTTCAGTGCGAGTTTACGACCATTTTCTGAAGAAACATTTTCAGCAGGTTCAATTTATTTTAAATGGAAAACAAAAGAATTATGTTCGGAAGGGGAAATTTGTTTACAAAATAGACTACGCCGATTGGTTGCCTGTTGAAAATTTTTATTCAGAAAATGGTCGTAAGCTCGCACTCAGTTCTCACAACATGTTGGCTTTGAAAATTTGCCATGAACATTCCCATGAAATTTTCGTTAAATCGGTTGCCTTCAGAAAACAAAGTATTTATTTTACTCAACATGTTTCCAACAGTTGGCGAACCTGAAAACACCCAATGAAAAGCGTTCAATAATTATGGAAAAACAGGTGGCGTAGTGTTTTTTTTTTGTCGTAGCGATTTCTGTTTGAGTTATCTCGTGTTAGTTTTGTTTTAGACATGTGCAAAATTTCACTGATTGTAAATCGTGTATAAATCACAACGTGCAATCAGCGATGTACACCTAAAAATGAATGCATTTTTCTCACTGTAAATGGAATCGCGAACACTCCTTTTTAACGATACTGTCCAGATACATTATCATTAGAATAATTTAAAAAACATTTCTCAAATCCAATAAGATTCGTTCAAATAAAATTTTATCGCCAATCTGTTTTATATCGAATAATCAAAGCCACCATACAACTAACATTATATAGTATACATAGATAAACTCAAAACTTAACAAAATATGCAAATATGTAGATTGAAATTTGCATAAAATGTCACCAAACCGGCACGCCATTTTGTATGCGCTTGTTTGATTTTCTTATCGAATCGCACACATTTGATATTAACACTCTTTATCGTAAATATTATAAAATAAACTCTTTATCGTAAATATGCAAACACTCGTTTTAATGCCATTTTTGGTATTATCATTCGAATTAATTTTCGAACATAATTTTTGTTGTTCCAATTTAATAGGGGTGACCAAAACCATTGGTAAAACGTTACGTTCCGAAATGTTATAGATTTTAGGATTAAATTGTTGGTTTTCCATTAAAACACTATTATTAAAATTAAGTAACATTAGAGTTATTTAATTAAATATGCGAATTTTATAGTACCGAAAATGAATTATTTTTTGAAATCTGTTTTATTTAAATTATTAATTCATTTAATAAGCTCAGTACAAAACCAATAAATAGATAATAGATACTCATTCAGAATTATTTTTAAGGCAATTTTTTGTTACGTGAACATAAACTTTATAAAACTAAGAATTCACGATTTCTGAAATCTTTGTCTCGTAAAACGTACCATGTATACATAATTTCCAAAATAGTATATTTGTCTATTGTAATGAATGTTCACAATTATGTGACATTTAAAGAAATGAGAGATAGCACTTCTCAAATTATTTTCAATTTTATTGAAATGCTAGTAAACTTGGATTTTAGAGCTCCACATTTGCTAAAATGGGATAAGCTGTAAATAGTATTTAAATCGTAAAAACAGTTCTCAAAAAAGTATTTCTAGCCCCATTTCGGGTTTATATATGCTTATTAGCCCAATATTGAGAGAAACTTAAATTGTGTTGCGACCCCTGTTTGCCCGACGGTTCGCCTGTTTTAACAATTTTCTTATAAAACTTTAAATTTTAATTTAAAAATAATATTAAAGAGTGCTACAATACTATTTTGCGTTTTTTATTTTAGATCCGCAAAACAAACTTACAATATTTTCTATGACACTAATGATCAGAATTCGTAAAAAATTTCTCCAGTATTATAATCATATCTTAAATATTATAAGAAAACATAAAATTTATTAAGATTTGACCGCTCGTTAATAAATATTATGTGTCACAACACTATGTCAAATATTTTAAAGTATTTTATTATATTTTAGTTTCTTAATAGATTCTATAAATAGATATAAAGTTAGATTTATTGGATCTCAAATCAATTATTGAAATCGAATATATCAGTTGACTGATGTCATATACAAAGCGGCTTTATGCAAGTTAAATGAGTCATATATGGCTTACTGGTGAAATTACAGTAGAAATTCGTTAGATTTCTGAAAATGGTTTCGATAAGACTTGCTTAAAAATTTTTAAGTGTAATTTGTCATTTACTGGAGTTACCAAGGGGTATAAAAGATTCTTCAAAATCTATATAAGATTAAACTTTTGTGAACCTAAATACTAAAATTTAGTTAGTTTTATTTTCCTGCTATACCGAATTTATTAATTGGTTAGGATTTTTGTAACATTTCTCATTCTCATTTATTAAAAAACTAGAGTCCAGTATGCAGAACTCCAAGACGTTCCATTGTCCTTCAGGTCATCCAATTTCCTTTTTAATCTTTCCCCCTATTCTCATAATATGAGTTGGTTGAAACGTTGTAATGAAATATTGTAATTAACTTGATTAGCCTAATTAAAACTATACGTCGTACTTCTTCACAATACTATTAAGATGAAATGGAATTTCAAAATTGGTCATAAACAACGAGTTCACATTTAAAAATCAAGTTATAGGCAAAGTCAGAGTTAAACGTAGATTTAATATTGCATGTATTTAAATATTAAATAAAGCCGTCGCATTGCTTTATGTTACTGAACCATATTTCCTTTTATATCTCAACAAAATTGGCTCAGGGCTTTTTGATGTATTACTTAAAATCACCAAATTTTACGTCGGTACTACAAAATTATGCTTATGATTTATATTTTTAGATTCACTCTGATATTTACAATAAATATCGGTTTTTCCAACTTTTGAGTGATTTAGATTAGAAAATTTTATTACCGCTTGAATTTTTTTCAAAAATTTCGTGTGGAAAATTAAAAAAAAACGCAATAAGCATATACATGTAACAAGAAAGAAGTAAATCTAATCCAGATCTGTATAACGTAAAAAAGATTACAGACCAGTTATCTTCTTCAAAATTGTAGGCGATAGTAATTCAAGATAGGTCAAGAATTTCGATAAAATTAATTTAACTTAATTTCATACATTATGTCTTTAGTTACTTTGGCTAATAAATCATCAAATAACTAAAGGTGGAACAATGTAGGTAGTTAAATATGTAGTATTTATAACTTGATTTAAAAAAAAACAAAGATTACAAATCCAGGAATTAAGGATACTAATTGTTAAGGAACTAATACTTTTTAAAAATACCAGGCAGTTTCAGTATACCAAAAAATGTATTGGTTTAACAAAGTTTTAACTGTTACTAAGTTTCTATTAATATGTGCAAGCTTATTATGTAACTTTTATTTTTAATACATGTACCATTATTTATCGATTTACCGTTTCGTTTCCCTGATTAGATTGCGGAACTCACGGGATTAAAATTTAGAATGTTGAAACCACAAAATGTTAAATACATAAATAATTACATAGAACGTAACAATATGTTAGGTGATGAATTACAACATTTATCTTACATTTCTTAATATAGAAGGTTTTAATTTAATGTAGATTTTATTAAATTAAGTTAATAGCGAATATGTTTGTTAGATACATTTTATAGAAAATTCATTTCTCGTAAATATTGATCCCCTCTTACTAAGAAAAATGAATATTTTTTTCAATACTAAATTTAATTTGCATAAAATGATTATCTTAACACAAGCTGGCCATGAATCAACTTATCAAATAAATATCACCAGAAGCCATTTTAATACGACAAATAGTGCCAAAAAACGGAATGTGTAATACCAAAAATAAAATCTATAAGCAACGGCTAAATTTCCAAAATGAAACTGGCTCGTGCTGCAAAATGCAACAAATTTTTATTTGTATTCTTATTTCACATTAATCAAAAGCAAACAATTTAGGAAAAAATAAAGAACTGTTTGCTACTCAAAATCTCTGGTATATACATGTATACAAAAAATGAGATAATTCCAAAAGTGACGCAGATTAATAGAAACTCAAAACTAAATAAAACTCAAACAACTAAAATAAATAAAAAAATCACGCCGTCGCATGATTCATATTACAATAACTTTGACCTTTTCTAATTCAACTTCACAAATAATAATAAATTATGAAATCGGAATTTATTTCGTGTAATTTAAAACTTTATAGAGTTTTAAAATTAAATTTGTGCAAAACTAAAAACGAAAAAAAAAATGTTTATTTGACTTTTAAAATAAAAAAGAAAATTTTTTAGGTTCGTCGCTTAAGTTAAAATCTTTTGTTTGTGTACGGGTAAATATCGTTATACATAATATATCTAATTTTTGAAGAAAGTTTATGTAGCACAAATTAAGTTTATGATTTTATCGATATTATTGTGTGTACATTCGATAATTATTCTATGTGAGATAAAAAATATGTACTACACGCAATGTTTTGGTTAAATCGAGGGACATGCAATGCAGCCGGTACTATAGTTTTTTTTTTATAATAACAAAGGCTTACCTCTAACAAATTAATATAAATTCCAATATATGTGTGTAGTATGTTTTTTAATTATATATTCCAAAAAATAGTTAATTTTCGCACTTATGCATAAAAAAACTGATATAAAATCACCGCGAACACAATCAAATCACTTTACAAAAAAAAAAAACTATTTTATATTTTTAAATTTAATTTTCTTTATAACACTATTTTATATAAAAAAAAATAACTAAAAATCACAATTAAAACTATTTCACATATATTGTAATTAAAATAGTAGTTTTTTTTTTATTTTTATTTCGTTCAACTTAAAAATTCACTTTAATTAACACATATAATATAAAGTAAGAGTAAAACAACAACAAAAATATTTCATTTAATTATAATAATATATGTATATATGGATAAAAACATGAAATAATTAACAACAATAATAATAATTATAATTTAATTAAATTAAATTATTAAATTCCACTTTTTTTATATATATATTTTGTACAGAAAGAAATGCATATATAAATCAAATCACAAGCTTTCACATGAAATTTTCATTTTATTTTCATACTTTGATAAATATTTTTGTTATAAATAAAAATAATAAATTCATAGAATTATAATTATTTTTTAAAATAATATCGGCACCATACAATTTTTTTTTTTTTTTTTTTATTATTAATTATGCACGTTAAGTTTTATTATAAATATATCACAAAAAAAACACTTTAAAAACTTTTATAATAACAACTCTTTGACAATTAATTTATTTTGGCAGTGTTAATTCAATTTTGTTTTAATTTAAAAAGTTCTATGAACTTTGGATATTTGCGTAAGATAAAAATTATTTTTTTTTAATTAAATAATTATTCAATAAATATTTGAAAAATAATAATAAAAAAAAAAGAAAAGAAAAAACTAAAAAAAATTCCACTAACGTTACTGCTAGCGTACCTCTAAACCGACTGACCGAGTAATACAGTATTCAGATATACCGAGGCCGTTTCAAATCATTATTATTGAAGACAAAAATAAAACTAAAAAGAAAATACGAAATAATATAACAATATCTTAAAGTTTATATTTTTTCTTTTCTTTTTTTTTACACAAACAGCCAGCATACAGCAAGAACGAATACAAATAAAACAGTTGGTTTTACTTTATTATTATTTTTTTTTTACTTCAATTTCTTTAAGACTTTTGCAAAAGAGTTGAGTGTTTACGGCGTGTACAGAGAGCTATGATACAAAATTGGTTCTCTCTCTCTTTTATAATTATTTTAGTGATTTGTACATATAAAAATATTTTACTTAATGGTATGTATATTGTAAAGCTTTTTGTTGTATTGGCGCGCGTTATAAGATTATTTTATCGCGCGGAAAGTTTCTTGTCGTAAGAACGATAAATCATTTTTTGTTTAATGCACATCAAAGTCATATTTAATTCTTAAAAATAGTTTTTGGTATATGCTTCGAAATTTGATGCGCTCAAGTGGTTGTATGCATATCTAGGAATACATTTTAACCTTTAAGTAGTGGCGCGATTTTTGAAACAATCGTAGTCCGTTAATTAATTTTTAGAATCTAATTTTTTAATAATAAATTTTATTTGATTTAGCAGACAAATATATTTTTGTTAAAATGCTATTGCTCCGTCTGACTAAATTAACAAGAATTCATATAATGTCTAATATTAAGGAAAATAGCGCTTGTTGAAGTTAAATTCAAGGTTTTAAAACTGAACGGAATTTTTTAAACCATTAGTACAGTAATGTATATAAACTGGTTCGACTATAATTAAAGTTTTAATTTTAGTTTGAACAATTAATTGGGAATTTTGAAAAAAAAAAAATTATTTAATTTACCCGGCAATATTACCGGTGAATATTTATTTAAATGTGCGTCAAAAAAATGTTAAAATGAGGGTCTAAATTTGACGAAGTTTGTTTCGTGACACAAAATTTAATGGAAAAAATAAATTTTGTCATTTGGATTAATATATTTGGACAGTTTCTTAATAATTTAAAGATTATGTGAAATTTGTAAATATTCTAAACATCAACTATCTTTTAGCAGCATGCTATTTTCTTTGTTTTATGTTTAAAAATTGAGAAAATCGAATTTTTATCGACCGTTCACTCATAAATGGTATCTCGATTATCGAGATGTGAAATTATTGTTAAAAACAGCTAAAATTTGATTTTTTATAAAATTTTAGTTCATCGGGTTCGTAGCTTAAATCTATTGTATTTTAGAAGCAGATCATACGTAATAAATTGTAGCAAACAGAGTTGAAACATTTTTAATTTTATTTGATTTAATTTCCCGAAAATTTTAAGTTTACGCTAATTGGTAATTTATATAACAGTATTTGTTCCTATTGATATTTATGGGAACCTTTGTTAAATTTTTGATTGATTGATTGATTGGTTGATCAGGGAGTATGACCAAGCCCAAGCAAGACTCCCGGATGACGCCTGGCCCTCCATACCCCCTTTACACACAACAAAACCGAAGGAAAGGGAAGGTATGTTAGCAAAACCGGTTCCTGATACTTAAGTAGTTGATAGTTAGTAAATTTGCTAGTAATATATTTTTAGTAAATATTTTAGTGCCAGTCAATACAATTTAAAGATCTATCGTTCAAATTCCTGTAAGGTTGTTTCGAGTTATCCTTTATAATAACTATTCTAAAACTAATTAAGTATACATTTAATTCGTTGAAATAAATATAAATTAATCTTTATATACTATAAATAAATTAACATTAATTGTTTAACAATAATTAAACCAACTACCACCCGCCCATCGCGCTGTCACCTCAGCCAGTGCCACATTGGTCAAGTTTGTCAGGAGTTTTCTAAACAAAAACCATTTGAACTAACCTGATACCAAATCTATCATTAACATTAATACCAGTATGAACATTAACACCAATACCAATATACATGTCAACACCGATACCAATATCAACAGTAACATTACGACATTATTGATTCGATTACACCGAAAAATTGATTTCACTAAATTTAATCCAATTTAATTTTAATAAAAATTAATTTAATTCCGTTTATTTCAGTTAAACCCAAAACTAAATTTACTTCACCATTAATTCTTTATTTAAAATCAGCCTTTAACACCCTTAAATAAAATAAATTCAATTCAGCATCTAAATTAAAGGACAGCAAATTGAATAACTTGAACTAACTAAATAACTTGAAATTCAAGATGCATTAAAAATTTTAATTATAAATTATGAATTTTAAACACAAAATATCTTTTGTTTTTAAACTAAAATTCTAAATTCAAAAACGAAAAATCTGAAACCCTATAAAATTTAATTTCTAATTCTTTAGCTTAACTAGCTATTGACTCCAGCAATTCAAGAAATTAATTAACTAATTGTAGGAATGTGACTAAAATCAAAATTATATAAATAATTCTTTATTACTTTATTCTGCGTACCTCAGCAAAATAGTTTAAATTAATCTGAACATATTACATAGTAATAGTTTTACGTTTCCATACTAAATTAAATTTAATAAATCGACTATAAAAATAATAAAAATAAAATAAACAAATTAATGAATAATAATTAAATAAAAAGCCGCGCCCGGTTTCTCAGCTCTAAAAGTCCAAATAATAAATAATTAACTAATGAACAATAATAGGTCAACAATGAAGCCGCAGGCGGTTTCTCATCAAAAAATTTCAATGCATCGAATCCATTCCTAATTATTCACTATATTCCAAAAAAAATTAAATTTAATTTCTTAATTTTTAAAAATTCTAAAATTCGAATTTAAAATTATCTAAAACCTGAAACTATATAAGTTTAATTTTCAGATTTATAACTTAATTAGCTAATTCCAGATATACCTCTTAAAATAAATTAATAATTAATTAATTGCTTGTTACTCTATTCCGTTTAAAATCTCATTGCACAATAATTTAAAATAATTAAAAACACATAAAATACTAACAGCTTATAGTTCTCATACTAAATTATATTAAATAACTCAAATATAAACCAGAAACTATTGCTTTCCAATTGGTACCAATTGAAAAAAACAATGGTGATTTGATATGATTGGACTCTTAAACCAAATTAAAATTCAAAGATTCAATTTGGTCCAGAAATCAAAAACTTTGTAGCGGCTCACTCATTCAATATATACATATATAAATACATACACTTACATTCACTCACCGCTACTTCATTTATTAATTGTCGAATTTACGTATTCGCACACGAACAAAACATAAACAAAAAACAACGCGCCCATTGCTTTCGACCAATCGCACATAACCCCAAGCATACCAACTGTGCGACAGTAAAAAAACCAAACATCGACGAAAAAAAAAACAATTAAAATTCTTGTCTCGGTAGTTTTTTCTGATATACAAAAAAAACTTTACTTTTGAAAAAGCGTCTCGCATCACAATCTCACGATAATAACACTCAGAGTGTTGGCAATCGTATGGGCTTGGGCAAGTGTTGGTGTCACGCAAAACATGGTGCAGCAGCACGCAAATGCATTCCACTGTGTATTTTTCATAAGCCACAGCACTCCATCAACAAGATGGACGTTGATATCACACATCAAGAAAACATGTAAGTCAGCGGGTAATGACGACAACGTCAGATACCTTCAAAAATTCAGCCCGCCTATTCGTGTTAGACAAACATAATAAATATAATCTTCTTATTGCGGACGGTGAGACTTTACCGCAGCCCACGTTACCGACCCAGTGCTAAATCAAGAATTGTGAGCAACAAGTATTGTGATAGTGAGCAACAAGTTTATAATTTAAAGGAAACCGTAGTAGCTGAAATTAGGCGTACGGTTTTGTCTTGTTTTTATTAGTTGTCAGCGAGAAAAAATGGGAATTTGAGAAGTCTTACGAAGAAGAGACATTTAGAAAATTTGAACCGGCGAAAACTAATTAAATTTTCAAAGTTTTAGTTTAATAAATATATATAGACCGTCAAGTGGTTTGAGTTATTGTATTTATTATACGTTCGAAAGATTAGTTGGTCGCTTTAGAGTTCACATTTCTACACTTCTTATTGACACTGGCGCTGACCTTTCGGTCATTCCAGCGAATTATTTCAAACAAACTTTCAATTATACAAACAGAAATAATTGTCTAGTTCTTTCGGCCGCCAATGGCACCATAATCCACACCTACGGCACAAAATTGCTTCAGGTGGATATCGGACTAAAACGATCATTCATGCATGCTTTCATCTTAGCTACTGTGAACCGTCCGATTATTGGCGCCGATTTCTTGTGCAAATTTGGCTTACTTGTTGACTTAAGAAACAAACGGCTGGTTCATTCAGCGACTCAGCTGTCAATCAATGCCACCTCGGTTCTTGTCGACACACCGACACCGATTCATTTCGCAGTCAACAATGGTAACGGCACTCTGCTTAAGCAATTTCCTTCCCTCACAACAGAGCCTAACTACAACTTGCCAGTCCAGCACAACGTGGTCCACCATATTGTCACAGCAGGCCATCTGCCTGTGTCAAGACCACGCAGACTAGAACCAGTTCGTCACAAAGCTACACAAACGGAATTCCAGCACATGGTGGAATTAGGAATTTGCCGGCCATCTGCATCTCCCATCTCTTGTCCGCTCCATATGGTGAAAAAGAAAGATCACGATTGGCGACCATGTGGGGATTATCGTCGTTTAAATACGATCACAACAGCTGATCACTACCCGATACCCCACATCCAAAATTTCTCCATGCACTTGCATGGATAGAAAATTTTTTCAAAAATCGATCTAGTCAGAGCTTACCATCTCATTCCCGCTGCACCTGAAGACGTTCATAAAACGGCGATCACTACTCCATTTGGCCTCTTCGAATTCACTCGAATGCCATTTGGACTACGCAATGCCGCGCAAACGTTTCAGCGTTTCATGAACGAAGTCGTACGCGATTTGGACTTCGTCTTCGTCTACATTGACGACATTCTTGTAGCTTCGTATAATGAGGAACAACACAAACTTCACCTGGAACCACATTTCCGCAGGTTAACGCCATATCAAGAGCTCAAAATGCGTCTTTGGCGCATCCATTCTTGATTTCCTCAGCCACAAGATCACCCCTAATGGTATTCTGCCGTCTGATGAACGAATTAACGCCATTAGGGAATTCCCAGCCCCAACATCAATCAAAAGCATACAACGATTCTCGTTGGTATGGTAAACTACTACCACCGATTCATACCACAGCTCGCTGAAACACTCGTACCAATTCATTCTCACTTGGTAGCCTTACTCAAGAAGCCCAAGACAGCCAAGAACTTCTCTTGGCCCGACGAATGTCAACACGCATTCTCGGCGCTTAGAGCTGAATTGGAGTAGATAACACTTCTAGCACACTCGCATAGTGACTCAAAGCTTAGTTTGACCACTGACGCATCAAATACTGCTGTCGGTGCAGTACTACAACAGTACAACAACGAGTGTTGGGAGCCACTGGGATTCTTTTCCAGAAATCTCTCGGATGCTGAAAAGAAATATTCCGCATTCGATTGGGAATTACTCGCAATATATCTAGCAGTAAAACACTTTAGATATTTTGTCGAGGGTCGGGACTTCACCATTTATACCGACCACACGCCTCTGACACGAGCAATTCAGTCCAAAACTGAACGTAATCCAAGACAATCTCGTCACTTGGATTATATCAGTCAATTTACAACGGACATCCAACATGTTCACGGACATAACAATGTTGTCGCGGATACACTGTCCCGCACTACGGATACACTGTCCCGCACTACCGACAACGAAACAGCCGCAGTCGACACACACATCGACTTAACCCAAATAGCAAACACACAAAAAGCTGACTTAGAACTTCAGAATTTATTTTCTGGTTCTGAACGTCACACTAGTTCATCAATGAAACCAGAGCTTTTCAAATTACCTGGCCTTGAAATTATTTGTGAAACATCTACTGGGAACAATCGCCCATACATAGCAGCACCACTATGTCGATCCATCTTCGACACGCTACACAATATTTCGCATCCTAGTGTCCGTGCAACTCGTAAGTTGATTTCTGCTCGCTCCTTTTGGCCTAACATAAATAAAGACGTAGGCAATTGGGCTACACAATATTTCGCATCCTAGTGTCCGTGCAACTCGTAAGTTGATTTCTGCTCGCTACTTTTGGCTTAACATAAATAAAGACGTAGGCAATTGTGCTCAGTCTTGTTTATCCTGCCAACGTGCCAAAGTCCAATGGCACACAAAATCACCCCATGGACAATTTGACATTCCACCTGGTCGATTCGAGCATATCCATATAGACATTGTAGGTCCTCTCCCTCCGTCTAATGGATATTCATATTTATTCACCTGTGTCGATCGTTTCACTCGATGGCCTGAAGCGTACTGCATGACAAATATGTCAGGTGCAACCGTTGCCACCACTTTTGTAAAAAATTACGTATCACGATTCGGCGTGCCCCTTCACATCACAACTGATCAAGGAACGCAATTCGAGTCAAAGCTTTTCTCAGAGTTAACGAAACTCCTTGGATCTCATCGGATACGTACAACGGCTTACCATCCGCAAGCCAATGGCATGGCCGAACGCTTCCATCGGCAACTTAAAGCCGCTCTAATGGCCAGAAACAACACAATTAATTGGAGCTCGGTGATACCAATCATACTTCTTGGAATCCGAGCAAGAGTGAAAGAGGATCTCAAATGCTCACCAGCTGAAATGGTTTATGGTCAAACCATCTAGCTAGCCGGTGAGTTCTTCATCGATAGCCCTCTTCCACCACTTCCAACGGCCGACACAGTCATCGACCAACTGCGACAAACCATGCAGAACCTTGTACCCAAAGCACCGCGTCAACCCAAGCAAGATGACGTTTTCGTTCCGAAATCGCTCACCAACTGCGATTTTGTCTTTATCAAAACAGACAAGGTTCGCACGGGATTAACTCCTCCCTATGAAGGTCCGTATAAAAGCATACGTCGACTTCGAAAACATTTCACCGTATCGATTAATGGCAAAAACTGCAACATTTCAATCGATCGGCTCAAACCAGCTTACGGAACTCTCTGCTAAGCTGATCAAACATCAAGCCCTTGCACACACAAAACCATCCGTATTGCTAATACTCATATATTTCTTCCCTAGGGAGGGGAAGATCACTTGCGGGGGAGTCCTGTAGCGGCTCACTCATTCAATATATACATATATAAATACATACACTTACATTCACTCACCGCTACTTCATTTATTAATTGTCGAATTTACGTATTCGCACACGAACAAAACATAAACAAAAAACAACGCGCCCATTGCTTTCGACCAATCGCACATAACCCCAAGCATACCAACTGTGCGACAGTAAAAAAACCAAACCTCGACGTTTCTTGTGATAGTATTTAAATCATTTCAATCACAAGTCTAATAATTTTGGTGTTGCAAATTATTGTTATGTTTCCATTTTTTGGTGCATTTCCATAACCAATACCTTGTATTAAACTTTGGGATGCAAAAATAATTTGTTATGTATTGCGCATAGCTGTTTCTTTTGTTATGTATTGCGCATAGCTGCTTCTGTTCTGCTTACACTCAAAACACAAATACGTGAACACAAAGACTGGAAAGAATTTCCAGTATTATACCAGTACAAAGCCAAACATACATATTAATTAGAGTAGAAAAATTAAACAGAATAATATGTTCTATAAATGTCCATGTATATACCAGAAATACATAACTGTGTATATAACTACCTATACCAAAACCAACAAAATGTATACACTGCATCCAAATCGCCCTTTAAAAAAAATGTACTCTATATACGTGGCAATATATTGTTTTTTCTTATAATATTTAAACAACAACAAAAAAACAGATTTGTGCATATAAGATATATGTATAGACAAATACAGCCGTCGGCTCTGACTATACACAACCCTTCCCATAGCAAAACATAAAATAAAATAAAATGAAACAAAAACATGTTTACACAAATTCATACCACATTCACAGATGTATATGTGGTATGAAAATACCTCTAACGATTTCTGGATAGTACCGTTATAATTTTTTGGACACACATTTCCTTGTTGAAATATTCCTCATCAACTAATCTTTAATTCATTTCCACTACACTATTCACTAAATTTCACTAAATTAATTATATTTTCCACTGCACTACTAACAAAATTAAAATGACGCACATTTACTTAACAAAAAAAATTACTCACTTTTAATTAAATTTTTTTAAATTTATAATATTTAAATTAAAATAATATAAACTAAAATATGTACATACTATATATATATATATATATATATATATATATATATATATATATATATATATATATATATATATATATATATATATATATATATAATATATACATATATATATATATATATATATATATATATATATATATATATATATATATATATATATATATATATATATATATATATATATATATATATATATATATATATATATATATATATATATATATATATATATATATATATATATATATATATATATATATATATATATATATATATATATATATATATATATATATATATATATATATATATATATATATATATATATATATATATATATATATATATATATATATATATATATATATATATATATATATATATATATATATATATATATATATGTATATATATATATATATATATATATATATATATATATATATATATAAATATAATCATATACTCGTATCACACAAAATCAAACAAATAAATAATTTAAATTAAATTAAATTCTCGAAGAAGACGACAAAACACGTCTTTCTTCTTCGAGCTTCAACGACCGACCAGCCATTTATGAGAACCTTTCTTAAATAGCACAATAATAGTATATTATTCAACGAGCATATAATGATAGCTGTTATTCACGAAGATGAAGTTTACCGACACGAGCCGATAGGCGAGTGAATAACAGCTATCATCTGAGTGAATAACAGCTATTATATGCGAGTAGAATACGATAATTTGTCCACGACCGATAAAAAATTGTGTTTTATTATCAAATCCTTTAAATAAACATAAAATAATTTCCGTCGACATTTTGACGTCTCAGTTTAATAATAATGAAAATGGCAAGAGACTACTAGATAAAATTTCCAAAAATGAAATTTTTATTTGGTAGTAGTGAATAATAGAAGAAGGGACTACTAGATAAACTAGCAGTGAATAGTGGATATCATTATAATAGAAGAAAAACACGTATAATGAGTATATTAAACGTTAGTCGTGGACAAACTATATTATTAAATTAAATGGAAATTATCTCATTTTAATTACACAGGTTTCTAATTCCAAATGAGTCGTTGCTAGTCTAGACCATGTATTTCCTAATTAATATAAGAATTTGCATATTGTTTAACAGAAATTCCTATAAACTTATGTAGGTAAATTTATCTTACAAATATTGTGTCAAAGTTTCTTTTTCTAATTACAAAAGCATATCACACTGTTTACGAAATCTTAGCCATTAGAAAATGTAAAGCTTTTAGATGTGCCTTTATTATTATTTCAGTTTGTTATCTCGGAATGGAGCAACTTCAATCGTTTTAGCACATCTTCACAAATTTTGTACAAATTTTGTAAACTCACAATCAACAGGGTTTATAAAAAAGCAAATTATGTGCTCCATTTATTAATTTGATTTGTTTAGGCATTGTTTAAAGTCGTAAAAATGATTAATAAGGCAAATTGGGTGCACGAAAATGTCACAGGAATAAAACTCGTAACAAAAAAATTTCATTGTTTAAATTCAATTTTGTTTGGGTAATAAACTCGACAAGATTTGTTCGCTGTCCTAAATTTTCATGCTCATGTGAAATTCGATCAATAAACCATAGAGCTTCAGAATCAGACCACGGAATAAACTTTGAAACCACAGTCACCGAATTTTCGCGTTAAATTCCAATTATTTCTACTAGTTTAACTCCACTTTTTTGGAATTAAACTCATATATTGGATCTCAAAATATTGGATGATTATGATCCTGCTGAATCCTTTTGGCAACTAAGAATAAGCCTTCGAAGTTAGTCTGAAAACAACAACTAAGAAACAACAATTTATAAAACCATAAGAGTAAGAAATAAATACATTTGATTACAAATGATTCGGTCTAGCCTTTAGTGTTAGGGATCCAATTCCTCAACTTTCGGCTACCCGGTTTCAGTTTCGTTTTTATACCATTATACCAAAATTGTTTTTATAGGAAAACAAATTATATTATATTTCATTTATTAATTATTCACACCACTATAAAACAAAATTCACAGTATAAAAATAATAAAAAAATTACGAATTTAAAAATCATAATTAACGCTTTGCGGTCGAATAGTCTATTAGATCGAAGTGGTGGAGAAAATTATTTTCTGGGGCTTAGAAGTAAGTACAACCAATTCCTACATTCTATATAAAACCGTGAAAAAAGTGAAAATAAGAAATCAAATTCACATTTCGGTTGAGTAACGATATTACATAATGAAGTCGCATTGACCTCGTATCCTTCATTGAGTAAATTTTAGAGAAGGCTTAAAAAAATTGCACAGGGTGTGCCTAAAACCTAAATCTACTAATTATTATATTATTATTGAAAATGCTGAAAAAACTTTGCACTAAAACTAATATTTTGTCTGTTTGTACCTAATATGTATGTTTAATTAACAAAATACCTAATGCTACAAAAACTCTTCGTCCGCAAAGGGTTAATAATTTAAAAAATGCAAATTAATTCATTCAATCTCCTTAATACAATATTAGGAGAAAGCTCTTTATATTTGTTTTTCTAAGTGTCACTTAAGAAATGGTATTTTAGAAAAACAAGTGGAAAATCCAGACCCACCTAACATTTTGAGTTCTAGATATGCTCTATGCCCCCTTCTAAAGCTATAGCTTCTATTTTCTATATAAAGCAAAAATGACCGCCAATTTTTGGCGATTTCAGCAACAATTTTTTTTGTTAACTATACATATAAGAGTAATTTTGACGCTTCTTTTAAAATGTTTGCCTATATAAAACACATTAATGATTTCACCTTAAACTTCCAATATCCAACACATAGATCTATAATAGCTTTAAAATTTGACATTATAAAGCTTGTGTCTCTATAAAGCAAATTTAGTAATCAACATTTTACACAAAATTGCCGGGAATAACTTTCTTATTTTAAATAGTTTCTAAAACAATATTTCGTGTAAAACGAATGATGCCGCAAATCTAGATTTAGTGTGATCATTTTTATAATGCGTTTTTTTTACTCTCTTAAGATCTTTCGTTATAAAATTAAAAATGGATAATTCTATTTAGAAATTAATTTCTTTTTCTGATTTCTTATATTGAAATTCTTATTCGGTAAAATTTATATCGAACATCTAAATTCTGATCGGGCGTTACAAATAACTTAGATTAAATAATAAAATCTATTTTTTCTCAAAATAAAAAAGTTATTTTTTTCACTAAAACGCACACCTGTCGGTTTTTTTAAACCATTGATATATTTAGAGCCAACCGGCTCAGCCATTGATATATTTAGATCATATTTACTTTATTTGTATCCTTGCACAGCTACATTATACTTTTTTGAAATTGATATCGGGCGAAAAGTTCAAAATCCCATTTGCTTATATTAAATTAGTGCTATTTACTGTAAAATTTACGGAAATTGATATAAAATAAAGAAAGTAGATCTAATATTGTATAATTCTTTTCTAAAAGACCTGCGTACTTGTTTACTAGAGCTGGTAATGGTTTTTCATTATAAAACAGTTAGATTTTTTCGTGTGGTGTGGTGGGTATAAATACAACAAATTAATAATTTACAAAATAGTGCTTGTGATTGTAATCGATGTGTTTCAAAATAGTGCAAGAAGTACCAAAGCGAGGTTATGTTCTTACAATTATTCCCGAATTATCGGAGGAAAATGGTGTATTTTGGTACCCACCTAGTTGTTGGAGTACGAAAAGGTGAAACTTAATAATGAAAAAATCCTTTGGCCCATCCTTATAAATCTATATGGACCGCGAGCCCTTGCTTGGTAAAAAAAAAAAAAAAAATTGAAATCGTATGAAGCAGCAGAACGGCATGAGGAGGAACTGTTGAGTTAAAATGTAACAACGGCAACCGAGGATGAGAAATTTGAAAGTGATGGTCAAGATGAACCAACGAAAAATAAGAGATTAAAAAATCCTTATGTGCCCCTATCGCAAATCAGGAACTAATTAGTACCGATACAGTTGAAAAAATCGAATTAAGCCCTGAACATCTAATGGATATTACCCACAATTACGTTACACTACGACATGGAGGTGATGACCACATTATGCAAGATCACATTACACTATCGCCAAACGTCAGATAATAACATCAGGTGGCAAAAGATTTTAGAAAACCAGAAAATACTAACCAAAAACCAAGAGATTTTAATGGAGGAATTTAAAAATGTTAAGGTTCAACATAACACTGGTTTGCTAAAATGTTTAATTAAAAAGGAGAGTTTATCAAAAGGAGGTTGGAATGAATCAGCCAAAGATTCAAGTGGTATGCAGCAAAGTTTCTCGATAAGTGCCTTTAACAAAATAGCAACATATGAGGATGGAAAAACTTTAGACAATGCTTTAAAATCAGAAGATTATATGACGAACATGGTAATGCTGAAATGTAATTTAAATTTAAATCAATGATCGGTAAATTCAGATATGTATAATTATGCTTTTTCAAATTTCCCAAATGGGCATATATGGTAGGGAAAGGCGGTATTAGGTGTGGCGATGGCTGTACTTGTTGCTATGAGTTAAATACCCTTAAATTTTTTTCGCAAATAGTCCTGAATACTGGTCCTAATTATTCCCTTGCGGCAACACAAAACTCTTTTAAAACTTTACTCAGGAATTCGACTAGGTTCTTAAACCAGGAAGCTTCACAGATACGTAAGTCAGCCCAGAGGCATCATGTCAAAAAATGTGTTAAGAAAAATAGTGCCGGGCTTCTAGACGTAATTTTGAAAAACGGCAGTACCATTGATAAAGAGCCGGGGGGTAGTCCCTTAAGTTTTTCAAAAATTTAGATTTAAATGGGTCTAATTTTCATACGTGTTTTAATTTTTAGTCAGGACAAAAGTTTGGAGCTGGGTAAGGACACAACACAGGATCAAACCATTGGAAGTTAAATAATTTTATACTCACGATATTATTTAATTAAGTTTAATTTTGTTTTTTAATAATTATTTTGAATTTTTATTGAACATACACATATGTACAAATAAATATAGTTCTCTTTTTATGAAATAAAGTACAAATTTTGAATTAACTTAGTTCGTTTTTCATCCGAGAATTTTACAATTATTTCTGAAATGTGTGAAGTAGTGGAATAAAAACTATGCCTTCATTGTTATTCGGAACAGCAACAAGTTTACATAGTACATCGTTCAACAGAAAAATCTTTTCTTGATCTTCAGCACATATGGAAAAATATACATTTAAATGAGATGATTTAATAGATGTTGTGAAGAAATCAGAACTATTTTTCAGTGGCCTGGCAATTAGTAGAATTCGGTTGTTTTCAAAAATTATTTTCTGCAAGCCTACAATTCTTTTGTTTTGTTTTTAATTAAAAACCACTTATTTGGCATATCATTAGATAATGAAAATTCATTATAATTAATTTTGTTATAGGTTCCATCTCGATTTTTATTTCTAAGTATTGGTAGGTTCTTTTTCAAAGGTTTGTATTTATTAATTCTGCTTAATTCTCCAATCCCTCTAGCCGCTTGAGCCAATGGATGGGATCCGGTGCGTAACATCGTTTTGAATAAATACAGAAGATTTTCAAACGGGTAAGAGTTAAAAGTATTCAAATTTCCAAATTTGTAAACTTCTTCAACCAGATGACATAAATTATGAACGTTGCTTGTAATAGAACCTGGTTTATAAAGTTCTATATATATTTCAATATAACGTTCTAATAGCGATTTGGCAAGCGGAAGAAATAATCTAAATTTTTCAGTGAAATATATTGTAATGGCACAGAAAAATGTAAGAACATGTTCATAAGCATCATATTTTAAGTAGTTCTTTAAAATTACAACGCCCATATACAATAAAAAACGTACGGCTCTAGGTATTTCAGAAGGCAGTTTTATTCGTAATAGTTTGTGCGATCATTTTCTAATATCCGCGGCACAAAACCGAATGTCGGTTAATTTGAATTTCCCATTGGTCCATACGGTTAAACATTTTTTCATTATCCATATAAAAATTAAATAGCATTAATAAAATAATACCTTCACCTAAAACATAAACAGATTTACCAAAATCTACAAGATGTAAAGAATCTCCGACCGGAAATTGTTCAACCATATCTATTGGTAGTTTCTCCAAATGCGATTTTAATTTATGATATGGGCCGTATACTTTATTTCGAAAACTTTCATCTATTTATCTATTACATTTAGTATTTAGAAATACGGTCCAATCAGAAATATACTCTCCTACTACCGTGCAATTCAAACACCCATGTTTGCCATTAAACTAAGTAACTCCTATTAAAAAATGAAATAATTATAATTTGATATAGGCGTAAGGTAAGTTATTTTGTTTTACACATTATAGCTAACACACCTTTTTTAACCGCTCTAGCCGGTAAATCACAAATGAAACATCCAATCTTACTATTGATTTTGTGATCTTTAACTACTATCCCATTTTGAAGAATCTCTTGAGTTTCATTTAAAAACTGGTTAAAATAGTCGTTTAAACTATAAAGTTTTCCTATCCCGCAATAGATACCAGTCACCATTGGTTTAAAATTTTCTATTTCATCTATTCTTGTCGAGAGTAATTCTTGTCGATTTAGGAGTTTCTAATAAGGCACGTGGGTCACGTGGAACATTTCGTTCAGGTAAAACTTTCGTTAGCTTAACTTAAAAGTTTTTGAAGAGCTTGCTGTTTTATGTTAAATTATAAAGCCCAAGCTCTCAATTCATCTCTAACAATTATTTCGCCTTCCTCAGACTCTAAACTGTTATCTTCAGCTAATTCTGCTATCCAATTATTGCTCACATATTCATTTTCCGATTCGTGTTCTATTTGTTTTCGCTGTGGATTATCACACAAGGTATTTGCACGTACGACTAAGGGAAAGCAATTGTTACGAATTCGATCAATTTCCAAAATGTTCAGTTGCACTCACTCAATTTGTGATTTTTTTTTCATTAAAACTTCTTTGAAATTTACGTTTATTTTGCTTAACTTGATGTCTAAACGTACTGCTGGATTTATATTTTTTCAAGAGTTAAAATCTGACATTTTGCTGTTTTTTTTTAATTGTTTTTTGAGATATTTTTATTAAAATTATTAAATGACTTAATTTAGACTATACTTATATGTATATATCGAATTAAATTTAAAGTTTCACCGGTTCATCAGTTCGAGTGGATCTGTTCTTCTCAGACATCTAAATCGCGGCTGTTTTAGTATCTCCCTGGCCAATTCGTTGGGATGTGCTTCTAGTTTTGAGTAATATTTCGAACTGAATTCTTTAATAGTTTCTTTAACGGTTTTAATCCCAAGGTCGTGATGTATATTGCTATTTAGAATGTACCAAGGAGCATTGGTAATACTGCGATGTATTTTCGCTTGGGTTCGTTGCAGGAGTTCTCTGTTTGAAGCGCTGGTGGATCCCCATAACTGAATACCATGTGTCCATATGGGTTTGATTATCGCTTTGTACAGTAAAACTTTATTGGCTAATGACAACAGAGATTTTCTTCCCATTAGCCAATACATTTTGGAAAATATAATCTTTATTTGATTGAGCTTTGTTTCAATATGATTTTTCCATGTTAACCTTCTATCCAGATGCAAACCTAAGTATTTTACCTTCGTTTGTTGAGGAATATTTTTATCGTTTAATTTCACTGGTGGGCAGGTGCGTTTGTTCAGCGTGAATGTGACGTGAGGTGATTTGTTTTCGTTCACTTTTATTTGCCATGGCTTTAGCCTGTCCGCGAGCTTGTTTAAATGATTCTGTAATTCCTTTGAGGCAATTTGAGGATTAGTGTGAGACATCAGGATGACCGTGTCATCGGCAAATGTTGATATTATTACTTTGTTGGTTACAGGTATATCAGCTGTGTAGAACAGATGAAATTTTTTCGGTAGAAGTTCGTTAATTTTGTAAATTAGTCCATCGTGCCAAACTTTATCAAAAGCTTGAGCGATATCCAAAAAGGCAGCAGAACAATATTTCTTTTCCTTGAAGGTGATTTTGATTGAATTTACAATTCTGTGTTCTTGCTCTGCAGTACCATGTTGGTTTCGGAATCCAAATTGATGGTCTAGAATAATGCGCCGTTTTCTAATGTTGGCTTCAATTTCGTTAGTAACATTTTTTCAAATAGCTTTGAGATTGTGGGCAGCATGCTTATTGGACGATATGATGAGATTTGCGTTTCATTTTTCCCTGGCTTATGTATCGTTGTGATCAAAGATATCTTCCATTTTTGAGGAATACAACAGGTTCGCATGATCGTACTTGATTAATCAATATCAGCTGGTGTGATCAGAGGAATATTAACTAGACAATTTTGTTCGACTAGCATCCTATATTGATCCCAATTAGTTTTCTTGTTTGTAAGACGGTTCGGTATTTCGTTCCTTAGGACATCAGTACTCAATGTTATTATTACCGTCGAGTGATCAGAAGACAGATCATAGCAATCGGTGGCCTTAGCATATGTACTTGGACTGCCCTTAGTTACAAAAAAGTCAATTAAATCAGGATTTTTTTTTCTATTCGTGGGCCAGTAAGTTGGGTTACCGGCAGATAAATAACCTAGGGACTGTTCCTCTATAGCATCATAAAGTCGTTTGCCTTTCGGCGATGTTAATCTGGAACCCCAATGAGTATGTTTAGCGTTGTAATCACTCCCCGCAAGAAATTTATTACCCAGCTGGCTGAAATAATCCAAGAACTGGTGTTTTTTTATAGCATGTTTTGGACGACAGTACACTGCCGATATGACACAGTTTCCAGACCACTCCTGCAGACAGATGCTCGTTGATTGTAAATATGATCTTTCTCATACTTCGTAATTTGGTAGTGTTTTAATCTTCGCTTAATCAATAAAGCAGTGCCTCCATGTGCTTTACCATCTGGGAGCTTGGTGTCATAAATGGAGTACCCATTAATTTTGAAATAGCTATTTTGGTGAAGCGTGTTTCTGATATTAACATTATGTCAATATTGCCCTCAGTGAGGAATGCATGTACCTCCGCTTTATGTTGTGCTAGGCCATTTGCATTCCATATGACTATTTTGATGATAGTCATTTTTGGCTTTTTACGGCTATCTGCATCAGCGTGCTCATATTCTGCATCATTAGATCCATGGTTCTCTCCATCATCGCCATGAAGCTTTGCATCATATTAGTTAATTTGTTTAAAGCTGTTGTGATATTTTCCTCTTCACTTGGTTGCAATTTAGGAGCTTTACCTTTAAGAACACTTGCGTATGAAACCCCTTGGTGCACGCTGGTGCAATAGACTCTAGTGTGTCCATATTCTTAGCATTTGACGCACTGTATCGGCCCATTTCTTTCCTGGGTTCCTCGATAATAACCCTTCTGTGCAGTAGATATTTTAGGTCAAATATTGCATGGTTGCCTTTAACCTTTTTACTGTCTGTTTCTAATTCCAGACGAAATAATGGCTGAGGAACCTTCTCTCGATTAAAAATATTGGTAATAGTTTTGCACTGGAAACCTTTTTCAGCGAGAGCAGCTTGAATTTCGTTTGCATCTACGTAACTCTCTATTCCTTTTAACACAACAACCAATCCTTTTTGGATCTTTAGTTGATACGTGTAGTAATGTTTACTAACTTGGTCAAAATGTTTAATTAACGCTCTGTAAGCATCAATATTGAGCGGTTGAATTTTTGTTTCTTTTATATCTCTTCTTTTCTCACGCACGCTAGTAATAATTATCAAATTACTTTACAAATTTTTGCTCAAATTATTGCTTTGAGCTCTACTTAACACGAGTGTAATAATTCGCTCTATAAAAGTATACTTGCATACTACATGAGCATGGTGAATAAAACCCAAAGGCCAGTTAAATTGATCACCAATGAGTCGTATAGAAAAATAAAAATATTTAAAGTAAAAGGAAATTACAAAACAATTTTAATATGGCTCTAATTACGTTTGCAATATCACATAAGAAGATATTAAACTAGGCATCGTAATAAGAATTAAATTATTAGACTATCCAGCAAGCTCCAAATGGGACAAAATTTTAGCTCTACCAGCCGTTATAGAGCTTATCAAAAGAGCACTTAGCTTTAAGAACTTACAGAGCCAAACGATTTAATAAACCTCGTATGTTATAAAACAAAATAAATTTTGTTGAAGCTATTAATTTTATTCGTTTGCATTAGAAAGGTGCTTTTATATTAAGTGCAGTTTTAGAACCTTAATAAAGCTAGATGTTACTGTTAGGTTTTACTAATACTACTTGGGGACGATTCCGTGTTTGTATAGATGTCCGAAATTTGTGATAATTATTTTTTAGTACAAATTTTTGGCATTTATTTTAAAAATATTCTCCCCTATTTACAATGTTTTAGTATGCTGTCCGAATAAGGTAATAATTTTTTGCTATATTTCCTCGCCTTACATATTTGTTGCTTCATTTCAATTACTATACTTTCCGAGAAATGGGTAACCGTTTGGACACCAAATGTTTTGGATAGGATATTTATTAAAGCATAATTATACCACTTGCACAGTAAATCAATTACAGGAAGTCATAATTATACAATGAATTTATTCTGTAGCCATCACAAATTATCATAGCAATTAACTAAGATAATTTGGTTTGTGCAATTTTGTCAAATAAATGTCAAAAATTTGTACTAAAAAATATTTATCGCAGGTTTCGGACACAGTCTTAGAATCAGTGCAAATTACATCTAATAATTTTTGTTGCTCTTGGGTTCGATTTTTAACTTCCTTCCAAATCATCAAAGTCTCTTTATAGTTGCGGAATTGAACTTAAAGCTGAAGCGCTGTTTTCGTCGATGTGGGACAATCACAACTTTGCAAATCTTCTGACAAGCTGCGGTATAATTTTCTTTATCTTAAAGCTGACTTTCAGGTGTTATAATCTATCCATACTTCTTCGTAACGGTAGCACCATCACGTGTTGATTCTGCAATATTATCTTACATGTTCATTCCAAAATCATCATTCTTTTGTCTTACAAATGATTGTATTGTGTTGCATCGCAAGAATTTTCAATTTAAGTAACCCTTTAAATAAATGTGAGAAATGTACGGAACAATGTGGCGGCTTAAGTGTTCACTGGATAATTAAAATTTCAGGCTCTTGGACATTTAATAAATTGGTCTGTTTTATTAAGATAGCATTCATGTTATTCGAAAGTGATTTAACCTTAATCGAACCAAGGTGTGCCTTTTTGGCACATTTAATTTTTAGAATCCTGCGATTTCTAAAATAATGTTAATTTAGTTATAAGCTTTTGTATGTCTTTTAGTTCGAAACATTTCCATATATTATAAGGCAGTTAGAGAGTATTCATGCATCAAATAAAATTAAAATAAAATTAAATCTAAAGTAAAACTCTAAGAAATTAAAAAACAAAATTATTGCTAAATAATCCAGAAAATTTTCGATCTTGCGATGTTTGGCTATTTATCCGTTTTGGGGTCCCCTCTGAGTCCGAAAATTTGGGTTCTGGTTTGTTCTTTCGTTCTGCATATCGGTCGGTCTTCCTCTATGTGTCCTCTCTAACGTTTAAAAATTTGTCCGGCACGTCAAAAAAACGTGAGTTTTAGAAAATCGCCTTTTTTGTAGTTATTCTTACAAAAAATGAAAAAGACGTTTCTAGAGTTTTGATAAAGCCTATATCGATCGAAATGCTTAGAAATTGAAAATCATTAAGTCAATTTGGTCTTACCACCTGTGGAAACCTCGAGAGAAAATTACTAGGTGATAAGATAAAGTATGTACATGGTTTGATAAAATTTGTGGAATTTCTAAATTTCGCAGGCTGTGTAAGCTCAGATTCACAACTTTTTTTTCTGTTAACTTGTCCCTGATGTATCTTGTCATTTGTTGCCCTACTAGATGCTCAATTTATTGTTGGCTGTCGAAAGGGTTATCGGCAATTTGGTTTATGGAACACGAAGGAATTGCGTCGGCCGGTCGTGGTAGTGCTAATAACTCAGGTTCTACTAAGCCGTTAAAAAACAAATAAAAAAAAAATTGAGTTTTTTCCGATCTTGCCTATTCAGGAAGCTTCCATTGGGACGATTCGACTTTAGTTTCGACGTCACATTCGTACATCCTTGTTTTATTACCAGTTATGACCTTGTGACCCGTTTGAGCAGTTTAAGATCGTTGTTGACTTCATTCAGCAACTTCTGAGCAATGTCCCCTAGTACCGCATGACTTTTGTTCAAAATTCAACAATTTCGGAGCCAATTTTGCTGTCACACGTTTCAAGGTCAAAACATTCGAAAAAATAGTTTGGCATGAGCCAAATGATATGCCATCATTACCATTTTCTTAACTTTTCCGACGATATCATTGGTTTTTTCGTACAATAAATTAACAAGCACATTTGCGTTGATATTAGTTACAACAAAAAAAAGGATAGCCAATGGGAGTTGTCACTGAACGAATTTAGAAAAAGTAAAAAAATTCGACTAAAAAACCAGGTAAGTTTTTAAGTCTCGAAATTTGTTTGGTATTTGATAAAATAAAAAAAAATTACATTATAAAATTGGTTTGGTGGAGACGACCATGCAATGAAATCTCTTCTAGAAAAGGTTCAAAACACGCCACCTTGATTCATCATTTGCTTGTGATGCAACTAATTCAGTTATCATCAAATAAGTTAATTAATGCAGATACAAAATATAAATGGTATTGGTGCACAATCGCAGAAGTTCTGTTGGAGAAGTTATTTTGGTAGTACAAAATAAATATAAATATTGAATAAATTTTGTACAAAATAATAACATTAAATAAATATTTTGTTTAAATAAATTAAATTATTATAAATAAATAAATTATAAAAATCAACATTTTATATGTCATAAATTAAAATTTAAAGTGGCGTTTTAATTAATCAAGTTATATTCCAAAATAACATTAAACGCCATAAACCAATCCAGGCAGTTTTCTACAGTTTACTAAGGCTCCGGCTCAAAATGGAATTGAATAGCAGGAGTTTTGAGATGTAAACTCGATACTTTAAAGAGTTCCTAATATAAAATTAATAAATTCCGGCTCTGAAGAAGGAAAGTTGCCGAACTTCGAACTATCACTCTTCATACTATAACAATTCAGACTTTATTCTCGCCTCCAGAATCAAATGGAACAAGCACACTTGTTCACAGATTTTAGTGATATTTTATATCTGAAATATTTTGTAGATATTATAAATAGTTCCTAATATAAAACCTATCATTTCATGGCCTGAAAAAAAATTTCGGCACAAAGGTTGGGCCTCATACTAATATAATCGGATGTGTTACTAATGGCTGCCATTTCTTTAAATTTCTAAAGTCAATTCTTTAAATTTGGCACGATTATATCATTTGTATAATTCTAACGAATAGCTAGCTACGACTTTTTTTCGGGTTTGTTCGCACTTTGATAAACTTGTTGGCTCTTAGTTCGTTTTCCCATATATGTACTATAATCCTATTTTATATCTAACCCGTAATTCGAGGATAGTTGAAAACAACGAACTGATTCTTTTAAATAAATGATTTAAGAAGAAACTTTGTTTGTAAGCATTTTTACCCAAATTGAATTGAAGCTTAAAGAAGCTCTGAATTATTAAAAATGTTTTAGCAAAAACTTTGCAGCCAATTTAATAATAAAAGTTTATTATTTATTTATTTATTATTTATTTATTTATTTAAATTCAAAAAATACAATTGGAGAGTAATAACTCTCATTATTAAAAAATTGTATACATTTCCAAACAAAAATATCATAATTAAAAAAAAAAATAATAATAAGTAAAGTTAACTATAATAAAATTAACGAAAAATAAAACTAATTATAAAAAAAAAATAAAATAAAATTAATAATAATAATAAATTTCAATTTACTGAATTACTGAAGGAAATGCCGTTTGAAATTAGATACCGTTGAATTTCTTATAGCAGGATCAATTACATTAAAAATGTGAATGCCGCTAACAAACAAACTGTCATGATAAAGTTTACACGAATTTTTCGGTATAATAAGCGCTCTCTTACGCAATGATTGGCCAAACTGGAACTGGTTAAACAAATATAATGGCTCAGTGTTTTTTAAAATTCTATAAATAAAATAACAAATTCTATAATTATAGTAATCAGTGATTTCAATATTCAATAAACTTGTCTTAAGATGAGATATATGATCATACTTACTTAAACCAAAAACATATCTAATACAAGCATTAAATAAAAGATCAACCATATATTTACAAGATTGAGATAATTCAAAGAAAGCCTCACACCCATATAGAAAATGCGGCAGAAGGTATGCAAAAAACATAGTTTTCCTAAAAATTATGCTAGTAAAAGAGGAGGTTCTCCATAAAATTCTAAGCATTCCGAATATTTTAACCCCAATAGTTGAAATATGATCAACCCATGATAGAGTTTGATTCATAACCAAGCCTAGATTCTTAACCGTTTTGGAGAACGGAATAATTACATTATTTAAATAAATTGGCGGAAAACTGCTAGTGTCAATCACAGTATTATAAATAACAATCGCTTGCGATTTAGACGAGTTTAAAGACAAACAATTATCAGATGCCCACGAAGAAATGGCTGATAAATCCTTATTTATATTATCTATTGCAACATCCACACTATTAATTGTCCCTTTTAAATAGATCTGTAAGTCATCAGCATAAAGGTGGTACGATGCATAATTAATGACTGACGAAAGACTATTAATATATAATAAAAAAAGAAGAGGTCCCAACACGGAACCCTGTGGAACACCTGAACTCAATGGTAAAACCTTTGAAAACTGTCCAGCAACAAAAACTGTCTGTTTGCGATCAGATAAATAGGACATTATTAAACTGATCGCGCTCGATGAAAACTTGAATTCATTACCTAATTTATAAAACAATTTCATATAATTCACAGAGTCAAACGCTTTGCTAAAACCCAATAATACAAGAACAGTGAAAAATTTGGAATCACAGTTCCTACGAATGTCATTACAAATACAAGTCAAAGCACTAGAAGTGCTATGGTTAGGTCTAAAACCGGATTGAAAAGGACACAACATTTGTTTATCATTTAAATATCTCATAATTTGATTTTTCAAAATTACCTCAAAACACTTAGAAATACAAGGTAATATACTTATAGGTCTAAAATCACTTAACGATTTTGGATCTGAAACCTTCGCAACCGGCAACACTTTAGAGATTTTCCAATTTATCGGGAAAACAGATGTTGTTAAAATACAATTAAAAATATCGACAATAAACGGACAAATGTAAGGTAAAATTATCTTAATAAACTTTAATTGAACACCATCAAGGCCAACAGAATTAGACCTAATACTCATAAATGCTTTCAAGACTTCTTCAATGTCAACATTATAAAAGGAAAAACTGTCATGCGCATCATTAAACCAATTGAAACTATCGAGAGGAGGACTAGTTGTAGAGTTGCACGTCAGTGTTACATAGTCATTAAATTCATCAGGGTTAGGTACAAAACTATTAATTTTAGCTTTGGTGATACCAAGATCTTTGCAACATCCCCAAAAACCTGAGGGAGAATTTTTACACCTCATAAATTTATCACTATAGAATTTAAATTTCGCTTTTCTAATTAAACTAGTTGTTATGTTACGGATCTTAATATAAATTGCACGCAATTCACTGGTACCTTTAAGTTTCAGATTTCGTAAAGCAATATTCCGCTCCAAAATGGCCGATTCGATTTCATTATTAAACCACAGAGGCTTACTTTTCCTGGAAATTTTAACAGTCGATGTAGGGACAGCATTCTCAAATGAATATGTAACCAAGGAATTGAATAGATCAATTTTTAAATTAACGTCTGTTATTGAATACAAAATATCCCATGGTTACTTATTAACACACTCTAACAATTTATCAAAATTCAATAAATTAAAATTTCTGAAAGAAATTAATTTAGGTTCCAATTCAATTACCATATCATTGACATTATAAGAAAAAGCCAGTAAATCATGATCTGAAATATGACCCAAACCCAATTGTAGCAAATTTAAAATTTTCAAATTATCACTAGAAGCTACAACATCCAGAAGAGAACTGCTATGCGAAGTAAAACAAGTGGGTTGATCATTTAAAATTTTAAAACCAAATAAATCCAAAATATTTTTGAATTTATTGCCACCCCCCTTACAACCATTAAGATCAAAATTGATATCACCACAGATTACTACATTATCATACATCGAACTAAATTTCATTAAAACATCAAAAAAATCATTCAAATTATAACACTTAGGTGGCTTATAAAAAGCAATAAGCAAAAATAAAGAGGATTTGAATCCAACTTCAAGTACCATAAACTCAAAATTTAATCCCTTTGACACACTCTTATCTAAAATTTTAATTTTCAAACCATGCCGAAAATATACGCATATTAAAGTTGTCTAAAAATATTCTGATTTAGCAATTATAACCGTTTTTATTATTGAAATAAGCTTCCGAAATCAAATATAAGATCTTGAATATAAATACGTTATCTCATAAACTATAAAAGCTTTTAAACATTTTTAGCGTTTAAAACTGTACAATTTATTAATTTTATTCAAACATTTCGTAATTTTTAACATCAGATAAAATTAATAATTTTGGTTAATTGACATTTAAAATTGCTAATTTTATAGTTGAATATATAATTAGTTCGCGATTGATTGGTTTATTGTGTAATACACTTGTTCGAGTTATATTTTTGGTATAAGTGGTTTTTAGATGGGCGTCATATTTTAAATTGTTGGTTACTATCATATAAAGTATCACACATTTTTTTTTTATTCCATTAGGTACATATTTTGATTATTATAAAACATTAAATAAATATTTTTTTTATGGTACATATTTAAATAAATTAAGAACCTCGTTTACCACACTTAAGTATACAATTGTACGGTTTTGCCATAAAATCGTATTGTTTGTGGTTTGATTTTATTTTTCATCAAACTGCAATCGCATAATAATAGTGAATTTAAATGAATCTTAAAATATATCGGAGTTGCGATCTAAATAAATCATAATGAAAGCTACTTGTTTACCTACAACGTTTAGTGAATATTTCGTTTTTTTTACCCAACCACATAAATATGTATAAAAAAATGTTTATTGTTAATTTATTAGTTTTATTTTTCTTATAATTTATAAATAAAAGTAAAGAAAAAATCTTTTATTTATTATAATTCTTAGAAAATTTGGGTTTGATATTCATAATATTAAAATCTTACTTTATTTTGTTCTGTGTATATAACATTTAAATAACCTTAGTGACCTTTAGAATTAATCAGTAATTGATTTTTTTTTATAATGTTAAATATATTTCTTAAGAATTTATTAATATAAATGTCTGATTAATTTAGTAGAAATTTGATTTAATTAATAATAATTGAGTAAAATATGGCACATGTATGTGTATCTAAGAAATTTGTTGTATTGAGCTTAAAAAATATTTATGCCGATTTTTTTTTTTTTTTGTTAATATTTACCCATAATAAGCTCACGTTTATTTTGCTAAGAGAAGAAAAAAAAAAAATAATAACTTTAAACAAACAAACAAAAAAAATATTTAATAAGAAATAAAAGCAAAGATATAACAACAAAAATAATAATCATAATGGATAAAACAACAACAAATAAAAATGTATTCACCAATCTAACTCCTTCCTTCTTGTATATGCGATTTTTTTTTATGTACATATACAGCAAAAAAAGCAACGGTTCTTGTAGTAGAGACCGGTTTCAAGTTTTGACTCACAAATACTGTGATGTCTTTTGTTTTTCTTTTAGTTTTTTGCTTTTTTAATTCTCAATTTCTTACATTTTATTATAAAAATGTAATTCTTAGTTTTTGTATTGTTAGTTAAGTTTTATTTGTGTTATAGAAATATGTGCTTACTACTCGAGATGAGGAATATGAAATAAAATCTTTACGATTTTAATTATGAGATAGTTTTTACACGTGTGTAAAGTATATTAAATGGCCGTATGGTATTTTTCATTGTTTGGGAGTGTTTTAGACGAAAAGTCACATTATGTGACATTAAATAATATTAACAATATAAATAAAGTGTACTACTCGAATATTTGCAAAGGCAGCGTATAGCTTATTGTGGTCGCGATATAATCAAATTACTATAGATATTAAACATATTCACTTCACGAATTGTGAAAAAAACTGACAAATCAGAGGTTAGTTTACTCTCAAGATGCCTCTATAACTTTAAAAATTATTAAGACCAGCGTAATCAATATAGTTATTGAGACCCTAAAATTTCAAGATAGTTATTGACCCTGCTGTATTTCATAAGGTTTTAATATAAATTGGTTTTATGTATACTTTTCTTGTTTATTTTCTATGTGTCTATCCTTTTTTATCTTTGAAATAGTATTATCGTTTTTGCTATGGTCATTCAGTTTATTTATGAATTTTGGATGAGAAACAACTCGTAGTGACAGCTAAAAAAATCGCCAAAAAAATCAAATTTTGGCGCCAAAAAAATCAAATTTTGTTAAGGAATTGAAACTTGTAAGTACCTCATAATTAACTTATTTTTAATTTTATATGTTTTGATTATTAGGAATGAGTTTAGTTAAGATGTATATTTGTAGATTTACATTAAAATCTTATATGTATGTCTAAATTAAAAAAATTAGATAATTGATGTGTCAATAATTAGAATAGAATAAATTGCATATTCAACTATTGACACTTCGTGTCGATTATTATACGATTCTGGAGTACATTAATTGACAGTATGTCAATAGTTATACTTAAAGGGGTGTCAATAATTTTTAAAATGTTAAAATGCCTAAAGTTAAAGGTAATTATTCCGAGACAATGCTTCAGAAAGCCCTTGAAGCTATAAAACGGGGCGATATGTCGAAAAAAGGTGCTGCTAAGCATTTCAGCATTCCCAGAACTACGTTGCTGTTCCAGCTAAGCAATAAATTTACAAAAGTGAGGCCCTCCATCTGTTTTAACCTTAGAGGAAGAAAACGTTATTGAGGACTGGATAATCACATCTCAAAGGAAAGGATTCCCTAAAAGAAAAGAGGATGTGCTACATGCAGTTAAGGAGTTTTTAGATATGGAACAAAGAGATCACTCATTTAGATCTGATAATATACCCGGAGATGGATGGTTCCGATTATTTTCAAAACGACATCCTAATATATGTTTACGAACACCAGACCCCGTTTCGTCGGCGAGTTCAACTGTAGGTGAATCAGATATACGAGCGTGGTTTATGTCAATCGAACGATATTTAAAAGAAAATAATTTATTTGAAATTTTGAGTGAACCCGCCGGAATATTTAACAACGATGAAACTAATTTCCTACTCTGCCCCAAAACAAAAACAGTATTGGCAGCGAAAGGAGCTAAAAACATTTATGAAGTTGACTGTGGCCTGGCCAAAGCGAACCTTACGGTCATGTTTACGTTTTCCGCGTCAGGAACGATGGTGCCGCCAATGGTAATTTATCCTTAAAAATGGATCCACGATGATATCAGAAAATCACTGCCAAATGGCTTGGGTTTGGGTATTAGTGATAACGGTTGGATGACAAAAGAGGTGTTCTACGAATATATGTATTGTAAAGTATTTCATCCTTATCTTTTGAGTCTTCGAACCACATTTCCCGTAATTATTTTTGTCGACGGTCACACAACACGCCAAACTTTACAGCTAAGCAAGTTATGCGTTCAATTGGAAATAATCTTGATAGCATAATATCCAAACGCCACTCATATTATGCAGCCAGCTGACGTTAGTGCCTTTAAACCGCTTAAGACCGGATGGAACAAAAAAGTCGGTGAGTGGCGGCGACAAAACCCCGGAGAATTTCTCACCAAATCAAAATTCGCTCCTATTCTAAATACAGTGATTCAATCTAGTATTAGACCTGAAACATTAAGAACAAGGCTTTCGCGCATCTGGTCTCTTTCCATGGGACACGCAATTGACTTTTCTAAGTGTTTAGGAAAATCGTCTGACCAGCCTCGACTATCTACAGATGCTTTAAAAGTTCCAGATAAACAACTTTCATACAAACGATTTATTCAACTAGTAGTAGATCACAAGACTACTCAATTTAAGAACGCTTTCAATGGTGTATGTAGCACTGCGTTGTGGTCCGACGATTTAATTTTACTAAACAAAATGTTTCTGGAGTTTGAGCCTAAGGAAAATAACGAGAAACCCATTGTTTCTACTGAAAACGTACTAATGATTGAAACAACACAATTTGACAACACGATTGAGTCTTAGGTTGATTTCTTGCTGGTAAATCCCAGTGATGGATTTTTATGTGTAAATGAGGAGATTGAAGTGGAAGAAATTGCAGAAAGTATGCTGAATACCGATTTGAAAACACCATCGAAGGTTCCGCAAGTGATAGACGATTATTTGGATTGGCCTATTACACCTGAAAGGCAAGGTACTAAACCCATCAAACCCAAAAAGCCTTTCGTTATAACTGACTCATTGTGGATTAAAACCGAACAAAATAAAAAAAAATTAAAGGAACAGCAAATCAAAGATAAACAGGAAAGGAAAAACAAACGGTTGGAAAACATAAAAAAAAAATTCTCAATAAAAATGAACGAGCTAAATCAAAAATAAGTAAGGCAAAATCAACTCCAAGAATACGGCAACAATAAGAGCCTTCTGATTTGGATTCCTTGCCTACCAGTTTAGCCTCTAAATCCACAAACATATCAAGTAAGTTTTAAGAAGCTAATAACTATGTATAATTTTGTTTGAGCTAACTCCTTTTGTTTTTTAGTATTGATGCCAATTGAGAATGTTCTTTCAACTGAACTAGATAAATCACGTTTTGATTCGTCCAATAATTTAGCTAGAAGCGCTGCAATCTTAGAATGTGCACCGAGTCCCCAACCTCGTATAATATATATACCTTCTGATCCTATAAATGGTAATTAATCCTATTAAAATAGAAGTAATCTTTAGGAATGGCTTAAATTATTTTATTTGCAATTCTTCAAATAACCAATTTTTGTGATAAAACCAAAAATGAACCTGGAAAACCAAGTCAAACCGAACCAACAATACCCCTTCTTAACGATGAAAATTTAGAAGACATTGGAGAAAACAGAATTGCGGTGGGCTCTATGTGCTACAAATGCACTTTTTCAATCAAATCAAAACTAGAAATTAGATGTAATCAATGCACTAGAGAATTTCACATTGCGTGCATAAAAATAATGGATATGGAATATATTCCGATATTCGTATGCAACAATTGTAAGGGAGTAGGATGGCCTAAACGAAACTGCAAATAATTCAACTGAAAGACTGCATTTTCAAGTTTGAATTGATTTTATTTTTTATAATTATATTTATTTACTTTGTTACTTTATTTGTGATTCTGAAACTTTTGTGATAATGAATTAACTAGCTAGCCAGCTCTAGCTATTTGTTTAACTGAAATAAATTGTTCCTAATTAAACTAATTTACATAAAACCAACTTAGTTTTTTTTATTGTCATTGGGCGCTTTCAGAGCACCAAACAGTTGGCAACATGTTGAGTAAAATCACGGCCAACGCTATGAAATTTAAGAACTTTATTAGTAATTCAAATCAAATTAGCAATGATTTCACTAAACACGATGCCAACAGTTTGCGGATCTGAAAGCGCCCAATGACTTCATTACTACACTGATTACCAGACCAGTGCAAAATTTATGTCAATAATTGTACTACAATAGAATGTCAATAGTTATTTCCGGGTGTCAATAATTGTACTTTTTGTTCATCGCTTAGAAAATCAGTTATATTTTGAAATTTAATAACTAAATATTTATTTTCGGACTGCAAAACTGAATAAAACAGACTAAAATATATAGAAAGGCTATTAGTTCTCTGAAGTTAAAAAATTGAAGGTAATCCCAACAGTTTGAATTCAAAATTATCTTACAGGTGTCAATAACTGGTAGGTTACGCTAAATGTTTTTTGTGGGCCACTTAAGAATAAAACAAATAAGTTTCTAATAAGGGAAATTACAATAATAAGCTAATACATATTTAGAAGAAAAATAAAAATTTATTTGGCACAAATTGACCTCAACAATTAAAATAAGAAGATGAAAAATATATTTGATTGTCTTCGTCTTTTACAAATAAAAATAGAAGGAACAAAATGATGATTTTGGTTTTATTTAGGTACTAGGTAACATTAAAATCTGTGATCGGTTTTTAAAAGTTAACTTTGTAACAGATACAATTTAATTGACGGGTGTGAAATTTTGGACAAAAACTCAAAATTAATAAAATATATACATATACGCATACAAAATTTGTTAAATTAACAAAAAGCTATGTTTGGATTGATAAAATAGCAGGTAAATGCAATGTTAGATAAAAGAAGTAATCACCAACAAAGTCGCCAACAAAAAGGAAACAATGTATCTTATCTATTCTCAGAAAAAATAATAGTTCTCCAAAGTATGTCTATCTGCTGCATTAATTGAAATATTATTTTCAGAAATTAAATTCACTTCCATGTTCCAAGTTGATTTTTGTATGAACTGCTCCGACTTATATTAATTCATTTATTTTGTTTTAAAGTATGAATTACAAAAAGCGATTTAGAAAAAAGATAAAACTCAAAAATGAATTAAGGAAGGCTTATATTATTTCATTTTTAAAACACATACCTTAATTCATTATGAAAATGAGTTAAAAAAGGCTTATTTTATTTCATTTTATAAAAATAAATCTTAATTCGTTTAAGTATTTTATCATTATGAAAACGATATATTTTAGTACATTAGGGTATATATGTATATAATTCAATTTTTATTATTCGCGTTTTCATTATTGAAAATCCGAAATCAAAATTTCGTATTTTTAAATTCATTTTCAAAACGAAATTAAAAAGGCTTATCTTATCTCATTTTATAAACAAATATATTAATTCATTTTGAAATTGAATTAAGAAATGCCTTTTTATATTGATTTTGTCAAACTTTTTTATTTCTATTTCAATTCTGATTTTAATTCGTTTTTAAAATGAATTAAAAACGCTTATTCAAATTCAGAAAAAAACACCTTTTTTAATTCATGTAGCCCTATAGAACACACCATAAAATTTTGGATTGTCGTAAACAATAGGTTTAATTTTGTAAATGAAATTTAATAAAAAATATTAAATAAAATACAGTCCACTTGTGCTTATAAATCAAAAATTGTGTTAAAATTTATTCTCAAAAGGAGATTCACCATTTGGGTTGGTGACATATTCCCGACGCACAAAATCGCGCGGGACATAATCCCGAGGGATAAAATCCCACGGCAACAAAATCCCGAGGGTACAAAATCCTGTAGTTACAAAACCCAGTAAACCCGAGAAAATCGCGAGGTTCCCGTATTCAAACTCCCGGTTTTCAAGATCGTGGTTTTCAAAATTAAGGTTTTCAAAATCTTGGTTTTGAAAGACATATTTTTGTTAATTCGGACCGCCCCTTCTGGTGAAGGAAAATTTTAATTTAAAGTAAAATAAAAATCAATTTTGCGGAACCGGAGTTTTTACCTTCGGATTTTGTATCTTCGTGATTTTGTATTCTTGGGATTTTGTATCCTCGGGATTTTGTACCCTCGGGATTTTGTAGCCTCGGAATTTTGTATCATCGGGATTTTGTACTATCGGGATTTTTTTAAACCCTCAGGATTTTGTACAGGAGACAGGCAATGTGCAAAGAAAAATCACTACGTTTATTAAACAGCAAACTATTGAGGAGATTGTATCAAAGCTAGCCACGGTAGATGGCTTTTCCATAAATGCTATATCGAAGAGTGAATTTATTAGAAAATCATTGTTGACAAAAGCATGGTATTACCAAAAAAATCCATCCCATGTCATGAATATGATAAAAAAACAATATAATTTATCAAAACAAAGTGTGTTTTTGGAAATAACTAAGCAAAGACACGATTTTCTATTACAATGAACGAATATACATCTTTAAAAAATCGACGTTTTTTTAATTTAAATTTACACTTATCAACAAAGTTTTGGAACCTGGGTATGATTCCAATAATCGGATCACTTCCTGCAGAAAAAATTGTGAATCTATCAATGAAAACGCACATTATAGCAAGTGTCACTGACGGGGCATCCATAATGAAAAAATTTGGGCGGCTAAGCAGTATTGAGCACCAACTTTGTTATGCTCATGGGCTTCATTTAGCAGTTTGTGATGTGCTTTATAATAAGTCAACCACCTCAGAGACAACATGTATTGAAAGTGACGGTTTGCAGTTTCAAGATTCTGATGAAAATGATAGTGAAGATGACGAGAATGATGATATAATCAATTCGATCAATTCGGCCAAAATGGCGACTCATACAGCTCAACAGGTGTTAACTTCATTGAGGATTTACAAAATCGCGTAAATATTTCGCAAATGATTCAAAAGGTTCGAAAAGTAGTTCGAATGTTCCGTAAATCATCTTTTAAAAATGAAATCTGACAAAAGTATGTAAAATTAATATTCCATAAGGAACTTAAGCTGATATGGGATGTGAAAATAAGATGGAACAGTCTTGTTGCGATGCTAGAGAGATTCCTTGAATTAAAAACGTATATTAAAGGCAATGATCGATTTAAAAGAATCTCTCGATATTTCCGATGAGGAATACGGAGTAATGAAGGCAATAATAACGTCGTTGCAACCAATAAAAATCGAAATAGAAAGGCTTGGAAGAAGCAATGCTACTTTACTTGACGCAGAAGGCGTATTCATATTTATCTTCAACGACTTAGCTAAGGAGAAAAATTGAGTTTCTACTAAAATGCTTCAATCTGTGCAGCAAAGAATTGAAGAACGCAGAAATATAAATTTAGCTGGCTTACTAAAATTTTTAAATAGCCCGTCAAATTATAATTATGAATCGGAAGATATATTGATATCTTCCGATTCATAATTATAATTTGACGGGCTATTTAAAAATTTGGGCTATTATCAAATTGGTCTTACCCTCCAAGTATGCATTACACGCAACAGCTAAAAACTTTTCACTGGGCTATACATTGAGGATGCTAGTGATACTTCGGCATATATTCGAGTAATAGATGAGAGTCGTGGTAATAAAGACGACATTTCATTGATACCTCAACCAGTTGCCTCTACATCATTTAGCGAAGTTGGTTTAACACTTCAAGAAAAATTGGATGCTGCTATTTGTAATGTCAAACGAGTGGAAAGGGAAACATCAATCCTAGGTAACCATTACGATTTAAAAAATCTCACCAAGGAAATAAATATTTTCGAAGCCACTGGAAAGCGCACCGAAAATCTAAATAATATATGTTCAGCATTAATGGCTATCAAGCCTGCATCGATTGAATCGGAAAGAGCGTTTTCTGCGGCGGGGCTGTTTATCACAAAAATTCGTTCAACATTAAGTGATAAATCAATTAATAATTTGTGCTTTTTGAAACATTTCTTTAATTCAAAAAATAATTTCGAGTAAATGTTCTAGATTTTTTATGCTTATGTTATGAAATTCGAATTATAATTTTTATTTGTTATATTTTCAGAATTATATTTTATTAATTTATTATTTTGCATTGGAGTTACAGTTTCTGTTGTTGAAATAAATCATTATTTTTTCTAGAATACGTATTTGATTTAATGTTTTAAAATAATAATATTTTTCCTCGGGATCCCGGAATGAAATAATTTTTTACCGAGAATCCCGGGATTTTAAATTAACGGGAAATGAGAAACCCTAGACAGACTCGACCCGGTTACAGACACCAATGCGATCGACAGTTAGTAAATAATTAGTTCGATATATAATAAATAGGTTAGCACAACACAGCACAATCTAACTGCATTAGATTATCATTTTTCTGGAATCCAGGGCCGGATACTCAGGACTCCCTACATCTAAAACAGGACTTAAAAAATTAATAATATTGTAATTTCACACCTGTCTCCCTTTCATTAATTTACCTGATAAAATATTTAAGAAAAATTTAAAATAACAGCGCTTATTTCATTATTCATGGCCCTTTTATATTTAATTAATTAATTATTACGTACTGCAACAAGAATTAAAATAAATATTAAAAACCATTTAAACAAAAAATTTAACTTAAAACTAATCGTCAATTTCCTAGCGATCCAGAAAAGAAAATAAATAATTATAAATTATATTATTTTATAAAATTTATATAAAATAATTTAAAAATGATAATGTAATAGCACCACAACACCCTAGACTCCTCAATAATTAAATTAGGTACTATAAGTATATCAAGAATCAACAAATAAAATTAATATAAAAATTCCCAGTGTTCAGGATCAGAAGCCGAAAAGAAAATTACTTATTAATGTATTTTGTATATAAACACAATTAATTATAATGTTACTTATCCTTTTCTTGAATTATCTAGTAATGAATTCCATGAACTATGAAGATATATTTTCCTAAATTTTCATATATTTTCCTAAAATAATCAAAATTGTAAATTAGTTATAAGTTAGTATAAATCAATGTAAATTTAAATTACCAAAAATTTTTGAATGACAGCTGATGAGTGATGACATTTATTTTGGCACTGATGTTAACATAGCAATTTGTCTTATCGACTTCATATTTTAACATCTATGTTGTCATTGCGCCATCTATATTCAAATACTATCAGATAATAATTTGTAGCTCAAATATATTTTTATTATTCGCCGTGGTTTTTAATTTTTTATATGTTGGCAAGATCAAGCTAATAAAATTTATATCTCGTTCACTTCCATTTTGACCGCAGAGCAAGTTATACAACTATCAATAAAATCAAGTTTATTTAATAAATAAAATTTATAACGAAATCAATTAAAACAACATAGAAGTTCGTTTTCCTTTTTTTTTATTTTTATTTCAATTTTATTATTGGCATCGATACACGTCCGTACACCCAGGCAACTCTGAAAACTAAATTTAATTAATAAATCACCATAATACGAAATTTTATTACTTAAATGAATAATTATTATAACAGGATCTTCAGTATTCCCGGGCCTACACCGTACACCCATTTACACATACCAAAACCAATGGATAGGATATGATTATTAGTTGGGACATATTCAACCCATTTGCAGACTCCTAAGCGATTAATAGTTAGTAAATTATTAGTATAATAAATGATAAATAGGTTAGCACATTTTAGCTATAAGATTAGATGCTCGTTCCTCTGTAATCCAATGACAGAACTCAGGATTCCTTAAATCTAAATCAGGACATCAAAAATTATTATTATTATTAATGTTGTAATTTTACTAATCCTGTTGACATAATTAAGATAAACCAAATCAACATCTTCGACATTTATTACTTATATACTCCCTTAAAACTTCAACTCCGTTTATAGACATATTACCCTGCAAAATCAAGCATGCAAAGTAAGTAAAATAATAAATCAATGGATGGAAATTGAATCATTATTTTCTTAAAAATTTATCGGTGTGCCATATAAGTAATAATAGTATTTATCGATGTGCTATAATAAGTAATATATAAGTGTGTATGTGAAAACTGCAACCTAAATTTCAATAAATCCATTAAGTAAATAATAAGTACAATACATTTAGCCTCTCGATTTGCTTTTACATAATTCCCCGTTGTTCACATTCGTTTAATCGAAATTTGGTATGCATAAATAAATACGTCATTATGTGTTGCAAACCAAATCTCAACTCAACTCAAAATTAATATTTCCAAATTAGTATTTTATTTATATAGTTTTGTTCATTTATAATCTTTTTATATTAATTAAATTAATTTAATATAATTTAATGCAGTTTATACAATAATATGCTGTAAAAAAAATTAACTTTACCTAAATATACTATTTTATATGGATTATATTTGGCGGTTTCCGATTCGGCTCAAACTCACTCGATTATATGAAGTATAAGAATCCTATTTGAGTCGAATACACTAAAAATGTTTGTTATATTACAAGAAGGTATTTTTACAATCTTCCATGTGCGTAGCAGGAGACGTATTATATTTTCATTATATTATATACAAATAATACCCTAATAGCAAACATACAAACATTCCTGTTCTATGTATCAAGATACAGGAAAATAATTGTGACTACTGTATAAAACCAACAAAAATGTCTCTCTGTTTTTGTTGTTGTTTAAATATTATATGACAAAAACCAAAAACAAATAGTACATTTTCTTGATAGGATCTGTGTAAAGAGCGAACGAGACGGCCTGTATAAACATTTTTGTTGGTTTTGCTATATCGAGCTTCAAGAATATATTTGTGTCGATTGTACATAAAATAAAACACAAGAACACATTCAAGTAAACGTAAAAATAAAATCAGATATGAAAATAACTACGAAGTATATCAAATTAAGTTAAAATCAATTGAATACGATCCAATTATAGATTTTAGTAATTAAATTCCATGTACAACCACACAAAAGTGAAAATCCTGCACTTAATCAAGAAATCAAGAATTTTGATTTCTTTATCTATAAATATAAAACATTGCCTGATAAATGCATCCCGGTGGATTGCATTTTCCAAAATTACACTTTAATTATTATTTCTCTTATACTTTAACTATTATTTCACTAAAATTGAATTGAATAGAGTTAAAATTATAATTAAATTGTATATAATACACATATGTATATAAAGCAAATACATAACAATACATAAGTAAACTAAAAAAAAAAAAAAATTTAATTAAATTAAATTTTTGAAGAAGATAGAAAAAACACGTTTATCCTCTTCGAAGAACATTTGTTCCCCAAAATCGCGAGGGACATAATCCCGAGGGACAAAATCCCTAAGGTACAAAATCCCGTAATCCCAAAGAAATCCCAAGGACCGCCTCTTCTGATGAAGGAAAATTTAATTTAAAGTAAATTAAAAATCAAAATGGAACAGACCATTTGAACGGAAAAAAAAATTCTACTCGTACATGTGAAATATTTCGAATAATTGTCATTGATCGAAATAAAAATATTAAAATTACATATTTCGTTTTAAAAATTTTGAAAAAAAAAATGAATCTCGAAAAAAAATCCTCGATTTCGAGATTTATAATTCTTAAGGCAAACAGAAAGTTCCTATAAACACTAAATGAAAAAAAAAAAAAAAGAAATAATGCAAGTTGGTTTTAATTCCATTTATTTTTATTTATCAAATTAGAAAATACATATGTATTTACACGAATTCTTGTAAGTAATTTAGGATAGTTGAATGTTGTAAGCCACTCCTTTCAAGAAATATAAGGGACGAGGAAAGCCCGTTAATCAATATATTTTGAATATTGTGGTGTTTAGAAAAACATTATTTTCTATTTTGTTTAAAATTACCAGCAATGACTTTATCGATAGGTGTCATACTGGTTATATGGTTCTGCTGCAAGTGTTTCATTAGTTTGTATAAGCCGACATGTGAACCACCTACAACAACCTTAAGGCCTTTGTCGGTTGTTGCCTCCACATTATTTTGCGTGCGAGCCATATAGTCTTTTGCTAGATCGTGAATTGACCACATCGAAGGAGGAAACCGAGGACAAGAAGTTTTGGTTCCGTATAAATAATTTTTTTCAAACCACGGTAATAGTTTTCGTGTGCTTTTACATAAGTAGGGTTTAATATATTCGTAGTATTGTTAAATGTCCAAAACTGGTACAAATGCTAAGCATTTTAACATCCTCATTTTGAGTGCGTAGTGGTCGTCAGTTCCATAATTAATTGTTAATTTTTCATTCTGGATAGCCTATAAATAATTTGCCCAAAATAAAAATAACACGCTTTGTGAAATGCACTGGCGAAATATGTTTTAGATGCATTAATTATTGCCATTTCAATGTCAGTCATCATATATTTTGGATTCAGATTAATATTATTATCACTACTTATACGCAATAGTAGTGGATATAATGAAATCACCGATACGTCCATGAATGGCGAATAATTGTGTCATTATACCTGGTACAACGTTGAATGTAATCCATTACCCAAATTTCAGATTTCGATAGGTGGTGTAAACTTTTAACCGTACCCATTAATATTATTTTATGTTCACCAAAATCCTTCTCCGTTAATACTAAATTTATTTTACCTTCAGCATGCGTTAATTCGTTTGGGATTAAAATGGTCTATTTGTTAAAGTTTCCCGATTTGGTTATTTTATTTGTTAAAGTTTCCCGATTTGGTACGTAAACTCTGCAATATGGACAGGACTAGATTAATAATTTGGCATGGTGGTCGGTTCGTGTCACATACCAACTCTTTGACTTTTCTGTTGGTTTTCAGTACCTGGATAAGACTAGCAATGGGTTCATGGGTATACTCGTTCGGCGGTTTGAAAATTTTGTGTGTACCACAATCCAATTTGGTCGACAATCGTCCACGACAATATAATTTTTTTTTATTTTACACATGCCCATCTAAATATATCACCCATTTTCTTTTCTATATTATGGAAAAATTATTATGAAAATTTAAGATTATTAAATTTGTTTTTAAAATATATTTGTATGTTACGAGCAAGCAGCAATTATTGATCTATGGGAGACCCACATACTACTAAGGCGGTAAATAGTACTTCAGTAGCGAGAAACTAAGATACCAAAGTGATTGAAGGGCTTTACTGAGTGATGTAGTATGACGCGCATAGATTTGCCGTAACTTCCGTAAATATGCAGTTTTCTAATAAATTTATTATTTACTACATCAAAACTACTGATAATGAGCCTAAAGGCTCAAAATAGAGTGTAATAAATGATTAAATACATAAATAAATAAATATATTATAATAAAACCTGTTTAGAACTAATTTATCGCGATTTTTATTTGTTTTTGTTATTGAAATCTGTTCATTAAATCTAGCTTCCATTTTTCACAATTTTATAAATTTTATTAAATTTTATTTTTAATTTCAATCTTACATATCTGTTCAGTTGTCAGTTCTCAGTTTAATTATGCATATTTATCCATTATACTGTAATATAACTGTGATTTACTGAGACACGTAAACAATTGAATTAGCCGTTATTAATTAGTGCGTTAGTTTAACAACTGATCTATTTATACATAAAATAAAAACCCTTCGTTAATGCTTCGTCAACCTTGCAGACACAGATCAAAGGAATTGTATCGCTCGTATTGCTTCTTCTGATAGATGTACCACAAATGTTTCAAGTGATGACAAAAGTCTAAAAATGCCTAATTGCATTTATTTAAAACAAAATATGTTTTCTGAATTTTTTGCTGGATTGCCCTGATAATTTTCTAGAATTTTATTTCGGGATTTTTTTTTTCTGGATTTTTAATTTTCAATTATTCTGGATTTTAAATTTCTGGATTTTTTTTTCAGGCAAATGTAGTGATCCCGAAGCATTAACGAAGAATTAAATCCGCAATTCGCTCCAATAAATTCGTCGATACTACACTAACCCAAAGAATTAAGCCAACCACAAAATAATTTGAAATATTTGTGGTACAACAATTCGTAGAAGCGAAATGAGCGATATAATTCCTTTGATCTGTGTCTGCAAGGTTGACGAAGCATTAATCAATTTATTACGAATCAGCAATTCGCTCCAATACATTCGTCGATACCACACCATATAATTCGCGATTTTGATTTCGAGATATTGCATTTCGATAGTTCGAAATTCGGGATTTTGAAATTCTAGATTTCAATTTCGAGATTGTGATTACGATATGACGTTTGTCGAGATATTATACCCAAGGTTAGGTTATATTTTTCATAATTTTTATTTGTGTCTACAGTATTATCGGTAGTTAACTAATCTAAATATAATTGTAATCTTGAACTTGTCACTATGGATATTAATTTGCTGAAAAATCAAAGAAGAGGCCACAAAAGCACATATTTCAAAAATCAATTTGAATCGAGTGCGAGTTGCTCAATCGGTGGGTTACTTTCAATGATTCATAGATTGCGAATCACACATTCAAAGTTTGATGAAGTGCAATCCTACATTGAAAGTTTTCAACTTGAGTCTGAAATTTTAAATCAAATTAGTAAATTAGAACGGAAAACAGATTTGGAAATCAAGCCGACTTCTGTTACTGTTGCGGCTGAAGAAAATGACTCTGTAAAACATTTGTCAATGAATTGAAAAATATGAACATCACTATTGATGAGTGGGATTTATTTCTTATACATACACTCAAATTATAAAAAGTACACCGGAAAATTCAATTTTAGAATTTACTGAGTTCATAGACATCTTCATTTAATCCGTCCCCATCGAATCCCGATAATTGTTCTATAGGAAACAATTTAATTCAAAACCAACCCAATCCCTAGATTCAAATGATAATAGTTGCATATTTTGTAAGGGAAATGATTTACTCGATAAATGTTCTAAATTAATTGATGGCAATTTCACTTCTGAAACACGATTTCAATTTGTAAAATTGAATTATTTATGCACAAACCGTTTTTCTAATAAACATCGCACAATTGAGTGTAAGACTAGTCCCTGTACATTTTGGAAAATGAAACAGCTCCTTCAATCAGTATCCATTAAATAGTTCATTGAGTAACTTTCAAAAATGGGGGGCGAGTAGCAGGGACAGCAGAGACGAACCGATTTCAACAACAACGTCAAGCAACACTACCTACAATTAGTACAAATTTGGGTGACCGCATGGGAACATGATGATGGAACGTTAGTACAAATTTGGGTGACCGAATGGGAACGAAATCTGTCCCCCCCCCCTCACAAGCGCCGATGGAAAAAATGGTGGAGGGAATAATAATAGTTATTTACAGCTTTTCAGAAAAAAAGAATTTGCGGCACCAGGAAATTTGTGTTGTCAATCCTTCTTACAGGTTGGAACAGTAGATGAACTTTAAATTGTATTTGTCTTGTGCTAAATAAATTACTAAAAAAAATATTATCAGTACTAACAAATTTATTAACTATCAACTACTTAGGTGGTCTGGAACCCGGGTTGGTTTGTTGCTAACATAATTCCTTTCCTCCTCGGATCTTGTTATATGTAAAAAGGTATATGTAAAACGGTGTACGACGGCGGCCTGGCCAGGGGCGGATATCACAACTATATTAGACTTATTATGTGGTTATCGATGTGGCGCCTTTCTTTACGGGGTGAATATTGCTATGTTTGGCTTCATGAAGAATGGTGTCGTGTTGTGTTAGAAACATGGTGGTGTCGTGTTGTGTTAGAAACATGGGGGTATATATATATATATATATATATATATATTATATATATATATATATATATATATATATATATATATATATATATATATATATATATATATATATATATATATATATATATATATATATATATATATATATATATATATATATATATATATATATATATATATAGTGGTGTGGTATTCGCATTTATAATACGGAAGACTTGCTTAATGCTTGATCGTCGTACATCGCAATCAATCAATCAATAACTTTTAAAAATCATATTCGAATCCTCAAAATAATCAAAAGACGTCGCAATGGACCGCATTGTTCATTAAAAAATTATATTATAAATACAGAAAAATGTATTGGCTAATGGGAAGGAACTCTTCTTTATCAACTACAACAAGCTTCTAAAGCAAATATTGAAACCGATTTGGACTTATGGTATTCAGCTTTGGGGTTGTACCAAACAGCATCGTAAATATCTTCCAAAGATTTAAGAATATGGTAATGGTATTAAAAAACATCGTTGATGCACCTTGATATGTCAGGAACAATCACTTATAATCTTCATCTTAAACGAAATCAAGGAAAAAGCACGGAGACATGAAGAAAGGCTCCGCCAACATGTGAACATTGAGGCAATGTCTAGATATTGCCTTCAAATTAGTCCATGTCATGAATTTTTAATATCCAATTGAAGGAAAACATATTTATTGATTTATTGAAAATTTCTTTTTTAATTTCAAGTCGTATGCGAATCCCACACAACCTTTCTAAATTATTAGAATATTTTCGCATAGAAAGCAACAGTAAAAATTAAATTATTTTTATTTTTGCTAAATTATTTTTATTTTTGCTAAGTACACATATTTCAGTTTGTTCAGTTTGTTGAATGTTTCACAATTTTAATGCATTCAGCCAAATTGCCAAAGATGATTAAATTATGATGAAATTAATGGTTAAAGCCGCCATATTTTATATGCAAACACTGGAAGACTTCTTACTTTAGACACCACTTTCAGTGGTATGTAGTAGAGAAGCAAAAGAAGAAATCTTCCCGTACGTGCTTTACTTAGTTACTTATCACTTAGAGAAGAAAATTTGTTTCGGATGGGTAAGCACTTTTTAACAGTACGGAAAGCACGGGATAAAAGTTTTCAAGTGATTATTTACACACCCATTGCTGCAAACAAGAACATTTACGTTGCCAATTATGAATTAGAAAAGTCTTGTGAATCTTATCAGTACCCGCTCAAATTATATCAACAATAACGTAAAGATGAGAAGAAAATTGCCGCGCATATTTGCCTCGAAAGGAGGCACAAAAGCACACAATTAGACGAGTAAGAAACTTGAACAAGGTGGCAGAGCCAATATTACATAAAAATATTTTTTTGGGTTCATTAGATAATCTAAAAGAATTAGCGAAATGTGATATGTGATTTTCGTGCACATTCAAAGTAGTTTCCAGAATTTCGTACCAGCTATTTACGACGTATTTTTTAGAAGCTTTTTAGTAGTATAACTTTTCACTGATCTCCATAGGAATCGATAATAAAAATGTTTTTTTTAGCTTCAAGTTTTTCAATGAAAAAAGCAAAAATATTACAAAACGTTTATATAAAAGTTTTCTGCATATATTTAACAACAATATACAAGAAGGCTATGTTGGTATTAAATAAATATTAATTGCTTGTTAGTTCCTAAAGTATCAAATCCGAACTGAAGTGCCTGTAAATTAAGAAGACAACACAATTTCTAAACTAAAACTACCCATTGGATATTTGAAATTTCTGGAAGCTGACTCAAATGTCTCGGAAATCTCTGAAAACAAAATCAAAATTAACCCATTATTGCTAAATACTTACTACTTCATTAATAGGATTTAGCTTGTATAACTCAAAACAACGGCATCAGATTACAACTTTTACTTAAATTTGAGTAAATATTTTTCTTAATATGCGATAAAAATACTATCAACTGGTTCGTTTCCTATTCAATAAAACCCAAGGCGTTATTTACTTCACAATTATTTAAATTGTGCATCTAAATTCCAAGGGCAGAAAAATAATTACAAATTTAATAAGCCTTAAAATAATCTGCACGGATTATAAACCGTATATTAGGTATTCCAGCATAAAAAAAATGAAGTAGCTTTAATCTTCTAAGGGTTACAGACACCTAAGTACTTCGTAGATGTTAGTATTATGTTTTTAGTGTTGTACATATATGCTAAAGGTAAAGGTTAGCAAAAGATGACACAATTCTAAAAACTATAAATCCGCAAGATGCTTGAAGATTCTGGAAGGCTGAGACAGTTTCTGTGGGACTTCTTGAAAATCCAATCGAGATTAATTAGTTATTTCTAAACTTTGATTACTCAAGTAGAATCGAATTTATTTAAATTCAAATTTAGAAGTAAACTTAAAACTTTTTAATTCAAAGTTTAAAAAGCAAATTATAAATTGATTAATAAATTAAATTTTTTTTTATAAAACCCAACCACTTCTCCCCCATAACCATACTCCAGAAACAGTAGCTTCAAATTCAAATTTAAAATGTAAAATTTAAATTTTACAATTTTTAAATTTTTAAAATCTGAAACAACCTTTAGGTTAACAAATTTAATTAACAAATTATTATTATTTATTTTTTTATTTAATATCTCTGAAAATTGGAATCAAATTAATCAGTTATTTCTAGGTAATACTTAATAAACCGAACTAGAAGCTATTTAAAATTAAATTTAGACTCTGAAACATAGTTTAAATTAGTAACAATAAATCAATTAACTATCCCTAATTCTGCATTCTGTTGTTGCTTCAGTTTCGTGGCTCCTATTTCCGGAAATCTAGTGCTGATTCAAATTATGTTAAATAAATTAGTCATAATCGAACTCACCTGTTCACCCGAATCAGCTAAGACCCATCCGCGCAATATCGATCTTCAGCTTCAGGTTAAATTCATTTTAAGTTTCCGGTATAAGTTTTGTACACCTATCTCAGATGTCAAAAATCACTTTACTGATAATGATCGCGATAATATTCGAAATAGTTTCGTAGATATTTTAACAACTCTGACGGGCTCCCCTGACAAGTCCTATCATTGCAAATCCGTCAATGGAGAATGTATAATTTTCAGTTTTAACCTCCTTAGGGCACTATTCCAGTATTCCACCACAGGCATGCTAATAATATAATTACTACTGTACCAGTGATGGGCGAACAAAATTAGCATTTTTGACAAATTTTGAAAATAAATAAAGCATTAAAATTCCGATTAGAAAAAATGTCAACTGAACAATGCGGTGATTATTTATGCATCCAGAATCACAGAGTATATCAGTCAAAAATGGATGTGAGGACCGCCGCAAAAGTTATTCCATCTTGCGCCATGCGGCCTGCGTGCCCCACTTCAATAAACAACAGGATAATTGTGATTGATAGCAGGTTATGGTCGATAATTCGTTTTGAACAAATTTCGATTAATGACTAATCGGATTTGCTATTGCTATCGATTAATCGATTAAAGTAAATTTTGTCCATTTCAAAATTTTTCATGAATATTTTTTTAATTTAATCTTTTTATGGAAAAGTCGAATTTTAACAAAATGAAGATTTTTGCCATTAAATTCCCAGTTTAGGCCCTATTTTATAATAGAAAAGACAATAGAAAACAGTAAATTCAATTTTCGATTCCGATTTTTGAAATTTTGATTCAATTATCACATTTTTCGATAAAAGAAATTTTCAATAACGCTTAGTTTTATTCAACTAGTTAACCGAATATTTGTTTAATTTAACAATGCCCTAATTGGTATCACAAAAATACTTGGCCCCCTACATATCGAGACTTCCATCCCTGGCCTATAAGCACTTACTGAACCAACACTTTCAAAATTTTTGTCTAAAAACCTCCAAGCCCTCTCCATAAAATATTCCATTATAAAATTCAAAAAACTCTAAAAGATACATTAATTCAAAACCTATCCTAAAAAACTACTCAACATCATATTCAAACTGATAAGGAAACTACCATGGCCCGTATATAGAAAATCTTTTTTGAAAAAATCAAACTTCTCTTTACGGATTGTAATTTTAAAGTTGCTCAACACGCAGAAAGAAGTTTGAACGACAAACCGATCTCAAAAATGAAAGATAATATACTGTTAAAACAATCAACTATTGTTTACCAATTACGATGCAGTTGCAACGCAACATGTCCGAGAAACCAAACACGAGAACATTCCAATAAGTCAAAATACTCGATAAGCAACCGCTTTCGAAAAAGATCGATTTAGAAAAGGCCGCTCCCAAAACCAAGCACAAATCCCACCAACATTGCAGAAAACTACGTGGTTATTGGCAATTCGGGTGATTTGCTTATCTAAGATTTCTCTTGTACAATTTTAATTTATTTTTTATTCTTAATATAGTCAAAGCAGGTATAGGAATCGTAAGCCAAAGTTCCAAAATAGTTTTTTAAATAAAAAGAGGCGCTAAACCACTATTAAAACTAAAAATTGCTTTTAAAAATTGATTAAATTACTGGCCCAAGAAAATAGAAATACAACAGTACAGCCGCAAAAATGTGATTATTTTTATTACCCATTTCCACTGATTGATCTTTAGAACTTTAGAAGTGCACTTTTCGGTTCACCCAACTCCAAGCAGTTTTAACTCAGCTTTACAAACAAGGAAATCTAATTTGACGTATTTCGAGCCGTATTACTTTATTTTATCAACAAAACAAGTACAAACATTAATTTCGTAGAGATTTTTGTGTCGAATTAGTTCATCCAAAAACATCATGAAAAAAACAACTTTGCTCCAAAAAACATCAATGTTTTTTGGTGTACAGCAATTTTATGAAATGAACATTTTTTGCAAATTTTACTTTGGCTACTAACACCAACAAAGATAGAAACGTTAATTTAAATTGTCAGTTAGTTGTCAATATAGAGTTATTACATTTTAATAAACGTTTCTAGGCTACTATTCATTTTTCTAGAGATATTTGCTTTAGAAGTTGTAATACACGTACTTTAAAACGTTCCTAAACATCTAGTAATATTACGAAGATTATTTGGTTTAAGTACCGACAAAACATAACATTTCAAATCTAGAAATATTGTCACTTTCAAATTTGAAAACGTCAAATATCAATCAAGTAAAAACAAAACCGGTTTATAATTTGAACAAAGTTTTCAATGAGCCCGGTCTGAGATTTCTGTTTTATGTGCACATGTAAGGTGCAATTCACTGTTTACGAAATCCAGATACCAAAACTATTGGTGTAGAAGTTGTATATTTCTCATTTTCACTGTAATGTGCTGGTTAAAATAGTTATAGGTGTGTTCTCCGTGTCCAACATGAAGGCGTGCGTGAGGTTCTCGTATCCAAAATCAAGTGTAGGTCAATAAAGATCGAAGCGGTTTATAATGGTTTTGAAAATATTTCCAGTTCCAGTATATTTGTTAAATAAAAATCACTGTTTGTTGGTCTTTATCACTATTTTATTAGTTTAATCCTTAATTTCGCCCAATGTTTTGTGAATATAAAATTTTTATTCACAATGTTTATTAGTTTTCTAGAATATTTTGTTTCCTCTTTATATAGCAATAAATTGTTATACTAAATAAGTTAAATTGTTGTACAATGATAAGTAATTTGAATTTAAAAGGTTGGCACCTGATCAAAACAAACAAAAATAATAATTAAGTGTTAAAGTTGTTTTGTGATAAATTCAAAAATAAAATAAAATAAAAAAATTGTTTTTAAAGTCAAAGGATTGTCTTTCTAAAATGTACCGATGGAACATCAGCTGATGCCTTTAGATAAGTACAAATCATATTTAATTGTGTCCCAATGATTCTTTAGGAATTCTCTTTTTATTTTAGATTTCGCCGTAAACATAAATTTATGTTTTTAGCAAACATAAACTGATTGTCCTTGAAGTTAATGTGCATAATCAGGTAGCCGTCTTAAATATAATTACCAAAACAAACATAAAACAACATCCATTTTTTTCTTGTACTTTTCACACCACAAAATTTACATTGATTTGAAAAGCGAAAAGAATTCGACATTAGTTCTCAACAGGAAAGTGAAAGTGTTGTAGACAAAATAATGAACAAACAAAATCAAACACAGAACAACGCATGTTTGCGTTGCATAAAGTAGCCTTTGATGAAATTGAAAACCCACCAAAGTTCCTATTTGAATTTTATTATTTTGGGGAACTTACAACATTATCGAGAAAAAATAGCGCAACAAAAATGTGTAAGTACTTTTGTCGCAATCTAATCGTAGTCTATATCTATCAAACAAATCGCAGCATAAATATTTAGCTGACAAAAAAATTTACGATGAAATATAAAGTCATATGTTTCTCGCATGCAACTATCATAACAAACAAAAATTCTCATTGCAAAAAATATCCCATACAAATGTTTCAAAACAAACATCGTTCAAAATAGTTGCCTTAGACTTCTACGTCGTCGGTCGTTTATTTTTTTTTGTTTTTTGCAATTTTTTCTTTTTAATTTTTAATTTTCAAATTTGAGAAAATAAAGTTCCCAGTGTGGACCAAAACTTCGCCAAGCAATAGTGGCGGCATGGAAATATTTATATAACCTGATGTCATTTGTTTCCATTGGATGTGTCAGACAAAATAGGGGCAGATGGTTTCAGTAAGAAACAACAGTAGCAGTCCCAGATTCATTCAGTGAGAGCTACTGATTACAACCTGGCAGAAGGCGGATTGGGGAACGCCCGCCAGATATGTCAGACACCAGGGGAATCAAATATTCGAGGAGGACCAAAAACTAATTAGCAAGATTCAGATGCGTCAGATTTATTATAGGTTATTCGCATATTTTGGTATGCTTAGTTGAGAATGAGCAGAACCTCAAAATGGAGTGTGCCAAAAGTTTTGTAAATTTTTAAGTGGTACCAAATAAATAAATAAATAAAAATACAAACAAGTTTTAACAAATTTAATCGCTTTAGGTTGTGAGCAATAATTTGATTTGTAATTGCAAGAATTGTATAAATCTGGAAGAGCTCTAGGTAAACAACGAATTAAAAATGCATTAAAAAAATTGTTATATTTATAAAAGTTACTTTTTTAAACATTTGTGGTACTTTCAGAAGCAGCGATAAGGGCGAAAAAACTCTTTGATCTGTATCTGCAAGGTTGACGAAGCAATTATTATTAATTAATACACAATCCTAACGTCAAAAATTATCAAAAATTTACATTTTACATATGCAATATTTTTGGGCGATATTTGTGTTTGCAATATTTTTGCCTTGCGATATGTACATATGTACGCAACAATTGTTTTTACCAGAAAACGCTTTCGAATTTCTGTCAAGCGTTTATTTTGTCTGCTACATTTTTACTGCGATATTTTTTTTTTCGATAAATAGGTTTTTTATTTTTGTTTTTATAATTATGTTTGATATTTTTTGGTTCGTATTAAAACTAGCGGCTATTTCGCCGCTCGTAGCTCTAATTTCATCTGACAAGTGATAGAAATTCAGGTCCTAACTATGAAATTCGACGCTATTTTCGATGGCTCTCATGTTGTATTATTAGGTACAAGAAAAAAAAGGAAAAAATATTTTTGTTTTCCTTTCTCCTCGTGTACTTTCTAATACACAACAATATCCGTCGAAAATAATCGTCGAATTGCATAGTAAGGCAGGCCCCAGTATTATATTCCCGGTGAACGAAGTGAGTCGATTTAAGCTTGGATCAACGTTGGGAAATATTGAAAAAAAAAAATCCAAAGCAGTGTGTCAGTTTTACCAAAAAAATCATTTTTTTCGATGAAGCTCATTTTCATCTCGGCGGTTATGTGAACATATTTGGGGCATAAAAAACCACCGGTCCGATTTTAATCGGAATACATTTTTAAAACGAACTAAAATTGGCCGCACCCTATGCATTGATTTCGCATTGTTGCTTCCTCCTCATACCTTTGTATTCGTACTTTTCACATATTTCTTTGATAACTAATTTAGTGGAAATCTAACTTTATATTTTTCCTTTTTTCACGTGTCTGGTAATTTAGAATAATTTGTACATTTTCGCCTTCCCGCGTTTCTACGTGCTTTGACAAAGTATTTTTTCTAACGGGTCATTTAGAGGGCTCTGATATTATTTATTGTATATTGGAGATAAATAACGAAAACTTAAAAAATACCCGGGTACCCCATAACCGAGAATACGAGCCCTAATATAGACACAATATGTTTCTCGAATGGATTTTTCCATTTAAAATAAACGATACACTGTCCCGTATTCTGTCAGGATAAAATTCATGTTATGTTGTTATATTTCCATGCTACTTGAGTTTATATTATATAATGGCGTAATACTCTTAATAAACCAAATTTAATAATCTGAATTTAAAAATCATACTTTTTTATGAAGCAGTAGGTACTAAATTTCGATTTAATTTATCGTAGTTCAAATTGAGACCATTGTTAAACATAGTCCAATTTTTTGTAAAACAACGTTTAATCTGGAATACATTTTTTAGTATTATCTCCATAATATCAAGATCAAAATTCCATTACACTTAATGTTTGATCAATTTCAGGTAGGCTTAATCGCAATGACAAGTTTCCAAATGTACGAGTATATAAGGAATTGGAATTCATTATTTTTCTAACGACAACTCACAACCTATTAAAGTTTTTTTTTTTTGTTATGTTTTATTCATATATTTGAATAGAACCAAAAATTTCAATACTGAAAAAGTTAATAAATCTTATTAATTGCGATTAGCATCTTTGTACATGAAGGTATGACAAGACACAAGTCATGCGATGCACATAACAACATTTTTATTTTTATTATGTGAAGCTCACTTGTCAATTTTCAAAGTAGCTTTTGGATAAGGTCATCGGTAATTATTTAGTTATATTTAGTTATGATATCTATAAAAAAAAATTATCAAAAGCAATTCTTTTAAGCATATCAAAAAATAATTATTTTATACGCACATAAGTACATACATCATTTCCAGCTGCGTACATGTACACCTTACATAAGAAGCATTAACGCATTAAAATTATAAATAAAAAAAAAAGTTACATGACTCGATGATGATGATGATCCAAAATTGTCTGTTTACGTACGAATTCATCAAACACCCAATTGCATTTCACAAACATTAATTTTAAACTAGAGAAAAGCAAAAAAAAAAAAATCGTGAAATTTTTCAAACCATTTGGTGTAACATTTATCTTATTCTGTTTCTTAATCTCATCAAACATACAAGAAAAAAAAATTAAACAACTAGAAATTATTAAAATATTAACATAAAACTATTATAAACGATCATCTTCATCATCATCATCTTCATCAAAACAATAACATTAAAATTAGACAAGAAATAAGAAAAAACAAAATAATTTTTGATCCAATTGAAGAGAAGAATTAAACAATTTTCTTTTTTATTTTTTATTTCAATTTAATGTTAGACAAATTGAAGTTAGCGGACCGATAAATTTTGTTAATGGATTCGTTGTTTTTACAGATTTTATTGTTTTTGAGTTTGGAATTTTCTTTTTTAGTATACAGTTTATTCCTTGGTAAGATGATTTTACGATTTTTTTGTTTTTTTTTTTTTTAGTTGCTTATTTGTTAGTGTAAATTTATAGTTGGATTGGCATTTTGATTTGTTGAATTAAAACATAGTAGAGAGAAACATTAGTTTATGTAGTTTTGGAAAAGACGAAAAATTTATCAAGTTCGTGTGAAGAACGCAACAAACAAAAAAAAAAATGTTTTAAAGAAATTTGTGTATCAAATTAGTGGCTTCTTGTCGATTTGGTCCGAAAATTAGTCAAATTATCGCGCATCGTCATAATCCCACGAGAAGCGCTTTCTCATCTCAGTTTTTATGTAGTTTTAGAGCAATCACTTGCGTTTTGATTGATGTTTACGATTTTTTTTTTCAACGTGCACATTAACTATATTTATACACAAAATCCCAACTGAGTGATTTCTCTAAGTTAGCGTTGAAATAAATTAATCCATTTGGAATCCAAATAGATATAAAAACTAACCTTGTTTCATTTGATCTCTATATATATACATATACCTAAATAATGTTTTAATTTAAATTTCTTTTGATTTCGTATATTTATTGAATGATTGATTTACCTTTAATCAATACGGTAATCAATAAATAGATATTTTGAAATTTATAATTAAATTTGAATTTATATACGCAGACATAATTTACAGTACAATATTTTGATTTTTTTTAGTAAAATAATCTGGCGTTATGCAATATTAATGTTTAATCAAATGGTTTGGTTGAGTGGCTAAAAGACGGTGGAAAAGATTTTTAAATTCGATAATTTATCACATATTTAACAGAACCTTAATTAATTTTTTTTTTTTCAGTATTTGAAACGTTAATTTTCGTAAAATATGCATATCATACTGTTCAATTGTGCGTTACGTTTAAGGAAATGAAATTTAGTTATGCGGAGCATTATATCAAATAAAATGTTTGCATACATTAAAATTTAACATTTTATCGATACAATAATTATGTAAGATGAGCGGCATGTTTTACTTTTTAATAGATGTGGTATTTTGCAAAATTCGTTAACTTTCAAAATATTTCAATTATTAAAACACAATATGCATCAGAAACTACCAAGCGTAAAATATAGGTGGTATATAAACCATTTCGATGGAATTTTAAATGATTATTTTAATTAACCGCTGTGCGTTAATACCAATTGAAAATAAAGCGGACTGAGTCTTAATGGCTGATTTACATTAGGAGACATTTTCGGAGAACAAAAAATTTAGGAATTTTTGATATATATTTAGTATAGTATTAAAATAGAAACCCTGGGATGAGTTTTTACACTCGTTAAATAAGCGTCCAATCGGCTACACAGAAAAACGTCCAAAATTCTAGTCTGAGAGATAGCTTTATACTTTCATCTATATCGCAGTACGATATTCGCAACGAATCCGGTGAGTTATAGATGGACATAAAAGCGTCCACGAAGTGTAACAGAAATTTATTTCCTCGCTTCTATAAAGACAGAAGACACCTTCCGAGCAACGACACCGCTTGTTTCAATACTGCAATAACTATGGCGGTAAAATTTTGTTCAACAAAAGCTACAAAGTTTTTGCCAAAGTAGTCGTGGTTGAAGTGATCAACTTAGAACGTGAGTGCTATGAAAAGGACATCAGAAGGCAAAGGGTGGGAAAAATTTCGAATGTCTTCGAGATAACTCTGCGGTGTGGCAAGAAGACCTGATTGCTCAAGCTCACCTTAGCCACTCATTTGAGTAAGTCAATCGTCAGGTCAATATGACGTAGCGCAGCTGCCTATGTTATAAATCATTCTAGCTAAAAGCATACGCTCACGGTATTTGCATTCTGAAGAAATCCTCCTCCCGCTGGAATAGCGTAACAAATTGGTTTTCAGGTCAATGAAACAAAGACTAAATCACAGTCATCGCGAGAAGACAGGCGCGCGAAGACTATATTTCAGGAGATACACAATATGAGAAGGTGATTGATTTCAAATGTCTATAATCCCTGATCATAGAGCAAAACTTCGATTCCTCATACATTTCATCGAGGATCGCATCAGGCTATAGAGCATTTTATGCCAAAAATTAAAATGTTCAAGTCCTCCTCATATAACGCGCAAAATAAAACTGGAAATCTACAAAGCGCTGATAAGATCAGTTATCACCTTTGATTGCGAATCTTAGGCAATGATGACAGAAAATATCCATAAAACTGTTGTAGAACTTAGCGTAAGATTATTAGAATAATTCTCAGCCCTATGAATCAAGAGATCAGAAACGTTTAAGATAAAGTTGACATCATCATATTCATAAAACCATCAATGCTGATTGTCTGGCAGAATAACTTTAGAACTTCCTTACTTCTAAAGTTATTTGGTATATTTTACTATTTTTGCTTTATGTACAAAGAGGCATAGGTAAAATATGCATCTTATTGTTTCTTTTCTTTATACTACCAAAGAAAGAATGCAATGGAATGTAGTTAAGTTATCTGTTTTTAAGTATTAACTTGGTCAACAATTAAACAACTCCCGTAAAAGTTGGCTCGCTTATTAATGAAGCCATAAGGAAGAGAGTATGTTAAATTGCCATAATCATAGAGTGTTTTTTTTATTCATTCCGAAGAAAGAAATACAAGGAAAGGAATATTGGTCACATGACTTTGGAATATTCCAAACGGAATGTAATGAAAAACGACAAAACGAAGGAATGGAATATTATTATTATTATTAATTAATATTATTATTTTAATTATTAAGTTTAATTTATTTTTTAATTTTATACGAGCAATTATTTATGTCATACGGCAATACAAAATGACGAATAATTACGACGGACTAAAAATATTCCATTCATTCTACCTTTTCATCTAGTACGAAAAGAATAGGTTTGGAATGTCTAGAATAAATTAAAAAAAAGTACAAAAAAGGAATAGGAAGAATGGAATGAATAAAAAAATATTTTATTTAATTTTCGGAGTGTCCGGAATATTTCCGGAAAAGGAAACAAGTTTTTTGTATATAATTTTCTCAAAATCACTCTTCATAAAAATGGAACGTTGATAATGGGTTACGTGAACCATGAAACGTGTGTTGGAATTTTGTTTTCGAAGAAAGTAAATATTTTAATTTTTTAATTTTAAATGTTAAAAATTTCTGTAAAAAATGAATTGTTAATTATGATTTTGATTAACTTACAATTAAATCCATACTCCTTAAATTGATTTTGGTTGTACTGTATGTTGTATGTAGTGATGACATAATGATTAAACATTTACGAACTGATTTCCGAATTATAATGTTGAATAACGATGAACGTGTGAAAACCAAATTGAAAATGATAAATAATATGGTGTCAGTAAAAAGATGACGAAACGATGCAAATCGTCGCCAATAAATTGTTAAATGATACTCTGATTTAATCTAATTTGAATTAATTATTTAATTTGGGTAATCACCAAATAAGCAACCGATCCGAAAAATCATTTTAATGTGTTTAACACGTAGAAGTATATTAGTATTATTTACATGAATAATTATTCAACACCCCGTACCTAGATAAACAGGTTTACAATATTTTTATTTATAATTTTTTTTGATGATAATATTTCTGAAAATTGTTTAACGAGCTTATGATTATGAAGAAATCAATCCTCTCATCATGCCGCAGCGACTGGACTGATTGTATAATAATTTTTAATCTATATATATTTTATATATATATATATATATATATATATATATATATATATATATATATATATATATAGTATTAGCGAATTATACTAATACAGCCAAATTTCCTTACAATTTTTTCTTCGTCACATTCACACAGCTTATTCCTGAATTTTTATTTGAAGTATCTCCAGAATATACAAAATTTTCTGCAGCGCAAGAATATAGAAGGGAATAAATAAAATTTCCTGCAGCGTTCTTTATTAAACGAACAAATTACTTATAACTAAACAAGTTACAGAAAACATTTTTTAAAGAACAGTCGCGTTCTGATACAGTAGTCGACGGCAGCTGTAGAAGCGTTCCATAGCTATTAAAATAAACTTACGGACGCTACCTTACGGATTCATCCTTCATCATCAGCACCTCTGGCCATCATGGTTGACGCTTCCGATACGGCGATCGGAACAGTGGTTCAGTTGTTCATTTCAGATACTTGGCAACCACTCGGCATCTTTTCAGCACGTCTCAATGATACGCAAAAAGATACAGTGCTTATGATCGTGAACTTTTCGCGGCTTATTCGGGTGTCACCCACTTTCGCTACCTCCTCGAAGGTCGTACTTTCACGCTTTACACCGACCATAAACCACTGATCTACGCTTTTAATCAGAATCCCGAAAAATCATCTCCTCGTCAGTTTACACACTTAGATTTCATTGATCTATTCACAACGGACATCCAGCACATCTCTGGCATAGATAATGTCGTAGCAGATACCTTCTCACGTATTAATTAAATTACTATTCCCAGAAGTATTGATTATGCGGTTATCGCAGATGCCCAGATCAATGACGAAGAACTTCAAGAAAAATTAAGGAGTAATACTGTTCTCAAATTCGAGAAATTCCCGGTTGTCAAAAACCTCAATTTATTGCAATATAACAACTACTACACCTAGGCCATTCATTACGCTTAAATTTTCGAAAACACGTTTTTGATGCGTTTCATAATCTTTCTCGTTCTGGCGTCAAAGCGTCCATTAAACTTTTGACTCAGAATATCATTTGGCCATCCATTAAGAAAGACGTCCAGAAAATGGCTCAAAACTGTGTAGCTTGCCAAAAGGCTAAAGTCTCTCGACACACTAAAACTCCACTTAGTACATATAAATTAACTTCGCAACGCTTTTCGATTATTCACCTCGATATCATTGGTCCGTTACCGGTTTCTGCTGCTACCGTCGCTTTCGCTGTCTACTCTCATTGGATAGCTCACTTTGGTGTGCCAGAGTCCATAATCACGGACCAAGGCATGCAATTCGAATCACCACTTTTCCACGAACTGGCTAACTTACTGGGGTTAACGGCATGATCGAGTGATGGTCATTAAGTCTACCATTAATTGCTACGATCGAACAGATTGGACTAGCTTTCTTCCTTCAATCTTACTGGGACTACGAACCATGTACAACGGCGAACTGAAAGCTATGCCTGCTGAACTCGTATTCGGACAGACGACGCGAATTCCATGAGCCTTGTTGCACACCACGAACGACCAAATGGTAGAGTCGCACTTTGTAACGAATCTCAAACGACACGTCCAAGAACTTTTTATTAGTAAAGATCTGCACACGTGCTCGCACATTTTTCTACGAACTGACGCAGTATGCAGAGCACTGCAACCACCTTATACAGGACCGTATTTGGTTATCGACCGTACACTAAAATTTTACACGTTAGAATTGAACGAAAGACACGTTAAAATTTCCATCGACTGGCTTAAACCGTGTTAGACGGACAATCAAGACACACAGAATACACGAACTGGACCACCCTTACTGACTGACGAACCAGAAATTCCTATTTCGGCGGAAGTACTCAAATTACCTACTGTGTAACAGAAAGTGCGCAAGCAGGTTCGGTTCGACCTTACACCGAAACCGGCACCAAAAGCTACGAGATTGGGTCGTGTTTCCAGGTCCCATTCGTTTCGTGGATTGAAGTGCTGATGTTATAATAGAAGATAATAAACAATATACATAAGTTACATCAGGTCATTAAATTGTTATTTGTAAAGTAAGCATATTTTACTGTCGAAATTTGCATAGAAATTTAGGCCACAAATTATACATAAATATATTTTAATTTGTGCTGACTATATAAAACATGATTATTAATTAAAAAATGGAGGTGTGCTCAACACACGACTTTCTTTTACGAACAGAGAATTTTGAGAAATTTTAAGTTTTTTTTATAATTTTTTATTTACTTTTTTTTTTTTAATTTTTATTTGTTTTTAATTTTTGGAAACATTTTGGATTAAGTAGTTTTTTGTAAACCTTATACTTTTTAAGATATTTGCAAAATAAATTCGATTGGCCACTTCCGGCTAGCAGATTTGGAGTGAAATTCACTGGGACCTCCCAATTTATTAATAAAGCTTAAATCTGAAGTTTCATTTCGATTGGTTAAACCATCTGGGCTGTAGAGAGGACACAGACTGACAGACTGACACTATTTTGAAACCCACTTTTTCGGATTCAGGGGACCTCAAAACAGATAAATCTCTAAAATTCTCAAGGTCCAAAATTTTCATGATAATGTATCTATTTAAATTTCAAATTTTATTAGTAAATTAGCTTAAAAGTCATAATTCCCCCGTTTAAAAAAAGATGGATCTAAATATTGGTGATGCTGTTAAAATCCTCCCTGCATTTAATGGAGAGCATAGGGACTTTCTTAATTTAATCCAGTTAATTCATGACCCATTAAAACCAGCTGGAAGGAAAAATTGTTACTTTAATAATTGCAGTTAAAATTACTGATACAGTGAGATCCAAAATAGCTTTTGAGGATAAATTAATAACTCTTGATCAAATAAAAAATTGCTTCAATAAGATTTTCGTATCAAGAAGAACTGCACTGGAAATACAGCCAGAAATTTGCAGGATCAAGCAGACAGGTAGAATTGAGGGTTATACCACTAAAACAGAAAGTTTAGATAATGAATTGAATTTAGTTCAGAACAGAAACCTTCAGGATGCTGATTGTAAAACAATTTATAAAATATCAGATCAAATAGGGCTGAATGCATTTAAAGAAGGGTTAACTGTAATAGCCAGTAGATCGAAAACGTTGAGTGAAGCTATAGATATTGCTCGTGGTGCTTCAAAAATATTGGATAAAGTGACACGAATATTGTTTCGCATCTAAGAAATTTTAATAATCAGTAGGTGCAATTTAATAATAGAAACTTTAGATTTAGGGGCAATAATACAAATTTCCATAACAGTATTAATAATAGGCCAAAATTTTATAATAATTTTAGAGAGTATAATGGAATTAATTTTAGTAATATTAATAATTATCGTGGGAATCAATAATAATGTTAATCAACAAAATAGACATAATCCCAGAAATAAAAATATTAGAGTATTACAACATTCGGGAAACGGAATGCCTCCTCCTACAACAGCACAGGAGGAAATTATAGCGCAGATTTTTTGAGTCAAAACCAGTGTATAATTGATTATGAAAGCATTACAATTTTGATAAAATTTCAAGAAGAGGAAATTGTCTTACCAATGGAAACAAGTTCGCCCAAACAAAACATTTTTAAAATACCCTCTAGAACAGAAATTTTATTAAGCTAAATAGTGATAGTATTGTGTTAAGTGATGAAATAAGAAAAGGAGTATTTATTTGTAACACAATAATTCCGAAAAATGGTATTGCCCATATAAAAATAATAAATACTACAGAAGAAGCTGTTCAAATAGAGAATTTTAAACAAAAGATAGACAGCTAAGTGACTACCACCTAGTGCAAAATATGCACTATAGTAATAATAATAAATTGAATGAAGAAATAAATAAGAAAATAATTAAGGAAATTAATTTAGAAAATAATAATGATTATGAAAAACAAGAAATTTTTAAAATATTTAGAGAATTTTTAGATGTATTTGACAGATGGAAACAAAAAAGATAGATTAGTGGATGATTTCAGGCAATTGAAAAAAAAATAATAGGTGATAGGTTTCCGTTAACACGGCTAGAGGATGTGTTAAACAATATGGGCCGAGCGAAGTATTTCTCGGCGATTGATCTGACAAGTTCATTTCACCAGATAGAGTTAGAAAAAGAATCACGCCATATGACTGCGTTTTCAACGAATCAAAGGCATTTTCAATTTAAAAGATTACCTTTTGGGCTAAAAATATCCACAAATAGTTTTCAAATAACGTTATCTATATAGCATTAGCCGGTTTAGATGAACTTGCTTTTCTTTATGTGGATAATATAATTGTTTTTGGATGTGGATTAATACATCATAATTCGAATTTAATTAAAGTATTACAGAGACTGAGATCCTATAATTTAAAAATCAATCCATGAAAATGTGATTTTCTAAAAAACAGAATTTACATATTTAGGTCATCGCTAAACTGATGAAGGTCTAAAACCAGATCCTGAGTAGTATGATGTAATCAAAAATTATCCTCGCCCAACCGATGCAGATGGTTCACGTAGATTTGTTGTATTTTGCAATTACTGCAGAAGATTCATTCGTAATTTTGCTTTAATAGTAAAACCTTTAAATACATTGTTAAAAAAGGCATAATCCTTCAATCTTTTAAAAACAAAACTAATGAATTCACCAATCCACCAATACCCTGATTTTGACAAGGGATTTGTCTTGACAACTGATGCATCAAATTTTACACTAGGAGCGATTTTATCTCAAGGAGACGTTGGAAAAGATCTACCGATTGCGTATGCAAGTAGATCAATGGGCAAACATGAATTAAATAAACCGATAATAGAGAAGGAACCCTTAGCAATCCATTGGACCATAAATTATTTCAGGCCGTATCAGTATGGTAACAGTTTTACTGTAATTACTGACCATAGACCGCTAGTAAGCCTTTTTACAAATAAAAACCTATCGTCTAAAATGTCTAGAATTAGGTTAGATTTAATGGCTTATGATTTTACAATAATTTTTAAGCAAGGGAAGTTAAATACAAGAATAGTTTGGGATACACAAGATTTGAAATCGTTAATCGCAAAAGAAACAGTAAATGTAGTCACAAGAAATATGAAGGAGAAATTAGAAAAAAATAGTGTTAGTGTTGGTATAGATAAACCAAAGCAAGAGACTGATCAACTCAATGCCTGGGAATGTACGTCGATTACAGAAGTAAAAAATGAAAAGCAATTGCAATTTAGAATTGAAAGTTTAGATGTCCCATTAGGAGAATTAAATAAGAATAAAGAGGTACAAAAGTTTATAGGAGATATAAAAAGATTAAAAAAAGTAATAAATACATTGTTAGTATTAATTTATCTTTGGAAATGGATTCAAAGTTGGAGAAACTAATAAAATGCATGCATGAATTAAGAATAAATAAATTAGCGCTCAAAGATAATGATATAATTTTCAGTTACATTACTATACTTGAATTTAAAGAAAAATTTATGAATCTGCAGATAAATAAGGTAGGGACGTACTAACGTATAGTGAAAATGACTTAAGAATATCACAAAGCTCCCAAGATAATAGTGAATACAAAGCTCCCAAGATAATAGTTACAGAAGAAATGTTGAAAATAATTGAAGAAAATCATGTGACCCCCAATCGGAGGGCATACTGACGGAAAAAATACTATTAGACGATAGATCTTCGATCTCTTTGGGAGGGGAGTATTTGTGCTGTCAATCAAATTCAAATCCTTCAAATTTAAATATAAAAATACATGCACCTGTAAGGATAGTTGAGTACAAAATTCAAGAAAAAATATGGTAGATAGTGTGAGTAGAACTCACTGCATGTACAGACGAAAAAACTCAGCAATGGAAAAAAGGTTCTGTTTTTTGGAAAAAGAAAAAACAACCAACGACAACGACTGGGCAGAATAATATCGTGCAAAAGCGCTAATAATTCTATATACGATAGTATAAAACCAGTTACGGTAAAACAAATAATAATCCTTGTAAAGGAACACGCTAAATAAGTATTTGAATGAGTAAGCCGCTACAAGCTACTCTGATTTTTTAATGTTTTTCAAGGATATATAAATAATTATGTTGTCAGCATAAGTCAAGGTTTTAATACGGATTAGTAAAATCGTAGGATATAGTGTATCATATATAGTACGAATAAAATAGCTCCCAGCAAAGAGCCCTGAAGCACTCCGGCACTTAATTCAATCAGCTCAGACAGTGAGTCGTCCACCCTAACCTGTTAGCATCTGTTCATTGAGAAACTGTGTAACACTCTTACAACATATACAATAATTCCTCCAATCCAGGCACTGCCGAATGCCCTTTCAATGTCCAACAAACACAGAAGTGTGGGTATTTTTCGGTCCAGTTTAACAGCAATGTCGTTTTGTACGATAACAGCTGCGTAGGTTGTTTACAGTAGTTAAATTGGCCTTTAGATCAGGTAGCTTACCCTACAACAGGTGCATTGATTGCAAGCATCCATGTATCTGGGAAATACTCTATATTATAGTATTATAGCTGTGTTTCACCACCAAAGTGAGAACATTAACAAATTTTTTGGCAGTCTTTTAAGGGTGTAGTTTGACGTTTGATCTTTGCCGGTTGACCTCTTGCTATTGCGTGATTTAATATACTGCCCAATAGCAGGTGGTTTGGCCATTGGACAACACAATTCGTCAGTTAACCGGTTCGTGTCAGAAATATAACGATCCACTCTTTACTTCAACGAACTCATTGATCCTAACGTCAACCTCCCTCGAGAATTGGTTATTCCCTAGATCAAAACTATGACAATCATTTTCGAATATCTGGCCAGGTAAATTGGCATTTTGTGCAGTTGTTTAGTGAACTGTCTCACCTATTACACTATAGTTAGGGTTGGTATGCTGTGGAAGGTCATTCTACCAGGCTTGTCGCCTGTTCTTTTAATAATTCTCATAATGAATTTGAATGAGTTTCCTAACGATAGTATTAGCGTTGTTTATTTCAGACTTGATTGCGTTTGCGTTAGACGAGTACTTATTTCGGGGAAGATTTCTACCGAGGTATTTGAGACCTTAATTAAGTGTTGTGACAGGAACACAGTTCTGAATAGTATCTCCCAGGGAGTCTTGCAGATCAAGCAATATCATATAGGTATCTCTTCCTTCGCCAATGATCTAATCACCCGAATGGAAATGCCGTCAAGTCTCGAATTCAAATGATCGTTGAACAAAGGCCAGTCAATTCGGCTATATCTAGGTATCAGTTTCGGGGAAAGTCTTTGGATCTGAAAGTTCAGGGATATCATAAGTTCCATTGCCGAATGGTTCGACTCAAAATCCAGAGTTCTGACATACGGGTAGCTATGACGGTCGTAGTGAATCGTATGTATCAGTGGATCGTATGTATCAACTTCAGATTCTCCGACAAGCAGTTCGAATTAAACCAGTGGAAAAGATGATAAATACTATGTTTTGAATCCAACACTCCACCTAAGACAATCTGCCAGTTTATGAATGATCTAACTTTCAACAGCTCTGAAAGGTCGTGTGTGTCTATTGGTTAATCCTCTTTAGTAGGTAGGTAGGCAGCAACAACCACCACTTCATAGTTACCATTTTTAATTTAGAATATTAAGGTCATATCAAGTCTGGTGTCGTAGCAAATTTAATTCCTTGTCATATTAAAATCCTCGTTAATCCACCACCTGTATAAAAGCCTATATTTTCTATGGAAGGTGCAGCACGAAAACTAGAATTGAAAGTTTAGATGTCCCATTAGGAGAATTAAATAAGAATAAAGAGGTACAAAAGTTTATAGGAGATATAAAAAGATTAAAAAAAGTAATAAATACATTGTTAGTATTAATTTATCTTTGGAAATGGATTCAAAGTTGGAGAAACTAATAAAATGCATGCATGAATTAAGAATAAATAAATTAGCGCTCAAAGATAATGATATAATTTTCAGTTACATTACTATACTTGAATTTAAAGAAAAATTTATGAATCTGCAGATAAATAAGGTAGGGACGTACTAACGTATAGTGAAAATGACTTAAGAATATCACAAAGCTCCCAAGATAATAGTGAATACAAAGCTCCCAAGATAATAGTTACAGAAGAAATGTTGAAAATAATTGAAGAAAATCATGTGACCCCCAATCGGAGGGCATACTGACGGAAAAAATACTATTAGACGATAGATCTTCGATCTCTTTGGGAGGGGAGTATTTGTGCTGTCAATCAAATTCAAATCCTTCAAATTTAAATATAAAAATACATGCACCTGTAAGGATAGTTGAGTACAAAATTCAAGAAAAAATATGGTAGATAGTGTGAGTAGAACTCACTGCATGTACAGACGAAAAAACTCAGCAATGGAAAAAAGGTTCTGTTTTTTGGAAAAAGAAAAAACAACCAACGACAACGACTGGGCAGAATAATATCGTGCAAAAGCGCTAATAATTCTATATACGATAGTATAAAACCAGTTACGGTAAAACAAATAATAATCCTTGTAAAGGAACACGCTAAATAAGTATTTGAATGAGTAAGCCGCTACAAGCTACTCTGATTTTTTAATGTTTTTCAAGGATATATAAATAATTATGTTGTCAGCATAAGTCAAGGTTTTAATACGGATTAGTAAAATCGTAGGATATAGTGTATCATATATAGTACGAATAAAATAGCTCCCAGCAAAGAGCCCTGAAGCACTCCGGCACTTAATTCAATCAGCTCAGACAGTGAGTCGTCCACCCTAACCTGTTAGCATCTGTTCATTGAGAAACTGTGTAACACTCTTACAACATATACAATAATTCCTCCAATCCAGGCACTGCCGAATGCCCTTTCAATGTCCAACAAACACAGAAGTGTGGGTATTTTTCGGTCCAGTTTAACAGCAATGTCGTTTTGTACGATAACAGCTGCGTAGGTTGTTTACAGTAGTTAAATTGGCCTTTAGATCAGGTAGCTTACCCTACAACAGGTGCATTGATTGCAAGCATCCATGTATCTGGGAAATACTCTATATTATAGTATTATAGCTGTGTTTCACCACCAAAGTGAGAACATTAACAAATTTTTTGGCAGTCTTTTAAGGGTGTAGTTTGACGTTTGATCTTTGCCGGTTGACCTCTTGCTATTGCGTGATTTAATATACTGCCCAATAGCAGGTGGTTTGGCCATTGGACAACACAATTCGTCAGTTAACCGGTTCGTGTCAGAAATATAACGATCCACTCTTTACTTCAACGAACTCATTGATCCTAACGTCAACCTCCCTCGAGAATTGGTTATTCCCTAGATCAAAACTATGACAATCATTTTCGAATATCTGGCCAGGTAAATTGGCATTTTGTGCAGTTGTTTAGTGAACTGTCTCACCTATTACACTATAGTTAGGGTTGGTATGCTGTGGAAGGTCATTCTACCAGGCTTGTCGCCTGTTCTTTTAATAATTCTCATAATGAATTTGAATGAGTTTCCTAACGATAGTATTAGCGTTGTTTATTTCAGACTTGATTGCGTTTGCGTTAGACGAGTACTTATTTCGGGGAAGATTTCTACCGAGGTATTTGAGACCTTAATTAAGTGTTGTGACAGGAACACAGTTCTGAATAGTATCTCCCAGGGAGTCTTGCAGATCAAGCAATATCATATAGGTATCTCTTCCTTCGCCAATGATCTAATCACCCGAATGGAAATGCCGTCAAGTCTCGAATTCAAATGATCGTTGAACAAAGGCCAGTCAATTCGGCTATATCTAGGTATCAGTTTCGGGGAAAGTCTTTGGATCTGAAAGTTCAGGGATATCATAAGTTCCATTGCCGAATGGTTCGACTCAAAATCCAGAGTTCTGACATACGGGTAGCTATGACGGTCGTAGTGAATCGTATGTATCAGTGGATCGTATGTATCAACTTCAGATTCTCCGACAAGCAGTTCGAATTAAACCAGTGGAAAAGATGATAAATACTATGTTTTGAATCCAACACTCCACCTAAGACAATCTGCCAGTTTATGAATGATCTAACTTTCAACAGCTCTGAAAGGTCGTGTGTGTCTATTGGTTAATCCTCTTTAGTAGGTAGGTAGGCAGCAACAACCACCACTTCATAGTTACCATTTTTAATTTAGAATATTAAGGTCATATCAAGTCTGGTGTCGTAGCAAATTTAATTCCTTGTCATATTAAAATCCTCGTTAATCCACCACCTGTATAAAAGCCTATATTTTCTATGGAAGGTGCAGCACGAAAACTAGAATTGAAAGTTTAGATGTCCCATTAGGAGAATTAAATAAGAATAAAGAGGTACAAAAGTTTATAGGAGATATAAAAAGATTAAAAAAAGTAATAAATACATTGTTAGTATTAATTTATCTTTGGAAATGGATTCAAAGTTGGAGAAACTAATAAAATGCATGCATGAATTAAGAATAAATAAATTAGCGCTCAAAGATAATGATATAATTTTCAGTTACATTACTATACTTGAATTTAAAGAAAAATTTATGAATCTGCAGATAAATAAGGTAGGGACGTACTAACGTATAGTGAAAATGACTTAAGAATATCACAAAGCTCCCAAGATAATAGTGAATACAAAGCTCCCAAGATAATAGTTACAGAAGAAATGTTGAAAATAATTGAAGAAAATCATGTGACCCCCAATCGGAGGGCATACTGACGGAAAAAATACTATTAGACGATAGATCTTCGATCTCTTTGGGAGGGGAGTATTTGTGCTGTCAATCAAATTCAAATCCTTCAAATTTAAATATAAAAATACATGCACCTGTAAGGATAGTTGAGTACAAAATTCAAGAAAAAATATGGTAGATAGTGTGAGTAGAACTCACTGCATGTACAGACGAAAAAACTCAGCAATGGAAAAAAGGTTCTGTTTTTTGGAAAAAGAAAAAACAACCAACGACAACGACTGGGCAGAATAATATCGTGCAAAAGCGCTAATAATTCTATATACGATAGTATAAAACCAGTTACGGTAAAACAAATAATAATCCTTGTAAAGGAACACGCTAAATAAGTATTTGAATGAGTAAGCCGCTACAAGCTACTCTGATTTTTTAATGTTTTTCAAGGATATATAAATAATTATGTTGTCAGCATAAGTCAAGGTTTTAATACGGATTAGTAAAATCGTAGGATATAGTGTATCATATATAGTACGAATAAAATAGCTCCCAGCAAAGAGCCCTGAAGCACTCCGGCACTTAATTCAATCAGCTCAGACAGTGAGTCGTCCACCCTAACCTGTTAGCATCTGTTCATTGAGAAACTGTGTAACACTCTTACAACATATACAATAATTCCTCCAATCCAGGCACTGCCGAATGCCCTTTCAATGTCCAACAAACACAGAAGTGTGGGTATTTTTCGGTCCAGTTTAACAGCAATGTCGTTTTGTACGATAACAGCTGCGTAGGTTGTTTACAGTAGTTAAATTGGCCTTTAGATCAGGTAGCTTACCCTACAACAGGTGCATTGATTGCAAGCATCCATGTATCTGGGAAATACTCTATATTATAGTATTATAGCTGTGTTTCACCACCAAAGTGAGAACATTAACAAATTTTTTGGCAGTCTTTTAAGGGTGTAGTTTGACGTTTGATCTTTGCCGGTTGACCTCTTGCTATTGCGTGATTTAATATACTGCCCAATAGCAGGTGGTTTGGCCATTGGACAACACAATTCGTCAGTTAACCGGTTCGTGTCAGAAATATAACGATCCACTCTTTACTTCAACGAACTCATTGATCCTAACGTCAACCTCCCTCGAGAATTGGTTATTCCCTAGATCAAAACTATGACAATCATTTTCGAATATCTGGCCAGGTAAATTGGCATTTTGTGCAGTTGTTTAGTGAACTGTCTCACCTATTACACTATAGTTAGGGTTGGTATGCTGTGGAAGGTCATTCTACCAGGCTTGTCGCCTGTTCTTTTAATAATTCTCATAATGAATTTGAATGAGTTTCCTAACGATAGTATTAGCGTTGTTTATTTCAGACTTGATTGCGTTTGCGTTAGACGAGTACTTATTTCGGGGAAGATTTCTACCGAGGTATTTGAGACCTTAATTAAGTGTTGTGACAGGAACACAGTTCTGAATAGTATCTCCCAGGGAGTCTTGCAGATCAAGCAATATCATATAGGTATCTCTTCCTTCGCCAATGATCTAATCACCCGAATGGAAATGCCGTCAAGTCTCGAATTCAAATGATCGTTGAACAAAGGCCAGTCAATTCGGCTATATCTAGGTATCAGTTTCGGGGAAAGTCTTTGGATCTGAAAGTTCAGGGATATCATAAGTTCCATTGCCGAATGGTTCGACTCAAAATCCAGAGTTCTGACATACGGGTAGCTATGACGGTCGTAGTGAATCGTATGTATCAGTGGATCGTATGTATCAACTTCAGATTCTCCGACAAGCAGTTCGAATTAAACCAGTGGAAAAGATGATAAATACTATGTTTTGAATCCAACACTCCACCTAAGACAATCTGCCAGTTTATGAATGATCTAACTTTCAACAGCTCTGAAAGGTCGTGTGTGTCTATTGGTTAATCCTCTTTAGTAGGTAGGTAGGCAGCAACAACCACCACTTCATAGTTACCATTTTTAATTTAGAATATTAAGGTCATATCAAGTCTGGTGTCGTAGCAAATTTAATTCCTTGTCATATTAAAATCCTCGTTAATCCACCACCTGTATAAAAGCCTATATTTTCTATGGAAGGTGCAGCACGAAAACTGCACCTAGTGAAAATGTTTAAGCCTAGTTTCATTCAATAACACTATTTGCGGTTGAGGATTGGTGAGACTGGCGAAAAATTCAAATAAAACTATTTCTCTAGGAAGAGGGTCCAGTCATCGCATGAATACCGTAGTAAAATGTATAATCTTCGCAAAATATCGGTGAAGCCATCTCTGAACATATCATTGGGAATCATATCGAAAACTCATTTTCAGGTGCTACATTGTTTTGGTTGGTCCAGGAACCACTGCCACAGAATAGGATAGTCCCAGTCTGTAGCATTAGTTGAATATTTGGTGGGAACCGGGTATATGGCAAAATAAACCGACCCCCCCCCCCCTCCCAAAATACAAATTAAAGAGTCCCGTTAAAAAGGAAGACCACATTACATTTTTATAAGGTACAATATGACAGCAACAATGCTAAGCGTCTTTGAGGTTTTTTTTATTTTAGTATGAAAAGTACAAACGTAAATATTGATATAAATATAAATATTTTTGTAATGATTTCAAATCAATGTTGCATAAAGGGTCCAATGCCAAGCGGCTTTGGCCAATTTTCTATTACTTAAACTCTAAGGCACCGGCCAGGTGCATGGGAAGAATTACAATCTCACATCCGTAAGACAAGTCACAGTTAGAAGCCGCGTACTAGTACGACTGGCAGTTTCTACATTGTATCGCATATTTCCTAATCATTTTCTAAAACCTCTAGGTTTGGTGAAGCATGTGTTTAATTTTTCTACACGAAGATTAAATTTTTGGATTTTCTGGCGGTCAACTTTGATATCTTGACTACATTGACTCACCGACCAATTCGTCCAATGCGCCTTTTATGTCCTACTCTCCTTTTATGTCCTCCTCCTGATGTTTATTCCTTTCAGCAACATAGAATGGTGTTTGAGTGATGCAGGAAATTCCAAACTGGTTTGTTATTCAGGTGGTACGGGATCAAAGTCCATTGATTTTCAGTATTGTTATCATAACTGTTAAGGTTTTTATCAATTTAGTAAGTTCTCTATTATAATTGGTCCATTTGAATCAATATCAGGTTATTTTTAGGTTTCAACTTGGATATCTTTAAAGCACTATCTATAAGCTTTAATTTGATCTTATATTTGTGAAGTATTTTTTTTTTTGCTTGAATTCCAGTTGGGGTTGAAACCTAATGGGCTTGGCCCAAAGCACCCCCCAAATAACACTAATGAATTTGACAACCCAGCTGCTTTACTCTATTTTTATTACACTATATTTATAGTGACAATGCAATATCTATTATACAGTAATATTTTTTTGGGCACACTATGGCTACAATATTTTTCGCACTGTTTATCATTTATTTTACACAAACATTATTTAAAGAATGGTTAAGAAGGGTAATGGTTCAGAACGGTTTATTTCGAGGCCTTACTTACATTAATAAATATACAAATGCTTTAGAACGAACTCGAGATAGCCAGTAGTATCGAAAACACTATTGCTTACAATTTAACATCATTGGACCACGAAATATCCTTTGAATGAGTAAGTGAAGAAATAAGCTTGAGAAAGAATAACTCCCGATCTGTTAATTCGCATCGCAGTTGCGATATGGTTTACGTGGTAATTTTTTTTTAAGGTTAAAATGGAAATAGGTACTTTTGAGATCAGAGATATGAATGTGTTTTGTCGAGCGCGATAAATATCTATATAAAAATAAAAAATTCAATTTATGAAAGTAAAGCAGAGTAACCCCTAAGCAGATTTGGATAAAAGAGGGATGTTGGCAACTTTAATATTATTATTTTAATTTTGGCTTTTGACATTTGTAATATTCCACAATTGTATGACATACACTATCTACATACATATATGTATTGCGAGATCTAAAAATGCCGTGATTTTATTATATGTAGCCGTTATAAAGAAAGTGTGAAGATTAAGTAGTGAGTAACATGCAAGTTGCAGAAAAAATTGATTAGCAAAATTACAATGTTAATTTTATATGTCACGCGAGTCTAACCAAATAAAACCAATTTTGCGGAAATATCAAACTAAAGTCGCATGCTTTCGCAATTCGTTTGTTCGTGTTTTCTTTTATGTATATACATGCAGAGTGGTTAAATATCCTCCCAAACGTTCGTTATAACAACACCTTGCTGAAAATAATTGGTAATTATTTTACGTAACTTGTATGCATGTGCTAACAAAATTTACTTTGAATTTTAATTAATCGTTCTTTGATTTAAAGTTTTACCAGGTCACCAAATACACCTCCTTGTGTTATTGAACCAAATTATAACCCGTACCTACATTATATTACAGAGTTTATAAAATTCAAAACAAAACGTTGTTTTTTGAAATATCGCGGTTGTAAAAAAAAACAATTAAGGTTAGGAATTTGCGGTGAAATCATGACAACCGTTTATCAAGCTATTTAACTATTTTGACAGAAATCATGAGATTTTTAAGAAATTTGCAATTGGTGTTAACTTTTATTCGACTATCTTCTAGTTCAACCTCTTTCATTTTTTTTATCAATACTCTGTAATATTAATAAACATTTGAGGAATTACCAAACCTCTAATAATAGTTTAAATAGTGTAATAATATGAAAAAAACCTAAATTACTAATTTTTGTCTATTACGTTTATATTGTGTTCATCATTTCATCACATTGCAAATATTAATTTACCGAAACCGCTAATGACTGCGAAACTATACAATGGGGAACTAACATACCAGAATGAACAACATAAAATTCTAACATTTTTGAATGTTTGGTTGAAATTATAGCGTATATTTTAACACAATATGATAAATAACAAACTATAAAGCTAATTTACATAAGCGTACAAATATTTTTTTTTTTTTTTTTTTAATTTTTTTTTTAAAGAAGACATTAGTTTTATACACAAAAAGAATGTATTTTTTATTCAAGTTTTTTTTGATTCTTCTTAATTTTAATTTTTTTGAGGTGGATCAATCAAAAAAAGTTAAAACAAAAAAATGTTGTAGCTTTTAAAATTTTAAATTATCTCCCGCGAGGTTCTCATCGAAAGTTTCTTTTAATTTTTTTTTTTTTTTTGTTTGGAGTTAGACATCTATTATTATTTTATGTAACACGAAATTTCTATCTTCAAGAAAACACATAGTGAAATTACCCGTTGTGATTTGGATGGATAGACATAATGTCGTTTTATGGGTTTTTTTTTGGTGGATGGTTTTGACAATGTGAAATCCCGCTTCAAATCATTTTCAAGAAAATAGTTTGGGCAGATCGATTATGTGTGCGAATATGCAGTGGACATTTAAAATATACCATGGAATGATATATCTCGAATGTCCCAGTTCTGTTAAACATTTCAATTATGGGCTTTAGCCTAAAACATATTTTCGAATTCAAATTTGATTTTGGATTTAACCTAGAATTATTGAAGTAAGATTAAAAATTAGATTTTTAATTGACAAATAAATAATTAATATTAATTGTTTAAAATGTGATTTGAGGTTGATGTGATGCTATACACACTATGTAAGAATATGACGCGAAAGGTATTGTTTCGGCGAACTCAACCCCTAAAATCGGTTTATTTCTATAATTTTCGGTATCTCGTTCCACGACTCAACTCAAATAGGGACATCCAAATATACAATTTTCATATGATAATTTTTAGCGATTGACTTCTTAAGATCTTTATAAGTCTTTATGTCTAATCGTTTAAAATACTCCTCATCTTTTAAAGAATTGTTGTACTTAGTTGTTGTACTTATAAATATATATATATATATATATATATATATATATATATATATATATATATATATATATATATATATATATATATATATATATATATATATATATATATATATATATATATATATATATATATATATATATATAAGTCGGATGAAATGATAACGATATGATCACCCTATATTAAATATCTGATTTGATTTCGCTATTATATTTATTATATTTATTAGTGTGTATTAACAATGTACCGATATTTTTTTTGAGAGACAGCTCGATGTTATCCGCTTTAATTGCCATACACACAAAAATACAGATGTAGCCTTTAATTATTTTTGAATTCCGTAACTGATGAGCTTTAATTCGATATGGCCCAGCATAATCGAGACCACTTTTGATAAAAGGCCTAATATAAGTCACCCTTGATGATGGCAGCTGGCCCATTAACTGGGTTTGAACCTTGACTTTGTGACGGTACACGTAGTGCAGTGGTAAATGAATGGTCTTCTTTATAAGATGTTTTCCGCGAACAATGTGAAATCTTTGTTTTGTGGAGCTAGTAAGCTGCGAAATTCCTGCATGACATAGCTTTCGATGATAGTGTTCTATCATTCTCTGCACCAATAAATGATTTGACGGAAGAATGATCAGGTGTTGAGTGTCAAAGTTGAGTGGTGCATTGGCTAATCTGCCACTAACCATAAGAAGTCCCTGATTGTCTGCGAATGGATAAAGTTTAAATAACTTACTTTTTGATGCCCGTGGCGTACTGCAGCTATCGGGGGGGTCACAGGTGGTGGATAGAGGACGGCCTATCGATAGGTAGGCTAGCGGTGAATTAAATAAGCCGCCCCAACCGCAGTCCAGCTGGTGGGAGAGTCTCAGGGAACTGGGCAGTGGTTAACCTCAGTTCATTAAATTCTGAGTGCCTATGATGCCCAGCATGGAAAGGCGAACAGATGGCGCCAGTAAACTATCGACCAATAACCACGGGGGACTGGGCGTCCTGTCCTCTCTGCACCTCCGGAGTCTCCGCGGGTGATGAGTGGGGGTACCCCTATAAACGGGTGACCCGGGGAATGGAATGGATCCCATTGGATTGGGCTCTCCATGTGAATAGGTTAAAGAGGGAGAGAATGTGGGCGGAGGGAAGGGGTGCTGGGAGGCCGCGGTGCTAGCGAATCGAATGGGCTGGATTAAGGTGTTAAGCGACCCGTGCTGATGATCAACTAGGCTGTGGGCCCATTTAACAAAGCCCAGTCGCTAACGGAGCCCTCTGGATATCTGGCGACCTCCAGTTGTATTTAGCCTTACCTGCGTATTCGGATCTCTGCGCAGGCGGACCTCTATTTCTCCGATACTCGTGGGAATTAGATGGAAAGATCGAACAACGAAAAAACAAAGGGCACCGGCTCTCCTCAAAAGCCGGTATCAGTGAATGGGGGTACCTCGAACCAGACGGGTGGGGCCTCTAAAGTTGCAAAGGGGGTTGGCTCTAGGGCAAAAGTCCCGGGAGTTAGCGGTACCAACGCAGCACAGGGGGTGGGACAAGAGACATTCCTCCGGCGAAAAGGCGATACAGGAATCGCCGCTCGGCATTCCGAATTCTCGAGAAGTGGGCTGCGACCCCCGAGGGGCAGCTTACGGAAGAGCAAAGAACATCAGTAGCTTGGGCAAGGAGCACTGTATGCTGCGGAGGCTCGGAAATGGACCATGTGTCGAAAAGACAGCGGTCCCAGGACGAGGTGGAAGTAGTCAACAACAAGCGGGCCAAGTTGGTGACTGAAAGGAAGCCGAGCTCCAACTCAGGAACAAAGCTGTTCAGCGATGTCCTGAGGGAGCATGTGTTGATGCTAGCCGTCATTGACGAAAGTCAAGAAGATGAAAGCATCACAGCCGAAAAATGGAGGTTGGTGTATAATGCACTCAACCTCGTCTTTTTAAAGGTCCTGGGTGAAAATCCGGGACCTCCGCCATCCTGCAGAGATGCGGGGTGGTATCAAGGGCGTGTGAAGATGACTGCATGCTTGGACTCTAGATCTGTGGATCTATATAAAAAGGCTATAGCCAAAGTAGGGGAGGTGTGGCCAGGCGCAAAGCTTGCGGCAGTTAGTCGGGAGGAAATTCCAGCAGGCTGAGGGCACGTATCTGGCTGCCATCCGAACCAGCTAGCCCTGACGAGGCTTTGGAAATCATTCAGGCCAGTAACCCGAGTCTTCCGACCGAAAATTGGAAGATCGTCAAGCACGAGGAGGCGAAGGGGGCTCGAAATTATCAATTATAGTAATAAATAAGGAGTCCCTTGCCCTCCTGCACAAAACGAAGGGAGTAATTGACTTCGGTTTCGGGTCAATTACTCTCAACGTTTATAAAAAGGATGGGGCGGAAGCGCGTACGGGAGGCCAACCGGAGGATGGTGGCAACCCGCCCAGGCCCGAAGGGTGTACCAGCAGTTGGACAAGGCCTCCCTTGAAGCATAAGGAGGGGCACATAAGCGAAGGAGCTGGTGTACCGATGGAGCAGCCAGGCCAGACGGGTCGGCACTGACAAGTCCTCTACAGGGGGTATGAGGGGTGGCGAGACGTGCGGATCCGGCGCACCCCAAAATAACGAGAACTAATATTCCTGCGGTAGCAGGAATATACCATAGAGATAGGTAGAGGTTAAATGGTTATGATTAAGATAACACAAATTAACCTTCACCATTCTAAGGCTGCTTCGGCAGCTCTACTCCTCAGGCTGACTAGTTCGGGTGAGGATGTGATGTTAATCCAAGAACCTTGGATTAACAACAACATGATCTGTGGCCTCAGAACCAAGGGGTATAAAATTATATCCTCTAGTAAGTCTGGGAAGATCAGATCTTGTATTCTTGGGAAAAATAATATTAATCTTTTCCTTCTCTCTCAATACAGCAATGGTGACACTACTGCAGTTAGCCTGGAAGTAGGCACTTGTAGATTCTGGCTAGTTTCAGCCTACATGGACCGGGAGAAAGAGGTTCCTCCGGATAACCTGGAGGAGCTGATCCGTGAAGCGGAACAATCAAAGGTAGGTGTGGTACTGGGAGTTGATGCTAATGCGCATCACACTATCTGGGGAAGCACAAACGTTAATGAAAGAGGTGAGTCGCTTTTTGATTATTTGATGAGTACTAACCTTTCAGTGTGTAATATTGTGCGGGAACCCACATTTATTACTAGTAACAGGCAGGAGGTTCTAGACGTGACCCTTGCCTCAAATAATATTCTTCATATGGTTAAAAATTGGAGGGTGGATAAGGAACACTCCTTTTCTGATCATCGATATTTAACCTATAGCCTCGATATTCACCCTGCTACCCGGGAAGCCTTCAGGAACCCTAGAAGGACCAACTGGAGCAAATATGGGGAATTATTGGAGGAAATGTTACCGACGAGGGCTATGGAGCCCCCGACAACCGTTGGGGAGCTGGAGGACATGGTGGCTAGCGTTACTAGCGCATGCAACCGATCCTTCCGCGCTGCCTGCCCACTGGCTAGGCCTAGGGGTAGGCAAAAACCGGTATGGTGGTCCAGGGAACTGGGAACCTATCGTAAGGCTTGTAGGATAGCCTTTAATAGAGCCAAAAATACAAGGGAGGCTCAGGAGTGGGACTTCTATAAGGAGAAACTCGGAATTTATAAGAAAGAATTAAGAAAGGCACAAAGGAGGTCTTGGAGAATCTTCTGTGATAATATGGAAGAGGTATCCGAAACCTACCGCCTTAGGAAGATTCTTTCCAAAAGTACATCTAGTCCTAGTTTTTTGATAAAACCGGACGGATCTTGGACAGCTTCTAGTGAAGAATCTCTGGAGCTTCTTTTCGAGACACACTTCCCAGGGAGCTTTGAAGACCTGTTGGTGCGTAGCAACCATCAGGAATCACTGTCAGTAACCACAGAGGATATCGTAACCCGAAAACGGATCCTATGGGCACTGAGGGGTTTTAAACCATTTAAATCGGCTGGTCCGGATCAAATTATACCAGCGGAACTTCAAAACAACTCAGAATTTATTCTTCCCTACCTGGAAGCTATATTCAAAGGGTGTTTGAAGCTGGGCTATATTCCTAGGTACTGGACGGAGGTCAATGTGGTGTTCATACCGAAAGCGGGGAAAAGCTCACATGTCTATCCTAAGGACCTAAGACCAATAACTCTATCATCCTTTCTTTTGAAAACCTTGGAAAGGCTGCTGAATGTATACATCAGAGATAAAATAGGTGCCAGGAAGTGGGCATCGTCTCAGCATGCGTACACAAAGGGTAGATCTGTGGACACTGCTATGCACGCCTTGGTGTCTACGATTGAGAAATCGATTAATTCGAAGGAATTCTGTTTGGTGGCCTTCCTGGATATAGAAGGCGCCTTTAATAATGTGAAAGCGGAGGCAATCAAGGAGGGATTGTCATTTTTGGAGGTGGACATTCCTCTGATAGGGTTAATCAATTATATGCTGGGAAGCAGGATTGTTAGCTCGAAGTTGGGGGACTCCACCTTCAAGAGGCGAGTAACTAGGGGAGCTCCGCAGCGGGGGGGGGGGGGGTTCTGTCCCCTCTTCTCTGGAACATAGTGGTAAACGGGTTACTACTTGAATTGGAGAGAGAGGGTATTGAAGTTATCGCGCACGCAGATGACGTAGCTTTAGCTGTTACCGGGAAATTCCTGGGCACGATTGTAGACGTAATGCAGAACGCGCTTACCATCGTTACGAAATGGGCTGGCAAATGTGGACTTGGTATTAACCCGTCCAAGACAGAGCTGGTACTCTTTACTAAGAAATACAAAATCCCGGTAGTTGTCCCTCCTACCTTAAATGGCACGAGACTTGCTTTTACTGATAGAGCTAGATATCTGGGCATTATCTTGGACAGTAAGCTTAGTTGGAAGCCCAACATGTTGGAGAGAATAAACAAAGCTACTATTGCTTTGTACTCCTGCAGGAACGACATTGGTCATAGATGGGGTCTGAAGCCGGAGCTGGTACACTGGCTCTACACCGCCGTAGTGAGACCTGTACTCATGTACGGGGTGGGTGTTTGGTGGCCAGCTCTGGACAAGGTAACTTACAAAAGTAAGATTGAGAGAGTGCAAAGAACGGCCTGCATGCTTGTTAGCGGGGCATTGAGGTCGACACCGACAAGTGCCTTAGAGGTTATGTTGCACCTTCTTCCGGTCGACATTTTTGGCAAACAGATGGCGGCAAATACGGCTGTACGACTTGCAGCCGTCTCTCAGTGGAGGTGTCTTAGTATAGGACACTCTACTATTGTCAAATCGTTGAAGGATGAAGTTAAAGAAAAGAGAAGCTGGCGAATCTTGACTACATTAAACCTACTCTACGCTTCGAGAAGCGATTTCGGACCTCCTTCCCTTCAAGGGAATCCTGGAGGAATAGACCGTCATCGGAAACCGAAGCGTTGCAATTCTTCACAGATGGCTCCAAGCTAGACGGCAAAGTAGGAGCTGGAGTATTCTGTGACAAATTAAATGTAAATATTTCTATTCGTCTCCCTGATTACTGCAGCGTGTACCAAGCTGAAGTCGTAGCGATTGAGGAGGTCATGACGTGGTTGAAGCATAATGTGTTATCCTCAGACGATATCACAATCTATGTGGACAGTCAAGCGGCGATCCGGTCGTTAGAATCGGTGTCTTTGGCGTCACGGGTGGCGTTGAGTTGTCACTCATCTCTAAATGAGATGGGTGAGCATTTCAACATCCAGGTAGTCTGGGTCCCAGGTCACTCGGGCGTCATGGGGAACTGCAGGGCAGATGAACTTGCTAGGCATGGTACGACTCTCCAGCTGCAACCGGAAAGGGCAAGTCTGGGGAGGCCTATCACAGCGCTGAGACAAGCACTTGGGAAGCAGGCGCTATCCTCAGCGGGGGAAAGGTGGTCTAACGCCCTCACCTGTAGAGTTGCAAGACAAGTTTGGCCAAAGCTGGACTTGGGGCGCACTAGGGCATTAATATCCTTACGAAGACGTGAATTAAGAACGGTCGTAGGAATTCTCACGGGACACTGCCTTTTTGGAGAACATGCAAGAAGGCTTGGTCTGGAGGCTAATGACTTCTGCAGAAGCTGCTTGGACGAAGAGGAGGAAGAGACGTTGGTCCACTTCCTTTGCTCGTGTCCAGCATTGGCTCTCAGAAGGCACAAACACTTAGGTAAGTTCAGGATGGACTGCCTCTCGGATCTCGAAAACATTAAAGTGCGGGACGTCTTACGCTACATAAGTAGCTCGAAATGGTTCCAATAGGGGTAAAAGGGGATACATCCTGTGGTATCACAATGGACCGTCACCGGTCTAAGTGTGCGTAAGCAGCCACTCCAACCTAACCTAACCTAACCTACTTTTTGGTGATAGCTGTCCTGAATATATTGACTTGATGTCCTCGGAAAACGCTTGGGCTTGCACATGCTTGATTATGTAATTCTCGGCTTGGTTGAGTTCATTAACTGTGAAACTTCCGTACGATTTTGGTTCAATTGATCGTTTTGCATTTAAGATATATCTGCGTATATGAGTTACTATTCGTATTATTATTGGATACAAAACCGCAGCATAGGCGTCCATTGACGCATCACAGAACCCATGGATTTCTATTGTCTCGGTCGAACACAGCCATCTTTTGATTTCCAATTGCTCGATTGTACTGAGCTCATTTCTCAACCTCTTCCACTTCATGTTATACGACTCTGGCAAGGTATCGTCCCATCCAAGTTTCTCGAGCCATAACTTGGATCATAACAGTGGATCGAAGATGAAAAAAGATGATTCTAACAATAAACTACGTTTTGTCATAACAGAATTTTCTGGGATATCCACTTTGAACCTAAACACGTTGCTGGATGGTTCATAATACAGTCCTAATATGGATATCATCTTCCCACTGTCGTTAAATGATCGGGTTACTGGTTGCAGATCAGCTTGGTTGATGTCATCCAAAAGATGGGGATGATTTGCCGGCCACTTTCTTAGCTTAAATCCTGCAGATCCCAGAATTTCTATTAATTCATTTCGCAGTACTAACGCTCCGTTTAGCGTACTTGAACCGGTGATCACATCGTCAACGTATATATCCGACTTTAGTACTTCAGCTGTGTTTGGATACTTGGCATGAAATTTATTGGAGATATAGGTCAATGAATAAGTTGCCAAGAAGGGTGCGGGTGCAGTACCATATGTGACTGTCAGTAATTTGTAGTGCTGCAATTGATGCTTAGATGATTCCCGCCAAAGTACACGGTGGTAGTCAGTGTCCTCTTCTCGGACCATCACTTGACGGTACATCTTTTCGATGTCTGCGCTGAAAACAAATTTGTGTTTTTTGTACCGTAATGTAATTTCAAATGTTGTAATTTCCTCATGTGGCCTAGTCGCTCATATTCTCGCATAAAGGTCACATATTCTGTTTGTAATTGAACATTTGAACTTAATCTTTTTTCCAGTGCTTGGAATTGACGCAATGCAATATTGAATGAATGACCCAGCTGAGGTGGAGTTCTCCTGAATGTAAGGCAACTGTTATTCTTCCATTTTTGTTGCATTTTACATTGGCTGTATAATGTTCAATGCATTTCAATTCTTCAGATGTATACTTGTCGTGGGAGGCTTTCAGTTTCCCAAAACTGTCGTAATGTCTTATCGATGTCCACTTCTTGTTGCTCCGTGAGATGCATCTGATTTGATGTAGTGGACATGTCTTGCGACGATCCTCCGCCGGCCACGATCCAACCCAGTTGAGTGTTTTGGAAAATAACATTTTGTTGATCGACTGTCCGGCATTCAATATTTCAAAGAAATAATCACTGCCTATAAGTAAATCGACAGGACCTGGTTTTCCAAAGGTAGGATCAGCCAAACTAATCTCTTTATCACTTGGTATGTGCACTACCACTGGATTGGTTGGTAGTTGCGAGGTCAATTTGGTGACGATGAGGGCATTAATGTTGTACGAGATTTCATGATTAATTCTCGATCTGATTGTAATATTTGTAGTTCCCTTTGAGCAGTCCGCTTTCGTTCCTCCAATGCCTTGTAAGAAGATTCTCGCATTCGCCTTGCTCAGATTTAATCTATTTACGCACGATTCTTTTATGAGTGACCTGGTCGAGCCTGAGTCTAGGAGACCTCGAATGGTATGCCGTTATAGCTATCTCGAACTTCAACCAACACAGTAGGTAATATTTCATTTGCACTAACAGCATGACTGACCACAGCTGGGTTGTGGTTTTCTCCTAGGGAGGCAGTTAGGATCGTGCTAGTGGATTGTTTGACTTCTAACGATGTACCTTGACTTGCAGTTGGTTGAGAATGAACGAGGGTGTGATGTCTCCGATGGCAAAGTTGGCATGTTCTTCTGGATCGGCACTGATAAACGCTGTGGTCTCCTCCGAGACAATTAAAATTTGTAACACCTTAGACGATTGATGTGATTTGGTTTCTTTGACACTGGTCGGTTTGATCTCTGTGAGTACATCTACGCGGTATAATAAAAAGTTAAGAAAACCTTGGACTGTTGGAAAATCTTCCTCTGCTGTTTTGTACCTCCAAGCTTTTCTTTTCTCATCATCAAGTCAATCAGTTGCCATAAAAATGAGCCAGGGGTCACGTGCCTCTGCCTCTTTGCCTAACGCATTTAGGCCTCTGATGACCTCATCTATATTGTCATGAAATGTTACAAATTGGGCAGCATTTGCTTTTGATACTCTCGGTAGTTCAAGAAAAGATTTGATGTGCGCCTCTACAATCGGTTTTTTCTTGTCATATCGCTTGGCGAGTCGTTGAATAGCCTCGATGTAACTGGCGTTGCCTACCCGAAGATGATTGATTAAATTGTAGGAATTTCCTTTCAAAAGTCCCTTGAGGTATCTAAACTTCTGCGCTGGCGATAACGAAGTATTTTCATGTACGGTCGATGAAAATATGTCATAGAACGATTGCCAGTCTTTGAGCTTACCATCAATGATGGCATTGTTAATGACGGTAACTTGAAATCTGATGATGGATTGACTGCGATACTGCTATCCAGTGGTGAACCATGAACAATTGACGGGTGAGTTTCTGACGTAGCACGCATTAGACCTTTCAGCTTGGGAATGATTGAATAATAACTGTCATCAACGATGTCCATTTCAGACGGTACGGTTGAATCAATATCAAACACGGCATCTTCGGTAGCAATAAATTCAGTGTATAATTTATGCGCATTGTCACATCGAATGTATAACTCATCGTATGAAAGCTTCGCGCCATTTGCCTCAATATAATTAGCGAGACGAGTTAATTGTCCTTTAATACTGCCTTTTTTTATAGTTAGTTTTTCCATAATTCACTTCACCGCACACAATTAATTTACAGGAAATCACGAACTTATGACACACACGCGGTTGTTTGATTTAATTTGATACGATTTATCAAAATGGCGAACTATTATTGCACATGCGGTGATTGCTTTTGTTTTATAGAAGCTTTTATGAATACTTGCCGGTTAGCTTCAACAATCCGGCTCGAAGGACCAAAACAATGTACGAACACTTTTGTACAAGGTGATATAAAACAAAAGCCACTTTACTTTTCTTTAAATTTTATTTTCAATTGTTTCAATAATTTTATATTTGATGTGATGACTTCACTGGTTGAATCGCAGGAGACCAAAAAAAAAGTAATTTTCTTTATTTTGAATATTTTGACAATTACAGTAGTACTAATGCTCTACGATAGGTGTAAACAATAAAAGAGTATTAAACACATTACTCGGGACATAAACGCACTCAATTCGATTGACAATTCGAATTGAGCTACAAATTGGATTGTCAAAAAAGAATTTATAAAGTAGTAAACAATAATAAGGTACATTCTTCCTCGAAACTTTATTGTGCGAGCGTCTCTTTTTAATGAAGTGTTATAAATTTTACAATTTTCTTTTAATTTTAATTAATTTGTATTTCATTTAATTATATCTTAATAATTTATTTTGATTTGTTTGTTCTTTATCAGTCGGGTAAGTCCTATCATAGTCTTTTCTATCCACAAAATAATAAATCCACATAACACAAGCAAGGAGGGACAAAGTACGCAGTACTTTGTACCTCCACCATTTACTTCTACTGATTTCTCTGATTTCGAAGATGAAATAAATACTAAAAAATCAAAAATTGTTTTTAATAATGAAATAATAGTAAAAGGTGAATTTGATAAAAGTCCCAATATGTTAAATAAAAGGAAAATTAATAATAATAATAATAAAATTCACGTCGCAGATTCGAAAAATACAGTAATAGCTCCAACATCATCTTCAACTTTATATGTTGATTCATCGAATAACTCAAATATGCCATCAGTTACTGCAGAAAAAAAAATCTATATAACCGATCAGATAATGGCCCATTTACTGTATTTATCAGTAAAGAGAATTTAAATATTGTTCTTTTAGCTAAAGCCCTTAAAATAAATAATTTAAAAAATGTCAAAGATAACTCTAGCGTTAGCAAAAATGTTGCTAAGGTTATCTTTAATAATTTTGAAGATGCAAATAATTGTGTCAAATCAGATATCTTTAAAAAAATTTGATAATTATACAACATACATTCCTAAAAATTTCACATCTTCTATTGCCATAATCAGGAACATTCCTATCGGGCTTTCTAATGAAGAAATTCAAGAAAATATTAGATTTAAATACCCTATCTCAAAAATAGAAAGAATGACTAAATGGAATAATGTCACTAAAACAGCTGAGGTACTTGAATTGGTTAAACTTACTTTCGAGTCTGGAACTATTCCATTCAATGTCATTTTATATGACAATGTCTTATTAAAGGTAGAGGTATTTCATACCTAATCCATTATTTTGTAAAAAATGTCTAAATTACGGACATACAATTTCTAAATGTAAATCTAAAACTAATAGATGCCTAACGTGTGCTAGAACTATCGAGGACGAACAAGAACACGATTGTGACATGAAAGTTTCTTGTAAATTTTGTGGAATGGGTCATGTTACTAACTTTTTCAGATGTAATGAAAGATATAGGCAGAAGCAAATTAGGGAACATATGATTTTAAATAAAACTAGTTTCGGAGAATCCAAAAGCCACCTTTATGGTAGCCAACAAAAAGCCCCTAAACAAATAGATTTCGCTAATGATATCTGTGTTGAAAATCAAGCCTGGAACAAAAACAACTTAATGAATTCTGATGCTAAAAAAATTCAAATCCTAAATAAATTAGTAAACGAATTAAAAAATCAATTAAATGAAAGAGATTCTATTTTTAATGATGTCAAATCACTTTTAAATAATTCCGATGACTTTAATAAAAATCCAGCTAATTTAGACTCACTTAAAATTAAATTAAATAAATTTATTAAAACATAAACTTTTCTTTTTCCAGTTTTTTATTTTTCATTTTATTCTTCCATTATGTTACCTTTAAAAATTTTACAAATTAACATTCGTAGTTTAAATAGTAATAAAGATCTATTATATCATTATATACAATCTAATCATATTGATATCGTTATTTTATCTGAAACCTGGACAAATCCAAATAGTAATGTGACTTTTAACAATTATAATCTTGTTACTGATGATAGACCAGATGGTTTTGGCGGTGTAGGCTTTTTAATACATAAAAAAATTTCTTGGAGAATTATTGATTTAAATTTTCATTACATCCGTTTTCAAGCTTTCAAAATTAACCTCAAATTTAAAAACTTTAATTTTAATATCTTATCTTTTTATAATAATTCTGTTATTAGACCTCAGGAAATCGTTAATGAATTTGAACATCTTATTACTCAGAATCTAAATAACTGTTTAATAGCTGGAGACATAAATATTCATAATAGTCTTTGGGATAGTTCATTGACCCTTACTTACGACAGGGTGGGTGATAAGATTGCAGATATAATCACTGCTAATAATGTCTTTTTATTAAATGACGGATCTCACACAAGGCAAGATTTCTTCAGAAATAATTCTGCAGCACTAGACATTACTTTGTGTTCAATCAATCTAATTGAAAAACTATCATGGAAAGTAGATCCCATTAATTTAGGAAGTGACCATCTCCCAATACTTATTGACTTTAAGCTAAATTATTATCAAAAAAAAACAAATCACAAACTGGTCAAAAGTATTGAAAGACTTTGATCTAAATTCTATTAATGATTCATGCAATATTGAAGAACACCTAGAAAAATTAATTTCTGAAAATACTTCTATTATCACAAGTAAAAATACTTTTAAACCTAAACCTTGGTGGAACGATCTATGGAGCTCAATAAATAATAGTAAATACAATTTTAAATTAATTTATTAATTTACATTTATAATTGTTTATTTCTTGATTGAAATAATTTTATTATTTATAAAACAATTAATTTATTTTATTTTCCACCATTTTGTCACTAAAAATATTTTGGCGGCCAACACCACGAGCGACGTGTTGTTGCTTACGAGATTGAGACGAGACTGTTTTGTTTTTTATTAATTTTTGTCTTGTGTATTGTTGGTTGTACTGTCTGGAAGAGACAGTAGTTCAGTTGTCTTTTATGTTAGGTGTTTTCGTTTGCGTTGTTCTGACCGTGTGGTGGCGAACGCATGTGTGAATGCGTGAACCGCCACAGATCTTATACAAAGACTATGGAACATAAAAAAACACAAACAACTAATTTATAATTTAAACAAAAACATTTTTACCGCTATTGAACTAAAAAAATCTATACAAAAACTTAAATTAACAATCAGAAGGGGAAAAAAAAAAATCTTGGAATATTTTTTTAATAAGCATCAATCATAAAACTAATAATTCTGATCTTTGGAACAACATCAATAAAATTAAAAATAAAAAACAATCCAACTACAGAATCCTAGAAGATCCCACACTAGCTACTAATTTTCTAAATTACAATTTTCCTTTCTCCTTTGAATCCCCTCATAATCTCTCTAATAACCTCAATCCTACTATTAATCCTGCGGAATTTAATAACATTGAAATTCTTGATATTATTAAAAATTCCAATAATACTGCTCCAGGATATGACAAAATCTCATATAAAATCATCAAACAATTAGTATCCTCTAATCCTAACCTAATCAATACTATTACAAATTATTTCAACAACATCTGGCAAAATCAAATTTACCCTACAAAATGGAAAACGTCATACACAATCGCCATTTTGAAAAAGGGGAGAGATGATAGAAATATTATTAACTACCGTCCTATTTGTCTGTTACCTATTTTTTCAAAAATCTTCAATAAACTCATTTTAAAACGAATTAATGATCATCTAATCTCCCATAATAATCTTAATTATTACAATTTTGGTTTTAGAAAAAATAAAAGTATTACTGACTATTTTGTAGAAATGGTTAATTTCATCATCTCCCTCAAACAACAACAAAAAAAAAATTGTTTTAGTTAACATTGACATTTCCAAAGCTTTTGATAATGTAGATAAAAATATTTTATTAAACACCTCTAAAAACTTCAATTTCTCTAATAACATTACACATTGGATTTCTCAATTTCTTACAAATAGAATTATTTCTATTCAAAATATCAATCAAGCTTCCATTCATTACACTAATAAAGGCATTCCTCAGGGTAGCTGTTTGAGTCCTACACTTTTTAATATCTATACCACTTCTTTACACGACATCAATAACCCCTATACAAAAATTTTCCAATATGCCGATGATATTTGCATTGTAATTTCTACCGATAATCATGATAACTTACAATTAATAACAGATTCTACTTTACTCTCATTAACTAATATATTACAATCTTTAAAACTACAAATTAACACTGATAAATCTCATTTTTTAAGACTATTCACTAATAAAAATAATTCCAAATCTCTAAATTTAAAAATTAATATTATCTACATAAAAGAAAGAGTGACTACTAAGATACTGGGTACAACTTTAACAAATAGACTTTCATTATCAAATCATTACACAAACTTAAAAGCAAATATTTCCAACTCCATTAATTTACTTAAAACTCTCACCCATTTTAATGGAGGTGTAAATCCTGAAACAATGATCAATATTTTAAAAGCAATAGTTAAATCAAAACTTGAATACACATATGTTTTTACAGACACTAAATATAAAAAAGATATTAATATCTGTCAATCTATTAAAAATGCTTGTCTGAGAGCTTGTCTAGGCTTCTTAAGAACTACTCCAATTCCGGCTATTTTATCTGAATCCCTAGAAACATCTTCAGATTTAGATTTTATTAAAAAATCACTAATTTATAATTCAAAAAATCTATATAATAATTTCAAAATCGGTAACGACATTAAAAACAATAGATCTCTTCATAAACTTAATGACTTATATTCTAATTATACTTTTCTTTCCAAAATTAAACCTTTTCATATAAAAAAAACTTCTTCCACTAATTTTAGCATCATAACAAATATTGAAGGAATCACAAACAAAAATTTTATAAACCATTCTGAACAATATGCGTTATCTATGGCTGAAATTAATAAATATAATAATTTCGCAAAAATTTACACAGATGGCTCTATAATTAACAATAAACCAGGAATTGGAATTTTTGTTGAAGATAAAAATTGGACATTTGCCATCCAACTAAAAAACCCTACTTATATTAAAAATATTGAAACCATTGCTATTAAAATTGGAATTACTATATCTCTAATCATCAAAAACAATAATATCATTATTATTACTGACTCTCAAAGTTCTTGTATTTCATTAAAAACGGCTCTATTACACCTTACAAATAGACACTATGAAAATCAAATTATTGATACTATCGGCCATAACCAAATTAAAAATTTTGTCATTCATTGGTTCCCGGGTCATTGTGGCTTAAAAGGGAATACTATAGCAGATAGTTTAGCAAAAAAAGCAGTTTTTTATCCTACTCACTTTCTTGATAATGAACCAACTCTCACAGACCTATTTAACGATATCTCCAGGGTATCGATTTTAGTCGCAAAATGAGGATTGAGGATTGAGAATTTTGTATATGTACACGGCGTATAATATACATTTTGCTATTGTGTGCCGTCAAATATTTTTATTGTATTAGTGTGTTTTCTCATGATGGTAAGTATCAAAAATAACCTAAGCGGGTGAAATCGGTTCAACTTTCAGCAGACATTAATTTTACTTCGTTAACAAAAATCCAAAACAGTATACGCAATCAAAAAAATTGCTCGTGATCTTCAATATAAAAACCAAAAAGCAGCATAAATAAATGGTTTGTAATCTATACATTCTTCATCGGCTACATTCATAATATTTTTAACTTTTTTTTTTTTTTTTTTTTTGAGTTATGTGAGAATAAACATTTGAAAAATAAAAAAAAACAATTCAGTGTTATCTCATGCGTACGAAAGGATTGTTGTACATATTTTTATTTCCAGTAATTTTCAGTAAAATTTAAAACTAATAAAATGGTAAATTGAATAATGATTTAAAGATAAACAAAAATTAGCTAAAAATGGAAAATAAGTCAGAAAAATATTTATAAACTATAATTTTATTAATAATTTTAAATGATGAAAAGACACACGACGTACATCCTTCCTCTCCAGCGTTTGAATTAACACTAAGCCAAAATAACTAATTTACTTCTTATAGTGGAAACAGATGGGCAGAATTCTGCAAGCAGAAAAATTAGAATACACACGTTTATACGGCATGAAATACATGAATTCTGCTTTCCGAGCAGAATTCTGCTTTGTGTCTCTATTTCTAATTTTTCTGCCGCAGAACAGGCTGACACTACATAAAAAAAAAAAAAAATAAGAATCGTAACTGTGTTCATGCTATTATTTTCTTTTTTTTTTGCTTTTTTTTTTTGTTATTTCAAAATATTATGACATTTCTCAAAATGGAAGAAAAACTTATTGAGTTTGTGCGAAAACAAAAATTTTTATACGACAAAAAAGACGCTAAATATAAAAATTTATATTATGTCAAAATGACAAAATTATTTTTTTGGGCTTTACGGTTCTTCGGCTGCTTCAAATTTATAAAGACATATTTTGTTGTTAAATATCTTTATTCGCTTCCCGACATGTTTCGATTAATATATAATCTTTTTCAAGGGATGTGTTACATGTTATATTTGATGAAATTCAATTTAGGTATGAATAGATAATTAAACTATTACAATATCTGTGTTGAATATTACACTAATGACAAAACTTATTAGCTAGTTCTATTATGCTACGGACAAAATATACGGTTGATTTCCTTTGTGTATTTGTGTAATTTTCCTATTGCGGTAGGTCCGAATTTGTTTTTGATTTTTTTGTAGAATTTCATCTTTATATTGGATTATGCCCCCAATAAATTAATAAATATTAACCAAACCTATTGGTTAATATTTATAAAAATTTATATTTACGCGATAAATTGTTTAATGAACTGGCTGTAGAACTAAAAATTCCACGTAAGTAGTTTTAATATTTTTGACAAACAAATATATTTAATACCAAATTCGATTTGCCAAAAAGTGGCAAAAAACAATAATACCATGTTATTTTTTGATTTAATCAACTTTTATTGCTGTTTTCTGGTAAATCTAATTTGGCATAAGTAACCAAATCCTTATAAATACTTATTATGTATAAATACAATTTTTATTTTTAGTTGAAAAGGTGAAACAACGCTGGAAAACATTGCGGGACAAATTTCAACGAGAAATTAAAAAGGAAAATCTAAGTTCGGGAAGTAAAGCAACCAGCCCCAAAAAAGAGTGGAAGTGGCTGAAACCGTTAATGTTTTTAAAGGATGTGGATAGTGCAAATGAAAGGTAAAATTAAAACAATTTTATTCCAAAATCTTTTATTTATCTTTTTATCCTTCATTGTATATTTGTAGAACCGCGGGAAATTATACAAAGGTGGACGATGAAGAAGAAGTTTTTATGGAAGACGTCGAATTTTTAAATTTCGGGGACAATTCTAATAACGATACCCAAGCTAGCGAATGTTCGTCAGTAGGAACGTCCACGTCAAGAACGCCAAATTCAAATAAAATGAATAAAGTGGATTCTGCGTTAGAATCGGCAACTAAAGAAATGGTTGAAATTATTTCTTTAGCCAAAACCACGTTTGCAGTTCCACAGCCGCCGGAATCCCCAGCCCAAATTTTTTTTAAAGGAATCGCTGCCCAAGTAGACCAGGCAAATATGTCTCCAATGAGATTTGCACAGCTGCAAATGGACGTCCTTAGTGTATTGACACAAAATTTATATCATGATAAATAAATTAATTAATTAAACTGTTTTTGTTTTAAAAAAAATGTTTTATTTACATATTTTCTGAATTACGTACATTATTAAGATAATCCTTTAAATGATCTCTTATTGAAAATGCATCCCTTGTTGAATTAAATCGCGTCGCAAATTTATATTGTGGCAAAGGGTTGACTTCTTGTCGCCAACTGCCTTCTATTAGATCTCCTTCATTATTAAAATGGTCGACAAAGTTATTAGAAATATAGTTCGAGGAATCGTGTAGTTTGATAAAATTATGGAGCACTACTGTTGCTCGAACAATTTTTTCGGCGTTCTCTGGAAACACGTTTAGCGAATTTGTAAGTACTCGAAATTTTGCAGTCAAAATGCCAAACGTATTTTCTATTTTAACCCTAGCTGAGGATAATTTTTTGTTATAGACTTCCTTGTCCTTTGGAAGAAGCCGCCCAGGATAAGGTCGCATCAAATTTTTTCGTAATGGGAAAGCTGCATCCCCGATGAAATAACACGGGAATTCCTCATTTGTATTTGGCAATATCATTGCTTTTGGAATGTTGATAGTGCCCTTTAAAATTTGTTCGCCAAATGCACTTTTTTCCAGAATTCCACCATCACTTTGGCTGCCATATGCTCCGATATCAACAGCCGAAAACAAATAATTGCTGTCGCATACAGCCATTAGCACGATACTGTTGTATTTTTTGTAATTGTAATACAACGAGCCACCGTGTGGTGGGCATTTGATAGCAATATGTTTGCCGTCGATTGCTCCAACTACGTTTGGCATTTTGGTGTTTTGATAAAAATCTTTAGCTGTTTTCTGCCACTCCTGCTCTGTAGGAGGCGACAAGTAAATGTCGCGCAATTGGTCCCAAATTACCTTACAGACTTCTAATATAATTTCCCGGATAGTTGACACACCTATTCTGAAAGACCATGCCAACACCTGCCAGGCTGCACCATGTGCCAAATATCTGAAATTAAATACACATATTTATAATTGACTTCACAATGTTTTACATAACTAAATGTTTATTTTAAAAATATATACTTACACTAATGTTATAACCAATCGGCATTCTGGATCAATCGAATTTCGAACAACATTTTCTTTTTTCAGGTATGGGCTTAACAAATTATTTAAAATTTCAAACTGTGGTATGCCCATACGGGTCGCTTTTCTAAATTGCTCCTCATCTTTTTCTTTAACCACAAGAAAAATTTGAAAAAAAAAGCCGTGCAGCTCCCTTTCATTCTCCGTAATAATTGGCCGAGTCCACATTCGCTTATTTTTCGTTTTATGCTTCTCGCACAACTTTACAACTTTTAAGAATGAACAATAGCACAAATAAATCATTAGCATTTTATTAAAATAATCAAATTTAATTAATGAATTCATTTTAAAAAAAAAAAATCGCTCATAAAACACATCCAAACACTTTGACAAATCAAAATAGAAATAAAAAAAAAATCTGCTTGTCAAAAAAAGACGCTCATGTATTTCACCTGAAATTCTGCCGGCAGCGCTGCTAGCAGAAATTCTGCTCATCTGTTTTCAGCATTATATTTTCCACAGTATATTTTATATCCCTCATTTTCGAATCATTTTATCTCTCTTGTTTGCATCATGTTAAACAAAAAACAAAAAAAAACCGCCCATCATTTTTTTTGTTTTTTGTTTAACATCGAATAAGGGATTAAGGGATAATGTGCAAAATGTAAGTAAATTAGTGATTATGGGATGGGCAAGCAGGATGTACGTCGTATGTCTTTTTATCATTTAAAATTATTAATAAAATTATAGTTTATAAATATTTTTCTGACTTATTTTCCATTTTTAGCTAATTTTTGTTTATCCTTAAATCATTATTCAATTTACCATTTTATTAGTTTTAAATTTTACAGAAAATTACAGGAAATAAAAATATGTACAACATTTCTTTCGTACGCATGAGATAACACTGAATTGTTTTTTTTATTTTTCAAATGTTTATTCTCTGTTTTTCTCTATTCTTTGGACACCAATACAATTTACCAATACTATTGCCTTCCGGTAATTCTCAACTCAATCCTCAAATTGCGACCAAAATCGCTACCCAGATCTATAAATAATAAGTGGAAGGAAAACTACACATTAATGTGTAATTCATCCGGCCACTTTTATAAACAAATTTGCCCTTCTCCAAGATCATCTTTCCTATTTAAAGACTCTAATTTTACATCCTGCCAAACCAGGTTAATTTACAGATTAATCTCTGGTCATACAGTTAACAAGAAATTTAAATTCCTTTTGGGACTTGAATCTACATCTAATTGTGAGATTTGCAACACCGTTGAAGATAACGAACATATTATTAACGATTGTGTCATATATAATAATATAAGAAATAATTTCCCACTTTTATACAGAAAATCCTTATTAGATATCTTAAAGGACCAAAAAATGGAAGAATATAAAATATTGTGTGATTTTGTGGATAGAATAAATTATAAACTATGAATTAAGACTACATTTAATTTTTATTGACTTTTTCACACAATGATTTTTCTTTTGGAATCATTTCATTTTATTTTATTTTATTATAATATTAAGATTTATGAATATTATATAATTTAATTCTAATTTAAAAAAAAAAAAAAAAAAAAAAAATTATGAATTAATGAATTATAAATTTATATTTTAATTTCAAAACTTTTATTTTTATATGTATCCTTCATCTTCTTTCTAATATTCTTTATTTAATAACTTTCATTTAATCTAATTTAATTATCAAACTTTGTTTTATATAATTATGCTTTATTTTATTATTTAATTTATTAATCTAATTTGATTATGTACACTTTATTCAACCCTCCAGAACCTCCCCTGAGTGGTCTCTGGAATATTTGGGCTGTTCTCAACTCACTGGTCTTATGGATTGAAAGATCTGACCTGAGCAAATTTAAAAAACAAACAAACAAACAAACAATAATAAGGTAACAAACTATTTACGTGATACTAATGTTAATTAATTAATTATAATAAACTATTTCAGACAACTTGCCACTGTTGAAATAATTAGATATAAAAGTGTTCGTTACTTGAGTACTTAAGAAAGTAAACACAATTTTAAGTGATTTTAGGTTATACTCAACAGTGTTTACAATTGGATTAACACAAGCTAAGTTAAATTCTATACTGGATATTATACGTTATTAACATTACAATTGTTTATTTACAGATATCCATCGATGACATCTTATTTCGACATATGTACATCTACAATTTGAGTTGAGTGAAATCTGAACAGAATGACTGTGGAATCGAAGTTGAACATTCGAAAACGTTTAAATCCAAAATAATTCAAATGCAATTTTTCTCAAGAAAATACGCTTATTATATAATTTTTTAAGATACAATAGCTTTAAGTTTAACTTTGTATGTAAGTACCTGAAATAAAAACAAAAACGTATTATTTTTGAATTTTGTGTTTATTATTTTAACCTATGCTACTATTCTTTATAAAAATTTAGCGATCTGCTACTATTTATTTTAAAAATGTAGCAGATTTGCTACAAATATCTTACCAAAAAGTGACTAATGGTTAGTATCTTAATAAGTTGAGCATTTCAAAAAAAAAAAACAATTATAATAATCAAGTAAAAGTGAAAATATTTAGAATTTAAATTTGGCTGTTCATGAACTTTTGAAATAAATTGTATTTTACTAGTTTTTTAAAAATACCTCATTAAACTAATTTAATCCTTTAACCAAGAAACGATTACCACCATGGTTTGTTTTATACTTCTTAACATAGAAATTTATTTTACTTCTAGTCTCGTATTGATGAGTGTTTTGAACTAAGTTAAGTCCGGAATTGTACTTTATTAAATTTCTCTGGATTTTAAAAATTAGTAGGATCAATTCAAGGTCACATATGTATGTTAATGGTAATGTGTCAACTGCAAAAAGATATTTGGTTGGATAAAGTGTAGGAAGCTACTTCTGTGGTATCAGAAGTTCATTCAATTTAATTTTGCTTGCACTACTCCAAGCGAAATTCAAATAAATAAACCGTGAGTTCCCTGCTTCTCCTAAGTTCAACTCGCTGTCCATGCCCAAATTTCTGTAGGAATGAACTTGGTTGAGAAGTTTATTATCTATTTTGATAACAAGCCCAATTTGCTTTCTCGCATTTTGCCGTTCAAAGAAAATATAATTTGATTTATCTATATTAATTTGTAGGTAATTAGCTATCAACCAATTATTAATACGATCCAACCCATTATAATTATCTTGAATGATTGCATTCATGATTGCAAAACTTTCGTCATAATAAACTATCCGCACAATCATCAGCATAAAGCTGCATAGTCCCAAAATTGATCCCTGTGGTACACTTTTTTTAATTCCTAGAATATTTGAATTTATACCATCGATTGAAACTAGTTGATTCCTAATATTAAAAGAGGGAATAGGGAGTTTAGCAAATTAATATAGTTTCCTGGTATGGTAAATGTATCGAAATTAGCTTTCTTAATAAGATTTCGCGGTCCACACAATCAAAACCTTTGCGCAAATTCAGGAAAATAGTTATTACAAACATTTTATTATCTAAGCCTTCTTGTATAGCTTGAGCATTAGACAATGGTGTAAATCCAAATTGATTCACATGAATTATATTATTGAAAAGGAAGTATTTGAAAATTCGGGAGTATAATGCTTATAATTCATTTGTTCAACTTTTTCACCACTTTTGTAAATAGGTGTCACTTTGGCCAATTTAAGTACATCTGGAAATATACCAATGCTTATCGATTGATTTATTAACTAGCTGAACCCATATTCAGACTTCCGATAATTTCCCGAATTTCGCTGCTTTGTATCAAGGAGAACTCAAACGATTCTAAAGTACGGCAGGGTAAATGTTTAACAAATTCTTCCTTATTTGGGGAATTTAAGTTTAATGTGTCGCATACATTAATAAAATAATTGTTAAATAAATTACCAACAGAAAAAAGGTCATCAGTCAATTTCGATGGACTGTCTCTTGGAGTAATGCGATTTTCATCAATTTTATAAGTATTATAAATTAATTTCTAAATAATTGCCCACATTTTTCTAATATCGTTAAGAGAATCATTCATTTGTTTCTCGTAATACTGTTTTTTAAGATTATGGCATTATAATCAGAGTATTTTTTACAATTTGAATTTCTAATATTTTTATAGTAAGTAATCTTCATTGCCGCTTTACAATTATTCGGTTTCAATTTGGTATCTACACTAAGAAATAAAAATTCATGATCTGATATGTCAATACTGTCAATCAATAAATAGTAATTAAACTTGCATGACCATTAATTGTTTTTCATACTACACCATTTCTATTTTCAGTTCTTGTAGTCCATTTAACATTTATATTATTCAAAATATTGGAACCATTTGAAGTTACTATCGAATTGTATGTTTTGACATGAGAGTTGTCCTCACTTAATAAATTAAGATTAAAATCACCAAAAATCAACAGCTTATCATAAGAATTCAAAATATTATTTAACTCTAACAAAAACTTATTAATATCACAATTATGATCACAGTAAATTAGACCCACCTTAAATTTAGGATCCAGTAAACAAAAAATTAAAAATATATTTTTGTCACTATAAATACTTTTTTCGATATTGAATATTAGATTATTTTTAATAAAAACGCTAGCACCACCATCTCTGTTATTATCGTTAACAATTAGAATTGAGATTCGTTTGTGTATTATAGAATATAGCCAACTGGTGAAATACTTTAATTTATTTCTGATGCTGTGTATGTTGAGGTACAAAACATTTACTGTTTTGTTACCATAATTGACCTTTAAATATTCATTCATGCGTTAATTTAAAAAATAGTACAGCTATTTGTTAATGATTTGCAAAGGGTAGATGCGGGATAATATTATTTTCTTTGACATAAATTCCTTGTATCAATCACTGTTTTTTGTTTGTTATCCTCTGTGCCGAAATTGTTACTGTGATCTTGACGAGTCAGAATATTATTATTGTTTTGAAACCAAATGTATTGGAATTTAACTTTTCCTTTAACTTTTAATCTTCGGAGTTTATTAATTAATTTGAAATTTTCTTTAGTTAAATGATTATTACAAAATATTTTAGTTTTAGAGTTCATGGCTAGGCCAAGTTCAGCAGTAAATAGACCTTGTTTTTTATTTAGTTCCAAAATTTTTCTTTTGTGTTCGATGTTATTAAATTTAGTTAAAATATTATTAGTTGGTTTACCACCATTATATAGGTGCTCCACAGCATACTCGGTATTATCAACATATAATTTTAACTTGTGTAAAATATTAGCGAAAATTTCTTCTGGTTTTATTGAATTATTTGGTATATTACTAATAACTATACGCTCATTACAAAATCTGGTAATTGCCTACTTGATTATCTGGCTTTGCAAATTCTAGTGAAAATCCAGTGAATTTCTAGTTAAAAATCGAGAAAAATGAATTTTCTAGTTAAATTTAAAAATATATTTAACCGATTTCCAGTGAAATTGCAATCATAACCAGATTTTGACTATTTTCTAGTTAATTTCCAGTAATATTTTTAATTATATTGAAATTCTAGTGATTATCTAGCACAAAAAGTTACAAGAAAAATAGTAGATGGTTAGTTTTACTCTATAAAATGGAATATCTAGTAAATTTAAAGAAAATCTTGTAAATTTTATTACCAGAATTCTAGTAAAAATAAAAATTACTTGAATTCCAGTTGCATTTTTGCAACGATTTATTTTTTAATGTAGTTACCTGAAATCTAGTAAAATTCTAGTTAAATTAAATTAAATACAAGATAATTCCTGTTCGCAAATGCAAGGAATTTCTAGTAAATTAAACAGATTTTAGTAATATTCTGGTTAATTTAAAACTTCTATTAGAATTTACTAGAATTGTAATAGATTTAGACTTTCGCTCGCATATTAATTTCAATTTCGTCGTCATAGTCAGTATCAGTAATACGTTGAATTTCTTGCTGTGGTATAGTAAAATGAAGAACAGGTGAAAAAATAAAAGTTTAAGTATATAAAGTGTGAGTGCTAATATAAAATAAGTATAGTGAAATATTACACATAATTATTGATGAGATGCATCAAGCAAATGCCGATTTATATACACGTGGTTTTAATATTTTTTTTATGCAATAGCTACTGCCGTACATATTTTAACATTTGGTTGGCGGCAGATTTTGCGATTAAATTTGACCTCCGCGTCGGAACTCATCCAAAATTTTCCCAATTTGAATGATTTTGACGGTTTTGACAAATATATACATTACATGATTTTCAGATTAACTTTCAATTATTAACATTTCAGATTAATTTTGAATTCGGTCTCTTGTAGAAACACGGTAATGAAATAAAGAACAATTTACATATATGTATATATGTAAATATTTATTCACTCATTGCATGCAAAAAACGATAAGTCAAAATCGTCATTTTCGCGAGAAGGTTTGGAAATTTGTAATTTTGAAGGGGGTTCCTTTTAGAAACGTTTCCTTATAGTTCAATATCCTGTGCAGGAGTATATGAAGAAAAAGATCAAAACACCAGACATCGAGTAACACTACACTTAAAGCGACTGCTGCTTTGTCGGGTAATCAATTTGTTGGATATCCGGCTGGTGATTATTATTTATTGATATGATTCTAATTATTATATGCTTTTTAATAGTCTTGTTACGTTTAAAAATTTCAACGTTGGCTTTCTTATAGAATATTTAACTAAATTAAATTAAACCATGTAGATTATATTCATCATTTTTTTCCCGGCCACGGAGCCGGCGTGCAGGTCTAACAAAGCATTTCAGTAAAAAAACCTAACTAAATCCAAAAAGAATTACAGTCAAAATATTTTGACATGAATGCCTTTTCTATTTTTTTGATTGAACTTTCTTCTAAAAAGGCATTTCGTCTAAAATTATTTTCACTGAGTTGCCTTTTAATTTTTGACTGAAATCATTTTGACTAGAATTCCCGGAGCCAACCATTTTAATATAAAATTACGTTACGTTAAATATGGACGTTACAATAAAAAATACTTAGTACGTAACTTTCATTACCTATCAACTAATGAACATAGAAGTACATTTGAATTTTAAACCTTGTACATTATCGAACTCTATAATACTACTCTACAATACTAATAATACTCTATAAAATATAGATATCAATACATACAGAGTACGACAATGTACAAGTTATAAAACTCAAATGTACTTTTATGTTCGTTAGTTGACAGGTAACGAAAGTAACGTACTAAGTATTTTTTTATTGTAACGTCCGTATTTAACATAACGTAATTTTATAATAAAATTGTTACCCTGATGATCACGCGAAAAGTCCAAAATTGGGGAAAATGATGAATAAAATCTACATGGTTATCTGTAAAAAAGCCAACGTTGAAATTTTGATATAATATAGTTCATATAACTCTTGTTATTAAACAAGAATCAATGAAAGATCTCACCCAAAAAAGTAAGCTGTCGCAGCCGTATCTGGTATGTTTGTTAGAGAATGGTTTGAGCCACGAAGAAATCTTCCACATAATAATAGATGCACAATCAATTTCGTTGGGCTACAAAACTTTTTATGCACCTTCGACAAACTTTTTAAAATTTTTTTTGTTTTTGGTTTTAAATTTCCCCAATATTGTTTATACTTCTACAATTTCATGGAAGTTTTTTTTCTTTTTAATTAAAGATATGATTCCGACGCCTCGTCTGTCGAAATTATATTCTATATTGTGTGCGAAATATTCAGAACAACTATTTTAAAGCTTTGTTATTTTTGTAATTGTTGAAATAAAAAATATTTAATTAAAACAAAATCCAAAAAGTTTTTATTATTTGAAATTTATTTAGACGGCGATCTAGTATAATCAAGGGATAATCTAGTAAAAAATGATGACGTAGGATTAACTGGAATTCTGCTAAAGAATATAGTATTTTCCGGTTATTTTACTAGAACTTTAGTAGAATAAATGCAAGAAATCTAATAGTTTTGCAAGAAAATCTAGTATTCGATTTTACTTGAAATCTAATTAAAAAATTGTATTTCTCATAATTTTACCAGAAGTCCAGTCGCAAAAACACATAATATTGTTTACTTGATTTCCATTACTACATATTTGTATTTCAAGTAAAATTACCAAATTTTATTAGAACCAGAAATCTAGTATTATTAATTTTACTTGATTCAACTAGATCGTCTAGTATGCTCAGATCTAGTGAATCTTTATTTACTGTGTATATTGTTTTTTAATTTGTCTTGTTTAATATAATTAATTTTCGATTCTAATTTGTGCATTTTATTTTCAAGAATTTTAGTTTTAGTTGAAAGTTCAATAACAAGCATTTTAAGTATTTTATTTTCTTCCAAAAGATCACTGTGTTTTTTTTTGAGTTTGTTTTATTTCACAAAGTTCGTCCAGAATTTTTTGCTTATTAGAATCGACCATTTTCACATTTATTATTGTACACGAAGTAATTTAATATCACATTAACAAATTAAAATGTTAACATGTAAAACACTATTATTTATTATGTTTAAAAAATATTTATAAAACCAAACTTCGTGGTGTTTAAAATCTCACATTTTTTTTAAACTAATTAAAGAATTAAAAAGCGCCAAATTTATTATTATTGTAATTATATTTTTATTTTAATTATTCTACATTAGTCGACTTAAATGCATTCTAATTGATCGCTCGAATTCAACTGCCTCTTAACTTAAAAAAAATTTTATCATCACATGATTTGTGATTTAATTATCTTAAATTTTAAAAATTAAAGGTTGTGTTACACTACACTTTCATATTTTATACCAATTGAGGTGAAATGAATAGTGTCACACAACACGACGATTTTACAAAATGCGTATGTAGACGGCAAATTAAATTCCGAACAATTAAGTTCGTATGTATATTTTCTCGGCAAATTATAGTCAGTTTTCTACCCCAAAAGCGGGTATAACCACGTACTAATATCCAATTTAGGAAGCAAATATTCCTAAAATGGAGAGGCAAATCATTTTGTTTCGTCAGATTTCATTGAAAGAGGTGGCATACAACTTCTTCTGTAAAAATTGTATACATTACACACATTTTTTGTTTTCTGTTAGAATATTTAAATTTAGCAAGTATAGTAATAACACCACAAGTCACAATCATTCAAATTCACCTTGAAGATGATTTATTATTAACTTCATAATCAAAATTCATAATTACGCATATGTTGGAGAAAGCTAAACAATTATTATGGACACACTTAAATTTTGCCTCAAACCTACGTATAATGTGCTGTAGTTTGTTTTTGTTGCATTGTCTAACCCCAATAATATTTCTTATATTCTAACTTACCATTTCGTGACAAAAATACCTTGCAGCAAATGCAAGGCAGTTTGTAATTTAATTGGAATACATACAGTGGTAATATTTATAATTCATTTTCATTTTTATGTTACAACATGCATAGTACACGAACACTATCGGGTTTCAACTAAATCTTTTGTAAACTTTTGACAATTTATTAATTAACAAGTAAGCTTTTTGAATAAAACAATTTTGTGGTTATCTCTTAGGATATAATACGCATGCATGCCTGACCAACTATTCAATGACCTTCAAAGCATATATTTAAATTGGTGTGTCTGACTATTTACCGGTTTCTGAGTCACACAGACGTCACGATTTAATAAAATTAATATACAAATGTGAAGCGCCGACATTTAATCCGGTTCTCTTAACTAGTTTTTTTTTTTTTCATAAAACAAAAATTTTAACCGCGGGCCCAATAATATGTATGATAAGACATTTTTCTACCTTGAGATCATTGGTATTTATTTATACGATTTATTCCAAAATGTACTCATATATTTTGATATAACCCTAATTAAATTTTTATTTCATGTAGATCATAAAAAAGTTAATTTCATACAGAAATTTCTAACCTAGAGGTTAGTAAGCTAGTTAAAGACATCAACAATATTTACCAAGCATATATGAATGTTTTTCCTCGTATGTTGTAGTACCTGTACGGGTAAGAGCATACAAAAACAAAGCAAATAGAAGTAACACCAAAAAGACTAAAAATTTAAAATTAATATACAAACACGACGAGGAAAATAATAACAAAAAATAATTATAAAGCTAAAAAAAATGACTATTGTGCAATTACAATGGATATTGACAGATTTATAATTAAGAAAATTAGTTTTGTAAATAATAATTAGTTTTTTTGTTGCTGTTTTGTGAATAATTACTAAAAAAAAACATTATATAAATCTGCACATAACATATTGTCAGCATGTCAGAGCCCAAGCGCGCAGATTTAATCGATTTTTATAATTAAATCTATGTTTCTGTTTTCAATTAAAGCGTTTTTGTTGCCCAAAACCAAAATTTAAAAATGACAAGATGCAATGGATGATGATAATTCGACTCGAAAGAGCAAAACCAATAAATAATAATCAGCTAATAATGGACGAAAAATCCATTAGTTGAATATGATTTAAGTTTTTTGTTTACTGTCTGCCTCTTATTTAAATTTAAACTTTAAAGCTTCTTTATACTTAACGGTTAAAGTTAGTTAAAAAAAAAAACTAAAACTAATTTTTAATTTATTTTTAAATAATTATATACAATATTTTTCTTTTGTAATTTAATTAACTAAAAATTTATATATAGTTAATTTTGATGATTGACTATTTTGATAAGTTTTATTGTTGTTGTCAAATGTGTGCGAAGTTATTATAGTGTGGTAAATTAGTCCAGGTGATGAAGCTTCATTCGGTTAGTAATTAGAAAAACATATAATTATTTACTTTTTTTATTGAAAATTTTTGATTTAATCATCTAAAGTAGTAAATAACGAAGAAGCACCTAACGAACATCTTTAATATGAAAGTTTAAAAATTAAAGCCACTTCATAAAGCTTTGGAAAGAAAAATACAGCACTTTATCGAAAGTAAAAGTGTAAATTTAATTTAATTTCATTTTTAAGAATCCTCTGGCAAAAAATTAGTAGGAAAACCAAAAAAAAAAGAGAAATAGGTAAAGACGATCGAAAGTTCGAAAAAATCTTCTAGGCTAGGGCCCTTTTCTTGGAATTCCACATCAACTATCTAAAGGAAATATTTGCCACTAAAATAATATTTCGGATTTAAATGCTATAAACACTATGAATTTCAATCAGATGGGATTTTTCGTCATCTGATTACGATTGGAGAAAGTGATGAATACATCTAACCCCTTATTGTAGTGCAAAATCGATATTCAACCAACATTAAGCAGTTTACAGGTGATCTACAAGAAACAAATCTATTGCTGTGCGTGGTTGCCAACAAAGTTCAAAGTGCCTTGAACTCCAGAACAAATTGTACATATGTATATACCTAGAATAAAGTGTTTACCTCTAAAGACAACAGAAGTGTTGCATTTTAAGATTTAATTGTTTAGTAAATATTTAAAAGTTGTTGCAATGAGAATCGATAAATTACGACTAACACAGTTTTGTTAGTATTTTGATTATGGATCAAGTGAAATATTTTCAGGTCGATTCGAGGAATAGAAACTGAAATATCTAAGAAATTTGTCAAAAATTTGTTCTCATTTTACCTCGCTATTTCATATATATTTTTGAAAATTCGGAATATTTATTTTTTTAAAAGTGGGGGTCTAACTGTAAAACTTTTTTTTAAATAGGTTTTTATTAAATAGGCAACAAAACAAACGGTTGCAACAACAAACAATTACAACAAATTCAATTAGTTACATCTTACAAGAAACTCTAGATTTTTTAGAAATTTTTTTTATTCCTGGAGAATGCAAAGCCACTAATACAACATGAATCGGTATGACGTTGCAACAACAACAACAAATTGATTCATCCCCTCCATTTTAAAATGGCACATGGCCCATTTGATACTTTGAACATAAGGCTACTATTTCTACGTAGCCGCATTTCACAACAAGCGCTAGAATTTTTATGACTTCTTATTATTCACCGAACAAATATAATGTGTTTCGGCGGCAAGTGACCGGCCGAAAAATTCGGAATATTTATGTGAAATTATCGCAAAAAGTCCTTAAAGTGGGGGTCTAACTATAAAACTTTGCAAGTTATTAGGTTTTCAATTTTTTGAGTAATGTTGGTGACCCCTTTTCACATTATCTCCCAAGTTATGGGGTCGATTTTAATTCTGTTTGCGGTTTTTGAAAGCTTATGAGTCAATTTATTGGTTAATTTGTACACTAAGCCCGGTTTTTTTTAAAGAGTGTAATAAATTATGGGAAAATAACATTTTTTTAAAAACCCTCTGCTTTTTAAAAAGAAATGAACTGTAGCATAATATCTGCAAATTCACAAAACATTTTTACTACCTAACTCATAAAATATTCGAACAGCAATTTGTCGAAAAAGAGCATTTGTAGCCGTTTTCTGAAAAAGGGTCGCTCTCAGGGAGTGTTGGCATATGTTTTAAAAATAAAAACTTCATATAAGACAAAATAAAAAATTCATTTCAGAAAAAAAACTTCATTTTTATTGTAACGAGAGAAAATAACAGAAAACATAACATTTAATTAACGAACCTCCTGGGTTGCTATTATTTAACAAATATAATATTTTGATAAGTTTTTGACATTTGTTTGTCATGTTGAAGTGTTATGCAATTGCTGTCCAATTTCCTCATATAATCTTTTGTTAGTAATATTGCGGTTAAGGTTTCCGGATTTAATCTGTTCTCTAATTTTTGTTTTGTTTAAATTAATTTGGGGAAAAATTCTTTCCACGTTAGCTGTTGCGACTGGTATTGTGAGTACAGCCATTAAAACCGTATTTATGAAAGGAAATGCGGCCGTTCCATCACCGCGTTTAATAGTAAATATCGTGTTCCAAAACTCATCAACAACCGTAGTTTCGTCAATATTTAAAGATTTAAAATCGAAACACCGAATTTCCCGTCACTCATCATCAGGTGCTGGGTGTGTTTCAATAGGGTAGGCGTTGACCGTTTATAGCCAATTATAAATTGGTTTATACTCCAACGTTGCAACTATGTAGAAACCATCAACTGTCTCTAGTTTACCTCCACGCGGTAGCACTTGGGCAACGTTTGTTTTGCATTTTTAATGTATCACAACGGCTGAACTTCTAGAGACGAGTGTAATAACACTATAAAAAAAACGCAATGGATAAAACAAACAAGGAAACTAATACCCTAGGTGACAGACCTGATTTTCTACGGGGGACCAAACATTGCTACATAATTCTAATGAAACCAAAAATAAGCTAAGCGATATCAACGCTCAAAAGAGTAACGAGGAAGAACTTTCATTCCGAAGGGGCTCCATTACAATCAGATCACCAATACAAAAAATATTTGCAAACAACGCAGTCTCCACTGAAAAAGTAACTTCATTATCACAACAAATGCCGAGTGCATCAACAAATATTATAAACAGCGAGGAGCTGTTAAATAAATTTCAAAAAATGGAGAAACTAATCGCACAGCTGAGCAATGAAGTTGCTGAACTTAAGAGAGAAAACTCTACACTAAAAGAAAAGGTTAAAAATAGCATAGCTACGAGTTATATAGAACCATATTCAGCCATCATCCAGTCAACATGAACATTCAAATAATACCAACTGGTTGCTGTGGCAATTTAAAGTTTTTCAACAGAATAATAGATTCAGTGCTCTGAGTCAAGAGGATTATTGCACAGATGAGGAAGAACTGGAAAAAGAAGTTTCCGGTGCTGATAACAGAAATGCTAGGAAATGCAGGCGCACAAAAACGAAAACTTCTCCAAAAAATACTACACAAATTGTGATCAATAAAACTGAACAGAAAAACCCAAAAATACCACTGCCTCCACCCATTAACGAGAGCAATATCAAAAATTTCGAACTTTTTCGACAAAAAGTAATAAAAACCACTAGTGAATCAACTAATTTTAAGGCGCTTTCAAATAGTGACATTAAAATTACATTTCAAAATGAAAATGATTACAGAAATGTCAAAAAATTACTGGAAGAATTAAAAAAAGAACGCAGCAACCAATCAGAAAATATAGAATATCACACCTATCAGCTGAAGAGCGAAAAGGCTTATAGAGTAGTTATCAGAGGCTTACCATCTTCCATTAGTCACGATGTAATTAAAGCAGACTTAGAAAAAATGGCACATGAAGTCGCAGGTATTACTAACATATACAAAATGGTCACAACTAATGGTGTAAAAGACAGGAAACACTTTCCATTGTTTTACATCGACTTAAAACAAAAAGACAACAATAAAGAAGTTTACAACATCAAGAAACTTGCCTACTGTTTAGTTAAAATTGAGCCACCTAACAAGACAAGGGACATTCCACAATGTACGAATTGTCAACAACTTGGATATACCAAGAGTTTTTGCTATCGTCAAACCAAATGCGTTAAATGTGCTGGAGATAATCACACGACAAAATGCAAAAAACAACTAGATATCGCGCCTCCATGTGCTCTTTGTCAACAACAAGGACATACTGCAAATTATAAAGGATGCTGTGTATATCAGAACAAAATTAAAAGTCAACAGAATAATAGAACAAGAGTAGTACAGCGATTACAAACCAAAGCTGCTAAACCACAAACAACAATCACACTGTTAATCCAGCAAATACTGTGCTTAGGTTGTAAAGCTAAGCGTTTGCTTGATTAACGAATTTGTCTAATTAAATTACCGCTGGTGGGGTTTAATTAAACGGAGAATTAGAAACTACACGTTTGGTGATTAAGTTTATTCTGGTTTATTATTAATTAATTTCGAGTTTATATACAAATTCATAAAATGCTTAATAATTAGTTTTTATAATGTTGTTTATATGTTATAATATATGATATTCATGTAATTAGAATCATTTGAATACAGATGTTGTTGTTGTACTCGACAGGAAGTAATATTATATGCATACGGATAGGAAGTAATATTATATGCATACGAAGAAAAGTAAATTTGTGACACATGTTAATTTACTTGAATTGTAAACTAAGCAAAATGTTATAATCTTTAATGTATATTTAAAGAAAATACGTAATTCCATGTTCACAGATGAAGTGAACACACACCATCCACAGTTGGATTATCCTATGCGCGAATCATCAAATTGTCTGCTGATGAATCAAACCAAAACAACAAACACATAGAAGTTAATAACGAGTCTAATAACTTTGAAATTATTAAAAAGCTTAGTCAAATTCAACAGACACTTGGTCACTTAACAGAAAGGGTGGCCAAACTAGAAATTAATTTCTATCCGCCTAGCAAAAAAAGTCAGCATGCACACAAATGATTAACTCGTTCCTACGCATTGTAACTTGAAACGCTAATGGGCTCAACCAACGAACCCAAGAACTGGAAATATTTCTCCATACAAACAACATAGATATTGCACTTATTTCAGAAACGCACTTCTCCAACAAAAGCTTTTTCAGAATAAAGGGATTTAATTCCTACTGGACAACCCATCCTAGTGAAAGAGCCAGAGGTAGTTCAGCTGTACTAATTAAAAATAATATCAAACATATCAACAAGAGGATATTCGAGAAAGCTACATGCAAGCAACTGTTATCTCAATCCAATATAATGGCGCAGATCTAAATATTGCGGTAGCGTACTGTCCTCCACGGCATACACCAACGAAGTTACAATTTAATAACGTCTTTAACAAGCTCGGTCCAAGATTTATTATTGGAGGGGACTATAATATAAAACATACAGCTTGGGGTTCCAGGCTAATTTCTCCTGGAAAATGAAATGCTTTGTTCAATGCCATTCATGAAAACAAATGTGAATATCTGTCTCCAAGGGGGCCAACGTATTGGTCAACGGATGCAGGAAAAATATCAGATCTGCTTGATTTCTTCATCTTAAAAGATATTTCATCCAGTTACACTAGAGTCGAAGGAATTAATGTCTTAACATCTGATCACATTCCTGTACTGTTGTCAGTAAGCACTATCTATAGTCATCAAGAAAAATAAAAAGCAAAACCTTACTAATAGATTCACGGATTGGGATCTCTTCAGAGAAAAACTGGAAGAGCTAGTTGAATTAAAAGTTAGTATTAAAACTAATGAAGAATTGGAACAACAGACAAACAATTTCATTGAATACACTCGTATGGCCGCCAGTCTAGCTACTCCAGAATTAAAGGACAAAGCGGAGATTGAAGTCAAATACCCGGCTGAAATCAGGGAACAAATCAAGGAAAGGAGAAAGGCAAGGAGAATATGGCATCTCACCAGAAATCCCGCTGACAAAACTACCTTCAATCGAATAAGTAACAAAGTCAATAGACTAATCAAAAGCTTCAAACAGGATTGCTTCGACAACTACTTAAGCGGGCTATGTCCAGAAATGGATAAGGACTACTCATTATGGAAAGCAACCAACAAATTTAAACGACCTATAGTTCGAGTACCACCTATAAGAAATGCTCAAGGCAATTGGGTTTGACATGACAAAGAAAAAGCGGAACTCTTTGCTCAACACCTAGCAACAGTGTTTCAAGAGAACGCTGTACAGTACCGGGATTGTTTCTTTCAATATTTTTGAATTCGTTGATTGCTAGACTCTGAATGGCAGCTGTAACGAAGTTTGAGTTTCACCTGAAATCAAAATCCTCAAATTGGATAAAATCAGAATACTTTATATAAAAAATACATATACCTGTAGCTAAATACCGCAAAGTTATTTGCAGACGTTCAGCAGGAGGGATGCAATTTCGGAAGTTTGTGTCCTGTTTTTGTATAAACGGTTGAACCAACTCCAATATTGTTTGAAATTGCACAGGCGTCATCCGTAATAATTTCTTGTACAACTTTTTATCTTCTGCTTCTGTCTCCTTTAATAGTTTGTGGCTAAATCCGTCGGTTTCGCGGTGAAGTAATCACTTTGAAGAATATTTCTTATCACTTTTTTTTTATTTAATCAATACGCGGCCGTACACAATAAATTTGCGTTAGCTGTTAACAATTCTATCGACATAACTAGCAATCAATCAATTTGATTTTTTTTTTCACGTATTTCACTTTAAACACCGAAACAAAATATGCTATCCAGATACATATACCGCGTAAAATGTCAGAAAAAGTACGTGTGCCAAAAAAAAGAGTTGAATTGAATTTTTTTTTTTTTGAAGAATTGCTCAATACTGCTAGGAATATATGAGGTACTACTAGTTTTTTGACGTTTTAGAATTTTTTTTATGCATGTGGTGTATCCATTCACTCTCACAAATATTTTGTATACATATTTTTTCTCTCACTCTGTTTGTCTTTTCTAGTCACTGAAAAAGTGGGAAAAAGTGAGTATCATACAGCCATAAGATAAATTTTAAAAATATTTAAATTCCACTCGAATAGAGGATTGTGCAGGCAACTTATTAGTATCTCTGTCGAACTGAATTTCTCCAGATCTACATGTATGAAAAATAGTTTCAGAACTTATATCCGACTTAAAATTTGATTCACCGTTAATTCTAAGGAAAGCCAACGCGCTGCCGATGGATGTAGCATTTTTCTGGGCTTATAGTCTAATAAAATCTATGAATCTTGAAAAAGTCCAATTCTTTTTGGACTATTTTGTTAAAAATTGTAAATGTCACGACAAGTACCTTCAATATATTTTGGTAGAAATCCACAGGCATGATTACCACAGAGTGCATACGAATGACATAAACATTTTAAAATAACTAAATGTTCACAATCACGTTTCAATAATGTTGCAACTGAATGGTTGGCCCCTGTCATGACAATTGCGCCATCAGCAGCGAAACCCATTAGTAATTATTTATAGTTAATGTTCTGCTCATTAAATCTATCGACAATGTTTCTAATATTCCAAGCGCATCGCAACTTTCCACTTTAATAAGTGCACAAAAGCATATGTTGGATTTTTTTTCTGAAGGGTATCCGAACAACTATACTTAACAGCTTTGTGGTTGAAATGTCCGTGGATTCATCTACGCAAATTGAAATTGGTATTTTTCTCATTAATTTGCAAATTTTTTGAAATTGGGCGTCTCCAATTACGTTTTTTACTATGGAAGTGGTTTTTGTTCTTGCACAAGAAACATCGCTTATTTTTGAGGAATGATTGATTCTCGTCAAATGATCTATGGTCATAAATAAAATATTGTGCTCTGCACAAAAGGCACTCAACTGTATTTCAGCCATACACACTTTTTTATTGTGCGTCGATAGATTTCAAATTCAATGGACTTTTTTAATAAGCGTCTAGTGCGGTTTCGCCTTCAATGTGCTTTTTACTTTTTGCGTGACTCTATAAATCACGTATACCACCTTTAGGTTTTAGTTCAATATTGCATATTTTACAAAAAGCAAAATTATTTTCGTTTTTACGAATCCACGATTTTAATAAGTAATCATTTTCCCAATTTTGTACGTAAGACCGTACGATGTTGCGCTTTTTGGATTTCTGGAAATTAAACCGAAAATCCGAAAATACATACATATTAAGAAATACAATTTTATTGTGAAATGTTCAAATCTACCGGTGAAGATTCATTTTCATCAAGTGGTTTGAACGTCATCGTTCACATCACCAAAATTTACAGTCCAGTTTACATTTCAGTTTACATTTCATTTTTGTTTTACATAAGATATTTACGTAACCGAAAATTTGACACATAAATATACGTATTTGTATTTATGTTATTTTAATCTAATTCTAAATTTAGTGTGCTGATTTTACTTTTTTAATTCTCGATGTCTCCGTTGTTGTTATACATATATCTGTTTTGATTTCCCTTAAAAATTCATTTAGTTCGATGTACTCTTCTTGCCTATTGTCTGCCAATATATCTTCTAGCTTTTTATTTATTATTGTTTTATATTTGAGCCTTATATTGTGATATTTTTTGCATTCTTCTATTATATGTCTTGCATCTTCCCTTACTTGGCATGTTTCGCATTTTTCCTCTTCCACCTTTTTTATTAATTTAAGATATTTTTTATCGTACGTATGATTTGTCCTCAGTCTAATTATTATTTTTATAGTGCTGCTGTCAAATTTTTTTTTTGTGAAACCATGGTTTCTTCATGACTTTTCCTTTTATGTTTCTTCTGTGTTGAATTCCTTTTGTTAACGTTCTATTGAGGAATTCGGGATTCCCTTTCTCGTACATGAGATTTTTGAATATATTTATGTTGTCTTCTACTGATGTTTTGACTTCAACAGTTCTTCTGGTGTTTGTTGCTTGTTTGGCAGCTGTATCCGCTGCTTCATTCTCGTAGATTCCTATGTGACTAGGAATCCATATTATATGTACATATATTCATATTGAATTTTATTGCTATTTTGTGTATTTGTCTTTCGAAATATTTTGTGTGTGTTTTGCTTGTATAATTGTTTATATATATGCATGCTGATAATGAATCCGTGACTATTGTTAATTCCCTTATGCTATTCTGGTTTGCTATTTTTATTGCTTCTAAGATCGCTATTGTTTCAACTGACTTTATTGGGATTGCTTCTGTTATGTTGTACGAGTAACTATAGGTTTCGTTGTTTTGGCTATTGTATATACCAATTCCTCTTTTTCCATTTGATATTGATCCATCTGTGTATATTATGGCTTGATTTCTATGCTCGTTTATGTAATCTGTTGTTATTTGTTTCAGTTGTGTTTTGTTGCATGTGTTATTTTGTAGCTGACGGTGTAGTCCTATGTTTATTTTTATAATTGTTTCATTGATGCTCCTTGGTAGTTCATCGTAGTCTTTGATTGGTATTTTATCAAATATATCTTTATATTTTGTGTATATTTCATTTAGTGTTCCATAGCATTTGTTGTTTTTTAATTTATGGGCTAATTTTGTATTGTTGTATAACTGTTTTGCGATATATGTGTGATTGAAACATTCAATCTTTAATTGAATTGGTAAATCTCCAGCTTCCGTTAATACTGCAGTTATGGGTTTGCTATTTGTTAGTCCTAGGCATGTCCTTATTCCCGTATTTATTACTTTTTGTAGCATCTCCATATTTTTGTTGTTTGACGTTATAACTGAGCTATGTATATCTTATTCTGCTTTCTGTGAGGCTTTTGTGTAGATTTAGTAATGAAGAAGGATGAGCTCCTCCTTTTTTCCTGGCGAAAATTTTGATTATATTTGTGGCGCTGATGCATCTATTTTTAAGCATCTTATGGTGTGAATGGAAATTTAATTTTGTGTCTATGTTGTATCCTAATGTAGTTATCTGGTTACTTTGTTGAATATCTGTGTTGTTTATTTTTATTTTAATTGATTGATTTACCTTTCTTTTCTCAGTGATGATGAATGATGTTTTATTCGGGTTCATGTTTAAATTTAATTCGTTTAACATTTGGTTGAACTTTTGTATATACTTGTTCGCCAATCTTTCAGCTATGCTCATTTCATTCGCTGTAATTATCATTAGGAAGTGGTCTGCATATTGTAGTATTTGTATATCCTTATTATTGATTTTGTGTAGTTGGGAGGTATATAAGTTAAATAAATCTGGGCTTAATGGATCTCCTTGTGGTAAGCCCGTGCTGGTTGTCGTCTGTACTAAATTGTTTCCAGATTTGAAAATTATGTTTCTGTTTATTAGTGCTTTGTATATCCAATTTGTATATTGATGTGAGATGCTCAGCTTTTGCATAATTTCTGTTAGCTTGTTTATATTAACTCTGTCGAATGCTTTTTCGATGTCAGTTGATATGATTATTGTGTGTTGATTGTTTGTTTTATTTTTTCCCATTATGTTAATTAAGTGGCTTATGTAGTCTGATGTAGATTTTCCTTTCCTGAATCCGTAGGATGTTTCCGGTACAATATTTAATATTCATTTGTGATTTTATTTAATCTTGATTTTATTAGTTTGCCTGTTATTTTCGCTATTGTCGAGTAGAGATGTATTCCTCTATAATTTTCTATTTCATAGTGGCTTTTGTTAGGTTTGGCTACCGGAATCAATTTGATTTTTTTCCATATTTCTGGAAATTCTTGTTTCTTCCATATATTATTTATGTGCTCGGTTAATTTCCTAATGTGGTCATCCGGTAGTTTTTTTAATATTTTGTATGAAATTTTGTTTATTCCTGGAGCCGTGTTTTTGCTATTATGTATTATATCTCGTATTTCATCGGGGAAGAATTCTTTGTAGTTTGTATGTGCTATTGGCAAGACGAGTTGTTTTTCTTTTTCTATTGTTGAATTTACTATGTTGTGTGTAATAAATTTTCTCATGGTTTCCTCGTTGTTGAATATATTGCTCTTTTCTCCTTTCCTGTTGTTGAACATTCGTATTTTGTTCCAAAGATCTCTGGTGTTTAGATTGGGATTTATTTCAATGATAAACTCGTTCCATGTTTTGTTGTATAGTTTAAGTTTTTGCTTTTTGATCTCCCAAAACTTTCTGATATTTTGTGTCCACCAAACTTTTGGTATGTATTTGTTGTTTGAATCTGTTATTATTGTGTTGTTCTCTATTATGTTGTGCAGCTCGTTTTCGTAGTCTATTAGATCGAATGTGTGGGCTGGATTTAGATTTATTATTTCTTCTGTTGCTTTTTTGTAGTTGGTTCTCGTTGTTGTTTCTTGTTTGGGCTTCATATATGTTTGCATTTTCTAGTGTGATACTGATAGGTATAATCTATGATGATCTGTGTATCCAATTTTAATTTTATCCGTAGTCCAATAAGTATAATTTATAATGTCTTGTGTTGCGATTGATATGTCTATGGCTGAACTTCTTCCTTGAGACCCATCCAAGTATGTTCACCATTATTTAAAATTATGTAATTGGATGTTGATATTATATTTGCTATTATTTTTCTCCTGCTATCTTCTCTGCTGTCAATTTCCCAAACTGGATGATGCGCGTTAATGTCTCCAATAATTAATGTTTTGTTATTATTATTATTGTCGTTTATTAGTGTTTTAAATTAATTGTGTATTATTTTGGTATTTATGTTTGGTGGTATGTAGATGCCGATTATGTTTAAAATGTCGTTGTTTGTATCTATTATTTGAATTTTGATGGTTTCGATGGGTTCATATTTTGTGTTGATTTTGATTTCTCTTGAATTTATGTTTTTTCTAACTATGAATCCTACTCCTCCATAGTTATCTGGCCTGTGTTTTAAATATAGCTGTTTGTTTTTGAATTTTATTCCGTGGTTTTCATTTGTCCATGTTTCGCTTATGAATGTTACATCTATTTTCTCTTTGTTGATGTACTGATCTAATTCGTCCTTATTCTGTTTAAAACTTCTTATGTTTATCTGCATAATATTTAGAGAACTACTCATTTCTGTTGTTTAGCTGGTGGAATTGTTTCTTTGTTTTATTTACTATTTTCTCCATCTCTTGTATTTGTTCTTGTATTGCGATGATTCCTACATCTGAATGAGATTCACTAATACTGGATGTTGGGTTTACATAACATTGAGCTGTTGTCTGAATTTTTTGGTTGATTTTGGTTATTTCCATTATTGAGTTTTTTATTTCATTAACTTCGTCTTTTAGTAATTGATTTTCTTTCAAAAGATTTTTTTTCATTTCGATTAGTTCATTTTTAAGTTCTTGTATCTCCTCGTTGTTGCTTGAGATGGGAGGAAAGCTTTCTCGTTTCTCCGTAATGACATCCTTTTTGTTAGAATCATATATTTGATTTTTTTTATTTTTAAACTCTTCACATAGGAAATGGTTTGTAACGTGGTTTTCTCCGCAATAATAGCATTTGGTGGCGTTTTTGCAGTTTGCTTTAATGTGGTCTTGTTCTGCACAGCTAGTACATTTTTCTTTTCCTTTGCAATGTTTCTGTGTGTGACCATACAATAAACACTTTTTACATAATAGCGGCTTTGGTATATAATATGTAACTTTTCTATTTACTTCGTAAATGGAGATGTTGTGAGGTAAAGTTGTTGATCTAAATGTTATTTTTATGGCTGTAGTTGGTTGGTTGAACCTTTTTTTCTGCATTGTTCCATCTGTTGATTCTTTCTACCTTTGTTATCTTTGTTGGTGATAATATATTTTTTTCTAATACGCCCATATCTACGTTTTCTGGTATTTTGTTAATGAAGCCTATTGTTTCAAGCATAAAGTTTGGTACATATGCTGAGTAACGATGTATTTTTTCTAAATCTACGCTGTTTAATATTTTATTTGCGGTGTCTAAGTCCCTTGTTTGTACCTTAACTTTGTTTTTTCCAAACTGTTTTACTGATAAGATTTTTCCAAAGCTAAGTGAATTTAGTTTCTCCGCGATAATCATGTTTTCAATTCCTTGTTTTTCTATTATAACGTTATATGGTCCAGTGTCACCGGGTTGGTATTTATTCTTGTTAGTAATCGTGATTTTTTCTGATGCTTTTTCTACTTTTTGTTGTTGTGTATTAATAGTTTTGGTTTTTTTTCTGCTGGTTCAAATCCCTTGAAATCGCCTTCATTTGTATCTTCTTTCCTTTCTGAGACGTCCATTTGGTTTTCCTCCATTGTAGATTGTTGCATTTTATTGCTTTGTATTAATTTTTTATTGTTTCGTTTCAATTTAATTAACCTGTTTTCATTTTTAATTAATTTCACTATCTCACTTCTATTGTTTTTCACTTTTCGTTTTCTATTTTCATTTGAGTTTATAGTTTTTTCTTTAACCCATTTATTAAATTGTTTTTATCCTTTTTTGTTTTATTTTCTCACTGATTTCCCTATTTAATTATAAAATTTCAATATGAAATATTGATTTTACATTTTTATATAACCACTTAATAATATGCGGAAGTCTATAATAATTTTTAATGTTGTTCACACCAAAGTCACTATAGGAGGATTTTTCAAATAATTCGAAAGTTCACCACCAGTTGGTTAAAGGGGATAAACAAACTAGGAAGTGTCAATTTTGTATTAAAATTTCGTTGTTGAAAATTAAAACGGACGGAGAATAATATATTGTGAAAATATAAATTAATTTGTTGTATAACATTGCAAAAGTTATTCCATTTATTTAAATTTTCGTTGAAATTTTACTGTATAATGGTGAAATACTGTTGTGTACTACTGCAAATCAAAAGCAAAAAAAGGAAGCGGAATTAAATTCCACCAATTTCCGAATGGCATAAAATTGAAAAAGCAGTGGATGGTAATCCTTTGTATTGGAAAAAAAACATCCATACACTCTACAGTGTGTCTTCACTTTGCAGATAGTGATTATCAAATGAATATATACAGGAGAGACACACTGGCTCGAAAATAATATTTATAATTAAATTATTATCTCTTCAAAATAACCTTTATTTATTTTAGAACAAACTAATAAACTAAAAGCGGACGCAGTTCCGTCAAAGAATATCCCTGTAAGAGCTCATCAGGCTATACAAAAACAAAAACGTAGGAAGATCGTTAGACCAAATGTTCCAGTTGCGGAACCACTTTTGAGAGAATCCTTTAATTCGGATTTAAATGAACATTCAGAAATTAATGTGTCGCCATTATCTAGATTATCAATTACTATTCTAGAGCCTACGGAGGTAAAATTTTTGTTATAGTTGAGTGAATAAATCTTATTTAATATTAATTTTGTCGATTAAACCATTTAGAACGGTCAGCATGTTCACTCAAACGGAAAATTCAAAGATGTCATATTCTACGGTAACGGACGCGGAACTGTTACAATATAGCGGAATGGATCGAAATCGATTTTTATTTTTGGTTGATTTGATTGTTAGATATAACACAATCTGTATAATAAGTTCTTTAACTGCTGAAGATCCCGTTCTTTTACTTTTACTTAAGTACCGAACCAAATATAATTATAGAACAATTGCGAGACATTTCGAGATTAGTCCCTCTAATGTTTTAAAATGTTTTATTTATATGAACAATTCACTTTATTCCACCTTGAAGCGAATAGATTTTTTGGAATAACAGTGTTGATTCGAACCAATCCTATAGAGCAATAGTTGATTGCACAGAAATATTTGTTCAAAAATCCCAGAATCCTGTACAAAACCAGTTGACATTTTCACTTTTCAATTTTAGTATCCATAGATGAATTTGGTTTTATTACATTTGTTTCGGCAACTTACGGTGGAGCAATCAGCGATCGCGAAATAATCGTAAAATCGGGTTTTTTAACTAATTTGAAACCCAATGACTATATATTAGCCGATCGGGGGTTTGATATTCCCGATGTTTTAGAAGAGTTAAAGGTTGGTTTAAATATTCCACCTTTTCTACGCAATAAAATTCAGTTGTCAGAAAGGAAATTATGGAAACCAGATACATTGCCAACCGACGAATTCTTGTTGAAAGAGTCATAGGGCGTGCAAAAATCAACAGAATCATTTCTGATACTATTCCCACTTATATTTCCAAAAACCACTAAAAACTTTTTGTTTTAGAAATTAAATAATTTTTTATTAATAATTCAGTTTTAATAAAAGTAATAAATAAACTGAAAAACAAAATAAATTGAATTCATTATACAAAAATAAATAAACATAAGTGTAAACGCATGCATGTACTTCTATCACAAAAATAAAATAAAATAATTTAATTCAATATTTAAATATAAGGCCACATATTCTTTATGTATTATACTATAAAAAGCATTTATATATTTAATATGATATGAATACTAAGTAGTATCACAGCTCTAAGGAACTTCATGTAACTAACATATTTTTGGGTTTAAATAAAATTTTAATATTTAAATTTATAGTAACTATCACAGAATTTTTTTTTATAATAGACAGTTAGTTGATCTAACATTGAATCTGCGAATTCTTTGTTGTATTGGATCCGTTCAATGTAAAGCGATTGAGGGGTCCATACCACAAAGTCGCATTGTGTTATTCCTGTAACGTGCATTTGCAATTGTATTTGGTAAAAATACGAATGTAACTTAAAAAGTCCATTTTTGCTTAAAAATTTCGCCTCTGTGGGTAATCTCTTTCTTACACTGTATGGACATTTTATTTCAATTACTAAATTTTTCTCGGAATTAATTCCATCCGGAGTAGCAGCTAAAAAATTTAAGTGAGGTCTACGAAAATACCACATTCTTCGATTTTGGTTCCTGTAAGCCCCCATTTTATTGAGTTGGCAAATATTGGAATAACTCGAATGTGACTTTTTAAAAAACCGTCCACAAATTTACCCGAGTTTCTGGTCCTTATTGCACTATGACAAATTGACGCGGTAATTCGGGAGGATCTTACTTGAAACCACAATTTGTTAAGAACTCTTGTATTTTTTTTCGATCCTTTTGATTTCTTTGGTGGTAACTTTATTGGTATTATTTAACATATAATACTGCAGCCGCTCTGAGCAATAGTCATGATCTGCACAAAAAAAAAAGAAAAATTGGCGTTACGAGATGATAAAAACGGCGATTCAGTCTTAAAATTAATTAAAGAATTGATCGCATAGTTTGATATATTTGAACTATCCTGTAATGATTCAGTAATCCCGAGCATTCGATTTATAGACACATTTTCAAGGCTTCTTCCGGTTGGTCTATGCTATTTTTGGACCTTAGATGTGGCACTTAAAAATTTGGGTATTTTTCCTAAACATGCAACAAAATAAAATTATTATCTAAAGTCGTAATGCAGTATTATAGTATATTTACCTGAAACTACGTAGCACTCAATGGCATATAGTAGTGCCGATGTTTACAAGCGGCACTTAGACCTGTACCAGCTGGGCAACCGCAATTAGCTTTGAGAATTTGACACAGCTCACAATTCAAATGAACGTACACAACATCACGTTTTTCTTCGTTTCTGCACTGCAGACACCTTTAAAATAAAAGTTGTTATTTTTTTGAATAAAACTTATTCTTTTTATGAATTCATTGAGGAATAATCGGCGCCCCTTTTTTCTCCAACACAAGCTTTTCTTTCAATAAACCAATTGGAAATTATTGAATTTGATAGCCATTGTACGTGACTCTTCTCTGAGAGAATATCCAATTCGAAATAACCTTCGGTTGGGAAGTCACTACTACCTACTGCTGGGACAACATTGGTTGAATACAATTTTCTACTCAGGTTCATCGACTGCCATAGACGTAATCTAAAATAACTTAAATTAACTACTGCCTCAAGTATATTTTGCTAACATAACATACCTATTAATAAGGATTAATTTAGTTCCATTCGTTTTGGCACCGACAGCATTTAATTTTTGTTTCAATTGTTCTACCGTTAAACCATCCATAATCCAAAATTGAATAAATAATTAGCTAAATTTATCGTAAAATGATATACATATCGTAAAATTTGGGACTAAAAGGAAGTTGATTTTTCGAACTAAAATAGAAAAAAAATTTTGTTAATTAAACTTAGAATGTAGTTTTTAATATTTTATAAACAAATTCCACTTACCTAATTATAATATTTGATGAAAATTCTTTGATGATTCTACAATTAGTTATAATGATGTTACATGGGATTTCCTATGAAAATGTTTGAAATTTTACTTTTATCCCCCATACGTCGCGCTGTTGCGACAAACACTCGAAGTAAAAAATCCTCCTATAAGAATGGGCCACAAACTTATTTATTTAAAAAAAATCAAGTTTAAATCACAAACAATATTTCGCAATACGCTTGACAGAAGAAAACTTATTTTTTGTGTACGATTCCCAGTAAACCTGAAATTGTAAATACATAAACCAAAAACTAAATCCCCAAAAACCACGAAAAGCAAATTGGTTCAATTTTCCTTTCCGTTGTCGATTTTTTTTTTCTTACAGTTAATAAAGGTCTTTTAGGGTAACTCCATAAAAACTTCATTTGTTGAGGGAAAACTTCAAATCTTTTTTAAGGTAGAAAAAACTTCAATGAAGATAAATCTTCACAAATGGCGACACTGCTCTCAGGTATAGTGATGTTATGAAACCAAATCTTTTTAACCTGATCTTTTAAATGATCGAAAACTCAAATTCCATCACAATGACACGTTTGCGTGATCTACCAACTTCTCATGTAGCCGATATGCATTTTGACGGTTTTTTTGTAATGAAAATTCACGGCTGCAGTCGAAGAATACAGGCGTCGATATTTAGCCAGGCCAGTACTTGTGTATTAGGGCGTTTTTCTGAACAGGGATTATTCCATCAACAACACGAGTCCAGAGTGAATGTTAACGTACATGTGGAAGAGGAAGTATTACGATTAATACTAAAAAAGAAGGCCTTCATCCTTATCACTTCTTTCTTTCATCTACTGGATAATTTCACAGCAAAGAAGTGATGTAAATTTTATAAGGAGAATATTGTGGAGAAATGAAGCTACTGTAACGATTACATCGTTCCAATTGAGGGTTAGGTGTTCTTATTTTGGTTGTTAGCATTGAGGGAAAATATTTACTATTGTATCAAAAAGTAATAAATAGAGATTTGAATCGAAGCGCGCGGTCTTGAATTTTTGAAAATTAAAGGAGTTAGCCGTAACGTATTCCTAATTATTAAATTTAAAATTAAAGAAGTTTAAGTCAATAGTACATTTGATCTATCAGCCGTACTGATAATTATTAGTATTTAAATGTATGCAAAACCACTGGTACCAAGGCACGGTATTTCAACAATGCGACGTCACATCATTTGCCAATTAAGTTAAGTTTTTTTATGTTCATATTATTATATTTAGGAATTTATTTTATTATTATGTAATTATTATTATTTAATTCGTATTTTTTTTATTATGAACTTTTTTTTATTGCGAATTATTTTTGTCATATAATTTTTATAATACGTATTTCATTTTAAGTATCAATGCTACATAATTAGTTTTCTTTAATACATATATTTTTCTTTTAATTAATTTTACTAATTATATTAAAATCATTTTGTTTTGTAAATATTTTTAGTTGTATATTACCATAGTTAAGCTAAGTACTATCATTGAATTTTGATAATTTTACTTGGTTTTGGGAATTTAATTTTCTTGTACATAATTCATATATAAGTTTAATTACACATGTTTACAAAACGAACTTTTTAAGAGATGTTTTATTTTTGATAAATGATTTTATATAATTTTGATGCGCTGATTCTAATTTTTTCATCGATTTTTATGTATCACGTAAAATATTTTTGCAAATCTCAAAATAAAAATAAATACAGACATTAAAATAAAAGCACATTTATTTAGTTTACAAAATGATCAGTAGGGCTTCAAATACAATAAACTACGTATTTTTAGTGATTAATTTTTACTAAAAACTTTATGAGGGTTATCACGTTAACGTCCAGCAGTAGTAGAGTAGGAGCCATCATCGTTACATTCCAACGACCTTGGTAACGCCTCTCCATTTCTTTAATATCCTGGTGGAAACGTTCTCCTTGCTCCTCGCTAACTGCCCCAAGATTTTCTGGAAACTGGACTAGATGTGCGAAGAGAAAATGAACCTTCTAACTCATGTTGCAGCCTAACACACGAAAATGTTCTCATAGTCTGAAAGTGTTCTCTACACAAAGCCCTAACATCTGGACCTACAAAAACTCCATCTTTTAATTTGACATTAGACAATTTAGGAAATTTTTTGCAAATACACATATATTTAAAACATTCTCCGTTTATGTCAAGAGCTTTCACGAACTGTTTCAAAACCCACTTTAATATGTAGAAGTGGCAATAAAACTCTTTTAGGGTCAACTAATGTATTGTGCTTTATATTTTTACTTCCTGACGTAAGGTTTTCTCTTGTAAGCCACTCCTTCTGAGTCCAATGTTTATCTCGTGCTCGGCCGTCCCACTCGCAAATGAAGCAGGGATATTTAGTATATCCTGACTGTTGCCCAAAAAACATACATAGAACCTTCAAGTCTCCACAAAGCATCCAGTTATGTTCCAGCTATTTAATTTTTTCTATGAGAAGTTCCAAATTTTCGTATGGTTCCTTAAGGTGAACAACATGAGCAACAGGAACACTGGCCAACATATTAGTATTATGTAGCAAAACACTCCTTTTGCTGCAGCTAAGAAAAAGCAGACTGCTTTATATACAATATACTTATGAAATATGGAATTTTAATAAGATCTCGGTTTGTGAAAAATTTGAAGGTCAAAATTTGAAGAACAAAACTAATGCCAATTTCGGATTTAGGAGGTCAAAATTATTTAAAAAGAGATGTTGGTAGACCTTTCTTATTTGAATCAAGAATGATAATAATTAGTATAGTATAGAACTTCACGTAATAGTTTTTTTTATTGTTTTCTAATCTTGTACACCTGTCCCTCGATTAACACGGTAATTACGTTCCGCCAAATTACCGTGTAACTCAAAACCGTGTTAATCGCGACTAATTCACATGTCCCTCGATTAACACGGTACTTGATTAACACGGCGAAACTTCAGTGCATGTTAATTAAGACTTTGTCTCAATTCGTTAACCGTGTTAAATCAAAACCGTGTTAATCAAGTACCGTGTTAATCGAGGGACAGGTGTAATTTTGACGCACAATCAAGTCACCACAATAAGGTAATTTTTTCGAGATTGAAAACGAATCCTTGCTCAAATTTCTGAGTCCGTGATAACTCGTCATTCAGGTTTGTGTGAAAATATTCGTCCCTATGCCATCAAACAAAATTTTACATTTTGATCCTACGTAATATATTTTATTAAAATATTACATTTTGTAATAATTGAAGACTGAATTAAAAATAAATACTAGAATCTAGACGTATTTCAGATTATTGTTTAGTATTTTTTTTTTAATGTTAATCTATTTTTAGGTTAAATCTATTTGCATTTTATTTGCAATAAAAAGAATATGTAATAAAAGGACCGTATGTAATAAAATTTTCTTGTCATTTTGGTGTTTATACACTAAAAGTATGTTTTTTGAACATCTACTACATCCCAGCAGAAAACTTGTCATCATGCATTTGAATAAAAAATTTTAGTCCAGAAATACGCACGTAGTTTTTCTTTTCTTGTCAAAAATTGTATTCAAAGTATTGCCCATTATTGCTTATACGTTTTTCCCATCTTTCTGGTAGTGCGTGGATGCCACGCCAAACAAACCGTTCTTCTTTTGAGGCAAACCAGTTATCGAGCCATTTTCGTAGGCAGTGATGTGCTCCTCAGCAGCCCTTGCCCCTTGATGCAGATAAGTGATAATTGGAAGGAACCAAGTCTGGCGAGTAGGACGCATATGAAATTATTTTCCAATTAAGTGCTTCCGACGTTTCCTTGGCCGGTTTTGCTTTGTGTGATGGTGCATTATCATTAAGCAAAATCACTTTGTGTTGCATTTTTTTCACGCAAAGCTCGATTCAAATTGATCGTTTGTTATTGGTTGTGTTTAGTATTTACAATTTCACCAGGTTTCATACAGACAACAAATACAGAGCATTGTCTTCCGTCCGAAGCGATTTGGCCTTGCAGTCTATGTCGATGGTTGTCCTGGATCAACCCAAGACTTTTTGCTCTTTAGATTCTCAAAATAGATCCATTTTTCATCGCCAGTCACAATTCGATGTAGAAATGACTGTCTTTTGTATCTGGCGAGCAACATTTCGCAAGTGGTTTTCGATTTTCCTGTGTTCTTTCATTCAGTTTAAGCGGATCCCATTTTCCCAGCTCTTGGATCTTTCCCATGGCTTTTAAGATCCGCAAGTTGTTGTTGCGTTTGAGCGTCATCCCATCCAACAATGCTTGCAATGTCTTCAAAATTGTTTGGTGATCGTCCACGTTCTTCGTTTTTCATATTATGATCACCACTTTTGAATTTATTAAACCACTCATAACATTGTGATTTACCAAGAGCATGCTCACTGTATTCTTAGACAACATTCGATGTGATTCTGATCAGTTTTCTTCAGGTGGAAAGAAAAAATCAATGACGCCCGCAAATCGTAATATGTAGGCACAAACCTCGACATTTTTAACACGTAAAAACCATGCGTTATTGTATGAAACTTGTATGGTTACGAATTGGATGTTTTTGATAGATGTCAAAAGAAAACAACAGCGCCGATGACGTGGTTTATAGAAAGGTACATTGACAGGTGGCGCCATTTATTGGTAAATTCCGGTTTCATATACACACAGCTGATATTTAAATTTTGGGTAAAAATTTTGAGCTATCAAAGCATCAAACAAATTGAACTGAATTGTACCAATTTGGTAATAAATTCAAATAGAAAAATTTCGAGAGCAAATATTTTTAACACTGATTAACTGAAAATATAAGAGTGCCAGGAATACCTCGAAATGTAGTAATTCAAAACTGTATAAGACTTATCAAATTTTACATTTTAAAAGGTTATAATATACATAAAGAGAATAAAAGAGTTGACCACCTATTTATAAGACAAACATATGCCTATTGCCCATTCTTCAAGTATATAATTGCGAGTATAATGCAAGACGTGGGCTATTTATAAAACACGCAACTCAATTATATATAAATTATCTGCAATCAAGATATATTTCATTGCACTCTCGACAAACGAAGCCATATTATTATATCATCAATCCACCTTATATACAAAAATTTTTTTTTTTTTTTTGGTATTTTATCTAAATGTACATCCATTAATCAAAGTGTTAAAATTAAATGAAGTGATCTTTAAATTGCTTAAAAGTATGTTTACAAAATTTATAATAATTATGTAAAATGCTCGTACGAGAATTTGATGATGAACCCAAAACAATCAACTTGAAAATTTATAGTATCATCTTTCTTTTATTGTACGCATTCAATCAAATTATAATTTTCAAACAAAACCAATTTAGTTAAATAAAACAGAATTTCTCTATTTAATATGTAATGTAATTCGTTTATTTAAATCGTCAATGGGCAAACAATTTATAAATTTACCTTCTTAAAATTAATATTTTACATTTTCAAATTATATAGAAGGCTATCATCATTATAGGTAAAAATTGTTTTGTTAGTCAAAACAAGACCCACTTTTTTAGCGACTTGATAATGGCGTAATGAAATTCAAAATAAGAAATGAGTCCAGTCAAGCTATATTTATTTGGAAAAGTACTGGCCAAGACTATATTGGGGCAAATTCTCGGTAATTCGTAAAATTCACTTTGCAACTTTGGTTTTGCAAAAAAAACATAATAGAGTTGTTTACAATTTTTCGAGTCTCCAAATAAAACGAGCAAATCGCGACAATTGAAATATCCAGTACTGCGATTTTTGGGGAACAGTACATGGGAGCGTGTGTTGTCATTTATTTTATTTGGGTTCGGGTGAAATTTGTACCAGTAAGCATCAAAAATTATTGAATCAGGTGAAATCGGTTCAAATTTTTGGTGCTTATCTTCCTATGGGAATATTTTTTCCCAATGGATTTTAGATTGGGAATATGAGAATATTGACATTTTGAATTGTATGTTTTGTGTTTATACATATAGTGTGTAATACATATAGCATGTACCCTATAGTGTAATATTTAAATTTAAATTTTAAAAATCGAATATAATTTATAATCTATATCCCTAATATTTAAAAATTAAATTTCTCGTCATAGTCTCAAATAAAAAATAAACATAAAAACAGAACGCTCACTAACACATCAAAATTTGAAAATTTTATTACGTTCCGGTTATTTGCTCCCATATACTCATATACACCAAAACATCGCAGTACTGGTTTGGCCAACATTTTGGCGATTCCGACACAAGAAAATTTGTAATGTCTTTAACTGATTCGTAAGCAGTGGAAATAGTTGTACCAAGTACCAAACCTGTCGGCTATTTGGCGGAACGTCTCCTGGTTAGGTAAACACCAGATTGTACGATAATTTTTAAATCCGGACTTATTGGATGTCTGCCTACTGCAAAACGATCGTAAAAATTCTTTTTGTATATTTCGGTAAAAAGTAGCAATTCGCAATGTATAAATAATATTTGATTTTTCTGCAAAATGTAAATGTACATAATTATACCTATTACATATTTTACTGTACTACGAGAGAATCTGAAATACCCCTTAAATTTGCATTTCAGCTTAGGTACAGATTTATTACAGAAATAAAGTATGCCATTTTGATTAAATCATCGTTAGCTTGGAATTTAATTGCTAAAGCGATATCAACTTCCAATGTCAACTCTTCATTTATAATTATTATTTCCGTTTCTGTTTTATTATCCGAAGAAGAACTTTCTAAAAAGGATTGTGGATCCATTTTACATTTATCACAATTGCAATACCGTCCGAACCAAAATTATTTGTACCTGCTAAATTTTTGATGCAACGTAACGCAAACAACTTTATATACACTTATACAAACAACTTTATAATAAACTTTTTGAAAACATTAATTTTAATTCAATAAATTTAATTACCCTGCTTTACATTTCTATCAAATTTTTTTTTAAATTTTAGTTCTAGGAGAAATTACAGTTAATTTAGTGTTTGCCAAAATTATTTGTACCCACAAATTTGTTCTCAATATTATTTGTGCAATATGGAAAAAATCAAAATTAAATAGTAAATCAATTAAATTTCAGATTAATTTTTGCTAATTAAATAATGATATAGTCACTCATGTTTTGTATGCATATGGTTAGTTATTGTTTAGCCTCTATAACATCTAGCAAGTGGTTCAAAAATTGGTTGTTAACATCACCTAGAATCTCATCCCACTCGGTTTTCTTGGCACCCCGCTACAAATTTTTGGCCTTTTAAGATCATGAATATCTTCCACTTTAACCTAAACTTCCGCAAGTTTAAATCGAAACCCCGCCCTGGCCAAGGCAAATAATTATATTCAAAATGTTTGCATAATTTCGTGGCAATGACTTTTCTTGTGTATGCGAGCATTATTGTGCTGAAGCGCAAATTGAAGGCCGACTAGTTTATCATCAACCAGGAATGTTACTTTATCAAATAAATGATAATAAGAATATTCTCCTTTAATGGTTCAGTTTGTACAGCCGTGTAGCCTTTTAAAGAAAACTAAACGAGGCAGTATCCACACTAATTGATGTTCGATGTTTATGTAATAATAAAAATATTACCAATATTATCAAATTAAGACAAAAACGCACAAATTTGGACAAAAAACAGTTCTTTAAGGGCTTATCTTATGAAGCCGTTCAGTTTTCATTTCCTGACGGTAGATCATATTCCGTTTGTGTGTATGCCCTATAAACTACAACTGTTCAAGGCCATAGTTCAATTTCGGTTTATTTCATGAAGTAACATTCCTGGTTAATGATAAACTAGTCAGTCCTCAATTTGCGCTTCAATACAATAATACTCGCATACATAAGAAGGGTTATTACCACGAAATTATACAAAAATCTTGAATATAATTATTTGTCTTGGCCAGGGCGGGGTTTCGATTTAAACTTGCGGAGGTTTAAGTCAAAGTGTAAGATATTCACGAACTAAAAAGACCAAAAAGTTGTAGCAGGGTGCCAAGAAAACCGAGCGAGAAAAGATTCTAGGTTAAGTTAACAACAAATTTTTGAATCACTTGCTAGATGTTATAGAGGCTAAACCAAAACTAACCATATGCATACAAAACATGAGTGACTATATTATTATTTAATTAGTAAAACTAATCTTAAATTTAATTGATTTTCTATTTTATTTGGATTTTTCCATATTGCACAAATAATATTGAGAACAAATTTTTACGTACAAATAATTTTGCCAAAAACTAAATTAACTGTAATTTATCCTAGAACTAAAATTTAAAAAGAAAATTGATAGAAATGTAAAGCAGGGTAATTAAATTTATTGAATTTAAATTAGTGTTTTCAAAAAGTTTATTATTTATATAATTTATAAACTTATTTGCGTTACGTTGCATCAAAAATATTGCAGGTACAAATAATTTTGTTTAGGACTGTATGTATTTTTTTTAAAATCAAATTAAGTTTTTTCCAACACGGATTTTTATAATTACTAAACGTAACTAAAAATAATCGAACAATTTTGATTGAATATCAATCAACTTGATTGTCAAAATGCTTTTTCGAATTTTTTCGAAATTTATTTTCATAACGCGTTGAACCCTGAATTTATTTTAACGTTTTGTATAGTTCACTCATGTCATCAAAAAAAATCCGGATATTTTATTAAAGTGAAGTTAGCGAGGGTAAAACTTGTCAAAAAAAGCCATCAGTGATCATACGGACTAGGAGTGGAATGAAATTATTCATTCCGGAATGAAAATACACGGCATTGTTATTGTACAATTGTCAAAGTCCTAGCACAGAAAAAATAACATATACGGACGAAAACCTACGAACAAGAAGGTTTTCTTCTGTATATGTTATTTTTTCTGTGGGCTTAGTGTTCGCTGATGACAAAAAACGAACACATCAAAAGGATCGAGTTTTTTTTTACAACCGAAAATTAATTCTTTTAACGGCGTAAAAAAGTCGAAAATTTCTGCGAAATGAAATATTTAAATTAAAATAATATGTAATGCTTCGATCTTAACAATGATAATAATAAAAAATATTAAAATAATGAAAAGAAAATATTATGTTGACGTTTAAAATAGCAAAATTATATCAAGTCAAAAGTTACTCACTCATGTCATAAAAAAAAATACGGATATTTTATTAAAGTGAAGTTAGTGGGGATAACATTTGTCAAAAATAGCCGGATATTTTCTGTCAAAAAGCCATCAGTGAACATACGGAGTAAGACTACAATCGTTTACGTTATATTTTCGTTCAGTTTTAGCATACCGTTTACGACTGTTTACTACCGTTTATACCTTTGTATAACAGTCATCGTACACCTTGTCAGGAGCAGAACAACCTAGTAGGAAACTTGTCAACATGCATGTGAATTAAATTAGTGCGAAAAACACACGTTCCTGGTTCTAACCTTGTTTTTTCATGAGTATGAGCAAAGAGGATAGAGATATCAAGAGTAATGAAGCAGAAGAAAAAATTTTAACACTCAACAACTCAAAATTACAATCATTTTGTTTATTCTATGCTATCAAAATATGCTATGCACTCACACACCTTAATTTGTTTTTTTTTTTGCCTTAACCACACATACATATACGAACAAAAAAGAACACGAAAAACAGAAAAACATAAAATCGTGCAAATTTTTTAATTTTTATTTTCCTCCTTTATGAACGAACGATTAAAAGAAAATCAGGGTTGTGCAGTATTAAATGTTCAGGGGTTTTAACAATTTAATAATTAGCGTATATGTACTGCAAATTATAATTGGTTTATGAATTTTTTATTTTATATTTTACGTTTTTAAAAGTGGTACATAATTTGAATCAATAATAAACTTCAAAGACATCACGGCAATTAAAAGATGAGAAATTCACGTCATGATTCGTTTCGTTTAAATCTGCAAAATTTAAAATAAATATAACATAATTAAAAAAATATTAAAATAAAACCAGAGTATAGAATTTACTCTTTGATAAAACATATGAATGAACAAACCTAGAAAATTCTAAAATAATTGGAGACTCAAAATTTTAAAATATGAAAATTGTAAGTATATTTAGATATTGCTATCCTAAAATTATTTTAAGATTTTCAATCGTGGGTGGTTTTTTTTAATTCTAGAGCTCGATGTTGCAATGTTCATATTTCCTTCCGCGTTAGTTGGATTACTTTTCAATGATTTACATTTCATGACCCATTTACAGTGTTTTCGAATTAACACTAAAATCATAAAATCCAAAATAATTTTATGGTGATTACAGCATTCTGAATTTTCGTCAAACCACCAATTAAATTCCTTATGTTGCCTAGTCCAATCCACACATTGGTCAACTATAATTTGTTTGATTTTTTTATAGTGAGGAGATTTGTCGAAAACATTTCTAAAAATCTGTATATGATTTTTGCTTATTTCAGTAAAGATTTCTGAAGGGGGATGAAGTGAACCAAAATCCGAGTTTTTGCTATAGTTTTTGTAAAATATTAATGATTCATTTTGGAGATTCATTTTCTCATCGGATTTTATTAAAATGGTTTCACACTGCGTGCAGTTAATTTTTTTTTTAAACGAGACACCACGTACCCAGCATAATACTTTTCCGAACATTCGTCTAATATAGGAAGCGTTTCTATGATTTTGTCTTCTAAATTGTCAAAATAGATCATTTCAGGACTTATATTTTCAGAATCGGAATTGGCTGCTACAATGTTTGTTTGTATTTGGAATCCATCAGTGGCCCGAAAATAGTTGTTAGGATCAACTAGCATTACATCATTGTCATCTTCGCAGTTGGAACGCTCGGTTGTTTGTAAAATTTTCATTGACATAATTTGGGCAATAATGTCGTTGAAATGATGAACTGTTGGATTTCTTGAGTTACCGCCCCTTTGCCGTATTATTGAAAATAAATTTTCGCATGGATCTTGATTAAAACGCGATGTTATAATAAAAGAAATTTGATCATTTGAGTTTAAAAATTCGTCGGTGAGGTTTAACACTGCATTGATAGTTTGTAGAAGTCCAGAAAAACAATATGCTTTTGTTTTGGAACACCCTTTAATGCCTGCTATAAAATCCAATGACGCTTTTAAAATTGCATAAGGTCCCTTTCCTATTTTCAGAGCTTTGCGATTTGGATTTGAATCAAATTGTTTTTTGCTGTTTAAAGCATCGAAGAGCATGCCGAATTTATCACAAAAATGCATTGTTGCCAAGGCTTTATTTGGGTCTGAGAATTTATTGAATGTCAGAGCAGTTTTTATGCCAGCTGCTACACTTCTGCTAAAAATTTGAGTAGCGTAGCCAACCCTCATTTTTTCAAAATTGTTTGGTTTTATATGTGCAGATGACAGTTTTGTGCACATTTTCGTGGTAGAATTTTTTTCGATCTCATACAATTCTTCCAAAACCGACCAACTTGCAATTCCTTCTGAGGTTGACAAATCCATAGCTAACAAATTATTTCGAACACTTTTAATTAAATGTGGAGGATCATATATAGCATAAATCTTTTTATTTTGGTAACTAAAAAATGGTTGGTATTCAGAAATACCTAACTGGGAATAACAATTTCGGTTGTTGGACCCTTGGTCACAAACGACAGCCACAATTTGAAAACCACAATTCTCGGCCAGGTCAATATTTTCTATTAGTTTTTCTTTTATTTCAACACCTGTCATATTATTCTTAGAGGAATAGTACGACAATATGTACTTATAATTTAAAAACAGGCCCCGGATCATAAATAAGCAAATAGATTTTGCGATAGTGTTTTGTCTTTTATTACCTAGGTCAGTGAATCCATCAATATGATCATGATAACAATTGTAATCAAGATCTCGTTTAATATCGACCTCATCATAGACAATAACAGCAAATCTTGAATTATTGTCCATGCCCTTGCATTTTTTTGTTAGATTATTGTTTTTTTTTTTTTTTTTTTTTTGAAAATAATTCTGTTTTATTATTTCTTTTTTAATTACAATCTAGTCTAAGACTAATAAGCAATTTTATTCTAACTTAAATTACTACATTTTACTGAAATTTAAGGGTTCATCCATCGATGTACTCCTTAGTTTTGATATTTATGATTTGATCGCGCTTTTGTCGTGCGCTAGATAAAGATTTATTTTAACTGATTTACACTAACTCAAAAGGCTTTACTCTTTTGAGCCTTCTAACTAAATCCGTATTATCCAGTAGCTGGTTGGCCTCTATGTTGACATGGTGAAGTAGCCGTTGTTCATGACTTCTAGCAAATTTCATCATTTCGGTTTTGATGAGTTCTATGCCCAGATCTTTGTGGATGTCGCTATTTCTGACAAACCATGGTGCGTTGACGATGCTTCTTAGCACTTTGTTTTGGAATCGTTGGATAATATCCATGTTGCTCTGCTTGGTACATCCCCACAGCTGTATACCATAAGTCCAAACAGGCTTCAATATTTGCTTATAAAGCAGAAGTAAATTATTGGTAACGTCATCATTAATACCAGGTTTTAGCTGTTTCACGGGCATCCAACCTCGAATTGAAGACACAGCTGGAAGTCGACATTGAAATGCCTTTTTTAGGTATCTATAAGTTTTTGCTGACCGAAAATATATGTTTTGAGCTACAAATCTTTGGGGTTGGCTCCATTTTGTCGTTTTAGGTTTCCGAAGCAATAACATTTTCCCTAATTCTTTTGCATGATCTGCCACGTAAGCCAAATTATTTATTCTATCGTTCAAACTTGTTTTAGATTTCAACTTAAGAAACTTGCTGATTTTTCGTAAATAACGAGCTTTCAAGGTGAGAGATCTTATATTCAAATTTTTTTGTTGAATTGTCTTTTTCATAGTTGCCAATTGTTTCTCAATTTCACAATATTCACTTCGATAATAGGCGCAATTCTTTACTTGTGTCTCGCAATTATTACATAAAGGTTTATCTCGTCCTACATCGGTATACTTTAATTTCGAAGGAGGTTCGTACTGTTCAAACTCTTCTAGGGTTAGATCTGTATTACTAGAACCTGCTTTAGAGTAGTTAGAATAAACCCTTTTTGCTTGAATTGGATCAGGTATGTTAAAATAATCATCGTCATATTCGAGACAACTAGGATGAACTAAATTTAAAGATGGGATCGTACCCGGCTTAAGACGATTTTCAAGCTTAGATTCGTCAACAAAGTGGTCTTCGCATACCCTTAAACATTTCTTAAAATTGTTTTTATCTAAATTGCATTTTTCAATCCAATCGTTATAAATTGGAGAATTTTTAGACGGAAAAGAAAAAAATTTCTTTTTTGGAAATGCTCTCTTCGTTGCTCTACAATTGGCGACTGCGCAAACCACTCTAGTCGGAAGATATTTTGATTTTGACAAATCCATAATTTACGAGTAGGTTCGAACAAGTATTAAAATAAAATCAATTTTTACTATCTTTTGATATCGTATTATAACTTAATAAGAAAGAAAAACTGAAATGCAGCAATAAATGAAAAAAAAAAAACTTAAAAAAATAAATAAAATTGTAACAATAAGAAAAATAAATATAATGGAAAATGAAATAACGCTTTTTAACGTAATCTGTAAATGACAATGTTACAACAATAACTTAAAAAATAATAATAATAAATTATACATATAGTCCTTAACAAAATTATTTGTGCATGCTCAATTTTTAATGCAACGCAACATAAACAACTTTAAAAATTATATAATTAATAATCTTTTTAAAAATATTAATTTCAATTTAATTAACTTAATTATTCTGCTTTACATTCCAATCAAAAAATGTTATAAATTTAAATTCTAGGAAAAACTACAGTTAATTTAGTTTTTAACAAAATTATTTGTGTACGCGTCATTTGTTCTCATAATTATTTGTGAAATATGGAAAATTAAAAACAAAATGGTAAATCAGTTAAATTTAAAATTATTATTTTTTTAATTAAATAGTGATTTAGTCACTTATGTTTTGTATGCACTTGGTCAGTTTTTGTTGCGTCTTGAGTAGTTGCAATTAATAAGGCATATATATAAACGGAATATGATTTACCGTCAGAAAACAAACAGTGAAGCCCATTAACCCCTGGAGAACTGTATTATGGTCAAATTAGGGCGTTTTTGTATTAATTTGATAATATGGAAGATATGTTTATCATTACATAAACAGCGAATATCGATTATTGGGGATACTTCTTCGATTAGTTTCTCTACAAATTACATCTATTCAATGCCAATGTATAATTTCGGTTTATTGAAAGAGGTAACATTACTAGTTAACGATAAATTAGTCGGCACTCAATTTGCTATTTAACACAATGATGCTCCCATATATAAGAACAGCCATTGCTAGGAAATTATTCAAAAATCTTGATTATAATTAGTTGTCTCGGCCAGGCAGGGATTCGATTTAATCTTGCGGAGGTTTAAATTAAATCGGAAGAAATTCTCGATCTAATAACACCAAAAATTTGTAGTAGCGTGCTAAGAAAACCAAGTGGAATAAGTTTCTAGGTGATTTTATTAATAAATTTTTGGCCACTTGCGAGATGTTATCAAAGACGCACAAAAACTGACAAAGTGCATCCAAAACATAGTGACTAACTCATTATTTAACTAACCAAAAATAATTTTAAATTTAATTGATTTACCGTTTTGTTTTTCATTTTTCCATATTGCACAAATAATTATGAGACCAAATTTGTGTTCACAAATAATTTTGTTAAAAATTGAATTAACTGTAATTTTTTTCTAGAATTGAAATTAATTTTTTTTTGTGATTGAAATGGAAAACAGAATACATATCTAAGTTGATTAAATTAAATTAAATATTTCCGAAAAGTTTATTATTTGTATAATTTTTAAAGTTGGTTATGTTACATTGCATTAAAAATTGCACATGCAGAAATAATTTTGTTAAGGACTGTATAATAAAATTGAGCTTACCTATTTATCTTTAGAAGGAAGTACAAACGTAGAAATTTATTAGTCAAATACCCTTGAAAAAAAAATTCTAATAATTTGCTTCGCGCACGTATCGTTTATTCAAAATTCGAAGTACGAATGATTTTATGAAAAGGATGAAAACGAAAACCAAATCTAAAAAAAAAAATAATAATAATACTTACATATCGCTGTTGACAATGCAAAAGGGTGTATCTACTCTTTTGTTATTTTTCATGAAGCGAGCGATTTTGCCATAGTTAAGGTATAGATATAATAAAATAACTAGCAAAATTGAATATTGGATCACTTTTGAACCAAACAACTAGTTATCTAACCGATAAATCAATAAAACGAATTTGAGAAATTGTGTAGATAGAGATACACAGTTTTGCATTGTTATCATCGATATGTTTTTTGTTTTGTGTGAAAAGTAAAACACAAAAGATTGAAGATGTATGCGTTCGTAACCCGTTCATAGAATAGGAATATACCAAAAACATCTATAATTATAGATGTTTTTGAATATACGTATTATACAAATTAAGAATAAACGTAGTTGTGTAAGTGTATAACCCATTTAAATTGCATAACCCATGAATTTTTGTATGAAATTTTTTGCTCTCTTTCGTTTCTCTTGATATCTCTATCCTCTTTGGTATGAGTCATTTCATATGTATTTCTTCTTTCATGACGAAGTCCTTAATCAAAACCAACAAAAATGTTTATACAAGCCGTCTCGTTCGGCCCCTACACAGCTTCTATCACAAAAAATGTAAACTATATTTATTATGAATGTATCATCTATACTTATCTGTTTTGTGTATATATACTTTCTGATTTATTTGTATGCATCACTAATACTACGCCTTAATGTACTTTTTTATACCTTAAGTGTTTGTACTGTTTGGCTTGTATAAACATTTTTGTTGGTTTTGCCTTAATGCAACATGAACGACTAGTCTACGATCGTTCTCTTTATAGTAATCAGAAAAGAAAACAAACGAAATATGTTTGCTCTGTTGTCTCTTCAATTAAATTTATGTGTTTCATTCTGTTCTTTACTTTTATCATTGAAAATCCATTTCGTCACGAGTATCAAATATCAATTAACTTATTTTAGAAATTAAAAAAATTAAAATAGTCAAATTCTTAGTTTATGTGACTAATAATTTTAGTTTTTGAGTGTTTAATATACAAAAAGTTGAATTAATCAGGTGATTTAGTTTTGGTTTTAATAAAAAAAATTATTTTGGGCCCGCCATTTTATTCTATAAAAAGAATACTTTTCGGTTAAAAAAATTCATATTTACTGGTGATTTAATTTTAAATGGGGTAATAAGTGGAAGTTAGAAAATAATTAAGACGTTTTAATAAATACTTTTGAGAAAAATTTCATAAAAACCGCAAAATGAATAACATAAAAGGATTTTCAAAATCAAATTATTATAAAAAACTAAAAGACTCAAAAAGTGCAATGGAAACACAGTGGCAGGTAAAACCTTAAATACACAATACATACATATATGACGCAATTTTTAAAAAATAACATGATTTATATGAGAATATTAAATATATAATTTATAAAACTTTTTAAAAAAATGTATAAATAAAATGTTTCTTTAAACTCAAATGATGTACAATAATTTTAATTTATTCTCCATAAAAAGAAAATCCATATTTTAAGAAGGGCATATACCTACAATAATATTCTTATGTGACCTGTCATATATGATTCATTTATGAAAGGTCCGAACATTATCAAACATGAAGGTACCCGCATGCCAAAAGACTTCTGCTTTATCTCTTTTGACTTGAAGTCAGTTCAGTCAATTATTCATAGTGGAAAACAGACTTATGCCTCAATTCCACTGTGAATCAAAGTTTGTCAGTAAAAATAAGTTGAGATAAAAATATAAAATCGGTGGTTGTGTGAACGAGACACACAACGGGGTCAGTCAAGATTTTACTTACAAAAAATGTGTGTCTGTGTTGCAGTGAGATCGAAATTAAAAAAAAGTAACAAATCGAGAACATTTTATGGCAGTCCAACTAATACATGTACATAAATATTGTGTATCGATTGAAAATATTTCTCGCACACACCGATAATTTTAATCATTTGGCATTTTTATGGGAAAGATTTTTTTAATTTTGTATTTTATGACAATTTTTCTGCATTCACGCATCACCACAGCTAGTTCGTACGCGAACTTATTTTACAGAAAAGAACACACCTATTTAATTTCAGGTATACCAACGGCGCGACAACACAAAACGGAAAACAAAACAAAAATAAAATTAAAATAATCAGTCTCGCCTCGGATATCAACGCGACAACACGTCGCTGTTTGTGTTGGCTGTCTGCCATATTTATTATACGCGTGATGGTGGTTTAAAATACAAAAATTAAATGTTAAACAAAAATAAAATTTGATACAAGAATAAAATATTTTAATTTAAATTCTTACTATCTTTAATTAATTTAATTTAATTTCTTTTTATTAATTATCTATAAGTATGTACAAATTAAAATCGGGCATGTATAATAAAAAAATACAAAGCATGCGCCGATAATTGGTGACCTCGACGCCCGTGTTTACGGGATATTTTTTTAAATTTTTATTTTAAAAATATATTTAGATTATTATTACAGTAAACTTGGTGCGGAACACGTGTATTTTTAAAGAAAACTTAACACTACAGACGTAATGCAACACCATCGACACCAACCTGCAGCAGTGCCTAGATGAATGTCACCAAAGTCATGTAACGGGAAAGAAACATCGATATTCAACGGAACCAGCACCGGCGACACCAACATTGTCACCGGTATCGCCGACGCCAAGAACAACATCATCAGCAGGGAAAGAACGGGACCAGCAGCAGCGGCATTAACACCATCATCAACATCATCGCCATCATCAGTAACATTGCCACCAATACCGACGACAACAACAACACCTTATTTCTCCGGTTCATTTATCATTTATATTCCGGGTTCATTTTGTTTTTTTCATTTTTTTCAATCAATAAAGTTTTCTTTTGTGTTTTATTCAAATGGCTCAGCAAACGTCGTATCGCAAAACGACGCCCAGCCATACACCACCACACCTCGCCCTGCACATTATACGGCCACAGTCGAGACTCACTTCGACTGTCGCCGTATAACAGTCCATGTCACAGGGACACAGCCGAGACTCACTTCGGTTGCCCCCCGCCCCCATACAAGTCAAGACTCACATCGACTTTCACCGGCCACAGTCGCCCGAGTGTGGCCACAAAGCGCTCATTGCCAACACCTTCCTTGGCTGGTCCCAAAGCCTAAACGACGTTAGATTGCAGAATTACGTTCTGGAGATCTATTATGAAATTTTCGACATGGCAAATTTTCAACGTTGTCGACCAACTCGACAAGGTTGAAAATAGCTATTATGAATTATTCGACAATATCGAAAAAAAATTTAAAAAAAAAATAAATTAATATTAATTTATTAATTAGGCGGAAAAAAAATTAAAATTAAAATATACGTTACGAACTGAATAACGGAAATTTTTTTATCTCACGATTTATTATTGAACACGCGTATGCATTCGTCACCTCAAGAGTAGTCGCATATTGTTCGACTTTATCGAAAACAAAGTTTCATAATAGGAGAATTTTCGATATGATCGCAAAAAAAACACGTCGAATAATTTCATAATAGCTAAATTTCATAATAACCCCCAGGTCTCGACGTCACAGCTTTGCTTCCTGGTAAGGACACCCGGTCGATCCATCACTCCGCCTCCACTAGTCGGCGGTGCAGCACTCAGTGGGGACAGTATTGAGGTTCACGTCAGGTCTATGGTCGAAGCCCCTGCTCCCAACTACCTGGTGTGTCCTTCATCACTCTCCTACACTGCTGCCCGCATGACTACAGACATCGACCGACGAAGTATTACAGGCAACAATTTCCTCCCTGCTACAATGCACATCGGCTGACGAATGTTTGGGTAAAATCCAGAACCATTTGAGTCAGTCGATCCTACTATTCCGTCGTACCCATTCACATCGAGGGGAAATCACTTGCGGGGGAGTCCTGTGGAGGCTCGGTCATTTATCCAATTTTTCTGGGCCCCTATTTCTGAATACGAATACGAACAAAAAATCTACGAATTCGTATCATTGGTATTTTTGAATACGAATACGTTTATTTCTTGTAAGAATTCGTGTAAGCATGATTCGTGACAAAATTTCCCTTATTTCACAATACGAATTCGAGCAATTTTTGTTCGTTCATGAACGGATTTTGGTTCGATGACATAATAGGTAACGACACCAATAATAAACAAGCAAAAAATGCAAGATGTACACAAAAAATGTATACATATTTTTAATTTTTTTTTAATTTTTAAAAGAAATACAAATTTTTAAAATACTAAAAGCCAAATTTGTGTAATTGAAAATATTTTTATTCAGCAAAATTTCACATATTTTATGTATATACCAATTTGTTGACTAATTACCGAGCCCCTCAATGCCGCAATCACAATAAATTAAATAAATAAAACTTAAATTTCACGAAATATGTAGCTATGAATTTTTCTAGGTACAGATTTGTATTTCCTTGTATTAAATAAAATTTTTTATTTTGATATAAAATAATATTTATCCAATATGGCGCGTATTCGATTTTATTTATTCACGTAGCCAATTAAAACTAAATTGATGCCAAAAATTTGACATATTTACGTTTATTTTCAGATTTACACTGTCATTTTAAGGATTTTTTACGTAAAACAAAATTTCCCTTTGCCTACACTACAAAAATTAAAATAGGTCGTACGTTCGTATTCAGAAATACCAATTAATTTTCGTATCGAATAGCATTTTCGTTTCGTATACAAATTCGTATCGTATTCAGAAATAGGTCCCCTGCATTCACGCATCACCACAGCTAGTTCGCACGCGAACTCATTCTACAGAAAAGAACACACCTATTTAATTTCAGGTATAGAGGTAAATGTGTGATCGAAAATATTCGAAAAAATAATTCTGATGAGTATTAATAATAATTAATTTTTTAGATTATTTTGAATCATAAAAATAATCGAATTAACACTAACATCCCAATTCCCATAGTCGTGTCATTTCCTGTGATGTAACTATAGTCGTATCACGTCACTTGAAAATTTCTATTCGACGAAGTGACACGACTGCAACTAGAAATATATTAGGCAAATTAGAAATAAAATAATTTTATAACAATAATCTTATTATTTTAAACAATAAAATATTAAAAACAGTGCATAAAATTATTCAAAAAACAATATTTTAAAATATATAAAACAAAATAATTGCGTCTTTCCATTTTGTGGTATTCGCCTGTCACTTGCAAAAATCAAGTGACATCTGTCGTAGAAAGTGACTTTAGTCGTAATAAACGACTAAGAGAATCGCAAAATTTATGTGATGTGACTATAGTCATGAAAAATGACGTGATACGACTATGGGAATTGGGGTGTAATTTTTAATTTTTTTTAATAATTCTTGGTTATGTTTTTGTTTGCTGTCAAAATGTATCCATAAAATTTGCTATAAAAAAAACAATAACATAATATTTTGTCTTTGCCACTCTTATGGATTATTTTTTTGTCTTCTTCCAACTTCAAGTCAGCTCAGTCAATTTTTCACAGTGGAATTAGGACTTTATATGTACACCATGTATAGTATAAAATATTGTTACTGTGTGTTGTTATTTATTTTATTTGTGTTCGTGTGGTATTTGTACCAGTAAGCATAAAAATTATCGAATCGGGTGAAATTGGTTCAAATTTTTGGAGCTTTTCTTCCTATGGAAATATTTTTTCCCATGCTTTTTAGAATGGGAATATTGACATTTTTAAATGTGCATATTTAAGTTTATAATTTGTTTATCTTATTATAATATTTTATATTGCTAGATTGAGAAAATTAAATCAATATAGTACGTATTTAGTAAATTTACGTAATACGTTTGTAAAACACATATGTGTAAAATATAGTGAACTGTTTTTGAATAATTCTTCTAAATTTTATCTTTCACAGCTTGATTTTTTTCTATTTAAATTTAAAAAAATCTAATATGTGTAATCTAAATCTCGAATATTTTAATATTAAAATCTCCCGCCAATCTGAAATAAAAGACAAACAGAAAAATAGTATGCCCACTGACACATCAACATTTGCAAATCCTATTACGTTCCGGTTATTTAATCCCATATACACAACAAAATCGCATTTCAGACTTTAAGAAATCTCAAAGAATAGATCAGTCTTAAGGTGTCTGCCAATGATACACGAGCAGATACACGAATTGTTCAGCGAGCAAGCAGTTTTCAAATAAACAAAATATTTGCCAAGCATTTTTATCAATATTATTCGTTGTTTTGGCTTGTTCGTTTTATTTTGCAGACTCAAAAAGTTGTTAGCAATTGTATCGTAAAGTTGTTAGCAATTTTATCGTAAAGTTTTACTAGATGCTTTTTTATTTATATTTGGTTTTTAAAGAGTTTTATTTGGATAGATACAAATGTTGTAATATATTTTCATTGGCTCAAAGAAGAAGTTGGCTAATGAAGTTTTTCTCTATAAAATTTGTAATACTTTGGTTGAAAAAGGTTTACAAAAATTCAAAGTGAAATAAATAGATTACTTAGAGCTGCGAAGTGTTAAGCAGCAATAAAAATAGCATTCGCCAGTTTTCATCTACGACCTTAAGAATTAGCTCCAGTTACACATCTCTAGAATACTGTTGAAAATCCTTAAAAATTTAGCTTACTCTGTTCAGGAGCATCCACAATGTTCAAAATTTCTTTTCTGAAGATTTGTGTCGTTTGCTCAGATCACAACATTATGTGAAAAACATCAGAATTGACTGAAATAATTGTCTGCTCAGTGCTGCAGACTGGAAAGAGCATCGCTGTTGACCATTCGAGCAATACAAACAAATAAGACACAATCACTGCAAAATCAGAATTAATGTTAATTGTTTTTTGTGACCGGTACAAATCTGTTGATTTATATCAATATATTTGGTAAAATTATTTATCCTAAAAATAGAACATACTTATCTTTGTTAATTAAAGTCATTATAGTCGTACCCCGTACAACGTCCCACTCATAACGTCGTTTCGCTGTAACGTCGTTAGTAAAATGCGAACAAACGTCGCTCTATAGTAGCTGTGTTTCGTTGTAACGTCGTTTTTTTTCATAAATGAAAAATATAAAAAATTAATAAGCAAAGCAAAAAAACACTGAGAAAAAGGCAAGCGGCTTTGCACCTTATAATGTTTTTTCGCCTTTCGTCGCGATTTCTTGGAACTAATTAACAGCGTTAGGCGGGGTATGACTGTACTTCAAATTATGTAAACAACACTATTAATGTCAACTGAAAATAAGAATGCCAATCGCAATTTTTAATTGTTATAGGTTGGTAATAAGAGGAGTGTGATCGATGTAAATGTAGTAGTATTAACATAATTGCGCAAATTTTGAATGTTGCCATACAAATTTCCTTTACTAAATTTAGCAAAATTAAGTCTAGCTTAGTTTGGAAAAAGTTAAAATCACTCTCTTCTTATTTTGGCTATTGAACATAAAACATCAAACTACAAATTACTCGTGAAATTACAAATTTAAATAAAAATTGAATATAATTTTGCTTGAGTTGGTTTTTTTAATTCATCAACGGATTCAAATACATCAAAGGATAAATTCTGCTAGGCAAATTCAGCTGAATCATTCACCGCAGACATCGCATTTTCATATACACCAAACATTTGTTGGAATTTGGAAGGTGTACTAACCGAAGAAAAATATTCCTTCGAAAATTTTGATATTACCTCGGAAAATAGTGGAGAAATAAAACCGGTCAAGAAAGAGCGTCGAATGTTTATTTGTTTCGGTCATTCGGATAGACCGAATTAAAAAAACCAAAAAATAAAATTTTACTAACCATATCTATTTACCGATTTTCCTAAAAAATACTCGTAACATTTACGAGATATTCGCTGATTTAGATATCCGCTGAATGTGTTTCTTTGCATGATTTTGTACTTCTTCACTTGCATATTCCATGCTTAAGTCCCTATGGAGGTTATCATTTCTAAGGTAGCATGATGCGTTTACAATGCCACGCAGCACTTTGGTTTGAAAACATTGAATCATTTGTACATTTGTCTTCTTGGTACAACCCCAAAGTTGAAGACCGTAGGTCCATACTGGTTTAAGTATTTGCTGATATAATAGCAATTTGTTATGTATTGTAAGCTCAGAGTTTCTACCTATTAGGCTATTAGCCAATACATTTTCCTATATTTGATGTTCAATTCTTCTTTTTTCTTTTTAACATGCTCTTTCCATCTAAGCTTGTAATCGAAAGTCATTCCGAGGTATTTGGCTGTATTTGCATTTGGAACCGGCCTTGAATTAAGTTCTACTGGAATCCAGTTAACTTTCTGGTTTGTGAAGTTTACGTGAACCGATTTTGCTTCGTTTAGGCTAATGCGCCGTTTCTTTGTCCAACTACTCACTGTGTCGGTTGCTTTTTGCAGTTTGGTCGTTGCTTCTGATATACACTTTCCAGTTGCCAGAATAGCTGTACCGTCTGCAAATGTTGCTATGGTGGCACCTTCTGTATTTAGTATATCTCTGGTGTACAGGATATACAATATAGGGCCCAGTACGCTACCTTGTGGTATGCCTGCTGATATTCTCTTTATTTCAGAGTACTCTCGGTTATATTTTACACGGAAATGTCGGTCTGCGATATAAGATTTAACAATTTGATAGAACTGCTTAGGTAGATCTCGATGCAATTTAAATTCAAGTCCTTGGTGCCAAACTTCGTCGAAAGCTTGTGCTACATCTAAGAAGATGCTGGAGCATGTCTTCTTATTCTCAAGTGCGCCTTCGATTATATCCGTTATTCAGTGAACTTGTTCTATCGTAGAGTGATTTTCTCTAAATCCAAATTGGTTGGTGGAATCAAACTTCTCTCTTCTATTATTGGCTTGAGTCTCTTAAGCAGTAATTTTTCAAATAATTTTGAAATTACAGGAAGTAGTGAAATCGGTCTGTACGACTTTTTATCGTTCGCTGGTTTGCCTGGTTTAGGGATCATAATTATTTCAGCAATCTTCCATTGTCGTGGGACATATTTTAGCCTGAAGACAGCATTGATAATTTGAACCAATTTTCGTAGTCCCTTCTCGGGAATGGTTTTTACGACTTGTCCATTAATTAAATGATATCCTGGAGCTATTTTCGCGTTCAAATTACAATTGATCTCATCTTTTAATTCCTGTAATGTTACACATCGAATATTATATTCATCAATTTTTCTAACTGTTATTATGTTATCATCTGCTGTTTGCCTAGGTAACGGTTGAAAGGTGTCTTCCAAGTGAGCCGCAAATAAAATAGCTTTTTGCTTGTCGATTTTGGCCCAGGTTCCTTCCCCATTTTTAATAGGCGGCACATGCATTTTGCTTCTTTTTAATCCCTTTGTTGCTTTCCAAAAGATTAATCAGTATCTTTATGTTCGGTGAGACCATTTAAGTACTTGTTAATAGTTTCCTTCTTAATTTCTTTTATAAGTTGCTTTAGTTTATTGAATAGAAAATTGAATTTTTTTTTTGTTTTCCGGGGCGCGTATCCTTTGCCAGGTCTTTCTTGCCTTCCGTTTCTCTCTAACTAACTCCCTGATCTCAATAGGATAATTTTGATTCCTACGGGATTCGGTGTGACTAGCAGGAGAAATTGCCCATGCTGCTTGTTGAATAGTACTGTTAAATATCTCTAGTTCGTCTTCCAACTGTACCGGTATTTTAATCGGCACTCGTAGTTTTACTTGCATTTCAATTAATTCTTGGAATATGTCCCAGTTAGTTCTATTGTTTGTTAATTTAGGCAGGTTATCCTTATTAATTATCATTGTGCTGAGAGTCATGATAACAGGTTATGATCGGAATATATCCCCTCGCTGTTTTCGATGCACATGTAATCCTCGAAGATTCCTTTCGATACATAGAAATCAATGAGATCTGGTATTTTATTTATATCAGCAGGCCAGTATGTTGGTTTACCTCCAGAGTGGAACTCGCAGTTATTTACTCGTCCGGCTTGGAATAGCTCTTTTCCTTTATGGGTTATCGAAGTAAAATGATTATTCTAAAAATAAATTAAAATTTTTACGCACACTTCGAATATTTTGGTGAACAATAAATAATTTAGACTTAATTTTTGATGATATAGGTGTAGCAGCTAATGAAGGTATTACTGGTGAATAACTGGTTTCGTAGATTTTGAAGTCTCGGTTTACAGCTGACATTTCTCATCGTCTGTTGTTGGCTGCGACAAGATTACACTTGATACAGGTAATGCCCTCATTTATTTTAAAAGAAATAAATAATAAATCCCCAATATTTTGGCTTTTTGGAATTATCTAAATTTGCTTTATTTGACATAACAGATAATTACTATTTAGACTGGATATTACAAATTTATGTTTTACGAAATTGTGTTTTTCTGGTTATTACATTCTAGTAATGAAAATTAATCCTTTGTCAAGTTTTAACTTATAAACTAATTAGTTTAAGTATGATTTTTTTAAATAATTTAATTCAGTTTAACTTGTTTTGTTCAAGGCAACATTTTTAGACTCAAGTAATTAATCAGGTTTATTTAATATATCCACTTAATATGTAATTGAGGGAACAACATTTTTGCCGAATTTTTTTTTACGTAATATCAAGTTATTTATTGTTATGTTTGATATATGTATTTGTATGCCAATCTACTTTTAATTAGTACAGGTTAAATTAATGACAAATATTTAGAAAAATGCAAATTATTGTCTTGATTGAAGGTTGACGTATTCAGTTTCCGAAAATGTTTAATAGTTAAGCCATCGAATATAAATATACAACACAGAAAATGCACAACGTCTTTATAAGTTTCGAACCAGAAAGTAGATTCTTATAGATGCCAAACGGTAGTTTTGGTAGTAACTTTAAAAATTAATTAATTCGTATTTTTGGAATTTTTTTTATAGTGCAATAAAAATTGACCAAGATAAAACTTCAGGTCATTTGCTTACAACAAAACACGTTTTTTTTGCAATTTTTACTTGGATAAAGTTAAATGCATTTTGTACTCAATGTTAATAAAAATGAGTATCTATATAAATTTACTTTGATACTTTCACCAATATTGTGGACATCCTCGTTTTACAAGAAACTGCCTAAAACACTGCTTTTTGATATGGCAACTTGAAGGGCGAGCATAGTTAGCACTAGAAGTCTCTGTCAATCAAATAACTTCAAAGGTGGGGTGGTGTAGAAATCACAACAATCAAAGCGTACATACATCATGTAGTAATATTACCGTCATTTAATGGCCAAATCAATGGCTGGTAATTTCTTGTCAAACGTTGGCTTTCAGTTAGGCAAGAGACTGTTGACGATTGATGTACACCGAGCATTTCACATAACCCACAAAAATTTGGTGGTGTCAAATCGGATTAATAGGTGGGTGGCCATTTGATATCGCCGAACGTTAATATCACACATTGACGAAGCATTTGATGCAAAATGGTCACTGTTACCAGCAGTGTGACATGTGCTACATATTACTACGATTAAATCACAATTGCAGTGCACGCTTTCTTGTTGATGTTCTCACGTTTTCACGAGACAATTTCTCTCATTTCCTTGAGCAGTCCGTACGCTGTCTGCCATTAAGCTTTGCATTTGTAACAATACCAGTTTGAGGAAATACTACAAATAAACATCTTCATCGAAACAACCGAAGAATTATTTTCATAAAACAATTCAAGCATTTCTTAGCGTGTATCCTTCCAAAACAAATTGTACGCGTCTGCACTTTACAAATGGCAATACGACAATGGCGCCCTGTTTTGATGGTTCACTTCAAACTACTGTCACAGAAAAGGATATATGTACAGATAAGTAAAGTTCATACTAGTCATATGTTTATGAATGATATTACTTACAATTTTCGAATAGTAGCCAGAAGTAACACCCGAGAACGAGAAGTTTGTATCTTCAAATCAAACATTTTTAGCAAACAATTTTGTTTAGTCGTCGCCATTTTAACTATTGGAGAAAAATATTAATATTTTAGTTTTTTTGATAAAGAACGATAAATAATTTAGTAATAATTTTGTGAGTGAATTAAAGCAAACATTTTAGTTAAACAATTGGACAATTTTTCATTGCTCTTATTTCTCGTGGCTGATTCCCACACAATGAATGTTAATTTTAAAACTTTAAGGGCTGATGCTTCCCCCAAGGCATTTTTTGATGAGGATGATAACGATTTGGCATTTTTGTCGGATGATGACAATACTGCATTTTTGAGAGAGGATGATGACAATACTGCATTTTTGAGAGAGGATGATGACGATGATGCTCGAATGATGGCTTGCCAATTAACAACTGCTGCTTGCTTATTGTTGGCCGATGCAATAGAAATTGAAGAAGAACCGAAAACCGAAAATTAAAAGGTGTTGGGTAAAAAAGTATAGGAAAACACGAAAACCATTTGGCAACACCCAAAGCCTCATGAAGGAACTTACACCAGATACGGCGGATTTTAAAAATTTTATAAGAATGGATGAAGATTCGTTTAATTTTGTTTTGTCGTTAATCAAACCGGACCTCATAAAACAGGATACAGTCATGAGAAATGCGATAACTGTAGAGGAAAAATTAGCAATTACGCTTAGATTCTTGGCCACTGGAGAAAGCTTTATGGAGTTAGATTATAACTCGAAAATATCAAAATCATTCCTGTCCACATCAATCCTAGAGGTGTGCGAGGCTATATTCAAACATTTAAAGGATCAATTTTTAAAGGTAAATTAAACATTACATTATTATTGTATTTTTTTTACTAAAGTTAAATTTATTTGTCATATTGATATGTCTATTCTAACAAATCGCCTTCAAAAATCTCATCGCCAACTATATCCTCCATCGCCATCTCCAAAACATCTTTTAAAGTTGATGTTTTTGGCTGATCTGCTTTTTTTATAATGTAGTTTTCCAAAATGTTTATTTTGCTTTTATTTTCTGTAGTAAATGTTGGTATTATAGGGATATAGGTATTTGAGGATGGGATAGATGTTGAAGTATTATATGTTGGAATTATTTTAAAATATCTATCTGATGGGATAGGTGTTGAAGTATTACATGTTGGAATTATTTTGAAATATCTATCTGATGAGATAGATGTTGAAGTTTGAGGCCACTGTTCAAAAATAGTTGGCTGTTGATTGGAGTGGAGTTCAAAAACTGGTGGTGAATTTATTGGTGAACAGATGGAACTTTGAGGTGACTCTTCGGGAAAGGTTTGTTTTTGCTGATTTAATTCAAAATAGGATGGGATAGATGTAGAAATTTGGGAGTCACAGGAATCTTCTTCAGGAGGTAAATTGAAAAGGGTTCTGCTTTTTTTTTATTGTGAATAGGAAATGGTAAAGGAGAATCTAAGAAAGCGTCTTTTGAACTTGAGCTTTTACGGCTTCGATATTTACGTATGTCTTCTGCAGCAAGACTATCTGCAGCGAGACTATCTGACGAAATCTGTGTATATTGTTGGCTTGGCTGGAAAACGGTTTGTTCTTCTAAAATTTTAGAACTCACCAATTCTAATATTTTTGACATCAATTCTTGAAATGTGGTTTCTAATTGTATTCTCTTAAGCTCGCTACAGAGATATCGACAAAACTCTTCTTCTTTTGTAAGTGGTTGTTTTCGCCGTTCTTGTGATAAAGTTTTCGATTGTTGAAGCAGTTTCATGGCCTCGATTTTTAGCTCGTCCTGTATTTTGGTCTTCCTTTTCTGAAAATATGAATAAAAAGAATTAATATTTAACATCCATTAAATAAGTTAAACTATAGAAAAATTTGTTTTTCAGTTTCCAACAACCGAAGAGGAGTGGCTAAAAATCGCTGATGATTACAATAGAAAATGGCAATTTCCACATTGCTTAGGTGCTCTAGATGGAAAGCACATTGCATTTCGACCATCAAAAAAACAAGCACCACTGTTCTATAATTACAAAGGGTTTCATAGCATTGTACTGCTTGGCCTTGCGGATGCCAACGCAAAATTTATTTTTATTGATGTTGGGTGTAATGGTAGAATTAGCGATGGTGGTGTGCTACAAAGATCAAAATTTATGTACATCCTGAAGCAGCCAGAAAAATATTTACCACCAAATGCTATTATTGGAAATTCACGGTCAATACCATATCTGTTTATTGCAGATAATGCCTTCCCGTTATCACAAAACATGATGACACCTTTTTCTTTTACAACGGTAGATGATAGCAAGAAGCAATTTAACCGTAGATTAAGTAGAGCTCGACAGAACATCGAGCGTGCTTTCGGAATACTCAGCAATAGGTTTCAAATTTTTCAGAAACCTATCAATCTCCATCAGGATAAGGTTAAATTAATTGTGAAATGTTGTTGTGTGCTGCACAATTTTTTGATAAGTAGGAGTCGATGGTACGGTGAAGAAAATGTTTTTCAACAAAATAAAAATACCACGTCTCAGGAGATGGCAGGTGGGCGTTCAAACCCAAGAAATGCAAGATCTGGCGAAATTATCAGAATAAATTTGACAGAATATTTTAATAAAGAGGGAGCAATTTAATGAATTTAAAAAACAATGTAAATAAAATTAATGTAAATGAAATTATTGAAATATAAAATGTTTATTTATAAAACTTACTTTTGGTGTTTGAATTTCACTAACTTCAGCAGTTCCAATTTCATCTACTTCAACCTGAAAAAAAAAAATTAAATTCATCAGTACAACAAAAATTTTAGAAAAACGTATGGGAGGTAATCTTACATTTTCAATATTTGAAGTGCTCGGTTGTGAGTCATTGCAATGCAGCAAAAATGTTAGCTCGTTATAGCACCATAATTTTGGCACATATACCGCATTGGCGCTTGCTCCGCTTGTTTTTGAATTCATAACTTTCGCTTTTTCTTTAGAAATTTGACTCTGAAGAGTGCCAATCTTGTTTTTTATACATTGCACAGTCACACCACTTTTCACTAATTTTAATTCATTTAAAATAAAGTTTAATTTTTCATTACGCTTTCCCTTATTGGTAAAATGCATGTCTAATGGATTGTACAAGCAAGGACAATTACGGAACGCTTGGATAAGTGCTAACGTTTGTTGCCTGCTCCAAGTGTCAGTCATTTTTAAATTTTCTGACATTTTCCACAAATTTATTAACACACAGATTATGGAATTAAACCAATTGAATGAGCACTTAGGAATGAAAAAAATACCAAACTCTTCCCCTTCACAACACAAACCATATAATAATAATGAAATATCTATGTACTCAAACCTAAAAATATTTAAAACAATAAAAAGACGAAAAAACCTAAAACAAAATCGAAAAAAATTTGTTTCTTCATTCAACAACGGTCATATTTCAAATAAATAGCGAATACAAAAAAAAAAATCCAATCTTAAAAATTTGTATACATTACTTTTTCAATGTATTAGTGTGTAACAAATCGTGCCGCAATAAAAATGTTTGAGGAAATATTCCACACAAATAGCGTAACGGCTACAGTTATTGGCACTCTTAAGAAATTTTCGTAGGGAAGTCGTCATAGTTTCGTTTTAATAGATTTGATCGTACTTTGTTTATTGTTTTCTTATAGATTAATTAATTGCTTTTTCATTAAAATCCATTTATTTTTAAATAAAATTTGAAAAACATTCAAAATTTAGAAAAAACCATAAGTCTTCCCAAATATATAGTTATTGGCACATTTGTGTAATAATTGGCACTTTAAATTACTACAATTATTGGCATACTTATATAACAATTGGCATACGAAAAATCTATATTTATTGGCACGTTGCGTTAGGCTATTTTTGTAATAGTTAATAAAATTCGAATTTGTAAAGTGTAAAAAACAGTCAAAAAGTATATATTTCAAATAAAACCTTAAAATAATATAAATAGTCCTACTATTATCAAAATATAATCAGTACGTAGATTCAATCTTATATATAATATTACTATCACAAAGTTTCATTTTTCACATGTTTTGCATCCATTGCATATAAATATGGGAATATAATTGTACTTTAATTTAATGATACATTTCAAATGAAATTCGCGACTACATTTATTGCATTTAAGTCCAAAATTTTCGGAACTAGAATTCCTAGATAATGCATAGGTACAGTTGTAACACATACTACCGCTTGCAGGAGAGTTGTCCCCAATGTCAAATGTTGTGTCAACTGGGAAAAGTTTCCGAATATGATGTTCGGTTGCAGGTTCACAAATGCTCATTTCACTAGGAACGGGTGAAGATAAATTCACGTTTTCAGTTAAATACTTTCCAAATTGAAAAATTGGCTCGGTAGTATGTTCGTCGATCCTTATATCTAAGTGAGTAGGTGTTACAATCATTTCATTTGCAATATTGTTTTCTGTTAAAACTAATATTTTGTCGGTCGTTGTAGTGTGAGTTTGAGATTTGGTTGATTGCTGAATTTTCGGATTGCTCTTTCTCGCACGCTTGGGTTTACAGTTTTTTTGTACTTCTTTCAATTGTTTGTTTTTAATTCTTTCTACTTTCCGGTTCTCTTTATCCGTTTCGATTTTTTGTTTCTGTTTTTTTTTTATTCTTCTTGCTTAATTCACAAAGGTGAAGTGACAACAAATGGTTTTTTTATTTTGTTCGGTTTACATCCCTTCCTCAAAGGTGATTCTAGCCAATTTAAATATTCTTCTATTGACCTGGTTGTCTCCGATGGTACAACTATGCATGGTATATTGTTGGAATTTTTTATAATTTCGGTGCACTTACCTAAATAATCGTTGGGCTGAAATGTAGCATCGATAGCATTAAATGCGTCGATTTGACTCTGCTGGTTTGGTTGATCTTTTAATATTAAAAATTCGTTGATTGAACCAATATCTATAGTCAAATCTTCGATAACCTTATACTCCTCATCAGATTGCGTTGATTTATTAGCAGTAAGACAACTTTGTTTGGGGTTTATTCCACATTTAAATTGTTTGTACAGATCAAATAAAAGAAGAAAATCTTCATTATAGTTGCTAGTTTCAGTGTTATTTTTCTCCAGTTTTTTAAATTATTCGAGCTTGCTTTCACCAACAGTTGCACACAGCTTTATAAATGCATCATCTTGAATTTCCTTGAGATTTTGTTTAAGGTTTTCATCAGATTTTGTGATAGATCTTCCCAGGCATTTTGATATTTTAATTGCTTGCTTACCAAACGGGTACAGACCACAGGATTTAAACCCACTTTTTATTGTTTCCGCACAAATGCTGTTACCAATAACCTCGAATAAGAGAGGAGCAAATTTTTCCTTTGTAAGCGAGTCCATTGGATTACATCTCCGCCACTCTAAGACCTTATTGTTCCAACATGTTTTGAGAGGTTTAAATGCAGCGACATCGGCCGGTTGCAGTATTCTCGTAGCGTTGGGGTACAGAGCTATTAAAATAATTTGCAACCTAACACACAGCTCACTGACTGATAATGTTAAATGTGTAGCATGCCCATCTACAAAATAAATTATGGGAAATTTAGTACCCAGCTGCACCAGATATGGATGGAGAACTTTGGAGATATATTCATAGAATATCTCCTTTGTCATCCATCCATTATCACTAACACCCATGCCCCATCCTTTGGGCAACGATTTCCGAATTTCTTCAGGCACCCTTTTATAAGGGTAAATAACCATAGGAGGTGATACCACTCCTGCAGCCGAGAAAGTAAACATTACTGTTAAGTTGGCTTTGGCTAATCCTCTGTCAACTTCATAGACATTCCTAGACCCTTTTGCTGCCAAAACATTTTTCGTTTTCGGACATAATTCGTCTCATCACCGTTGAAAATTCGTGTGGGATCTTTCAAGATATCAGTATAATCATGGTCGGTTAAAAACTTTTCGATTGCATCAAACCATGAATTGATTTCAGAAATTGCTACTGTAGCGCTCGCTGAAGATACTGGGTCTGGTGCTCTAAACGATAGAGATGGGTGTCGCGTTAAAAATGATTTGAACCAGCCTTTACCTGGCATGTTTTCTTCCCCAAAAGGATGTGGTCTATCATTTTCTAGTAAAAACTGTTTTACTGCTTGAGTAACATCTTCTCTTCGTTTGGGAAAACCTTTTTGTTGAGAAATTTTGATCCAGTGAACTATTCGTTCTTCTTCCTCGCTTGTAAGAACTGTAGATGGGCCTGGGCGAACTTTCGAAAAGTTAGACCCTAGTCTAAATTGTAATGTAGATATTGGAATATTAAAAATCTTTGATGCCGCTTTTTTACTAATTTTTCCAATTTTTATCTGGTGTAAAGCTTTTTGTACATCGGATTCGATATAAGTGTTCCTTTTCTTTGGCATTTTTTAATTCTAGAATTTTAATTAAATTATAATATAACTATTGGCATATAAGAAACATACAATAATTGGCATGTGCCAATAATCGTGGTTTCACATGAATTAATTATTGGCACCCCAGTGCCAATAATTAAAAAAGTAAATTATTTTACACTGATTATTGGCACACTGTTTAATGTTATTTTAATTAATAAACACATTAAATCTAACTAATTTCACTTAAAATAACACATCTTATTGACATATTCAATTAAGAAAGTACTAAAATATTACATTTTTTATATAAAACAAGTACTTACATTTCTGGATTCCTAGTTAAAACACACTATTTTTTCAGGAATAAGAGAGTTGACGTTGGTTATCTTTTCACATTAAAAGTTTGAATGTAACTGATTCGTGTAACGTATTTTTTTCTTGTTTCAATACGAAAAGATAATCTCTAATTCTCACTAATACATAAATAGAACATATACATACTTTATTTACGTTAAGAGAAAAATGCTATGATTGTTAGTAGTGCCAATAGTTACATCAAATTTACACAGTGCCAATAACTGTAGTCGTTACGCTATCCCCACTCCAAAATTAGTTTATAGGCAAAGAGGTAAGGAACGAGGAAAATACATCGCGTATAAAATATACGTCTGAACACACTCGATGAGTGTGTTCAGACGTATATTTCATACGCGATGTATTTTCCTCGTTCTTAACCTCTTTGCCAATAAACTAATTTTGGAGTGGGGATATTTGTGTGGAATTTTTCCTCAAACATTTTTATTGCGGCACGATTTGTTACACACTAATACATTGAAAAAGTAATGTATACAAATTTTTAAGGTTGGATTTTTTTTTTGTATTCGCTATTTATTTGAAATATGACCGTTGTTAAATGAAGAAACAAATTTTTTTTCGATTTTGTTTTAGGTTTTTTCGTCTTTTTATTGTTTTAAATATTTTTAGGTTTGAGTACATAGATATTTCATTATTATTATATGGTTTGTGTTGTGAAGGGGAAGAGTTTGGTATTTTTTTCATTCCTAAGTGCTCATTCAACTGGTTTAATTCCATAATCTGTGTGTTAATAAATTTGTGGAAAATGTCAGAAAATTTAAAAATGACTGACACTTGGAGCAGGCAACAAACGTTAGCACTTATCCAAGCGTTCCGTAATTGTCCTTGCTTGTACAATCCATTAGACATGCATTTTACCAATAAGGAAACTAAAATATTAATATTTTTCTCCAATAGTTAAAATGGCGACGACTAAACAAAATTGTTTGCTAAAAATGTTTGATTTCTTGTTGAGTACATTTCCTCCCAAAGCATCATAATGAAATGAAAATAATTTTACACATACATAGATAAATTGCAATTGTTGCTGAGAGTTTGAGATTTTACGTGTGAACGCGAAATGTGTGTAATTATGTCATGTAGAAAATATACGTCTGAACACACGGGATCAGATGAAGAATAAAAAAAAAATAATCAGATCGGGCATTATTGAACCATGAATTTTTTATAAACGAGATCCTTTTGAAAAATTGCAGAATACATTTAATCCATTTGTTTTTAACGTATTAAAGTCAAACATGGATTTCCAGGTAATCACTGAAAGATATTCCTGTGTTGCATATATTGTCGAGTATGTAAATAAGACGAACAGAGGAATTAGCAATTTATAACGTAATATTATAGAAATTATGAATGAACATCCATAATTCGACATTGTTGAAATAACTCGTAAAATGAGTGTTGATATGCTGAATTTTGCTATTCTGATGACTAGTAAAGAAGCCGCTTAGTATCTTCTTAGAGAACCAATGTCAAGATTTTCAGTAGTAGTTCAATATATCAATACTTGTTGGCCAATCGTGCGACAAAGGATTAAAAAACATTAAAACAAAAAAGTTAACTTGATGATGACTCTACTGACATTTGGAAGGAGGATTGGCATGAAAAATATCAGAAACGGCCAGACGATTTGGAAAATGTCACTTTAGCACAATTTGTTTCTAAATATACTAAAAACAATCGTGGAGTTTATGAAGTACGAAAACTTTCACGAATTATCATATGAATTATTCGTTATAGAACCTGTGATATGACTCAGGATTGCAGCGAGTACAGAAGGGAAATGATGACTTATACGAAAATCCTAGTTTGAGTTTAATATTGATATTCAAAAGACTATTGATATATATCGACAACTTTGTCGCCTAGATGATTATTGAATGATGATGAGTTAATTCAAGACATTGCTACAAGAATACCAGAACCAAATCCTTTTCAAGAGTTACATAGAAACCCAAATGCAGCAGTTAATGAAGACTTACGTAAAGCTGTACTTAAAAGCTTTGCTAAAATAATTTTGTGATATCATGAGAAGTGCTAATGAAAAACCAAAAAATCAATTTTTACACGTCATCCATCACATTTTATCTGCAGAGAAATCGCCTTTACAAATACAGTATTTTTTCACTGGGCCGGCTAGATGCGGAAAAACGTTTCTTATTAAATTGATAATTGAAATATACAATAGATACTCAAATAATAATGGCTTCTGCAATGTATACATTACTCGCGCTGCCATTGGCAAAGCTGCAGTAGCCATTGACGGAACTACAGGAGTGTGTTCGTAAACTTTATAATTTAACGATATTGGAACAATGACAGCCAGTGTGACGGATCATCTGGAAACCGTGCATGTTAACTGGATACCTTTGCCGGCTAGGGGGTTTTTTGTTCCCGAATACGTGATCGAACAAATTATTCGTGCACATTACAAAAAAAAAACAATAAAGAACACGTTCACATAGGTCAAAAGAATCAATTCCACGCCATCATCTAAATAATACTCTTAGTTCATTTTAGACACCATATTCTTTCATCATAAAATTGCTTTAATATAATATTTACACAGAAAAACATATAAATCAAAGTGAAAATCATATGAAAATTAGTAACTTGTTTCTTCTTAGTAGGTATTTACTTTAAATCAAATGTAATTGGTATAGAATGTGTAAAAGAGCAATATTGATTAAGATTTATAAAAAAAATATTCTTACCATATCTCATCTGAAGAGCGCTCCTGGGAAAACATAATGGCTCAGCTGAAAATTAATTCATTAGTTGCACAAATCAATTGTCTTGCTCTTTCCTCACTTATATGCATTAATTTAACTTGTTTAATAAACAACCCGAAAATAATGAATATGTCTAAATTTCGACTTAAATCTCACTAATTTAAACAATAATTTGTTTTTATTTAAAAAAAAAAAATGAATCAAACTGACTCACCTTATTTTCTCACTACTAATCCAATTACAACTGCCAACGGAAAACCCTATCACATGACAAATAATTTAGTAATAGCAGTGAAAACACAAAAAAAAATATAAGCTCACCAGTTAAACTTTTTGGGTGAACCACTCAAAATATTTGTTAATCATTAATTTGTGCTACACTGCAACTTTTCAAATTATATTTACTACTTATGTAACGACGGCTTCAACAATAGTAAATCAAAGACAAATAATATATTTGCAAATTGCAAATTGATCATCACGATCTCATATATTTACTTCTCTTTCCCCCTTAAAATCCAATGCACCTCCACTGATAACAATATTTGAATATTTAATACTTATCTTAAGGGAAACATATTTTTCTACAAGTTGATGAGCAAACAAATGAAATAAAATAAAGTTCATTGAACTTTACTTGTATGAGTGATATTACTTCCAATGGTACATATTTCCAAATAATACAACTCAAAATCATTTATATCAGGAGTGCGCAAGCTATTTAAATATTGCAGCCGTAACACCAGAAAGGCAGAATTAAGCAGGGTAGAAAATTACAATGAAAGTTTATGAACGTTTTGTGGTTACAATATTGTTACAATGTAGAGTTTATGAATACATTCCAGTTCATACAGCATTAAAAATATCATTCTCGAAACTACTTCCCTTGGCAATGGAAACAGCGCAAAAGTATCGATATTTATTTAAATACGTTAAAGCGTTAATAGTTGACGAAATAAGTATGATTGGTGCTAAACTTTAAAATCAAATTGATTTCAAGTTTAAACCAAATAACTGGACATTTTGATAGTAACCTTGGAGGACGTTGGACCTCTGATGTAGTTTGGATTAAAATTTACGAATTAACTCAAGTTGTAATGTAACATAATTTAATTAACGAATTAACTCAAGTTGGAACTAATGTAATTTTTGCTTCTATCCTGACAAAAATTGGTAGTGGATCCATTCTAGAGGGGTACTATCGAGTTAAAAGTTCTTGTGAAGGAACAAAACACCCAGCGCTGCTCAAATGGGGTTCGATTATTTCATGAAAACTCATCGGACAGTGAATACAACGTATCTAAATATTTTGCAACAAAAGATACATTTTTGTGATAATGAAATTCTTTATTGAAGGTTTGTTCATATGTAACCGTAATGATGATTAAAGATTTTACCGTGGAAGAAGAATTGATCAATCAAATTTGTCTTTGCAAGAAGAATTTAAAAGACTATCCTTGAAGAGACTTAATACTTTGCAAGAAATAATTACTAATTTCATAACATCGAGAGAGGGATTGACAATATGAACTTTAAACTGTCAAAGTCTCAAAAAACATGCTTTAGATTTAAAAGATTATATATCTCAAAAAAGTAACTTTTTATTATTATCAGAAACATGGCTTTCCAATGAAGAACGACGTTCAAATAACTAATTTCGATTGCATAGTAAAATTTAAACGGGAAAATGTTAGAGCTAAATAATGAGAGTGGCGATATATCAAAATAAAAATATAGCCCGAATACTACGCTGAAAATAGAACTTACAATACGAAATGTAGGTGAACTTAATGTTACCCAAGCAGCTAGTGGTAATATGTGCTTCTTAAGTTAAAATGGATTAGGGGACCCCCGTGCATTTGCACAAAATACTTTTTCAATCGTATATTTCTTTATAAACTATGTTCTGTTACTGTAACATCATTTTCTATTCCCTGACGTGGTGTTTCGAAAACTTGAATTTTTAAAGAATCTGATGTAACAGTTCTAGAAAATACGGTATAAAGTTGACCATGTGTAAAACATGGTTCAGGAAGATACCATCCAACTCTTTCGAACGTTTGACCTTGCGATTTATTTATTGTGATTGCATAAGAGAGACGAACTGGAAACTGATGTCGATCGAAGTTGAAAGGCAAAGATGGATCATTAGCTGTGTCTAATGTAATTATAGGAATAAAATGTATTGTCCCTGAATGTGATCCAGTAATTATTTCTACTTTTAAACAGTTGGTGCTGAAATCAAGAACCACTAACCGTGTTCCATTGCATAATCCATTTTTTATTGCAAGATTTCGCAGCAACATAATTATACAACCCTTTTTTAATTTAAGGCAATATGGCGGTAATCCTGATTGATTTATTGAGTTAAGATATTCCACTGGAAAATTAACTTGCATGTTTTCACCATCAGAGCCGTCATCGGCCTTAACTGAATCGATTGCACAATAACATATTTCATTTGAAATAAGTTTTTGAAGAACATTATCATTTATTAATCGAACATGCTCATTTTTCGGACACAAAGGCCAAATCATTTGTAGTAAATGATGAACCAAAAATGTCTGTAATAAGATCATCGGAAATATAACCTGAAGGTATTGGAATAGAGTATTGTGATTTTTTAGTGTGTGAGGTATCAACATTCTTCCCATCACCAACGTTCAAAAGCCAACTGCTAAAATGTGGATCACTTATTGCTCTCATGTTTGTACTTAAGCTTAATACTTTAAAGTGATGCCACAAATGGTACTTTTTAACAGTCGCATTTATAATTGACGCACAATTCCCTCTTCTAACAACAGGTAAGACCATTACCTTTCCACCAAACGGTAAATCATTTTTCATTAAATCGCGAAATATTAAGTCCACGATTTCAAGTGCTATGCCTGAAGCCATTGGAGCTTCATCCCAAATTATTCAATCGACAGATACTAAGAAGTCACGTTTTTTGCGAGTAAGTTGTGGAAATTTCACGGCATTCATATTGAGAGGCAATGAAAACGCCGAGTGACATGTCATTCCTTTGGGTAAAAGAGTTGCTGCTATTCCTGTCCATGCAACACATGATACATTTTTATTGTCTGTAATACCCACAGATTAGGTTCAGTTAGGAAGTGGTAAAAGTACGAATAAATCAAATCCTGCTTGCTCACACTGCTCTTTTAATTGAAATACGCAATGAGCCAAAGCTTCATTTTCAGTCATACCTTGATTAATAAAGTCTTCCAGAAGATTGTTCTTAAAATCATTAAAAAGTTGAATAGGATCTGATGGATTGCCATAACATAGTATAGTAACGAATAATGCTCGCAACGATTTTGGCAACATATGAGTGCTAGCTTCTGATAAGCAAGTATGCCAATTAACGTTATCATTAATTAGGCCTCGTGCCTTAGGTGCTTCTTTAAACGTTGGGAATACACAATTATTAAAAGATTTTAAAGTATCGAAAGATGTAACCTCAGAGCCCTTCAGTTTAAGGAGTAGTAGCCGTAAATGATACAACTCAACATTTTTGGGGAAACTGAAATGATTCTACCGATAGCTTACTCCCCAAAGTGTGAATTTGGAGAGCGTTTTTGCCATTTATTGTTGTTATATACATAATGCATCGGAATATCCTGATACAACGTGTTATGAGCGAAAAGGTCTGTAGAATTTAATTCAAAAAATGCGGTTAAAGTTGTGACGCTAACAGCCTCTCTTCTTAAATCATTTTCAATATTATCTTCGGTGACAAATATTGATTGACCATCTTGTAAATGAACAGATAGTGTAACAACATTATGTGATTGGCCATGAATTGGAAGCTCCTGGATATGCCAAGCAGCTTCCTGCGAACTAATATTTCGACAATTCAGGTATTGATTTATTTCATCTTAATCTATAACATTGCTTGTATTGTTAGCAGAATCAACCGCAACTCCAATTCTTTCGCAGTCTTGACCCATTATTATGTATTTGTGTATACACTTTATTGCTTTGACTGTTGAGCAAAGTTCAACGTTTACGAGGAGCGTTATATTTAAGACTAAGGAAAGGATAATAAGGAACAACAAACCGGTTATCAATTACAATGTTTGATCGTGATCTGGGTTGATTTTCTAAATTAGTAGGAGGACGTCGCCTATATTTTGGATAATTATCTATGGAAATGTCAGTCTCACTGCAGTAACTTTTTGGGAATTGTTTTGAATATTTTCCATCAACCATGCAAACATAATTTCTCTTCAATTCTCCACATGGACCATGAATATTTTGTTATATAATTATTTCATATAGTCGTGGTTGTTAATTCTGATTTGGAATTGCAGCGCAAATTATGTTGTCAATGTCATCGGATGTTCTAAATTTATCCTCATTTTTAAGCCTGAATAGACAATGTGCGTGTGGTAATCCACGTTTTTGATGTTCATTTGTTTAAACGCACGAAACAACAGTTCCAAATATCTGCTTTTTAACAATATCATCTAAAAATACTTTTAGCTTTAAATTAAAAACTCATGTAACTATATCCGGGCAGTCTGAAGAATTTTGAAAAGTTTTAAGCTCTTCTTTAATTTCTGTCCACGATGGATTACATGTGAATGTAATAAATAAATCAGGACGCCCAAATTTGAGAACCATTGCCATATTATCTTGATATAATTTTGCCATAAACCTTGGCCCGCCAGTAAATGAAGAGGGCAGTATATACAAATTACCTACACTAACATTTCTATTTTGAGCTAAGTTATTGACATAATCTAAAAGACCTTGATAAGATTCTACCCGAAGAGATCTATTAGCTTCAACTCTAGCGTAGCAATAAACTAAGTATTGCTGAAATAGTTTCGCACCATAATGCAAAGGATTAAAAACGTTGAAACGGACTGCAATTTTATGGAAATAAAATTGTAGTGCTGTAATTTTGTTTCGGATTGTAGTGGCATTTTCCGAAGAATGATTCATATTAGTTGTCCAGCCATATTGTCCATTAGGAAAAAAAAGTGGAAATATCATTGGATCACGGTGTTTGGATAATAGATTAATTATTTTCATGGTTCTAGAGTCAGTTGGATGTACAGCAAAGTCGAGTGTAGCTGGTATATTACCATCGCGATCTGAAACAAAAATCAATGCAACATCATCAGAACTCGTCGGAGAATTGTAAACACGTTGATCATTGTGTAAATTTCGAGTAAAAATTAGTGATACGTTATTTATAGGACGACCATTTAGTGTAGCATCCTCTACTTCATTTTGATAAACATCTCTCAGTTTCTTGTAAGACATAGCATAAGGAGAATTTTGAAGAACGGTAGAAATGATTGTCATTATTTCACGATTGCAAGATGCATTAGCTGGATTATTCATATGAATATTAACAGCAGCATCCAAGTCATAGATAAATAACCCTACGTAAGCAATTTCTCTACAGCGATCGTAGTAGTTTGCTGAATTTAAGGAGAGGTTAATAGGAATAGTTTCAACTGATCGATGATACACTTCACCTGATATTTTAAAAAAATAAACGCTTCCTGGCTGGTCATGTATTTTAGCATCCATAGAAGAAAATTGGCATTATTGAATTGACGAATAAAATGTCGAAAATTCTTACTTTTATTATCAGTTCTAACAAATAAATTTTTTAATTCAACGGGAAAATTTCCGTCTCCTGTTGGTAAGTGTGATAATTGGCATTATGAAAGCAATTATGTATTTCGCATTATGACAGCAATTGCTTTTAGATTCCATGCTAAAGAAAAGAACACCGCAGTGACTACATTTGACAGACAATGATCCTAGGCAAAGGGTTTCTGGTACAGTAAAATTATCACTACCACGAACAGCGCACCTAAATAGTGATTGCCGTCTACGATTACTTTAAACAACTGCGTTTCTGTTATCCATTCGACGCTGATTCAGTATTTCGCGATTATTTTTGCGACGTTCTATTGCACGTATGCGTAATTGTTCGCGATTATTTTCACGATAACGTCTTACATTTATCCTATACCTTTTACGATTTTGTGACATGATAATTAAATTCCTTGAATTTTAAAAACAAAATTGTCTATCATTCACAAAATATATATTTTGGATATAAATTTTAAAACAAATATTTTTTTAAGCCTGAAATAAAATCACAATCCAAAATAATACGTCTATCCGCAAGCAAAGCATAAATTGAAATGAGAATAAAATTTGGAAGAAATTCAAAAAATTTATTCTTGCTGTATGAGATTGTGTGAATCAATCATGAATGTGCATGCATAAATTGTGTTTTGTTTCGTTTATTTTTTTATACATTTTTGTATTCTCTTCTTTTTGTACTTTTCATTTTTTTTTTTGTAGAGAGATATTCTCATTTCTCAGCAGCTCTTTATTTTTTTTATCGGAAATGAAACGACGTTAGAGCATTTACACGTTCTTTCCATTATACTTTTAGTATTTTTGTACTGTTTGTTAATAGATTATTTTATAGAATTATGATGAGAGTATTTATACTGAGAGGAGAGGGGAAATGCCCTAGGGCTACGCTTTTTCTTAGCTTGTGTATTATATATTTGATGATGGGAGAGAATTCTTTATGGTTGTTGTGTATATTTCACCAATCAAAAAGTCACAGAAATCATAAAATTTTACACCGTTGGTTACTCATATATAGTCGCGAAGGTTCAAGGATTTTAGGAGATAATTTAGACGAACTTTTGTCACAAACAATTCAATCCCTTTGACAACATTCCTTGAATGAAAATTTGATTTGAAAATCAATAATAAGTCAACTGAACCTACAACTAGATATTTATGATTAAATTGATTGGTAATAAAGATTTGCTAGCCAAATTCAATTCTGTAAACACTGTGCAAATTTAGTAGTCAATAATAATATAGGTGGTTTGTTTAACGTGGATGAATTTGTTTTAACTTTACTATCTTTGCCGCACAGCGGTGCAGAGAGAGAGCTTTTTCTATGTTAAACTTAGTGTAAAAAATAAGAAAACCAATCTCCAATATCAAAACTATTGATAATATATTGTTTTCTAGACCTCTCCTTAAAGAAAACTTTGATAATGAAATATTCTTTCCAGAGGACAATTTATGTAAATTTGCAACCAAATACAAATTGAATGACGGTATTTTTGAATTAATATAGGTAATGTATAAGATTATGTGACAAATTACATATTGTGATAATTTGATGATGTTGACTGAATAATTCTTAATGAATTAGTTACAAATTTTATTCAGACAAAATTTTACATTTTGATCCTAAGTAATTTAATATTTTATTAAATACTAGAAGTATTTCAGATTATTGTTTCGTATTTTTTTTTAACGTTATTCTATTTCTAGGTTAAATTTATTTGCATTTTATTTGCGATAAAAAATATTGTAATATGTTAAAAAAGGACAGTATGCAATAAAATTTTCTTTTCATTTTGCTGTTTATTCACTAAAAATATGTGGAAAATCTACTGCATCCCAAACGTACGCACGTATGTTTTTTTCTTTTCTTTTCAATGCGTCTGAAAGAGAAAAAAAATATTAGTATTTCGTATATTGATAGCATGTTGACTAATGAACTAATTTATTGATTCGTCTCATCCCTCCAAGGAAGGCGTAACATAATTGTAACGAAAATTGAGTAATTGTTTTATATCGGACTTCGTTAGCGTAACGCTACGACATAACTAAAACAAATTTAAAATGAAAAGCGTATCGCTTAATTATTTCGTTTTCTTAACAGCAAAGCGAAAGGTTTTTGTTGCGCCAAAGTGAAATGTTTACATATCATAAAAACGTAATTTTTTTATATCGGCAAACCGAACCATTTTAACACGTATAAAAAGAAATAATTTTATAATGAAAATACGAATTATTTTTGAAATTCCAAAATAAAATAGGTTTTACTACTACATATTTACATTTATATTTCATATAGGTACTTTTAAAAAAGCTTAGTAATATAGAATAAACAAAATAAAATTTTAAGTAAAGCCTGAATTCCACTGTGAATAATTGACTGAACTGACTTCAAGTCGAAAGAAGACAAAAATAAAATCCATTGGAGTGATAAAGATAAAGCATGTTTTTTTATAGCACAAATATCTTGATAAATTTTGACAGCGACAGCAAAAAAAAAATAAATTTTTGGTTATCACTTGGAGTTTTAATTTGGCTTTTTCACCACCAATAAATTATTTAAAAAAAAAAACGATTACTTTATGAAATTGCCAATAATAGTATTTAGCGATATTATCACAATTGATCCCAATTTATCACAATTTAACTGTACACAAACTTTATATTTTTTTATTATCACAGCTATTTTAAAAGCAACCACCAAAAAAAATTATGAGACTTACCATAAAAATAACAAACTTTTAATTAGCTTAGTGTGCGGAAAAAAATTTGCGTTCGTACACAAAATTTGTGTGCGTATATTAGTTGGATAACCATAAAACGACCCCGATTTTGATAATTTTTGACCATAATTATGGCGATCCACTAATACAAACACACATTTGATGTAAGTAAAATCTTGACTGACTTCGTTTTGTGTTTCTTTCACACAACCACCGATTTTATATTTTTTCCTCCCTTTATTTTGACTGACAAACTTTTATTCGCAATGGAATTCAGGCTTAATAAATTCAAATAAAAATTTAAATTTTAAATCATTTGACACATTATGTACCAACATATTAAACTTAAAAAAAAAATTAATATGGTCCGTGCAGTCTTAACATAATAATAAAACATTATATTCATTACAGTATATGATTTAACTGGAATATTTTCGATATGGTATATACAGGCTGCCTCATCAGTAATTATATATCTTAAACATGCTCGAATATATTTTTCTAATGATGCGTGGTTTAACATTTTAAAGATGTTCGTCTGTAATTAAAAATGAAACTTGATTAATAAACAATTAAAATGTTTGTACAATACATAGTAGGATATAATCTTAACAAAGCTTGTTCATATTCGCGAAATTTCATTTCGTCATCAAGCTCTTTGAAATTTTCGATAGTTTTGCTTGGAATTGATAAATGAATTGCTGATTTCGACTTTTCTGATTTATGTAGTTCATGCCTTACAAATTTTACTTCTTTTATTTATTATTTTTAAACACCACCATTTTATGGGTTTTATGTAATTGGTTTGTTATAATTAAAACGAGCACTTTGGTGCACTCAGTACCATATATGTACTACATTTTACAATTTCGTAAAATTCGATCCTCCGTGGATATTCCTATTATGAATTTTTTTTGTTTCGTAAAATACGAAAATCGTACAATTCGCCTTATTATGAATTTAAAAAAAAACGAAATCGAATTTTTCGAAAAGCAAACGTCAAAATCCGACTGCTTTATGACTAAAGATACATGTTAAACCGAAAGTTATCTGACTGAAAACGTTTGAGTTAAATTCAACATGTAAACGGTGACTTGACTGAAAGTTCAGTTTTTAATTTGAGTTACACATGTAAACCCCAAGTTAATCGAACTGACAGATTGGTTCGTACTGTCAACTCAAAAGGATTTTACAAGTTTTCGAGGTAAATGCATATTAAATTATTTTGATCAATTTTTAAATAATTTAAATGTTAGAAAATACTGAATGATCTGTATTTCTTTAGAAATATACATATGTACATGTGCATACAGATTTATTAAAATGATTTAAAGCAAGGTAAGAAACTTTTGGAGTGATAACAAAGTAAACTGTTTACTTGATATCATAAAGGAACAAAATGTATTAAAACTATTGGATGGAAGAAGGTACAAAAATATAACCGTTTATGAAAAAGTGGAAAAATAATTGATTGAAAGGGGTTAAGGCAAAAAAAATCGAGAACAAATAATAACAAAATGGCGAAAATTGAAGGTAGAAACGAAACGTAAACAAACGAACGGTAAAAGTAGAGGAGGCCGCACTGAATGCAATTATTTTTTTGGAAGAAATTTTGAGTATGAGACCTACCTCAACTTTAGTAGGCTTTGATACAGAAGGTAATTTAATACCACCTGACTTTACTTAAAGAAAAGTTACCTAAATTAATTTTTTTACCGAAATTAATCAGCTCATTGATCAGAGGGAAACTCCACCTTTAGAAGCTACTAGTGGAGCATTAAACGAAGAGGAAATTGAACCAGCCATGTTAACTCCTTCTACATACGTATAAAGGTATTATTACCATTTTTAATTTTTTTTTTAATAACTTTTGAATATATTAAATTATACATTTTAGTTAGGTACAACAAATCAAAACCAAGGCGAATCAAAACGAAGAAGGAATAAAGAGCCAAGTAATAATGTGAAAGCTTTTATAACTGCACAAAACGAACTCCAAAATGTTTTCTTTGAAAAAAGGAGCTTGTTCAAATGGATCAAAGATTCCAACGAGAACATGATGAGTGGCTCCAGAAGATGTTGATGACGGAAACAGAAAAATTACTTAAGAAGTCAAATGATGACTTTTTTAAGTTCATCTCAAGCCTAAAAGGGAACAAAACACGATCACCGCTTGATGAGTCTGACAGTGAGTGCGAAGTGGAATATTTAATAGACCCCAATGAGGTTTTTTTGTGAATCAGAATAAAAAATGAATATTTAATTTATTGATTATTTTATTAGTTGTTTAAACTTTATTTAAATGAAATTTTTAATTAAATTGAAATAATGTTTGTTACATTTACTAAAATTCCAAATTAGTACATATATTTTATTATAATAATGAGTTTAAAGTGGAAACTTTGCTATGTAATCGTGCACCTTATCCCTTAAATCTTTGCTGTTTGAATTGCTCGTAACAAGTTCCCTGTTAGTCGGCTGAGGATAAACTGTTTCTAATTCCCGAACATCATCTAATCATAAAGGTTTGAAATGACAGTTGTGTTATTCAATGATATTATGTAGCCAGCAACATACAGCTACTACTTTTGAAACAAATTTATAATCAAATTCGATTTTCTTGGCAAGTACTCGCTATCTAGCTGTCAATCGTCCGAACACAAATCCTAGCCTTATTACAGTAAACATTAAATAATTCTTATTCAGGAGTGCATCTTGTAAGGTAATTTTTAAGAAACCATTCTGTTAATTGGTACGCTGGATCACCAACCAAACAAAATAGAAATTCAGCGTCTCCAACTACTACTGACCCCTAAAAATAGAAATACAATTTTTCTGAAATTTTGTTTTTATTTTTTCTTCATAAGCTAAACTACTGTAGGCAACAAATTCTGCAAATTTTTGTAGAACCCAGAATCTTTTAAAACAGTAGCATCATGTGCTGAACCTGGATGTTTACAACATATGCTTCTAAGCCTAATTAAACCTAAAAATAAAATACATTTAATAAATATTTACCAAATATCACTGACTTTTTGATTTTGTTGAAACCGAGGTTATCTAATTTTTCTTAATGATTTGTACAATCGTCGCTTATAAACATTTTTAATTTGGTTTTTTATCATCGCTTTTTTCGTAACTTTATTTATTAACACTTGGTTAATATGTGTTTTAAAGAAACACAAAGTGGATAACTCTTTCAAATTCATTTTATAAAGTTTATTATTTATTAATTATTTGAATAATTTATACTTTTTAATTGATGTTTAAACTGTCAATTCAGACAAAAAAAGCATGTAAGTACCAACTCAAAATTTCAGTCAGATCACTTTCAGTTAAAACTCAGTGAGATAACTTTCGGTTTAACATGTATCTTTAGTATATACACATACATATGTGACGAATACCATATTTACGAAGCCAATGAAAAGAAGACGCATATTAAAAATTAAAATATATTGTAATAAAATACATCATATTGAAATTAAACATTAATTACCTTTTAAAATGTAAGTTATACAATTATTTTATATAAACTGAATAATGTAATATATTTTAATAAAAATTACAATTTAATTAAAACTTATTTAATTGTGTTATATACCTACATAACATAAAAACACAAACTTCATTGTCTTACATTTTACGAACAAAAAGGAAGTTTCATTATAGAAATATCCGCCACGTATGGAACATTTTATGTAATATAGTATTTATTTATTTAATTTAATTTTTTGTGATTTTGTTGCATGATGGATTTCTTGGACGGTGATGGATGAGGTAGAAGTTCAATATTTGTTTTTATTAGTGCAATAAGAAAAATCAGGTAAGATTAATAACAAATAGTATTCAATACAATTCACAACAATTAGTATTCAAAATTAACAAAATTTGTTGCGTACCATAAAAACGGAGGGGAAGGTAACTTTATTTAAATTTCCAATGGCGGGACGTTTAAGGTAGGCTTGGATTAAAGCTGTCCACCGGAAGAACTTAGAACCAACCCAAAATTCTTTAGTATGCATTAAACATTTTAATAATAGTGATTTAAAAAATGACCACCGACATGGTAGCCTTTGTGTACCGTATCTAAAACCGCGATTAAAATCCAAGGGAGTTCCCCATATATTTTTTGATTTACCGGGATATATGGTATATCCACAAACCAGGCAAAGCCTGGAAAAGATCCGTCAGAAAGAAATTGCGAGATTTTAGCCAGATCTTGTAATGTTTCGTTGAAAAACTAAATTTCTTTAATGAAGGCTGATCTGATTGGATCTTTTGAAAATTTTAAATTAAACTTGGCTTGCAGATTTAGCGGATTCAATGTTGATGTGAAATTCAACGACGAAAATGTTTATCTGTATAGAAATTACATTCCGGATTTTTGTATTTCGCATTATGTAAAAGTTTCAAACAATTTTAACGGCAATTTTTATCGACACCACACATCTTTTTACGATTCTTATGAAACACTCTCGGACGAAAAATTTAAGGATTTGTTAATTGACATTTCAACTAAAACAAACGGTCTTTTAAATTGAGCGGAGAACCTTAATTTTACGTATTGTTGTACCTTAGAAATAATTAAGGATCAGTTCAAAATTATGCTTTTTAAAAAATACGTTATCCGAAAAAACCATTGTAAAAGCCTATTAATTTATCATCAAGCAAATTTTTAATAAGCGATGAACACATGCTAATTCTTCCGGGTAAGAGAACTCTACAACGACTATCTTGCCTTCAAAATGTTAGCTAGCCGGCCCAACCCAGTTTGAAGGTAATACAAATTATCTGTTAAAACAAGCTCAACATTTAAAACATATGCAGCGTAATGTTATTTTATAATTAGATGAAATCTAATTTAATTTTAAGTCTCAAAAATTAACGGGATATGCTGAGAATAATTCGAACGTCGCGAAAACTACTTGCATTCCTCGTAACTTCCGCGTTCGGTAATTTTAACGAAATCGCTGCTGACGAATATTTCGATTTATTTCAAAGGGATGGGTTAAGTGGGCCTTCTGAAATTATTATTTTTATGCCTATGAGCGCAGTTTTTGATAAAATTTGTAACGATAAGCGGTTAAAATTAAACAAGACAACAACATTATCAAGCTTAAACGTTCAATCTGTCATGATGTATCAATTACAGTAGATTTTAATTTTTTCAATTTTTTTTTTAATTTTTAATTTTCAATTTTTGAAAATTCAAATAAAACTCTGCTGATCAGAAATTAATGAAGCATAATTTTTATTTAACGTATTTAAGGACTTTTGAATACTGATTTTTATTATGATTTTAAATTTTTTTTATTTTTTGTGATAAACATAACGAATTGTTGTTTTAATTTTTTGTTTAACTTTTTTAATATAATTTATTGTGATATTGTTTTAGAATTATGTATGTCTGTTATTATTTTCAAGTTTAATCATAACTAAAACAATCCTTGTACAATAACGTCCAACGAAAGTGCAATAATTCTCAGAGAAACGAACACAATCATTAGTCGAAAAGGGTTTCTTATAAGAATTTAGTTTATCAATCGCATTCCGCCATGCAATGAAGTGTGTGTCGAAAATTCTCATCAATTTTATTTAGTGTACCCTCAAAATGTAGGTCAAAAAAAAAAAATAATTCATCAATAAATAAATGAAAAAATGCTTTAATATTTGTTTTAAATTTATTGCATTGCATTCCTCGAATTTGTTCACTTCAACTCCCATAGTCAGGCCAAATAATAGCCAAATAGTGCTATTCTTATTTATTAATTGGTTGCTTGCCAATTATAATTTTGTGGTTATTCTACATGTCACTTCTTGCGATCATAACATTTCAAATGACTTCTACCAGTGACGTCGCAGCGTTTGTAAAACATTATTTGCAAAGGCAGCCGAAAAATATATTATATGCCTTGTAAAAATATTTCAAATTTGGCTATTACTTACAGAATTTCTTCTCAGAATTACTTAATAAGCCTTACAATCGATGTCTTATCTTATAGTTACGGCGAATTGGTTTTTGAAAAATTAACTTAAATTGTTAAATGTGCCTTAGAATTGGAATAATATACGTACTAAAAATATATGCATGGCGTCGAAGGCAGCGTTAAAAAAATGAAATAGTTTATTTCGCAATACTCGTTTTAGAATAAGAAGCCCATATAAACGTAGATAATTGTCGAACTATAAAAAGCCACTTAAACAATTCTGTATAATAAGCACACCTTTTTTCTTTGATTGTCCCGACCTGAATCATTGTCGACGCATTTTCGTTGAATTAGCAATATGGTTATTTCGGTGTCGATAAGTAACGTGAGCATACGGCCTCTTTAATTAGTACGGCTGGCATTCAATACTGTAAAGCTTAAATTGCTGTTGGTTTGCACGTTATTATGATTAGAAATTTGTGAATGTCAAGAAGAAAAAAAATTTACCATTTCAAAATCAACTGAAACAATCAGAATACAGTATTTATAAATAATTATATAACCATCTTATTGACAGAAAAATAAAAATCATTAGTGGCATTGATATGAGTTATTCCACGGTAACACAGTCAACTCCCAAACTTCATCTCTTAGATTTTTATTTTTTTCGTGTTCCTCATTCAAAATAACGGATAAATATTTTTTTATTTTTTTTAATCTTCGGTTGTCCCGTTATTCGATATTTTAGTTTTGACAATTTTTCAAATCTGATTTTTGGGTTCCACGTAAAGTGTTATATTTTCGGTCTAAGTACAGTAGCGTCAGAGGTCATACCATTCTAGAAAGGTATTAGTTCAGCCTAAATTAATAATTTAAAAAAGTACCGTTACCTTAGATGTTATAGTCAAATAGATCTAAGTTTATATTTTGGCCGATAGATGGCACTGCCAGAAAAATTTTAATATACTCAAAACAGAATTTAACAGTTAACAGCATTTCAGAAAAGGGTAAAACTGAATTTATTCTTGCCCTAGTTTACCCAGCAGAGAGCTTCAAAGTTGAAAAAACGTGTTTTTATATCAAAAATAATTATATTTGTAGTGAAAAATAATTAAACACACATAATGGGAATTTTCCTAATCATTTTTATAGACTACAAATAAACGATTAAAAATAATGTAAATTTTAAAATAATGTAGCTACAGTTTGACCAACAGAGGGCTGCAAATCTGAAATTTATGGCTGTTTCATAGTAATAATTGCCAAAATTGATTAGGTATCATAAATAACGAAAATGTTACTAATAATTTTATATACACTAATAATTTTAAAAAAAATGTAAATCGCGAAACGTTTGGTTTGCAGTTTGGCTACTACAGGGCTGCAAGATTGGAAAATACGTATTTTCTAACTAAAAGTTGTCAAAAATGGTTAGATATCACAACGAAAGTTGATTTGCAATCTTATAGCTAATAAACCACTGATTTATCACTGATCAAAAAATTGATAGAATACACTTTTTAGTTAACTATTGTAATATTTAATATCAGTTTTGAACCGAAAAAGGTATGTGGCTCACTTAGGCTACACAATTGTTGTCGACAAGAAATGTTATTTTTACTATAATTTTTACACATTTTTTTATTTTTTTTTTTTTTCATTTTTACAAAAATCTATCATTTACAGAAAGAGAACTCGAAAACATTTTAGTTTTAATAGAATTTGTGTCAGAGCACGGCATTACTTGATGAGTTAGACGGATATTTTTCAATGTGTTATCCTTTGATAGCCTTTTATTAAGTTCCTTTTTGGTTTTTGCATATTCTACGTTGCTTACATAACAGGAATGAATAGATTGCATGTTGCTTTTAACTTTACACCATTCAAAATATCGATTCCCCGAAAATTCAACGAAAAACAATTATGCGAAAAACAATTCGTCTAAAAACAATTCATATAAACACAATTCATAGAACAACAATTCACCGAATAACAATTTTACGAAATCACAATTCCTCGCAATAACAATTCATCGAAAAATAATTCACCGAAAAACAGTTATTTTCAATACTGAATGAAGAAGGAAATTGAACTTAAGCAAATCAATTTTAAGTTTCAATTTTATATGTATACAAGCAGCAATAAGGCAGTCTTCATTTAGAAATAAATTATTTATAAAAATGTATTGTTTATAATTTTCTTGCTCTTATTATATGAATTTTTGCTAAGTGAGAGTTTTTTTTTTTTTGTTAAAAAAAAAGTTCGAATAATTCTTAAAAATTATATTGTTAATAACAAATTAAAATTAAAATATTTAAATAATTTTATTGTTAACTTATTTATTATAAATAAATAATTTTATTGTTAATTTATTTGTTATAAATAAATAATTTCATCACAATAATTCTTGTTAAGAATACTTAGTCAGTCTCATACTAAAATCATTTTACTATGGAACATTTGCAACTTTTAATATGAATTTTTCGGTGAATTGTGTTTTCGGTGAATTGTGTTTCTATGAATTTTCGCGCCACATAGGAATTTTATATGAAGATTTACCAATTCACCGAAAACACAGTTCATCGAAAAGTTTATATGGAAACTGGATTTAATGTAACTAAGGAAAGGAATAATTGATTTCTTCTAAATTTCTTAATAACAAAACGATTTATTTATAACAAAAACTTATTATTTATAATATTTTCTAAATCAAATTCTAAATTCAAAAAAAAAAATCTACATTAATAATTATATGTGTTGTACATTGAAACACAAATTATTGAAGAAGCTCATTTGTTAATATAAAAAAATATATTTGTTTAAAACAAATTATTTTGTTTATAACAAATTATTCTGTTTTCAACATGATCAACGGATTTCCAATACCCTTTACCAAAATTTTTTGTACGCACTCAAAATTCTTAATAACAATTTTTGCAATAATTTAAATAATTATGTTTTCAACCGTAATTGTCATTAATAAATGTATTTGTTTATGTAGAATTAAATTATTTATAAAAATGTATTGTTTATAATTTTCTTGCTCTTATTATATGAATTTTTGCTAAGTGAGAGTTTTTTTCTGCAGTATTGAAAAGGCTCCCGTTAATATTTGTCAAGGAACAAATTCTAGTAGTCCCCTTAATAGTGCCTCCAACACCATCTGATGGTCGCTTACCGTGGCTTGTGGCAAAGAAGTTCCAATCACAGTCAATATTGACATCTTGTTGATGGATGGCAATATTGGCAAATAAATGTTCATTGGAGATGGATATTCCGACTCATTATCTCTGAGAAAATTGATAAATTTAGTTTGAAATCCATAATACAGCTACAAAGCAAGTTGCTTGCTGTGTGTAATAATGCGCTGCTTATATTTCATTTTGTGTTATAAATTTATAATTCTTCGAAAAATCCAAAATTACAACATATTCTCTAACTTGAAAATTGTTTTCTACAGGTTTTAGGTAACGCGATTGTTCTTTTAATCGTGCTTGCGGAGTGCTTGCTACTAAACTAAACTTTGACCTTGACAAAATTTGGAAAATTATATCAATTGATAACACCGGTGTGAAGTATTTCACACAAAGTGTAGCTACACAAATTAACGAAAAGTGTAAGTGTACGGAAAAAGTGTAGGCCTACATAAAAAGTGTAAATAAGAAGTAGAACCAGGTATGGGGCGATATTACCATAAAGTAGACAGGTCAAGCTATCCGAAACAATTTTTTCTTATTAAAAATAAAAAGGGTTGGGTATGTTCGACGCTAATTTGAAAATTGTGAAAATCAAATAAACTGTCCAAACCTGATGCTACACTATGACCATTTACAAAAATCTCAGAGATGTTACCAAGTGTGGGCTTATATTTCCATAAAGTGGACAGGTCAAACTATCCGAAACAATATTGGTTATTAAAATAAAAAGGGTTGGGTATGTTCGACGCTAATTTTAAAATTGTGAAAATCAAATAAACTGTCCAAACCCGATGCTACACTATGACCATTTACGAAAATCTCAGAGATGTTACCAAGTGTGGGCTTATATTTCCATAAAGTGGACAGGTCAAGCTATCCGAAACATAATTGGTTATTAAAATAAAAAGGGTTGGGTATGTTCGACGCTAATTTGAAAATTGTGAAAATCAAATAAACTGTCCAAACCTGATGCTACACTATGACCATTTACGAAAATCTCAGATATGTTACCAAGTGTGGGCTTATATTTCCATAAAGTGGACAGGTCAAGCTATCCGAAACAATATTGGTTATTAAAATAAAAAGGGTTGGGTATGTTCGACGCTAATTTGAAAATTGTGAAAATCAAATAAACTGTCCAAACCTGATGCTACACTATGACCATTTACGAAAATCTCAGAGATGCTACCAAGTGTAAGCTTATATTTCCATAAAGTGGACAGGTCAAGCTATCCGAAACAATATTGGTTATTAAAATAAAAAGGGTTGGGTATGTTCGACGCTAATTTGAAAATTGTGAAAATCAAATAAACTGTCCAAACCTGATGCTACACTATGACCATTTACAAAAATCTCAGAGATGTTACCAAGTGTGGGCTTATATTTCCATAAAGTGGACAGGTCAAACTATCCGAAACAATATTGGTTATTAAAATAAAAAGGGTTGGGTATGTTCGACGCTAATTTTAAAATTGTGAAAATCAAATAAACTGTCCAAACCCGATGCTACACTATGACCATTTACGAAAATCTCAGAGATGTTACCAAGTGTGGGCTTATATTTCCATAAAGTGGACAGGTCAAGCTATCCGAAACATAATTGGTTATTAAAATAAAAAGGGTTGGGTATGTTCGACGCTAATTTGAAAATTGTGAAAATCAAATAAACTGTCCAAACCTGATGCTACACTATGACCATTTACGAAAATCTCAGAGATGTTACCAAGTGTGGGCTTATATTTCTATAAAGTGGACAGGTCAAGCTATCCGAAACAATATTGGTTATTAAAATAAAAAGGGTTGGGTATGTTCGACGCCATTTTGAAAATGTGAGTGAGACAGCAATATTTTTATTTTTCGACTTAATCTCCTTTAAGGTTTATACATTTGTTACATCGATCAGTTAACTTGTCTAAGCCCTATAAAAAAAAAATTTTCTTTTGCTCCATAAAATATTCATTTACAACAGACTGTACTTTAGAATCACTGGAAAATTTCCAGCCCCTTAATTTTTTTTTCAAATTGGGAAACAGAAAGTAGTCGCACATTTCTAGGAAGCCGCAGTCCTTTAATGCAGCTTGAGCACCTTTAGCCTTGTGCACTGGTGCAGGTTTGGACAGTTTAAATGATTTTCACAATTTTCAAATTAGCGTCGAACATACCCAACCCTTTTTATTTTAATAACCAATATTGTTTCAGATAGCCTGACCTGTCCACTTTATGGAAATATAAGCCCATACCTGGTAACATCTCTGAGATTTTCGTAAATGGTCATAGTGTTGCATCGGGTTTCGACAGTTTATTTGATTTTCACAATTTTCAAAATAGCGTCGAACATACCCAACCCTTTTTATTTTAATAACCAATATTGTTTAGGATAGCTTGACCTGTTCACTTTATGGAAATATAAGCCCACACCTGGTAACATCTCTGAGATTTTTGTAAATGGTCATAGTGTAGCATCAGGTTTGGACAGTTTATTTGATTTTCACAATTTTCAAATTAGCGTCGAACATACCCAACCCTTTTTATTTTAATAAGAAAAATTGTTTCGGATAGCTTGACCTGTCCACTTTATGGAAATATAAGCCCACACCTAGTAACATCTCTGAGATTTTTGTAAATGGTCATATTGTAGCATCGGGTTTCGACAGTTTATTTGATTTTCACAATTTTCAAAATAGCGTCGAACATACCCAACCCTTTTTATTTTAATAACCAATATTGTTTCGGATAGCTTGACCTGTCCACTTTATGGAAATATAAGCCCACACCTGGTAACATCTCTGAGATTTTGGTAAATGGTCATAGTGTAGCATCGGGTTTGGACAGTTTATTTGATTTTCACAATTTTCAAAATAGCGTCGAACATACCCAACCCTTTTTATTTTAATAACCAATATTGTTTCGGATAGCTTGACCTGTCCACTTTATGGAAATATAAGCCCACATCTGGTAACATCTCTGAGATTTTTGTAAATGGTCATATTGTAGCATCGGGTTTCGACAGTTTATTTGATTTTCACAATTTTCAAAATAGCGTCGAACATACCCAACCCTTTTTATTTTAATAACCAATATTGTTTCGGATAGCTTGACCTGTCCACTTTATGGAAATATAAGCCCACATCTGGTAACATCTCTGAGATTTTTGTAAATGGTCATATTGTAGCATCGGGTTTCGACAGTATAAATGATTTTCACAATTTTCAAAATAGCGTCGAACATACCCAACCCTTTTTATTTTAATAACCAATATTGTTTCGGATAGCTTGACCTGTCCACTTTATGGAAATATAAGCCCACACCTGGTAACATCTCTGGGATTTTTGTAAATGGTCATATTGTAGCATCGGGTTTCGACAGTTTATTTGATTTTTACAATTTTCAAAATAGCGTCGAACATACCCAACCCTTTTTATTTTAATAAAAAAAATTGTTTCGGATAGCTTGACCTGTCCACTTTATAGAAATATAAGCCCACACTTGGTAACATCTCTGAGATTTTCGTAAATGGTCATAGTGTAGCATCAGGATTGGACAGTTTATTTGATTTTCACAATTTTCAAAATAGCGTCGAACATACCCAACCCTTTTTATTTTAATAACCAATATTGTTTAGGATAGCTTGACCTGTCCACTTTATGGAAATATAAGCCCACACCTGGTAACATCGCTGAGATTTTTGTAAATGGTCATAGTGTAGCATCGGGTTTCGACAGTTTATTTGATTTTCACAATTTTCAAATTAGCGTCGAACATACCCAACCCTTTTTATTTTAATAAGAAAAATTGTTTCGGATAGCTTGACCTGTCCACTTTATGGAAATATAAGCCCACACCTGGTAACATCTCTGAGATTTTGGTAAATGGTCATAGTGTAGCATCGGGTTTGGACAGTTTATTTGATTTTCACAATTTTCAAAATAGCGTCGAACATACCCAACCCTTTTTATTTTAATAACCAATATTGTTTCGGATAGCTTGACCTGTCCACTTTATGGAAATATAAGCCCACACCTGGTAACATCTCTGAGATTTTTGTAAATGGTCATAGTGTAGCATCGGGTTTCGACAGTTTATTTGATTTTCACAATTTTCAAAATAGCGTCGAACATACCCAACCCTTTTTATTTTAATAAGAAAAATTGTTTCGGATAGCTTGACCTGTCCACTTTATGGAAATATAAGCCCACACCTGGTAACATCTCTGAGATTTTTGTAAATGGTCATAGTGTAGCATCAGGTTTGGACAGTTTATTTGGTTTTCACAATTTTCAAATTAGCGTCGAACATACCCATCCCTTTTTATTTTAATAAGAAAAATTGTTTCAGATAGCTTGACCTGTCCACTTTATGGAAATATAAGCCCACACCTGGTAACATCTCTGAGATTTTGGTAAATGGTCATAGTGTAGCATCGGGTTTGGACAGTTTATTTGATTTTCACAATTTTCAAAATAGCGTCGAACATACCCAACCCTTTTTATTTTAATAACCAATATTGTTTCGGATAGCTTGACCTGTCCACTTTATGGAAATATAAGCCCATACCTGGTAACATCTCTGAGATTTTCGTAAATGGTCATAGTGTTGCATCGGGTTTCGACAGTTTATTTGATTTTCACAATTTTCAAAATGGCGTCGAACATACCCAACCCTTTTTATTTTAATAACCAATATTGTTTCGGATAGCTTGACCTGTCCACTTTATGGAAATATAAGCCCATACCTGATAACATCTCTGAGATTTTGGTAAATGGTCATAGTGTAGCATCGGGTTTCGACAGTTTATTTGATTTTCACAATTTTCAAAATAGCGTCGAACATACCCAACCCTTTTTATTTTAATAAGAAAAATTGTTTCGGATAGCTTGACCTGTCCACTTTATGGTAATATCGCCCCATATCTGGTTCTACTTCTTATTTACACTTTTTATGTAGGCCTACACTTTTTCCGTACACTTACACTTTTCGTTAATTTGTGTAGCTACACTTTGTGTGAAATACTTCACACCGGTATTGATAACGTATTCTTTTCTAATTTGTACGTATTATATATAATCAGGCTGGCAATAGCTGTATGTTACATCATCCACCACCTCAGCTTTTACAGCGGATTTTAGTTGTTTTAGGAAACTATCGACAAGGATATTGTAGTTTTCACATTTTCCTTTTCAGCCGTTTCATTCGGCCCTTCGACCCATTCGGTCCTTTGAAATTCGGTGCTTTGCACCCATTCCAAATATTTAAGGTTGTTTCTATTTATAAGAATGCGATATATACGTAGATGGTTGTAAAATCCTAGATTTAGATGATTATTACGTTTTGCCCAGACATCGAAAATCATTCATTTTTGAGTGTGCACTAAAACACATGAATTTTAAAACTCAACATAATAAAAAACAAAAAAAACTCTCTCTACAAATATTTTGCTCAATTTCTGAATGTGAATAGCCATCAAATTTCAGTTTTCTTTATTCTTCTCACGTAACACACATTCAGTCTGAATGTGTTTGTGAAGAGAATCCGTTTTGTTCTTTATTATGTTGAGTTTTAGAATTCATGTGTTTTAATGCACACTCAAAATGAATTGAAAAAAGTCAAATGAATTTTTTTAGCTTGCTCAATGAAACTTTTTTGGTAGAAGAGTTATAAAACACGAATTTTTTAAAACTTCAATATGAAGAACAAAAAAATTCATTCATCGCATTTTGGTATTTTTTATGCTTCCTTTATTCTTCTAAAAATGTTTTCGCACATACATATTAAATAAGGGAATCGGGTTTCTTAGTTAGCCTTATCTGAAAACCACCGCCCAATTTTACCGAAAGAAGGGGTAGACAATTAAAAACGTACTATATGTATTATAGGAGAAAAAACATTTTCCAAAAAAGGAATCTTTGGTTTTTGTTCCATTATGTAAATTGTAATTTGTAGTATAAAATGTAGCGACATTCAAGCCGATCATAATTTTATTTTAGTATGGGTTATGGAGATTGTTTAAGTTTGCTTCGTTAATCTTTATCTTACACTTTATAACTAGTAATAAATTGAAATTTACGGGCGAATTTTGTCTTTCATTCCTTGTCCATGATATTATTCGGAGGCCGAAAATGGTAACGACATTTAAATTACTTAGGATAAAGATATTAACACTTCAACAATTAATTAAAGCTTCGATCATTGCTAAGTCTCTTATTGTGGGTGAAGCATGGTATTATAGCCGATAAAACTATTCTGGCAATAATAGTGATATGATATTAATAATAATAATAATAATAAAATATAAATATGTAAATTTATAAAAATATTAATTTCAATATCACATTTCGGTTCACTTTAAATATTTCTTGAATTTAAAATAATAATACTTGTCAAGTACATATCTGCTTTAATACGAGTGTATCTTAAATTTCAATATTTTATATCAAATTTACCATATTTAATTATCAAGTAAATCTTTGTTTAATTTGATAAGGAGTGTCTCTTCTAAGATATCTCCAGAAAGCCCACTTCTATGTGGTGTTAAGATTAAAGATAGCGCACTAAAGAACCTTTCCACGGAAACTCGCGTTGCAGGAATGGTAAGAGCAATTACAGCTAGCTGGTACAGTTCAGTATTTATTTATCTCCCAATATTGTAAAATATTTTCCTGGGAGTGAATCTAAATTTACTTTCGCATTTGTTTTATCCGTTTCCGACAAATTCGTCGAATTTAAATAATTGAAATGGTTGTCAAAAAACATTGCGGCTTTGAAATTGTCTAACGAGAATAACTGTAGTTCTCTAAATTTCATGTCTCGCTTTCAATCGGCAGACATCTGTTTTAGGATTAAAGATAATGAGCATTGCAGCCATTCTTAAAAAAGTCACCATATATAAAGGCAACTGTGAAGATTGAAATTTTATTGTTGCTTCATGATTCGGTTTAAAAGATTCTAAAAAACGTTTCATAAATTTAAATTGGTCCTCAGAAAACCCTCTGTTGGGATCACTTTGACCCAGTTGCTTGTAAAAATGTTTGTTTTCCCAAATTTTCTTTATTATTAGCAACGTTGAACCCCATCTTGTGGCTATGTCAAGAAAGGGTATTTTTCACTGTTTAGCAAAAATAGGTTTCCATATTTTATAGTCTTTAATTTTTTTATATTATTTCGGATGGAATTTAGTTTTTCAGTTATATCGGGTTGTTTGATTACTGAGTTTGCGACTGATTTTTTATAATCAATAAATTGCTGTGAGTTGGATTTAATGTAGTCAACGATATTATGGGAATTTAATTTAAAGCCTAACGCTCTCTTTAAAGGATTTATAATTTCTTGAAATCCTCGGTAATCTATAATTACCAGTGGAAGAGAATGAATGGTTACTAATTTAACACAAGAACAGATAACTGTGTTAGTATACTACTAGTTAGTATATACTAGACTATTCTCTTTACCCGAGCTACGATCTATTAAATTTAATTGATGGACAATATACGGATGAAAGCTTATAATGTTCCTTGATAGATTATGTGACTTTTTTCCGCTTAATACTTTCCCGCATGAATTGATAAGACATGTACTCTTGTTAGTTTCGGCACAGTTTTTAAAATGGCGTCTTATCATCCCTCCTAAGTAAATAACAAATTTGAAAAATGTATTGTATGAATTTATGTAAACAGCATAGACTAACATAACTAAGTCATAATTTATGCAATTATTTTCTAAACAGAAGATTTAGAAAAACAAAGCTAAATATCATTAAGTGTTGCAAAAAACCCCGAAGTGTTACAAGTTGTATCGTATAATTACAGTTGTGTAACTTCTTTTTTGAGATAATCTAATGTTTTCTTAGTTTCGAATTACATCAAATTTTAAATTTGAATTTAATGATTAATTTGAACTGTATAAATGCGGGGAATGTTAAACGATTAACAGTCAGGCGAAAATATATTTGGCTGGTCAGTTAATAAATGATTTTAACTACTACTACTTTTCAAAAAAGCAATTCAAAATTCGATTTATCTTGAGACAATTTCGGTGGTCTAATGTTAAATACCAGAAAAAACATCCGGCGCATCATTATTATAAATAAAAAATTCCTGTCAAAATGGCACTTATATATTTATTCATAATAATAATAATTTTGAAATTGTTTAATCGGTATGCTATGTTTAATATTGCTCGTGCTGTAGCTGAGCTTGGTTATGCGTAGTTTATATGAAAGAAAAATTATAAAAATTTTAATGACATTTTCTAAAGATGCGCGCAAGGAGGAAGCCGCAGAGAGTTATGCTACCGCATTTTGAGCGGCTACAATTTTACAACTCATAATATCGCCTTTGCTGAATAGAACCGTTTCCTTTGATTTGGTTCAATCTTTGCTCATTGTTGCTCATCGTTCCTCATCATTGTTTGCTTTGTTCACCGGGTTTTCCGTAACCATTCACAAAAGTCGAAATATGGAATCTTCAACAAGAACGCCGTATATGAGTAATAGTGTACTTTAAAATGTACGCAGGTTTAGATGATTAACTTGACAGAACTATGCTAGTTTGTATTTCTCGTTGTAAATAAATAAATTATAAATTTCAATTTTTAATTAAATAATTAATTAATGAAAGGTTCCTCCTCCGAACCCAAAATAGAATAACTTATAGAATTTTTAAACTAAAAATGTAAAATTCAAATACTGAGCGAACAGCAGCCGGCTATATCTGCATTGGTTTCTCAGGACCATAAAAGAGGCTTGAAATAATTCAATTGAAAATTATGCATAAAGGTTTTCACATAATTCTTTATCCGCCCGTTGTTTTTTGTTGCACAAAAAAAAAAATAAAAATTCATTTCATTTTAATAAAAATACATCGAAAATCATTCATATTTGTGTGTGCATTAAAAACATCATAAAGAACAAAAAGAATTCTTGTTTCACACCTTTAAGGTTGATTCACCAGATTGCTCCATTGAGCTCGTCAAGAAAATGACAACTTGACGGAGTTAAAAACCGAGTAAAATATGTTATCTCTCTTTTGTGTCCAGCGAGATAACATATTTTTAACTTGTTTTTTAACTCGGTCAAGTTGTCATTTTCTTGACGAGCTCAATGGACAAATCTGGTGAAGCAACCTTTAGACTAAATGCTTGTGAATTTATCGAAAGAAGAAACAAAACTGAAATTTGATGAATCTCCACATTCCCAACACAAATTTGATTCTTTATTATGTTGAGTTTAAAAACTCATGTGTTTTAATACACAATTGCACACTCAAAACTGAATGATGTTCAATGTCTGCTCTTCTACCAGAAGAGTTTCATTGTGCAAGCTAAAAAAATTCATTTGAATTTTATCATTGCGAATTGAAACATAAAACAGAAAAGAGAATTTGGATATTCAAGAAAAAACGAAAACTTCTATAATGCGAAACAAAAAACTCTTGATATTCGTATTTTACTTTTTATGTGTGTGTTGAATTTACTCATTCTCAAATAATGGTACAAATGAACAATTCACTCATGAGTTTTTCGATGTCTGGTTTTGCCCTCCACTTTGAATATTTATTCGGGAAAGTCAGAAGTCGTTTCTGCAGTAAAAGTTACTTACTAATTATGCCAAATCCGGTGCAAAATTACTCAAGTTATTTTATTAAATTCCGCTGTATATTTTCTGTTAATCCATACTATTTAGTAACATTAGCTAATTAAACTACTTTTAATCTTGGCAATTGCAATTAGCTATCTATTTTTATTTTATGTTTGATTTAATATATAAATTTAACCTTTTTTAATCAACGCTCTTATATTTTAAAAACATGGTTTCTACCACACAATATGAAATGGATATGAAATCTCAGCAATTTATTGAAAGTATGTTTTGATTTATGAATTTTAATATTTTATTTCTAGCACAATTTAACGAAGGCCCACTCAGTTATACAGATTTTTGCAAAATAGATTTTGGTAAGTACCTATTTCATTTTAGTAATTATATATTAACAGATTGGATTGTATTTGTATTACTTGTTTACAGGAGAACGTGTTTCTTTGGCATCAACGCAACATCGCAGAAGAGAGTATACTAAAGAAGCAGTATCTCCAGCTCTAGAATTAATATTAGTGGATAAAAATATATTAAAATGCATGGTTGAACTTATAAAAAAACCTAAAGTATAACCACGAAAGACAGTATAATTAAGTGAAGGACCAAATGAATACATAAAAGAATGGACAAAGGGCACTGATGACCGAATTCATTAAGCTTAAGGATAATCGGCTTAGTATTCGGCATAATGTAAATTCTGAAAATTGCAAATTCGTGTTGCCATTCAATGAGTTAAATTCGTTCATTAAGTTTGAAGCCGCATTGTTAACCGACAAAGATTCTGCAAATCAATTAGTTATGTGGACTCAAATATCTTTTATAAATCACCGATCAATATTTATGTATATTATTACATCAAAACTTTACAGAAATCGATATACATATGTAGCGGCTCGCTCATAATTCATTTACATATTCATTCATTTATTCGTTATATTAAATACACTCACCGCCACAGTTAGTTCGCACGCGAACCCGGTTAGAAACAAAAGGGAAGCACCCATTCAATAGCAATCGTACCAACGCAAAAACGAATACTACCATACGCGCTACTCTTATTCTCAGTGCGTTAAAACATAGAAAAATTAAACCAACAAAACAAAAAAACATAAAAAACGGGGATACGAAAGTGTCAAGTCAAAATAAACGACAATCATTTTTTTATTAATTCAAAAATAAAAATTTAATATATTAATTTTTTTCGGTACGCGACGTCGGTGAAGAAAAGTTTCTTTAACTTAATTTTCAATTATTGTATCTTAATTAGTGAATAACAAAATAAAATAAATTTGGATTTTGGTATAAACAGTGTGTGCGTTTCAATTAACATAACGTCACCTACACTGGGGATGTTATACATACTTGAAGCAGCCGGGTCTTAATTTTAAAACATTTATCCATTATTGTTCCAATTTGAAAACAGTTTTTACTGATAATTTGGCCCAACAGTTCACATTGAAAGGTCCGTTAAGGAAATTTATCAGTCAAAAATTTTAATGCGATAACTTTATTAAATGGTAAACAGATTTTTAGCAACAACTAAATATACAACTGATCATGTTTATTAAATTTTTAATTTTAGAATGTGCAATATCTAAATTCAACAACATAACAAAAGAGGACTTCCACAATTCCATAACTAAATATTTTATTAGTTTTTAATAAAATACAAAGTAGTACAAAAATAGTATGTGATTTATGAAACGTGATTGAAACTTAATTAAAATTTATTTATGTACTATTTTGTGCTATGTACATATTTTATTTATAGAATTTAATGTTAATGTGATTGAAATGTAATTTTGCTTAATTACAATGCTTAATTACAATATATGATTATTATATAATAAGTATTATTTACCATTGATTGAAATGCAATTTAAATATTTTTTGATTATTATGTTGTTGAATGTATAATAATTTCGTACCAAGCTCTGCCGTCCCCGAGTTCGATTCCCGCCGGTGACAAAAATTTAATTAATTACTACGAGCTGACCACCGCCAATGTTCACCGTTATAATGCAGTTCGAAAGCGTCGATTAAGATATGGCTAAGCCATAGATATTTTTTTTTTTACTATTATTAATAAAAATACTAAATAAATTTTTACTATTATTAATAATAATTTTACACCAATGAAAACAATATACATTTTTATTGAATTTTAAAACTGAATATGATTGCAATGTAATTTAAATACTTACGTGTTTAACTGTGTACCTTTTTATACAATACACAAAATATACAACTTTTATTTAAAACAGAAAATATTGAAATAAAATATAATTAACCCTGAATTTTGAAATGCCGCAGCTAACTAAATCCTAACTCAACTTAGCTCGAATCAAATCTCAACCCTCTGCTCAACTCATACCAACATACCATCACCATAATGTCGTACATACCATCACCATAATACCACCTTACTATCATACCATCATCATAATCTTACCACCATCACCATCACACACTTCTTATATCCAAACCATGATACCATTATACCCTCATAACATCATACCAGCATACTGTCATCAAAAATTAACTAAATGTTTGCTTGGGCCTCATTATCATCTCTCAAAAATGAGATGAATGTTTGAGATATTAACAGTTACCTTTCTTAAGTCTTAAACAAAATTTGTGTAAAGTTTGGTTCAAATCGTTCAATGAGTGTACATTTGTTAAAATATCAAACATATGTACTGTATATATATAAACAGTTTAGCGGAATTCTCACTTTAACGTACAAACTTTCAATTCCCATGCAACTAAAGTTTTTCAACGAAAACCTCCCATAGATAAGCTGACACTTTACATATTAGAGCGGACGCAGACAAATATTTCTGTGATGATTCAGGTTTTACGAGTACCCTTAGCAAATTATAGATATGGCCAATTAGGAAGGAACTTGGGTATTTCTTATCCGGTTTTAGTGAAATTTGACATCCATGATTGAAACGGGATTCTTAAATGATTTTTGGATAAAATTCTGGAATATGCCCAAATAAAATAAGTAAATGAAATTTGACATGTGCGTTGGAAATGAAATTCTCAAATGATTTTTGATTAAGTTATGGCAACAACTTTACCTGAAACTCATTTTAGAACCTCATTTCCATCGCACATGTCAAATTTCATCATAATCGGTTAAGAAATAGCCATGCTAAATTTCACTCAAATCCGTTAAGAAATAGCGCGCGCAGTTTTGGACTAATTTGGTATATTTCTGGGCATTTTTGGAATTTTAAACAACGTATTTATACGTATGGTTCTAATTGTTTTTAACTGTTCAGAAACTGGTTGGTAAATACAGCAAAAAAAGAATAATTATAATAGAACGGTAAACAATTAGTTTATTATCCTGTTTTCAATAACAATTTATAAAAATGTGTTTACTCGTTCAGTTCAGGTTTACAAATTGCTAAAATATCAAGCAATAAAAATCAATCAATTATTAATTTGTTTATAGAAACATTTATTATGGAGAATCTTGAGCTTATAGTATCAAATAAAGAGAAAACAAAACTGTGCATAGACGGATATTTATATTGTTTAGACCAGGGTTTCGAACCGGCAAAATTTTGGGTTCGGGTTCGGGTTCAGGTTCAAAGCAAGAAAATAATTGGGTTCGGGTTCAGGTTCGGGTTAGCAAAAAAATAAAACTTCACAGATATTTAAAAAAATCTATATATCGTCACCTCAGTATTCAAGCGCCACAAACGCATTCTGATCATTTTGAAGTTAGGGTTGCCATTATCTAATGTGACGGTCCTAACTGCAAATTGACTAAAACTCATCTGTGTCACTCAAACACTGGACTGACGAAGTGGTATAATAACTACCTACGTTGAAAACTGATTTGACGATATAGTCTACATTTTTACGTAAAATGGCAGTTCTCACTCCAAAATTACAAAAATGCGTTTGTATCACTTAAATACTGAGATGACGATATTTATTTATTTCATTCAAAACATTTCGTTTAGTTTGACTAGGTGTACCCTTTGTTGTTCCCCTCGATTTTGTGTTATCCGACTTCCACTGTATACAATATGCGATTTTTTTTTGTCAACCCGGAACCCGGTTGAATCGAACCCGCGAAATGTTGGGTTCGGGTTCAGGTTCAGGTTCGAAAAAATTACTAAAAATCTTTGAACCGGAGCGGGTTCGAGGTTCGGGTTCGGGTTCGGTTCGAAACCCTGGTTTAGACAATTCTTCCGGCAGTACATTTTACTGGGGTTGTGATCGTCGAAAATCACAAAAATGCAGAGGCCGCGTCGTAACTTCATTCTATGATAACACACATTCAATAAAAAGGAATCCAACAATTCACAATCACGATCCCCTTATGAAAGTAAAATAGCTGTATCCAACAACAAAATAAAAGAATTGGCAAAGTCTGAATTAATACCAGCAAGAATTATTAATTCTGTTGTGGTTGCTTGTGAACCTGAATATCGCAGCTATTTACCGGGTAAAAATGAACAAAGGATGAAAATTAAAAGAGTTCGGTCAAAATTCCAACTTAAGGAACCGCAATCTATGAAAGATGTAGTTTTACCGGATGAACTTGTTTATCTAGAAGGCGAATTATTTGTTCAATCCAAGAAACAGTTTATTGGAGGTACTAATATAATATTATGTGAGTACGCCGAATTAAGTTAATAATAATGATTGAATTATAAAATTTTGCATTTTTAGGCACCAAATCCAGTGTACAACTTTTAAGCCAAGCGACCTGTTGGCTGGTCGATGGAACATTTCATGTGGTCCCTAAAATGTTGTGTAGGTTATTCACAATTCACGGCAAAATTATGGGTGAAACTGTTCCGTTAATTTTCTGTTTGATGGAAAAAAAGAACAAAATTTCTTATGAAGATATGTTTTACGAGATCCACAGACTATCATGTGAATTTGGGATACCTTTGAAACCTTTAGTAATTATTTCAGATTTTTGAAAGAACTATTTATCTAGCCGCCAAAATTTTTTTCCCAATGGCGGAGTTTAACGGATGTTTATTCCACTTAGCCCAAATTATTTGGCGCAAAGTTTAGAAGTTGAAGCTGGTTACAGAATATGGGAACAATGAGATCATAAGCCTACAAATAAAAATGCTGAAATGTTTGGCATTTGTTCCACATACTGAGGTAGACAAATATTATCAGCACATTAAGAAAAGGGTTGCGGATGCAAATGTATTGCAACTTTACGAATGGTTCCATAAAAATTATATATCTGTGAAATCTCGACGATATGATCCAGTAATTTTGATCGCAGATAAATCGAATTAAACGAAACTTTCCGACATCACAAAATAGTGTAGAATCGTGGCACAGGCGATTGAATATTATAGTTGGTCGTAAAAATGCCGGTATTTTAAAATTGATAAAAGATCTGCAAGGAGAATCAATTGTGACTATATCAACAATTGAAAAGGCGCGAGCAGGACATTATTTTGCAAAAAAGAAAATAAATGTTAGGAAATACAAGAAAATTAAGAAAGTGGTAAAGCACCGTGAACTTTACAAATTTAAATATAACTATTTAGTATATATGTAGTATTTAGCAAAAAATGTAAATTTATTGTAGAGAACTCGAATTTCTTCTTTTATATAACTGAATTTTTATATGTATAACTTATATTGCATATATTATAGATATTATTTATATAACTTACATGTTACATACTATATATTTAACTGAAGTGAAATAAATGAATTTACTCATACTTAAAAATGCCCGAAATGTTACATTCCCAAAATAATATCTTTTTCTTGACCAGCGCATTTTTGGGATGGAAATTTTTGACATTTTAAAAATTACAAAATTTATATTTTTGGGATTATTTCTTGGTGTCTTGAATTTGTGGTTAAGTGATTTTTGACATTCTTTTCTCAAATTTTTTCGGTACTGAAAAAAGTTAGTGATATGGTTAAGAAATTTTTGAGAAATCGATGTGCTCCCAACTCTATCCAAAAATCAGTTTAGAATCCCATTTTCATCGCACATATCAAAATTAAATCATAATCGCTTAAGGAATAGCTAAGTACCATCATACTTGTGGCCATATTACAGAACTTTATCCAAAAATCATTTTAGAATCCCATTTCCAATGCACTTGTGAAATTTCATCATAATCAATTAAGGCTTCCAAGGATCAGCCAAGTTCCATCCTAGCTGGTCATATTCCAGAACTTAATCTAAAAATCATTTGAGAATCCCATTTCCATTGGAAATGCTGGATTTCATTTAAATCGGGTAAGATATAGAATCCCAATAAAATTTAAAAATAAAAAAATCACAAATTCTCAGTTTAACACTAGAGCTACTGACCCGTCAAAATGACGGATTTACATTTATTGAATTTATTTTGTTTTATTATTATGTAAGAATTATTTTAGAAATGTATGACGACTTTTAATATGGCGATAAAGTAATTATATTAAATATCATCAAAAATTTCCAAAACAATTTTAACATAATAATTAAAAAAAATGAATTCAACAAATGTAAATAGGTCATTTTGACCGGTCGGTAGTTCTAGTGTTAATCGACACATCACTACAACGGACAAATTTTTTGGTCCTAATACAAACCCTAATCCAACCCCAACTAAACAGCAACTCAACTACCTAATTCAAGTTGCAAACGGAACCCAACTTACGCCTCAACTCAACTTTAAACTCTACGCCAAACTAAATCCTCAAACCAGCATATATAAGAAATTGGTCAACAACTCACTATGTCCTATCCAACCCCAACTTAACCCGCAAATTAACTCCTAAATTAACCTTCAAATCAACGCCAAATTCAATAATCAAACCGGCATACATATATCAAAAAATCGTAAATATTTTTATGTCCAACTCAACTTCAACTCAACCCGCAAATATGCCCCTAACTTAACCTTCAAATCAACCCCAAAGTCAATGCCCAATTAAATAATCAAACCAGCATATATCAAAAATCCGTATATAGTGATAGTTAAACTAGGATTAAACTCGACTCGATTCGCAGCATATACAATATACATATGATTGTCTTTTTGAATAATATTGAAAAACAATAACAAGATTGAATACGATTTCGGTTCTTTCCATAGAAAAATTACAAAGAGAACAGAAGCTAAACTAAAATAGTGAAGCAAATTCAAAAACCAAGATGGTCGACAAAATCTGATGGTCGACAAAAATATAATGCCCGACAAATTCTTTTTTTCTTTTTTCCAGTGGCGTTAAATATTTTTTTTAAGGTTTTATATTTATATTAGAAAATATTTACTTCAAAATAAACAAAAATATTTTATATATTACAGATAACAAGTTGTAATTTTGGTATACAAGGGTAATTAGGGTGCATAATTTATATAAAAAAATTACTGTTGTAACTGTACATAATTATAATAACAATATGTACTTATGCGTGTTGTGTAAATACAACACACAAAAGTATTATTATTTTAATAGTTTACAGTTACTATAATGAACACAAAAAAAAACAATTTACAACGTAGCTAAACTTTAAAACTTCTAATAAAATTTTCTCATATGTACGCCTATGTTTTTCTTTTTGCTTTCGTCATGTTGAAAATTTATATCAGTTGTCAAAATAAGATTTTTGTGCGAATGAAACTGGAAATTTGAACTTTAATTACAATTTAATTATATAATTTTTGCTTTTTTTTAGTATTTAGAACATTTCAAAACATAGTGAATTTACTGATTGATGTGTACGAAATAAGTGTACGAAATTCGAAACCTAGGTATACTTGGTATTTTTACACTTTTACACATAATACTAATGCAAGTTTTTAACAAATAAAAATATTTTTTGAAAGAAAACTCACTTTTTTTATTCATAATTTAGTTAAAATTTTTTTTTTTCTGAAATCGAGGTCTGATATCTGATGTCCGTTTTGCTCCATCACCCACCAGTTTTCCACAAAATCTCAATTTTTGTACCGTTTGCTCCAGATATATCGTTTCCGGAGTGTGCCAACAGCATATTAATGGCTGCAACCAGGGCACCTCCACGTGGTGAATTTGGAGTTGTCAAAACGTTGTGCCATCTAAAATTCACAGCAATTAAAAACAAACATTTAATTTAACACAGCAAAAATAACCAAAAACATCAGTTTGTTGGTTTCTCGACGTAATAGCAGCAAAAATGGTAATCGTAGTTTGCTTGCCGATATGTTATAACAACATCAAACAGCAAACTCGTAATAAATGGTAAATTAATTTTGAGACAGCAGTTTTGCTAAATAGCAAAAAAATTATAATTGCAGTTTCGCTGTGCCTCACGCAAAATAGTTACATAAGAAAAATTAATGTTGTTGCAGCAAACACTTAGTTAAGGGAATCGGTTTCAAAACAGCAAAACAGTCAGAAATAACTAAAGAGCTATTATTTTGGAAATTATTGTAACAATAACAATTTGTTGCTAAATGATTGGTAAAAACCTACATATTTCTATAATTCCATCTACAATTTTAATGATGTCATTTTAATTATGTTTTCTATACTTCAATAATAAATGTCATAAATATTTTATGAGATATTGACAAGGAAAATATCACTTTGCTTGTGATTTTTAATCGTAAAAATACACGGGAAACAAGTTTCATCGACCAGTTTGAAAAAGTAGGTCAGAAAAGGAAAACGCGACTTGAAAATATTTGATATTAATAATAAAATTAAAATCGAAAATTTTTTCGAAAAATTTATTTTTGCTGAAAAATAAATCCAAATCTGTAAGTATCCAAATAAATCCAAATCTGTATCTAAGAGCTTCTGGTAACCAACCAAAAGCTGAAGATTGTTTTTTTTTTAATATTTGCATGTGATAAAGTTGTTTTTGTCGAAGTTTTTTAACCAGATAAATGATGCAGCCATTTTTATGAGAAAAAAACTAAATTAAAAGATGGCTTCAATATATGTATGTAACAGCGAAATAGTATAATAGATATCCATTTTAACTATTTGTCCTAAATTAAATATTATTATAGCTAAATTGTCTTACGAACTTATGAAAAAGTAACCAAAATATATTAAATGTTTTAAGTAACTAATTAGCTTTTGAATGAGAAAATCACTAATCATAAAATATTATTGTTTTGTGTTAAGCGTAAAATTACGTCTAAAATTGTCTCAGGTTAAAATTACTAACATATTACTATATTAACATACATTATATAATACAAAAACATCACTAATTGAAATTCTAATTCCCGGTTGAACTGTAAAAGCACCAACCGAAAGTCAAATAATATTTGGTATCACGAATGCATACTAATGTTTCAGAAACGGAAGGGTCCGTTGCACCTTTCAGCAAAGCTAAGCTATTCGATGTGAGGTAATTTTGTTTATACATATCTCTAAATTGCAAAGGAAGCCTTTTAAAACTTACTAGCACACTTGCGTTAAATCAAGCGAGATACGTTTTCCTGTTTTGAGCATTGCAAACTATTTTACTATTGCCTCGCTAAGTCAGCCAGCTAACATCGCTCACACGACGTATCGATGTTTTCTACATTTTACATTATTAGCTCTTTATATTCGAAGTACTCCTCCCAAGTACTGTCAATATTGGGCGTTTTACTCGAAGGGTGCCTCTCAAGCACACCAAGAATATACTGCACTATAGATCAGAATATTAAGAATGTTTTATCTTTTTACTCCCTGATTTCTACGACAAGAAACACAAGACACTAATAATATCCCTTGTACACTTGGACATTGTGACGCGACAATTAAATTTTGACTGCCCAATTTTGTTCATATAAATACTTAACTGAAATATTTGAATTACGCAAATAATAACCGTTAACGCACATACACTTATAATATTATAAACAACTTATAAAAACGTAAATCTGTGCAAAGAGTACAAGAGCAAATAATAATTTTCTATTTATTATTCATGTTTTCTGTGTTCCGTCTAAAAGCGGAAATGCCTGCTAGAGGGTTAACAAGTTTTTTAGTAATAAACTTATATAGTACACATATAGATTCTGCGGTGTGTTAAGCAGTTTTGTTGTTTGTTAAACAATTTTGCTTTGAGTTGAGCAGTTTTACTTTTTTATCGACGTTTAGTTTACTCATATAAATTTCGCTATGTGTGTATAAGTAATTTTACTTTGAGTTAAGCAGTTTTTCGTTTTCAAAACCAATTGGCATGTCAAGTTGAATTTCTGTAATTTGTTATTCAACATTATTGTCAGATTAACGCGGTAATTACTGAAACCGTACATTTTATCTTTAATAATGGTAAGTGTTTGCTATGAAATCATTTTTTCTAGTGATTTTAAGTTTATTTAAAATTATAAGAGTATTATTTAATAGGTTTGTTATGATTATTAGGTTTTCTGTGTTCTCGAAACTGTAAACAAGAAAGGATTGTTTGTGTGTCTGGCGTGCTGGTTGGAAGATAATGGTATCGTTCATTATCCACCGGACACCAAACAGTTCCTCAAATATCAAGGGTTACAGAGCAAAAAGCCGATAATTCATGGTGCTCAGAACCGGCACGCTTGCTCGTCAAATATTTGGAGTATCAGCTGGTAGTATAGGGTAAAGGCTAGAAGCAATGCAAAGGCTAGAAGAAGGAACCACTTCTGAAGAGGGCCGCTGGGATGAAAAGAAATTCGGAAAAGTAAATGCATTACGTAGTAATGCAAGTAAAGCAAATTATTTTTTTAATTTTTTAATGAATTTCAAAATATTCCTTTGGTGCAAGATGTAATCGATAGTCGCAAAAAAACAATGGCCACAATGGAGTTACTATTTAGACAATTCAGTTGCTATTTAAATAATTGAGGTACTGAAGTGAATTGGGTGTACGATTGGTACCATTCACTTCAGATAATAGTAAAAAAAAAATAATTTTAAATTTAGTTTTTGTTAAAAATAAAAATTAAATATATTAAAAATTGTTAAAAATACATATATACATACAATCTATCTATAATCATGTCGAATTTTACAGATGTTGATAAAGCATTAATGGTAAATTTATAATTTGTATGCCAAATTTATATATATATATATATATATATATATATATATATATATATATATATATATATATATATATAGTATATAAATATATATATATATATATATATATATATATATATATATATATATATATATATATATATATATATATATATATATATATTTTGGGTTTAGCATTAGATTAGTAAAATGTAATTTCGAAACTATTTTAGACGCAGTGTTTAGAAAATCACAGTTTGGGTTGTGTGGACAGTTCATTTTCCAGCTCAAGTGATAGCGGAGAAGAAGACAACGCCAATTCTAATATCCATCACCGAGTTAAGAAGTATTTCGAAAAAAATTGTACAGGCATATAGTGATGCCGAATTCAAATTAAATTTTCACTTGGAGAAATCATCGTTTAATTCTCTCATGGGTGGGTTTAAATATTTTTGTTAATGTTAATACGTACAATCCTAATTTTGTATCAATGTTTATTTTAGATTTCTTGGAGCCGCTAATGAGTACACCCCCTTTAACACATACTGGAGGAAAGGTACCAATTCCACATAAAAAAAAGGTCATCATCACCATTTATTATTTAGCAAACCAGGATAGTTTTAGGCAGGTTGCGAATTTATTTAATTTATCAATCAGTACCACCCATGCTGTCATCAACTTTGTGATTAATCTATTATTCACACACTCGCCAAAATTTATTAAATGGCCATCTCGAGAAGACGCACAAAAAAACGAAGAACTGTTTTTCAATAAAGCAGGATTGAGAAACGTGTTGGGATATATTGATGGCTCCCATATTACCATCCTGAATTTAGCGAATGATAATGATTACATCAACAGAAAAGGTTATTCCAGTATATTACTTCAAGGCGTCGTAAATTACAACATGGAATTTATCGATGTTTATTGTGGTGAGCCTGGGTCAATGCATGATTCCAGATTGTTACGTAAGTCTGGTTTATTATACCAGAAGATGCAAGAAAATCCAAACTGTATGTACGGCTATTTTCTTCTTGGCGATTCAGCGTACATGTGCCAAGATTGGCTTGTACCTCCTTTTAAGGATAACGGCAGTTTTAACAACTCAAGAAATTAAATATTTTCTTTAATAATTCTAGCTTCTCTTTTACTATTTCTAGTAATTGTTCTTCCCGCTTATCTTTTTTCGCCAACCGTTCCAATTTTGCCTTATAATATTGCTCCTTCATCGTCAAACGGCGATTTTTTTTTTGTTTAGAAGCTAGTTCGACTTCATTTGGCTCTACTTGCTGTTCGCTCGTCAATACATCTACTTGCGTAGTAGTAGCTCCCACATTTACGCCTACCCCTTTTTCGGCATTGCTACTCTTGTGCCCGATAATAGCATCTAATTCTTCGAAAAAGTCAAACCGGATTGGTTTGCGGCCCGTCTTGTTTTTGTTGTCCTTGACCGTTTTATAGGTCGGAGTTAAATTGCTCCACTTGACTGAGCATTCTTTGGTTGATTTCTATATTATAAAATAATCTATTATATAGAGTTTTCATTTAAAGTATATGTTGTTTAACTCACCATTACATCTAATGCTTGTAACTGGGTAGATATTAAATCCCAAGCATGTTTCCGCTGTTTTACATGTTGAAAACTTTCCTTATATTGGTCGTATGCGTCTATTAATTTCAATGTCTCCGATTTCGTCCATGTCGAAGATCTCGCTGTAAAATGTATATAAATTATTATATATATTTTGTGCAAATACATAAAACATGTATTTTGTTTTCTAATTATATAAATAGAATCTTACATTCTTCTAAAAAATCTTGATCATGGTCGAAACGCACATACTCGATCAAATCGTTTTCCATAATTTTAATTTTAATAAACTTATTTATATATATATATATATATATATATATATTTAGTTAATTTATTTATATATAGTATATATTTAAGAAACTGTCCAAAACTTATCTATTTTATTTAAAATGAAAAATTTCGTGCGCAAACAATTTCCAAACAAAATAAAATAAATGTAAAATACAACAAAAATAAAATAACTGAATTAACTACACGAGCAAAATACATATTCAGATATCTCAGTTGCTTAATATTTAACTGAAGTGAAGAGTTGTGAATCGAACACTCAATTCACTTCACTTGATTCAGTTAATTCAGCTAACTCTGTTAATTCATCCCATTCGAAAGTTCCTGTAACCGTGCCATTTTAATGTTTCTGTTTTGTCCGCCACACTGGTCGGAATACATAATTAAAATTAATGTTTTAACATTTGTTTTTTTGTAATGGATACATACATGGAAGTACGATTATTACCTAAAGAAATAATGACATAAATATTTATGAAAATCCAATTTTACCTAATTCATATTTGAACACATATTATTTCACTTACTTAAATTATGTATGTATACCTAGGCAATATGCCTATAGCAAATGTTGGTCGTAAGAATTGGTGTTGGAAGCGTTTTCATTAAATCAACACATCCACAGTAACGTCATTGCTGCCAATTTTTTCTTACTCAGATTTTAATAAATGTTCGTCTTTCTTCATTTGAATTTCAGTTTCTTCTTTTTCACTGCACGAATATTTTAATTTATTGTTAAGCAAATCGCAAGTTTTACAGGTGTCACTTACAGGAGAATGAAAATGTAAATTGAATTTTTTGTTAAATGTGTCATTAAAAGCTAATTTGGACGCATAATCTTCATTAACAAATTTATACAGTTCGTATACTTTTGTTAAATTTAATTGAGGTGATAAGTACTTTCTACCTGGATTGTCTTTCCTGCTGTAATGTGATTGATAAGCTGGCAGTTGATTAATGAAATCGATAATTTTATTTATTTTCTTCGCGTGTTTTATTTACAGGTGAGTGCTTTCCTCTTTTATATATTGGTGCTACTCTTTTACCATCAATTTGTGTAGTAACCAGAGCTCGAGAAATTCTTCCATCACTTATCTGTAAAAGAGATTTGAAGAACTCCTTGCACACTTTAATATCAGCACCATTTTCTTTTATAAAATAATTTCTAGTAAAATTTCGTATACTATTTTCAATATTTGTATACACCCTCTTTTTTTCAAAATAATTTTGATAGATCCGAATAAAAAAGCAATTTGTATATAGATTTTATTACCATAAATTAATGATAAAATTTACCTTGACAAGTACTGAACTGGTACTGATATTCAAATAAAGAAATTTCTGAAGAAGAATCTCGACTAGAAGGAACAAATTCAGACCCAGAATCCTCAAAAAGATCTAAATTTAAAAATTCGGTGAAAATGATATTTTTCGAATTTAAACAGACGAAAAATCTGAATTCATTTTGATATAATCTAAATACCTAAATATTTTAAATTGAGAAAATTACTTTAAAAAAATAACAATAATTTTTATATTAGGAAATGATAAGTAAGACGAACTAATTTTCAACACACTATTTTTAATGGCAGAATATTCCTCAATACTATAAAGCACAAAAACTTCAACTGGATTGATATTTTAATCTTTGCAATGTAAATATTTAAAATTTTGAGAATTTTAATAATATTTTTGTATGGATACAAAACCTTCGAAAATTCTCTTGGTAGAAAGCCACTCAAGCACCGCTGTAAAAATATATCAGCTCCTGATTGAATTAGTGAGAACATACCCTTGTTAATACATACAGTATGGAATAAATAAAAATATTAATGTTAAGTCGTGAGAGAAATGGGAAAATTTAAGTTTGTTTTAACGTGCGTTTTCTAATTATCAATACGCCTAATAGTTGATATTTTTAAATATGTATGCTAAGAAAATAAGCTGGCTTTAGAGAGAATTCTCGCAGAATTTGTTATATACAAACACCTTACTAGGGTTTTACACCAAGGGTTTTATTGCGATTTAGTTTTAAAAATATTATAAAGGAGTTTATTGTAATATTTAAAATTTTTAAAGAACCAAAGTGGTCTAACCTGGTTAGGCCACTCTGGCTTTGACGAAAATTAATAACTTGTATTGAGCCAAAACAAATATTATAATAAATAACCGGAAAATAACTGTTTATGGAATTTAAGATCAATGTAATTAGATTCTACTGAACATTTATGGCCGATTAAACGAAAAAAAGTGGAAATTTGAAAAAGGTGGGTTAGGCCACTATGGTTTTGAGCCCCTCAAGGCTGTTCAAAAATTATAACAACTTTTATTTTCAGGTATTACATTTGCGTAGAAGGTAAGTTTCTGTTATTATTCCTCTGTGGTTCACTATCGTATTCAGAACGAATACAGATAATTATGCCTAATTGATTAAAATATCTGTGTAAAATTAATGTGAGACGATGAACACGAAAACTAAAAATAGTTTTTGTTTAGATTGCATGTAGCATTTGTTTTTGGTTACCAACAATACGAAACAATAGCAAAATTTCAACAAAAAAACATTTATATCGTGCCTATAACTTATCATTTAGCTCTTAAGATTGTTAAGCACATCTTCAGTTGAAATAAATTTTCATTTAAATGACAAACGATTTTTTTGTGAATATTTCTAATTTTCTATCACAAATAAAGAAGGAACTTAGTAATAATTTAACAATCAAAATTATGATAATTTTTGATTAACAACGAAAGAAACAAAAATTAAAGAAGAGGAAAACGCATTATAGTGTTTATCTTATAATACATATGTACGTACTACATACATGCTTAAAAAAGAAATCTAATTGTCTTAATGCTGCCAAAAACTAAACGAAATTTAGGGTAATTACCATACATTCATCTGTAATTTTTGTTTCAAATATATAATAAAAAAATATTTTTGTTTAATTTAAGATACACACTTAAATGTCATTTCTTTTTTGTATTGTGATTACCGGCATAAGTAGAGGCATTTTTAAATCTTCCGTATAATTTATCATTGTACACAATAAAATTAGTATTATTTGGTGTTGAGTACAGAATTTGTAAAATGAAATATGATGAAGTATAATATATGCCACAGGGTGGCCCAAATGATAAGGTGGGGTTTGAAAAATTGATGACTTCAATTGAAACTCTTTTACCGTTTGAGAACCACAGGGCTTAATACCAGATTTCCAGGAAGCGAAATAAAGCATTTGTATTCGTTTTCGTGAAATTATTCGAATTTCGTAAAATTTAGTGAAACAAATTAATTCGAAGGTTAATTAAGTTTTCTGGTTCAGTAAGACTATAATATTTTTATAGTCTTGTTTGATGTGTAAAGTGAAATACCGAGTTGATTAAAATAGAATTCTAAATATCAAAAATATTGATTTTTTTAATATTGAAACACATAACAATAAACTTTAATGACTTGTTGTCACACTTGAATAATTTTTTTTTAAAGATACAATAATCTTTGCAAAGTTTCGAATTATTTTTAATTTGTACTTATAAATTTAATGATTTCTTTTCTTAATTTAGTTTGACTGGTTTTATTGAATTGAATTTCGTTTTGATTTTTCTTAATGAACCTACTATCTTTGATTTTATGATTTTAATTAAAAAAAAAATCTTTATTCAAATTCACAACAGTTTAATTAAACCCTTGCACTCTATGTTTTTATGACGATATGTATGTACACTGCACATACCTACCAGTACCACGACTTTTTTTGTTGTTATCACATATGGAACATTTAGTTTTATGAGAGAAGCTACTGGTTTTAAAACGGGAACTCATATACTTTATAGCAATTCATATTTATATTAAATTTTATGCACTAATTAATGATACCAACAGAACAACCTCTAAACAGATACCGGTAGCAGTGATTTCAAAGACGTCAAGTGCACATAAAACTGCAATACATATATAAGTGAAACTTTTATTTCCAATTTCAAATTTAAAACTCCGGTAATATTTACATATAATTACATCTTGTTTTGTTGGCTTGCTGAAGGTTAAAGACTTGGAAAGAAATGGTTTGGTTTTAATTGTATACCCCTATTCACAAAATGTAAATTCCTTTTTAACCGTAAAATTTTTACAATATGCAACTACACATATGTTCAATATGTAACTATCACAATACACGTTAAAAATTGGTTGACATAATAATGGTTGGTCCCAAAAACACCAGCTTTCCACTAAAATTTATTTCCACAACATTTTATTTTTTCGTTATGGAATCTACATTTATATTGCTTGATTGCGATAGCATTTTTTATATTCTTTTGCAAGCAACATTCATTTACAAAATGTTGAGGAATTTACAATGCATCCAGAATCCCCCTCCCCGTAATTTAACCCAAAGAGCAATAGTTATAACAATGTATTACTCTTCAAAAATGGGAACCCTCCATGAGTTCCTTATGTTGTTAGTTTGGTTTCGTACTGAAAAGTTGGTCTACTCATCAGGTAGCTATGACCAAACTACAAAAATACAACTCTCACCATTCACATTAAGTATCTGGCCAGAACGTACTGACATAGCGAATTATATTGACTACATCAAAAACCCATGGGGAAAACTCATTTGTGTGTGTATTATGCCCCTACGAGTATTTAAAGGGGAGAGAGGGGAATTATATTTCTAAATACAACACATAAACATAATACACACAATGAACATAATTTTTGATTTCGTTCTCTCATGTAATGTTTTATTACAATAATTATGTAGTTTTTTTTAGTATTGTGGAGCACTCTAGTTCTTAAAAAAAGTTTATGTAAAATTTGTTTAGAAAAAGTTGATTCTTAGCTCAACCATCAACACAAGTTTCGTACAATTTATACCGAAAGACCATTTCTTAACCGATTACGAAGAATTTCGACATGTCCGACGGAAATGGGATTTTAAAATGATTCTTGACGTAGTTCTGGAATGAGGCCAATTAGGATGGAACATGCTACATCTTAACCGATTTTTGGTAAAATTCGATATGTGGTATCTAAATGGGATTCTGAAATGATTTTTTGATAATGTTCTGGAATTTGGCCTTATGTTGGAACTTTGTTATTTCTTAACCGATTTTGACGAAATTCGATATTTGCAATATAAGTGGGATTCTAAAATAATTTTTTGATAAATTTCTGGAATAAGGCCAATTAGAATGTAACTTAGCTCTTCTTAACCGATTTTGATAAAATTCGATACGTGGGATGGAAATGGGTTTCTTAAATTATTTGTCTATGAAGTTCTGGAATTTGGCCAATTAGAATGGAATTTTGTTATTACTCAACCGATTATGACGAAATTCGATATTTACGATGTAAATGGGATTCTAAAATGATTTTTTGATGAATTTCTGGAATAAGGCCAATTCGGATGGAACTGGGCTACTTCTTAACCGATTGTGGCAAAATTCGATATGTGGAATGGAAATGAGATGGGAAGGAGCTTGGATATTACCAATATACCCCTTTGGCTAATTAGGAAGGAACTTGGATATTACTCAAACGATTAACACGAAATTCGATAGTTGCCATGTAAGATTTTTTGGGAATGAAAAATGCTTCGTAAATGATATTAATGAAGTTTTGGAAAATGGCCAATTAACCGATTGTGACGAAATTAAACATTTGCGATATAAATAGGATTCTAAAATCATGGTTTGATGAAGTTGTGGAATATGGTAAGTTAGAACGTAACTTGGCTACTTATTAATCGATTATGAAGTCATCCGACATGTACGTTGGAAATAGAATTGTTAAATGATTTTTTGATGAAATTCTGGAGTAAGGCCAATTAGAATGAAACTTCTCCATTATGCAACCGATTAATATGAAATTCGATATTTGCGATGTGAATGGGATTCTTAAATGATTTTTTGATGAATTTTTGGAACATGGCCATTTAGAATGGAACTTGGCTATTTCTTTTAAACCGATTATAATGTCCTTCAATAAGTGCGATGGAAATCGGACTGTAAAACGGTTTTCTATGAAGTTCTGGAACACATGAACGGTTTAAATAAGGTTTTTAAAACATTTTTAGGTGAGGTTCTGGAGCATTTGCATATTTGATGGAACTTGGCTATTTTCAACCGATTATTATGATTCGAAATGTATGATGAAAATGTGATTCTTTAATTGTTTTTAGATAAAGTTCTAGAATTTGGCATTACCGTGTAATTGATAGATTATTTGAATAATTCTTGGTCCCAGCAAAGAAAGAGGTGCATTTAACGGGGTTGATGTGCTATTCGAATCAAAAAGAGATTCGAATCAATTCTCCGGGCGAGTTATTTTCCAGTAATCTAAAATTATTCCACAGGCATCGATATGTAATTAAATTTCAAAAACGAATAAAGTGCCCTCGGTTTTTTATACCATCCCGGCGAGCCGAATGTTTGAACCTTTTTTTTTCTTTATTATATTTATCTCTGAGATATGTATGTTCATTTTGGTTTTGCTACATAAATAGAATTTAAAATTAAAACAAGTCTAGAATCATTTAATTAATCACTTATTTTATACCCATCAATACCAAATTTGATATGACTATCGGGAAAATAGTTTTTTCGTAATATTTTGAGTTTGGGTGAGATTGTATCAAACATGGTTGTCCTAAGCACCCTAATCCCCTATTTTTTCCAAGAAGTATTTCTCGGAAAGACACAAATATTTAAATTAATTTTTTTTTATCTTACAATCTTTACCATCTTATTTAAACTTCTTTTAAAAAGTTTTATCGTTTATTACCCGAAACAAGTTTCGGTTTTGCCAAAATTCATACATTCTGATTTTTTTACTAATCCATGCACACACGATATGTGACACACACACACACACACACACACACACACACAGATTTAGGACAAAATTTATTTACGTCTATATCTCCGATTTGGAAACCAAAAAAGAAAAAAAAGCATGAAACGAGACATTATTGCGCTGGAAAGTAAATTGAAGTCTGATTAATTTATCATCAACTAAGAATAAAACATTATTCAATAAACTGAAATTGAATAGTCTCCTTCAGTGCGAGTTTACGACCATTTTCTGATGAAAAATTTTCAACAGATTCATAGTTATTTATGGCACTAGTGAGCAAAACGAGATATTATCCATGAGGGATAAGTTTGTCCCACGAGGCGATAGCCGAGTGGGACATTATCCCGAGTGGATAATATCTCTTTGCTCACGAGTGCCATACAACGTTTGACCCACTTTTGTTGAAATAAGTTTCGTAAATTAGTAAGGAATTGTTCCATTTTGTGTTTTCACACTGGAGCATTGAATTTTGAAATATATTTTATCATAGTGACCGTTCTTTAAATTGTCATGGTATACTTTAATTTAACTAATTTTTGGAATATAGTTTTTCATTCAATTTGACTACGAATAATTTTCCAATGACTACTCAACATTTTGTTATACCAAATATGGGGGGTGGGTTATACAATAACAGTGGGTTATTTTACATTTTCTTTATTTGAAATCAGCATAGTTATCGGGCTATTATATATCAAAAGTGGATAAATATATTTTATCCACTTTTGATATATAATAGCCCGATAGCTATGCTGATTTCAAATAAAGAAAATGTAAAATAACCCATTGTTATTGTATAACCCACGCTGCTAGGGGCAACGTGAGTTATATTTGGTATAACAAAATGTTGAGTAGTCATTGGAAAATTATTCGTAGTCAAATTGAATGAAAATCTATATTCAATTGTCTAAAAAGTATTTAAATTAAAGTACTCCATGACAATTTAAAGAACGGTCACTATGATAAAATGTATTTCAAAATTCAAGGTGCCTTCACAGAGCGAGATTATAATCTGAGATTATTTTTTGTTGTTGTGTATTTTGTTGTTTTTTCTTGTTATGTTGGTATGAATTGGATTATTTGCTCATAAGATAAAAAAAATTTAACTTGAGTTGGCCAAAAAAGGGCGTTTACATTTGAAAATTAAGCAATTTAATTGGTAGAAAAGTGGGATAAGAAATCTCAGATTATAATCTCGCTCTGTGAAGGTACCTTGAATGCTCCACTGTGAAAACACAAAATGGAACTATTTTTTATTAATTTCCGAAATTTATTTCAACAAAAGTGGATAAAACGTTGTATGCCACTCGTGAGCAAAGAGATATTATCCACTCGGGATAATGTCCCACTCCCATAAATAACTATTATATGGAAAACAAAAGAATTATGTTCGGAAGGGCAAATTTGTTTACAAAATAGACTACTTCGATTGGTTGTCTGTTGACAATTTTTCATCAGAAAATGGTCGTAAACTCGGCATGAAGAGTTGTAATTAAGAGAGCATGAAACAAAGGGAATATGATTTACCGTCGGAAAACAAAGTGAACGTCATTAAATTCATAAGCCCATTGACGTCTGGAGAACTGTGGAATGTTCAAGATTGGCAAAAATTACATAAATTATAGGAATTGCAGATTTATTATTACGAGATAACATATTTGTAGATTCGTTAAGTTGCCATGTTCTTGACGAGCTCAACCTTCAATTAAGCAATGCTGTTTTTATTATGAGATGCACGGTAACGGTAATCAAAGTTTGATAAAAATGTTGGTCTATTTTTGAGAAATAGGAAATAACCATGTAATTAAAAAATTACCTGGTGTATCCAAGTACGTGATTAGTTTATTACAACCATCTTTGAAGAGTGGTAATTACCGAAATATATATAGGAATCAAAATAAACCCCGCTTAAATTAGAAGTAAATTGAATTATTTAAGTTCATGGTACGTTTCAAATTTGCTTTATCAAATTTTCAAACCGTATATTCTTAATTGAAAGAAGTTATTCCGTCACACATATTGTAACATGCCAAACCGAATTAATTAGTATTAAGTAAGATTAACGATTGTAAAAATTAATATAAAAAAAACGAATTGAAAATTTTATTCTTTCAAAATTTTATTCATTTTATTCTTTATAAGGAAATCTCACTTTTAATAGCAACAAATACGCTCTTTTCATCATTTTTTTAAAAAAAATATATTCTCCATTGATATCGCGGTGCACAAAAGTAAAACATTTTTAATTATAACATAAATAACATCTCTATAGTTGGAATTTTTTTTATTTAAAACACTGATGCCCAGTTACTTGAATAAAAAGCCAGCGGCCAGTCAAATATTATTCCTAACTGTCTTCTTTTATGAAAAAGCGATTTGCTGCAAAATAAAAAATCAATGCAAGTTGATTATATTTCTATTATCGGAAACGTCCTACTTGGCCGTATCGGCACAGCTTTTGTATTGGAAAATATCTCTATAAATGTTCCAAGCAGGACATTGCGTAATCACCGATTATGAACTATGGCGATAACAACCCAATCAATAGATTAGCAAAATCATTCAATAACGTTCAAGCAAAAACATTCAATTAATCAATTCGATTTTAATCTATCAAAAAGCAATTTCAAAAACAAAAAATTTGAAAACCAACCTTTTAAATTTATGAATAATTTTTCTGACAGGTTCAACTTTGAAGAACAGCATTTAAAATTTTTTTAAATTTTGATTTAAGTTTATTATTTTCTAAAATTCTTGTTTTGTTTTATATTAATTTTAAATTTTAATAATTGGTTATTATTTTTTTTTTTATATGAAATCATAAATGTTAATGTCAAAGTCGATTTCTTTACTTAAATAAATAAAGAGAGTTAAATATTTGACTGCCCGACTTCTTTCAACTAAATATTTAACTGAAGGACAAATGTTTCTATATAAAAATAAAATTAAATTAACTGGCGTTAAATTTGTAAATGAAACAAATTGCAATTTCGTAAAAGATGAATGAGATGAAATGTTATTTGACTAGCCATTGGCTCTATATTTAAGCAGCTGGGCATAAAGCTTAAATCATAACATCGGGAGCGAGATAGGCAAAATACCGTAGTAGTTATTTATGAACTCGGTATCAATCAAATCACTTTAAATGACATAAGGTCCTCCTACTTGTTCCTTACCCGGGTTGAAAAAATTCATACTTTGACCAAAGGGCAAAAAACAAAAATAAAATAAAAATTATTAGCAATATTTTGCTTTTAGTACAAAACGCGCTAAATAGCTCTTTTTTCACGTTTCATTTGATTTGTTTTTCTGTTATTTAAAATTTGATGTTGATGTGTTTTTTTGTGCAATTAAAAATTTCAAAACGTTAAAATAAAAAAATTAACGGTGGTAAATTAAAAATATAATATGACGATGAGCAATAATGAAGTAAAAATTTACATTTTCATCTAAATGAAAATTTGATTTTAAATGTTTTCATATATTTTGTATGTACATAAATACATATTTGTATATAGGATTTCCATTTCAAATTAAACCATTTAAAGTTCAATCGAAACTATTTCTAAAACAAACAAAACTTTTTCCAAACCAAGTAAAACTATTTCGAAACCAAACAAAACATTTTCAAATTCAAATCAAACTTTTATTCCACCAATTACAAGTTTTCCAAATTCAAATGAAACTTTTTCAAAATAAAAAAAAAATATGGTTTTGTTTCAGGGCAGGGCCTATTAACTGCTTGTGGCTAGTGCTTGCATTACCGGTAAACGGTAAATCGATTTACCGGTTTTACCGTCCAAATTTCTTTACCGAATTACTGGTAAAAAAATCAAATATTTACCGATAAATTTCAGTTAAACAATTTTAGAAAAAATAAAACAAATAGTTTAATTTTTTTTTTCAACTTTATAATAGTTTTAAGATTATGTAACATGCATTAAAAATAACATGGAATTTAGGACTCGCATGGCAACATGGAAATATGCCTGCAAACAAGTGCGTCGAAATTCTAGAAAACAAATTGCAAGAATTTGGAATCAATTTTAGTAACGTTGTTGCAATAACAACAGATGGTGCAGCAGTGATGAAAAAGATGGGTTCAAGTTTAAGTACTCATCATCAGTTATGTTTTGCGCATGGTATCCAACTGGCGGTGATTACAGTTTTGTACAAGAAAAATGATGTGTTATTTGAATTAGAAAATGAAGCTACTTATTCTGAAGGCGATGAAGAAGACGAGAGTAATCATGATTTTTCTGAGGGTTTAAGTGTAATAATAACAGATGATTCGCTAAATCAATACGATATATCCCATGACGACTTATATCCGGTTATCAATAAAATACGACGAGTAGTAAAGATATTTCGGTGTTCACCTACCAAAAACGACAATATACTTCAAAAGCACTTCATAAATGAATTTGGAAAGGAAATTGCTTTAATTCTGGCTAGCAAAACCCGTTGGAACAGCTTATTGGCTATGCTGGAACGGTTCTTCAAATTAAAATCTGCTGTTCGAAAAAGTTTGATAGACTTAAATATCGACATCAGCTTTTCAGAACATGAATTAAACCTAAATAATGAAATTACAAAGGCACTGGAACCTGTGAAATTGGCAGTAGAATCATTAAGCTCATCAGATTTTACATTATTAAGTGCAGATGTCACACTTAAATTCATGCTAGATGAATTATCTGAACAGAATTCATCACTTAGTAAGGAATTACAGTGTGAATTAATAATTAGAATAAAAGAGCGAAGAACCAATTATTCCGATGTATTCCAGTTTCTACTAAATCCGATGGATTATGGCAGGACAACTAATAATAGCAATTATGGTTTATTTAATTTACTAAGTAAAACTACAATAGTCAAAATAATTGTGAGCATTATTGAGCGTTTAAGTATGAAAATTGCAGATTGTAATATTGCTGACAATGAAACTGATTCATCTGATAATTATTCAGAAATACATACTTTCCGAATCGCAACCGGTCACGATGAAAAAAGATTACAACTCGCCATTCAGAAGAAACACGAAGTAAATTTTAATGCTGGGAGCGCGCCAATTAATACCAAAAAGTCTTTGGAGAAAATAATAAAAAAAAGAAATAGATTCGATTTTAGAGGAGAAGCGACTTGGAACCTATTTATATTTAACGTTAAAATACTTGTCCACAATAAAACCATACTACATCACAGTTTATAATTGAATTATGCACAGCTACAAGAACTCCACCACCAGCAGATTTATCACTTGTTAGGCTGGAACGGTCACATCTATATGTTACATAATTATCATCAAAAAATTCAGAACTTAAAACAGCAGGTTTCATCCATGTTTCAGATAAAACATATATCGGATAACATGACGACGATAGAAATAATGAAAACTGCGTTGATTTTGTACGCATACCACCAACATTTTGATAATAGATTGAGATTGAATTAGGCATTGAATTAAATGTCAATTTAGAGCACACACCACCAACATTTTGATAAAAAATAGTGCTAACATCTTTAAATTCCAAATTCACTCTTTTAGAGCTGAGCGTGGAACTAAAAAATTATTGTTCATTGATTTCCGACGTGAATTTAAAAATTCTTTAATCAAGACTCCAGAAGGCCACGCCGATGAATCAAGCATTTGGTCAAATTTGCTTACAGGAATACCGATTTTAAATGATACATAATCGCGATCATCATCGCGTTTCTCGACTTCAAATTTGTTTTTGATGTACATCATTAGATCATCATCAGTAACGTCCTTACATAATCGAATAATAAAAATCCACCGTAGTGGCTCAACAGTACGCAAAGTAGAGTTCAAATCACCACTACCAATAAAATTTTTTTTAGGCGAGTCCATATTATTGTCTAACGATTTAGCAGTTGAAGCCGTTGTTATGTTATTGGGGCCATACATCCTGTAAACCTTGAATTCTTATCTTTCCAACAATTCCCGTAGAAATTAACCAAATTTTAACCACCTCTGCAACACTTATAGCGGCAACTAGCGTTACGTTACTTCCACGAACTGTTGGAACAACAACATTTGCGCTCGTTCATAGGGTGTCAAATATTTGAAAAGTACGCTGAGGTGCTAATGCATTTGTGGCTGCCAAATAAAAAGTTGTTATCCGATAATTATGATAGAGGCCTCGTTTTATAGATGAAAGTAAAAAAATATAAAAATTAAATCTTGTTAAAATTCTTCCCTGAAAAAATTCCCGCCAAAATTTTGTTTTTCAATTATGTAACAATGCATATTTTTTTTTGTTTTGGTACCTCATTTAATATTCTTACATAAACCCTAAATCCAGGAATATATTATTTTTTGTTTTCTTACAAAATTTATTAAGGTACATAGGTGTCACAATTTATATAAGAACAACTTTTTTTGTGTGTTACCCTATGTATTTGATACCTATTTATATTAATAAATTTTTATTATCAAGTATTGCTGGTCATTTCATACTTTTAAACGTAATAATATGTATGAGGTATCAGATTTTAATTATTGCAGTTATTTTGTTAATTACCGCAATAAAACATTTAAACTCTAAAAGAAGGATTCGCCAATTTTTTAATCGTTTCATGTAAAACGCCCATTTTCCTTTCGGAATAAATCTAATAAAATTATAATATGTAAACGATTAGTTACGGTAATTATTATTGTGGTAATAAAAAACTGTTATAAATGGAGTAACAAAGGAACAATTTAGGTATAAATAAGCGTGCCATAGGTATGAGGCTAATGATTCAGTTAGATCAATTTATTCAGTGTAGGTGAAATATTGAAATAAAATTTTAAAAATAATTTTGAAAAATTTACATATTAAAGTGCGTGATGTAAAATAAATAAGTATTAGATTTAGCAATGGACCGATTTCCCAAATGTTGTAAACCTTTTCCTGAATGGAAGTGTCCAAAGCAAAAACTACAGAAAGTTAACGATGCTCTTAAGCATTGTCTGCCGCAATCGATTGAGAGAAAAGATAATTTATATATTTGTAGATCGTGCTATCTAAAAATTAGCTGCAAACGCCGAAAAATTGAAACAGTGCCATCACCAGGTCCGGAACCACCTGCATCACCTTTTGATGCTAGTTCTATTAGTAGTGCTAGTGAAGAGTGTCATTTGAAAAATGCAACTGTTTAAACAAATTATTCAGATAATGCCTGTTATTGGCAAGTCGCCAATGTATCCGAGCAAGTTAGAAACCAGAGGAAAATATCAGCATCACAAAATTATCGATTAAGCATTGTTTTTACCATCATCATCAGTATCTTTAGTTACTGGAATTGAGCCTTTGGAACAGCTAATGACAGACCAAATGAAGGCTGCTCTATACGATGAATTCATGAAGCAAATGAAACACAAATTTACGCAATTGAATAAAGCCCGTGAATAGACCCAGCTACTGACCTGTCTTCCGAAATGACTAACATTACAACAAATTCAGAACGAGTTCGGCGCTACACAACATATGGTCCGAATAGCAAAAAGGCTTCAGAATGAGAATGGTCCATTAAGTCTTCCAGAAGCTAGAACCGGAAAATATATCAATGATGAACTTAAGCAATCGGTACTTGTTTATTACAACGATGATGATGTTAGTCGGATAATGCCTGGGGAAAACGATTGCTTGACTATTGAAAAAGTCAAAGTACTGAAAAGGCTAATGCTGTGTACGTTGAAGAAGTGTTATGAGGGATACAAGATGCTGCACCAAGACGACGAATAAAAAAAAATTGGATTTTCCAAATTTTCACTTCTACGGCCTAAAAACTGTGCAACCAGGAAGTAGTACAATTCATCAGATGTCAAACTAATTATTTATGGAACGAGAATGGAAACTATAACCAAAAAGAGATATCGCACTACACAGATGGTTTTAAATCAATATTATGTGCATATCCTACGTCAACCCGCTACCTTCTAGAACGCAACAATTGTCCAGGATTGGATAGGTTTCGAAATTATTTAAAGACATCATTTCTTGATTACGAGGGTGATATATACAAGTTATGCTGAAATAAAATTTAGCCAGTGGGTTTCAACGGACAGATGCAGCTTTGAAAATTATTCAAAGTCGCTAGATAACTTTCTGGATTATTTCATAATTAGGATGAAACAACTAATACCACACTACTATATTTCACTTCAACAATCTAGCTTCATCAAACAAAAGAAATTGGAGTTAAAGAACACAACGGTTCTTCTTTCATGTGATTTTGCCGAGAACTATTCATTTATTATGCAAAATGCAGCACAGGGTTTTCATTGGAATAATAAGCAAGCAACAATTCATCCATTTGTAATATACAAGAAAGTAGAAGGAGAACTACGCCACTACAGCTATATTATAATATCTGATTGTGTTCATCGTGATACTGTTGCTGTTTACTTATTCATCCAGAAGTTGATCTAGTTTATGAAGACAAAATTTTCTAATATATGTATCTAAAATATTTTACATAACTGATGGTGCAGTAACACATTATAAAGACAAAATGAATTTGGTGAATGTCATCAAACATGGAGATGATTTTGGAATCAATTATGACTGGCACTTCCACGCAACTGCTCATGGCAAGGGATCGTGCGATGGAGTGGGAGGCACCATCAAAAGAATGGCATCCAGAACCAGCCTCACCAAGTGTTTGAGTTTCGTTCAAATTTTTTTTTTTTTTTTTTTTTTTTTTTCCCTTTATTTAATATTACAACTGATTTACAAATCATTTAGTAATTTATCTTTCTTAAATGAAGATTCACATTTGACGGGCAGTAGCCCAATGGTTACTCCCGTTTGAATTTACACAGTAATTATTTTTCTCTATCCGAATTAAATACAACTGCCCAATTCCAAAGGTTTCTGCCTTTGAAGTCTTCTTACTGCATTGGTGGTATCCAACAAACTTCGTATGTCTGCATTTTGGTGCCGAGATATCCGCTGAATGTGTTTCTTCGCATGATTTTGTATTTCTTCACTAACATATTCCATATTTAAGTCCCTATGGAGGTTATCATTTCTAATGTACCATGGTGCGTTTACAATGCCACGCAGCACTTTGTTTTGAAAACATTGAATAATTTGTACATTTGTCTTCTTGGTACAACCCCAAAGTTGAATACCGTAGGTCCATATTGGTTTAAGTATTTGCTGATATAATAGCAATTTGTTATGTATTGTAAGCTCAGAGTTTCTACCTATTAGCCAATACATTTTCCTATATTTAATGTTCAATTCTTCTTTTTTCTTTTTAACATGCTCTTTCCATCTAAGCTTGCAATCGAGGGTCATGCCGAGGTATTTGGCTGTATTTGCATTTGGAACCGGCCTTGAATTAAGTTTCACTGGAATCCAGTTAACTTTCTGGTTTGTGAAGTTTACGTGAACCGACTTTGCTTCGTTTAGGCTAATGCGCCATTTCTTTGTCCAACTACTCACTGTGTCGGTTGCTTTTTGAAGTTTGGTCGTTGCTTCTGATATACACTTTCCAGTCGCCAGAATAGCTGTATCGTCTGCAAATGTTGCTATGGTGGAACCTTCTGTATTTGGCATATCTCTGGTGTACAGGATGTACAATATAGGACCCAGTACGCTACCCTGTGGTATGCCTGCTGATATTCTCTTTAGTTCAGAGTACTCTTGGTTATATTTTACACGGAAATGTCGGTCTGCGATATAAGATTTAAGAATTTGATAGAATTGCTTAGGTAGATCTCGATGCAATTTAAATTCAAGTCCTTGATGCCAAACTTTGTCGAAAGCTTGTGCTACATCTAAGAAGATGCTGGAGCATATCTTCTTATTCTCAAGTGAGTCTTCGATTATATCCGTTATTCTGTGAACTTGTTCTATCGTAGAGTGATTTTCTCTAAATCCAAATTGGGGTGGTGGAATCAAATTTCTCTCTTCTATTATTGGCTTGAGTCTCTTGAGCAGTAATTTGTCAAATAATTTTGAAATTACAGGAAGTAGTGAAATCGGTCTGTACGACTTTTTATCGTTCGCTGGTTTGCCTGGTTTGGGGATCATAATTACTTCAGCAACCTTCCATTGCCGTGGGACATATTTTAGTCTGAAGACAGCATTGATAATTTGAACCAATTTTCGTAGTCCCTTCTCGGGGATGGCTTTTACGACTTGTCCAGTAATTAAATCATATCCTGGAGGTTTTTTTGCATTCAAATTACACTTGATCTCATTTTTTAATTCCTGTAATGTTACACATCGAATATTATATTCATCAATTTTGCTAATTGTTATTATGTTTTCATCTGCTGTTTGCCTAGGTAACGGTTGAAAGGTGTCTTCCAAGTGAGCTGCAAATAAAATAGCTTTTTGCTTGTCACTTTTGGCCCAGGTTCCTTCCGCATTTTTAATAGGTGGCACATGCATTTTGGTTCTTTTTAATCCCTTTGTTGCTTTCCAAAGAGAGTAATCAGTATCTTTATGTTCGGTGAGACCATTTAAGTACTTGTTGATAGTTTCATTCTTAATTTCTTTTATAAGTTGTTTTAGTTTATTGCATAGAAAATTGAGGATTATTTTGTTTTCCGGGGCGCGTGTCCTTTGCCAGGTTTTTCTTGCCTTCCGTTTCTCTCTAACTAACTCCCTGACCTCAATAGGATAATTTTGATTCCTACGGGATTCGGTGTGACTAGCAGGAGAACTTTCCCATGCTGCTTGTTGAATAGTACTGTTAAATACCTCTAGTTCGTCTTCCAACTGTACCGGTGTTTTAATCGGCACTCGTAGATTTGTTTGCATTTCAATTAGTTCTTGGAATAGGTCCCAGTTAGTTCTATTATTTGTTAATTTAGGTAGGTTATCCTTATTAATTATCATTGTGCTGAGTGTCATGATAACAGGTGTATGATCGGAATATATCCCTTCGCTGTTTTCGATGTACATGTAATCCTCGAAGATCCCTTTCGTTACATAAAAATCAATGAGATCTGGTATTTTATTTATATCAGCAGGCCAGTATGTTGGTTTACCTCCAGAGTGGAACTCGCAGTTATTTATTCGTCCGGCTTCGAATAGCTCTTTTCCTTTATGGGTTGTAAGTCTTGATCCCCAATAGGTGTTTTTTGCATTAAAGTCACCACCAATAATAAAATTGGATCCTAGTGATCTAAAGAGTCTATTATAATCTTCTTTGTTTAGATTATAGCGTGGAGGGCAGTAGATAGAGGAAATACTGTATTCATTATTATTGTTAGTTTCAACTTTTATGGTTTTAACTTGCATACTTTCCTCTTCTATACTAGGTTCTTCATAGTGTTTGAGACTCTTTTTCACTATTACTGTTGATCCTCCTCTGGGTTTTCCTCCTGGGTGAACAGCATGGTAACATTCATAATCACGTATTTTAATAAATGATGTTTTTGTCAAATGGCTCTCCGATATAAGGCAGATATCTATTTTTTCTAAATTTAGAAAAATTTCTAGCTCTGGAACATGTTGCGCTAGTCCGTTCGCGTTCCAGGTGACGATTCTTAATGATCTGCTCATTTTAGTATATGAGGGCTGTTGCCTCGTTCAAGGTTTGATGCATATCTAGACGCTTATATAAAGCTTCTAGACCACGTTCTTGCTTTGCTAGCCTTATATTTATGGCTTCTATGCTTCGACAAATCCTTTCAAGGGGATTATCATTCGTAGCATTAGATGATTGCTGTACAATTTGTGAATAACTTTTCCGCTCTGTACCAATACCTGGTGGTTTTGGCTCCGCTTGGGTTTTAGTTGGTTTCTCTTCTCTGGTAACCCTAGGGCTTTGAGGAAACTGATGCGTTTTGTTTCTTGGTCTTTGAAGTTCTTTGGCTACTTCACAGCCTCTATAATTTGCAGGATGATGCCCTTTACAGTTTATACATTTTGCAGGGGTGTTTCTACTTTCTGTACACTCTTTCGAGTTTCGTTCAAATGCAGAATATAAATGTAAAGAAAAGGTGCTTCCCAAGAGATTTATGCAACTGAAAACATTTAAAGGAATGCATGGGTTTCATCCAGTCATTCCTATTGAGGATGGCTCTTTAAAATGTAAACAAATATTTAAATTCCGAGGATTATGTTATATTTAAAAAATAAATATTTATTTGGCTCATATTTTTGTTGTTAACTTTAATAAAATATGTTTATCAATAAAATTCCTTGGCTTTTAATTTTTATATAGGGATGATATTAAAATATATTTCGCAGGTCGGTCATTGTTCGTTGAGAAGAATGGACGTGTTTGTTGTTCTTCTTCAAAATTAATTTTAATTTAATTTAATTTAATTTAAGTTAATGTAGTTTAATTTAATTTAACGTAGCTAATTTATTTTGTTTGATTTGATTTGATTTTTGTTTAAGTTTTAAGTCGGTTTTGTTTGTTTTTAGTGATAGGTTTAGTGTAAAGTGAATTGTGCTACAACATAATTTTAATAATGGCTGTCACAAATGGCTATTTATTTTGTGTGCTTTGGAATTAAATATCTTTAGTAGTGATAAGTGAATTTATGGTGTGTGCAGTGCAAGTGAATCAAAGTAAAATAAAAAAAAAAAAAATAAAAAAAAAAATAAAAAAAAAAATAAAGTTTCAAAAGAAATTTAAAGAGGAAAACGTGTCAAAAGTGTTTGTGTTTATCGTGCTCCAAAAATACGAGAAAATAAATTTAAAAGTCTTGGGGGAAAAGTTTAGTTTTTGTTGAAAGGTCAGTCTTTATTGTTTGTGCTAATTAGCAGAAGAATGATTTATAAATAGCCTCTGGGCCACGGTGTATTAACTTTCAATGAAACACAAGAAAAAAAAAAATGTCCGACGACAGATCATTTTCGTTTCAATTCTTATACGGATTATTTGGATTTTTATTTTGGATACATAAAATAGATTTTGGGAAATGGAAAACGTCAATAGATGTAAGGAAAACATGGTGAGCTCTGTCTTATTAAACTTACCTAAATCATGGTATTTTTTATTATTATTATTATTGGAGGGCCATGCGGGCGATCAGCCACTTCGCACTGCGACCTAAAAGATCTATTGTGCTGGACCCTGCTTAATTATCCGTCCAGTCAATATTCAGGTTCTTAATGAACCTGACAATACTGCCTCCCGGTACGTGATACGTACTATCTGGGCTTATTGCTCTCCCTCCTAGATGTTTACTACAGCATGTAGTTCCGCTAGAAAGACGGTAGCATTGGAGCCCAAGGACCTCGAGAGGGTTGTCCCACTCCCGTATATTCCTACTCCTGCCCCGTATTCCGTTTGATATTACTCTTACGAGTTGCTGGGAATTGCAAATCACCTGTAGGTCACCCAGCTTTACTACAGGAAGGCTAAATAAAACTGGAGGGTGCCTGGTATCCAGAGTCCGCATATTTTGGACTGATTAACCTATCAGTCATTCATCTTTCGGCATATGCTGTTCCACCTTAGATTAGGGTTTTTTGTCAAGGTTTTCTCCTTTAGCGCCGTACTTTAGCCTGTGCCAAATGGCCAAAAATGTGCCAAGTGGCCATAGTTACCAGTGGTTGCCACGAGGAGGCAGTACGTACACTTGCGAATTGTGAACAGGTTACCCCTTACACAATTGCACCCATCACGCAGCTGCCTAATGACAAGACCAGAACAGCTCACGTGATGCGCACCCTACTGGAAGGTTACGGAGCTGGTAGATTAATCTACTCAACTTTGATCCCCCCCTCCAATAGACGCCAAACCACCATGAAATCATGGTAAATAAGTAATAATTTTAAAAATGAAGGGTGTATTTTTTTTTAACAGGAATTACCATTTCACAATTTTAATTACTTTACACTTTTATAAACAATAATAGGGCTTACCGATGAAAGGAAATCCCAGATAATTTATTTTTGCCAGAAGCATTTTCGCATTTTTCAAATAAGCACTTCATTTCTTACAAACTTTTATTTTGTTTAAAAAAAAAAAAAAAATTTGATTATTTATAGTTTTATTTGATTAATTTGATATTTTTTTTAATTTTCACAAATTGTAAAAACAATGCCGCTTTCTTTCAATTAGTGATGTGCTAAATCATATCTTTTTTAATAAACAACTCATATCTTTTTTAATAAACAAAAAGATCTTATACTACTTTCAATCAAAAAAAAAAAAATATATATATATGGGTGATTTACGTTCTTACGATGGAAAGAAAGATCAAATATATAAATATGTATATACAAAATAATATTCAAATTCAATCAGTCTCTCTCTAACTGATAACGCGTGTAAGCATGTGAAGTTATCCCAGTTTTTCATCCCAGAAAAAATAAAAATGTTCATCAGGTAACACTATCTCATCCCATCCCAGTTTTTTTCTATACATATTAGAAATGTAAATAAAAAATAAAATGATGATAACATTTTTTCATCCCATCCCAGCATTTTCTATATAGTGTATTTCGAATACAAAATATTCAATATAAACTAATCATAATTATAAATTCTTTATTACCGATCTCATAAGAACTTAGTAGGCCGGAAATGATTCTTTATATTTTGAGTTGGTAATAGTATAGACTAACTTTGGTGAAAATCTTAGATCAGCCGTATTGGTGCAATTTCCACAATCGGCCAACTTCCAAATGTGTTCATATAAAATAATCAAAATTATGAATTCTTTATTACCGATCTCATAAGAAATTAGTAGGCCGGAAATGATTCTTTATATTTTGAGTTGGTAATAGTATAGACTAACTTTGGTGAAAATCTTAGATCAGCCGTATGGGTGCAATTTCCACAATCGGCCAACTTCCAAATGGGTTCATATAAAATAATCAAAATTATAAATTCTTTATTACCGATCTCATAAGAACTTAGTAGGCCGGAAATGATTCTTTATATTTTGAGTTGGTAATAGTATAGACTAACTTTGGTAAAAATCTTAGATCAGCCGTATGGGTGCAATTTCCACAATCGGCCAACTTCCAAATGTGTTCATATAAAATAATCAAAATTTTAAATTCTTTATTACCGAACTCATAAGAACTTAGTAGGCCGGAAATGATTCTTTATATTTTGAGTTGGTAATAGTATAGACTAACTTTGGTGCAAATCTTAGATCAGCCGTATGGGTGCAATTTTCACAATCGGCCAACTTCCAAATGTGTTCATATAAAATAATCAAAATTTTAAATTCTTTATTACCGAACTCATAAGAACTTAGTAGGCCGGAAATGATTCTTTATATTTTGAGTTGGTAATAGTATAGACTAACTTTAGTGCAAATCTTAGATCAGCCGTATGGGTGCAATTTTCACAATCGGCCAACTTCCAAATGTGTTCATATAAAATAATCAAAATTTTAAATTCTTTATTACCGAACTCATAAGAACTTAGTAGGCCGGAAATGATTCTTTATATTTTGAGTTGGTAATAGTATAGACTAACTTTGGTGAAAATCTTAGATCAGCCGTATGGGTGCAATTTCCACAATCGGCCAACTTCCAAATGTGTTCATATAAAATAATCAAAATTATGAATTCTTTATTACCGATCTCATAAGAACTTAGTAGGCCGGAAATGATTCTTTATATTTTGAGTTGGTAATAGTATAGACTAACTTTGGTGAAAATCTTAGATCAGCCGTATGGGTGCAATTTCCACAATCGGCCAACTTCCAAATGTGTTCATATAAAATAATCAAAATTTTAAATTCTTTATTACCGAACTCATAAGAACTTAGTAGGCCGGAAATGATTCTTTATATTTTGAGTTGGTAATAGTATAGACTAACTTTGGTGAAAATCTTAGATCAGCCGTATGGGTGCAATTTCCACAATCGGCCAACTTCCAAATGTGTTCATATAAAATAATCAAAATTTTAAATTCTTTATTACCTATCTCATAAGAACTTAGTAGGCCGGAAATGATTCTTTATATTTTGAGTTGGTAATAGTATAGACTAACTTTGGTGCAAATCTTAGATCAGCCGTATGGGTGCAATTTTCACAATCGGCCAACTTCCAAATGTGTTCATATAAAATAATCAAAATTTTAAATTCTTTATTACCGAACTCATAAGAACTTAGTAGGCCGGAAATGATTCTTTATATTTTGAGTTGGTAATAGTATAGACTAACTTTGGTGCAAATCTTAGATCAGCCGTATGGGTGCAATTTTCGCAATCGGCCAACTTCCAAATGTGTTCATATAAAATAATCAAAATTTTAAATTCTTTATTACCGATCTCATAAGAACTTAGTAGGCCGGAAATGATTTTTTACACACACACACACACACACACACACACACACACACACACACACACACACACACACACACACACATACACACACACACACACACACACACACACACACACACCACACACACACATACATACACTCACACACACATGTACACGTACACACCAACACACACAGAAACACACAATACAAAGAAAATGAATAATGATTATTTTATATGAACCCATTTGGAAGTTGGCCGATTGTGGAAATTGCACCCATACGGCTGATCTAAGATTTTTTAATAAAGTTAGTCTATACTATTACCAACTCAAAATATAAAGAATCATTTCCGGCCTACTAAGTTCTTATGAGATCAAAAATAAAGAATTTAAAATTTTGATTATTTTATATGTTCCCATTTGGAAGTTGGCCGATTGTGGAAATTGCACCGATACGGCTGATCTAAGATTTTCACCAAAGTTAGTCTATACTATTACCAACCCAAAATATAAAGAATCATTTCCGGCCTACTAAGTTCTTATGAGATCGGTAATAAAGAATTCATAATTTTGATTATTTTATATGAACACATTTGGAAGTTGGCCGATTGTGGAAATTGCACCCATACGGCTGATCTAAGATTTTTACCAAAGTTAGTCTATACTATTACCAACTCAAAATATAAAGAATCATTTCCGGCCTACTAAGTTCTTATGAGTTCGGTAATAAAGAATTTAAAATTTTAATTATTTTATATGAACACATTTGGAAGTTGGCCGATTGTGGAAATTGCACCCATACGGCTGATCTAAGATTTTTACCAAAGTTAGTCTATACTATTACCAACTCAAAATATAAAGAATCATTTCCGGCCTACTAAGTTCTTATGAGTTCGGTAATAAAGAATTTAAAATTTTGATTATTTTATATGAACTCATTTGGAAGTTGGCCGATTGTGAAAATTGCACCCATACGGCTGATCTAAGATTTTCACCAAAGCTATTGCCAACTCAAAATATAAAGAATCATTTCCGGCCTACTAAGTTCTTATGAGATCGGTAATAAAGAATTTAAAATTTTGATTATTTTATATGAACCCATTTGGAAGTTGGCCGATTGTGGAAATTGCACCCATACGGCTGATCTAAGATTTTCATAAAAGTTAGTCTATACTATTGCCAACTCAAAATACAAAGAATCATTTCCGGCCTACTAAGTTCTTATGAGATCGGTAATAAAGAATTTAAAATTTTGATTATTTTATATGAACCCATTTGGAAGTTGGCCGATTGTGGAAATTGCACCCATACGGCTGATCTAAGATTTGCACCAAAGTTAGTCTATACTATTACCAACCCAAAATATAAAGAATCATTTCCGGCCTACTAAGTTCTTATGAGATCGGTAATAAAGAATTCATAATTTTGATTATTTTATATGAACACATTTGGAAGTTGGCCGATTGTGGAAATTGCACCCATACGGCTGATCTAAGATTTTCACCAAAGTTAGTCTATACTATTACCAACTCAAAATATAAAGAATCATTTCCGGCCTACTAAGTTCTTATGAGTTCGGTAATAAAGAATTTAAAATTTTGATTATTTTATATGAACCCATTTGGAAGTTGGCCGATTGTGGAAATTGCACCCATACGGCTGATCTAAGATTTTCACTAAAGTTAGTCTATACTATTACCAACTCAAAATATAAAGAATCATTTCCGGCCTACCAAGTTCTTATGAGATCGGTAATAAAGAATTTAAAATTTTGATTATTTTATATGAACTCATTTGGAAGTTGGCCGATTGTGAAAATTGCACCCATACGGCTGATCTAAAATTTTCACCAAAGCTAGTCTATACTATTGCCAACTCAAAATACAAAGAATCATTTCCGGCCTACTAAGTTCTTATGAGATCGGTAATAAAGAATTTAAAATTTTGATTATTTTATATGAACTCATTTGGAAGTTGGCCGATTGTGAAAATTGCACCCATACGGCTGATCTAAGATTTTCACCAAAGTTAGTCTATACTATTGCCAACTCAAAATATAAAGAATCATTTCCGGCCTACTAAGTTCTTATGAGATAGGTAATAAAGAATTTAAAATTTTGATTATTTTATATGAACCCATTTGGAAGTTGGCCGATTGTGGAAATTGCACCCATACGGCTGATCTAAGATTTTCACCAAAGTTAGTCTATACTATTACCAACTCAAAATATAAAGAATCATTTCCGGCCTACTAAGTTCTTATGAGATCGATAACAAAGAATTTAAAATTTTGATTATTTTATATGAACTCATTTGGAAGTTGGCCGATTGTGAAAATTGCACCCATACGGCTGATCTAAAATTTTCACCAAAGCTAGTCTATACTATTGCCAACTCAAAATACAAAGAATCATTTCCGGCCTACTAAGTTCTTATGAGATCGGTAATAAAGAATTTAAAATTTTGATTATTTTATATGAACTCATTTGGAAGTTGGCCGATTGTGAAAATTGCACCCATACGGCTGATCTAAGATTTTCACCAAAGTTAGTCTATACTATTGCCAACTCAAAATATAAAGAATCATTTCCGGCCTACTAAGTTCTTATGAGATAGGTAATAAAGAATTTAAAATTTTGATTATTTTATATGAACCCATTTGGAAGTTGGCCGATTGTGGAAATTGCACCCATACGGCTGATCTAAGATTTTCACCAAAGTTAGTCTATACTATTACCAACTCAAAATATAAAGAATCATTTCCGGCCTACTAAGTTCTTATGAGATCGATAACAAAGAATTTAAAATTTTGATTATTTTATATGAACTCATTTGGAAGTTGGCCGATTGTGAAAATTGCACCCATACGGCTGATCTAAGATTTTCACCAAAGTTAGTCTATACTATTACCAACTCAAAATATAAAGAATCATTTCCGGCCTACTAAGTTCTTATGAGTTCGGTAATAAAGAATTTAAAATTTTGATTATTTTATATGAACCCATTTGGAAGTTGGCCGATTGTGAAAATTGCACACATACGGCTGATCTAAGATTTTCACCAAAGTTAGTCTATACTATTACCAACTCAAAATATAAAGAATCATTTCCGGCCTACTAAGTTCTTATGAGATCGGTAATAAAGAATTTAAAATTTTGATTATTTTATATGAACTCATTTGGAAGTTGGCCGATTGTGAAAATTGCACCCATACGGCTGATCTAAAATTTTCACCAAAGCTAGTCTATACTATTGCCAACTCAAAATACAAAGAATCATTTCCGGCCTACTAAGTTCTTATGAGATCGGTAATAAAGAATTTAAAATTTTGATTATTTTATATGAACTCATTTGGAAGTTGGCCGATTGTGAAAATTGCACCCATACGGCTGATCTAAGATTTTCACCAAAGTTAGTCTATACTATTGCCAACTCAAAATATAAAGAATCATTTCCGGCCTACTAAGTTCTTATGAGATAGGTAATAAAGAATTTAAAATTTTGATTATTTTATATGAACCCATTTGGAAGTTGGCCGATTGTGGAAATTGCACCCATACGGCTGATCTAAGATTTTCACCAAAGTTAGTCTATACTATTACCAACTCAAAATATAAAGAATCATTTCCGGCCTACTAAGTTCTTATGAGATCGATAACAAAGAATTTAAAATTTTGATTATTTTATATGAACTCATTTGGAAGTTGGCCGATTGTGAAAATTGCACCCATACGGCTGATCTAAGATTTTCACCAAAGTTAGTCTATACTATTACCAACTCAAAATATAAAGAATCATTTCCGGCCTACTAAGTTCTTATGAGTTCGGTAATAAAGAATTTAAAATTTTGATTATTTTATATGAACCCATTTGGAAGTTGGCCGATTGTGAAAATTGCACACATACGGCTGATCTAAGATTTTCACCAAAGTTAGTCTATACTATTACCAACTCAAAATATAAAGAATCATTTCCGGCCTACTAAGTTCTTATGAGATCGGTAATAAAGAATTTAAAATTTTGATTATTTTATATGAACTCATTTGGAAGTTGGCCGATTGTGAAAATTGCACCCATACGGCTGATCTAAAATTTTCACCAAAGCTAGTCTATACTATTGCCAACTCAAAATACAAAGAATCATTTCCGGCCTACTAAGTTCTTATGAGATCGGTAATAAAGAATTTAAAATTTTGATTATTTTATATGAACTCATTTGGAAGTTGGCCGATTGTGAAAATTGCACCCATACGGCTGATCTAAGATTTTCACCAAAGTTAGTCTATACTATTGCCAACTCAAAATATAAAGAATCATTTCCGGCCTACTAAGTTCTTATGAGATAGGTAATAAAGAATTTAAAATTTTGATTATTTTATATGAACCCATTTGGAAGTTGGCCGATTGTGGAAATTGCACCCATACGGCTGATCTAAGATTTTCACCAAAGTTAGTCTATACTATTACCAACTCAAAATATAAAGAATCATTTCCGGCCTACTAAGTTCTTATGAGATCGATAACAAAGAATTTAAAATTTTGATTATTTTATATGAACTCATTTGGAAGTTGGCCGATTGTGAAAATTGCACCCATACGGCTGATCTAAAATTTTCACCAAAGCTAGTCTATACTATTGCCAACTCAAAATACAAAGAATCATTTCCGGCCTACTAAGTTCTTATGAGATCGGTAATAAAGAATTTAAAATTTTGATTATTTTATATGAACTCATTTGGAAGTTGGCCGATTGTGAAAATTGCACCCATACGGCTGATCTAAGATTTTCACCAAAGTTAGTCTATACTATTGCCAACTCAAAATATAAAGAATCATTTCCGGCCTACTAAGTTCTTATGAGATAGGTAATAAAGAATTTAAAATTTTGATTATTTTATATGAACCCATTTGGAAGTTGGCCGATTGTGGAAATTGCACCCATACGGCTGATCTAAGATTTTCACCAAAGTTAGTCTATACTATTACCAACTCAAAATATAAAGAATCATTTCCGGCCTACTAAGTTCTTATGAGATCGATAACAAAGAATTTAAAATTTTGATTATTTTATATGAACCCATTTGGAAGTTGGCCGATTGTGAAAATTGCACCCATACGGCTGATCTAAGATTTTCACCAAAGTTAGTCTATACTATTACCAACTCAAAATATAAAGAATCATTTCCGGCCTACTAAGTTCTTATGAGATCGGTAATAAAGAATTTAAAATTTTGATTATTTTATATGAACCCATTTGGAAGTTGGCCGATTGGGGAAATTGCACCCATACGGCTGATCTAAGATTTTCACCAAAGTTAGTCTATACTATTACCAACTCAAAATATAAAGAATCATTTCCGGCCTACTAAGTTCTTATGAGATCGATAACAAAGAATTTAAAATTTTGATTATTTTATATGAACTCATTTGGAAGTTGGCCGATTGTGAAAATTGCACCCATACGGCTGATCTAAGATTTTCACCAAAGTTAGTCTATACTATTACCAACTCAAAATATAAAGAATCATTTCCGGCCTACTAAGTTCTTATGAGTTCGGTAATAAAGAATTTAAAATTTTGATTATTTTATATGAACCCATTTGGAAGTTGGCCGATTGTGAAAATTGCACACATACGGCTGATCTAAGATTTTCACCAAAGTTAGTCTATACTATTACCAACTCAAAATATAAAGAATCATTTCCGGCCTACTAAGTTCTTATGAGATCGGTAATAAAGAATTTAAAATTTTGATTATTTTATATGAACTCATTTGGAAGTTGGCCGATTGTGAAAATTGCACCCATACGGCTGATCTAAAATTTTCACCAAAGCTAGTCTATACTATTGCCAACTCAAAATACAAAGAATCATTTCCGGCCTACTAAGTTCTTATGAGATCGGTAATAAAGAATTTAAAATTTTGATTATTTTATATGAACTCATTTGGAAGTTGGCCGATTGTGAAAATTGCACCCATACGGCTGATCTAAGATTTTCACCAAAGTTAGTCTATACTATTGCCAACTCAAAATATAAAGAATCATTTCCGGCCTACTAAGTTCTTATGAGATAGGTAATAAAGAATTTAAAATTTTGATTATTTTATATGAACCGATTTGGAAGTTGGCCGATTGTGGAAATTGCACCCATACGGCTGATCTAAGATTTTCACCAAAGTTAGTCTATACTATTACCAACTCAAAATATAAAGAATCATTTCCGGCCTACTAAGTTCTTATGAGATCGATAACAAAGAATTTAAAATTTTGATTATTTTATATGAACTCATTTGGAAGTTGGCCGATTGTGAAAATTGCACCCATACGGCTGATCTAAGATTTTCACCAAAGTTAGTCTATACTATTACCAACTCAAAATATAAAGAATCATTTCCGGCCTACTAAGTTCTTATGAGTTCGGTAATAAAGAATTTAAAATTTTGATTATTTTATATGAACCCATTTGGAAGTTGGCCGATTGTGGAAATTGCACCCATACGGCTGATCTAAGATTTTCACCAAAGTTAGTCTATACTATTACCAACTCAAAATATAAAGAATCATTTCCGGCCTACTAAGTTCTTATGAGATCGATAACAAAGAATTTAAAATTTTGATTATTTTATATGAACTCATTTGGAAGTTGGCCGATTGTGAAAATTGCACCCATACGGCTGATCTAAAATTTTCACCAAAGCTAGTCTATACTATTGCCAACTCAAAATACAAAGAATCATTTCCGGCCTACTAAGTTCTTATGAGATCGGTAATAAAGAATTTAAAATTTTGATTATTTTATATGAACTCATTTGGAAGTTGGCCGATTGTGAAAATTGCACCCATACGGCTGATCTAAGATTTTCACCAAAGTTAGTCTATACTATTGCCAACTCAAAATATAAAGAATCATTTCCGGCCTACTAAGTTCTTATGAGATAGGTAATAAAGAATTTAAAATTTTGATTATTTTATATGAACCCATTTGGAAGTTGGCCGATTGTGGAAATTGCACCCATACGGCTGATCTAAGATTTTCACCAAAGTTAGTCTATACTATTACCAACTCAAAATATAAAGAATCATTTCCGGCCTACTAAGTTCTTATGAGATCGATAACAAAGAATTTAAAATTTTGATTATTTTATATGAACTCATTTGGAAGTTGGCCGATTGTGAAAATTGCACCCATACGGCTGATCTAAGATTTTCACCAAAGTTAGTCTATACTATTACCAACTCAAAATATAAAGAATCATTTCCGGCCTACTAAGTTCTTATGAGTTCGGTAATAAAGAATTTAAAATTTTGATTATTTTATATGAACCCATTTGGAAGTTGGCCGATTGTGAAAATTGCACCCATACGGCTGATCTAAGATTTTCACCAAAGTTAGTCTATACTATTACCAACTCAAAATATAAAGAATCATTTCCGGCCTACTAAGTTCTTATGAGATCGGTAATAAAGAATTTAAAATTTTGATTATTTTATATGAACCCATTTGGAAGTTGGCCGATTGTGGAAATTGCACCCATACGGCTGATCTAAGATTTTCACCAAAGTTAGTCTATACTATTACCAACTCAAAATATAAAGAATCATTTCCGGCCTACTAAGTTCTTATGAGATCGATAACAAAGAATTTAAAATTTTGATTATTTTATATGAACTCATTTGGAAGTTGGCCGATTGTGAAAATTGCACCCATACGGCTGATCTAAGATTTTCACCAAAGTTAGTCTATACTATTACCAACTCAAAATATAAAGAATCATTTCCGGCCTACTAAGTTCTTATGAGTTCGGTAATAAAGAATTTAAAATTTTGATTATTTTATATGAACCCATTTGGAAGTTGGCCGATTGTGAAAATTGCACACATACGGCTGATCTAAGATTTTCACCAAAGTTAGTCTATACTATTACCAACTCAAAATATAAAGAATCATTTCCGGCCTACTAAGTTCTTATGAGATCGGTAATAAAGAATTTAAAATTTTGATTATTTTATATGAACTCATTTGGAAGTTGGCCGATTGTGAAAATTGCACCCATACGGCTGATCTAAAATTTTCACCAAAGCTAGTCTATACTATTGCCAACTCAAAATACAAAGAATCATTTCCGGCCTACTAAGTTCTTATGAGATCGGTAATAAAGAATTTAAAATTTTGATTATTTTATATGAACTCATTTGGAGGTTGGCCGATTGTGAAAATTGCACCCATACGGCTGATCTAAGATTTTCACCAAAGTTAGTCTATACTATTGCCAACTCAAAATATAAAGAATCATTTCCGGCCTACTAAGTTCTTATGAGATAGGTAATAAAGAATTTAAAATTTTGATTATTTTATATGAACCCATTTGGAAGTTGGCCGATTGTGGAAATTGCACCCATACGGCTGATCTAAGATTTTCACCAAAGTTAGTCTATACTATTACCAACTCAAAATATAAAGAATCATTTCCGGCCTACTAAGTTCTTATGAGATCGATAACAAAGAATTTAAAATTTTGATTATTTTATATGAACTCATTTGGAAGTTGGCCGATTGTGAAAATTGCACCCATACGGCTGATCTAAGATTTTCACCAAAGTTAGTCTATACTATTACCAACTCAAAATATAAAGAATCATTTCCGGCCTACTAAGTTCTTATGAGTTCGGTAATAAAGAATTTAAAATTTTGATTATTTTATATGAACCCATTTGGAAGTTGGCCGATTGTGAAAATTGCACACATACGGCTGATCTAAGATTTTCACCAAAGTTAGTCTATACTATTACCAACTCAAAATATAAAGAATCATTTCCGGCCTACTAAGTTCTTATGAGATCGGTAATAAAGAATTTAAAATTTTGATTATTTTATATGAACTCATTTGGAAGTTGGCCGATTGTGAAAATTGCACCCATACGGCTGATCTAAAATTTTCACCAAAGCTAGTCTATACTATTGCCAACTCAAAATACAAAGAATCATTTCCGGCCTACTAAGTTCTTATGAGATCGGTAATAAAGAATTTAAAATTTTGATTATTTTATATGAACTCATTTGGAAGTTGGCCGATTGTGGAAATTGCACCCATACGGCTGATCTAAGATTTTCACCAAAGTTAGTCTATACTATTACCAACTCAAAATATAAAGAATCATTTCCGGCCTACTAAGTTCTTATGAGATCGATAACAAAGAATTTAAAATTTTGATTATTTTATATGAACTCATTTGGAAGTTGGCCGATTGTGAAAATTGCACCCATACGGCTGATCTAAGATTTTCACCAAAGTTAGTCTATACTATTACCAACTCAAAATATAAAGAATCATTTCCGGCCTACTAAGTTCTTATGAGTTCGGTAATAAAGAATTTAAAATTTTGATTATTTTATATGAACCCATTTGGAAGTTGGCCGATTGTGAAAATTGCACACATACGGCTGATCTAAGATTTTCACCAAAGTTAGTCTATACTATTACCAACTCAAAATATAAAGAATCATTTCCGGCCTACTAAGTTCTTATGAGATCGGTAATAAAGAATTTAAAATTTTGATTATTTTATATGAACTCATTTGGAAGTTGGCCGATTGTGAAAATTGCACCCATACGGCTGATCTAAAATTTTCACCAAAGCTAGTCTATACTATTGCCAACTCAAAATACAAAGAATCATTTCCGGCCTACTAAGTTCTTATGAGATCGGTAATAAAGAATTTAAAATTTTGATTATTTTATATGAACTCATTTGGAGGTTGGCCGATTGTGAAAATTGCACCCATACGGCTGATCTAAGATTTTCACCAAAGTTAGTCTATACTATTGCCAACTCAAAATATAAAGAATCATTTCCGGCCTACTAAGTTCTTATGAGATAGGTAATAAAGAATTTAAAATTTTGATTATTTTATATGAACCCATTTGGAAGTTGGCCGATTGTGGAAATTGCACCCATACGGCTGATCTAAGATTTTCACCAAAGTTAGTCTATACTATTACCAACTCAAAATATAAAGAATCATTTCCGGCCTACTAAGTTCTTATGAGATCGATAACAAAGAATTTAAAATTTTGATTATTTTATATGAACTCATTTGGAAGTTGGCCGATTGTGAAAATTGCACCCATACGGCTGATCTAAGATTTTCACCAAAGTTAGTCTATACTATTACCAACTCAAAATATAAAGAATCATTTCCGGCCTACTAAGTTCTTATGAGTTCGGTAATAAAGAATTTAAAATTATGATTAGTTTATATTGAATATTTTGTATTCGAAATACACTATATAGAAAAACCTGGGATGGGATGAAAAAATGTAATCATCATTTTATTTTTTATTTGCATTTCTAATATGTATAAAAAAAAACTGGGATGGGATGAGATAGTGTTACCTGATGAACATTTTTATTTTTTCTGGGATGAAAAACTGGGATAACTTCACATGCTTAACGCGTGCAGTAATGTATATAATATGTTTGTAATATATAAATAAGGGAAAGGGTGGTTTCAAAAATTCTGTTTTGTGGTTTTATATAGGCAAACACTAAAATGATTTAGTATAAGTTAAGGTATTTAAAATCAATTTTAAATATTGATCATTCCCAAGGAATATCGACATATTTTAAATAAAATCAAGTTTACACAAAATTTTGTGGCATCGTACAAACAAAATACAAACAGTACACTAACACTTAAATAAAAACAGCTGGCGAAGGGAATTGTATTTGTATGATGTATTGTAAAAACATATGGAAAACAGAGATTAACTCACTTGAAAATGAAATTTTAATCAATTAAAATTGCCTTTTATAAATTAAGAATTTTAAAAGTAACTTCAAATTTATATAATTAACCAACAAACACGACTTTATTTAAAAAAAAAAAAAAAAAAATTCTGTCTTATGTACATGGTTACACGTTAAGTAGCGCGAAAAAATATGGGAATGGGACAGCGGTATTTTTATTCTTTATTTTCCGTGAGTTAGAGAAGTATGGTTATCAAGAATAACTTTACTTTATGGTACTGTTGGTTTTGCTTTATATAAAGTTAAACATGTTTGTATGAGTTTAGTCGATTTCAGATAGGAAAACATTAGAGTGTTGTACTCAGGGCTATTGCTTTACTGCAATTATTTGGATTGCTGTGCTACATAACTACAATAAGAAAACTGGACACCAATCCATTCATCTGCTACCGGAAATTTATACTTTGGAATTTGGTGTACGTTGAAAATACAGAATTTATAACAAGCCTACTTTTCAGATTAGGCCAGTATCAGAATATGTCTACGAATGTTGTTAAAAAAAATAAAAAAAATTTATTGTGAAGATATTTTGCTTTTAGTAGAAGTGGAAAGTTTTATTTGAAATTGAGTGATAAATTCAAATGGAAAGAATCTGCCTGAAAACGGAAGATGTCTTGCTGGCAAGATTTACAGAAATGAAGTGTGCCCGACTCGTGCATTCTGTATGAAAATTAAGATAAGTTTTTGCATTCTATCTTACTTATACTCATATTAATGTTGAATTATTGTGGGAGTGAGATGAATGCAGTTGTGTTTATTATTGCGGGCGGTAAGAAAATAATTATTACGATATAATTTAGTAAGTGAAATTAAATTTATAAAGAGGAAATGGATAAATCATGTATTAAGCCTGAAGTATAAGTAATAGGTAATGAAAAGAAATATTGATATATCTCCTTTACATGAAAGGTAAAACGTGGTCTCATTCTGGTTGTTTGAATTAAAGTTTGTTGGTGGAAATGATGTGCTATTGACAACAGCTGTTGAATGCATATATTAGTCGTGTTTTCCGTGAGAGCTGCGCTAGGACTCGATAGATTTTAGATTCCTTTTATTCTGTGTAAGCAGAGGGGGAATTGGATTCATAAAGTGATAATGTGTGGCGCGTTTCACGTGAATACACATTTTAAGTTGTTACAGCAATAAATAATGACAATTATAGCTTATTTTTTGGTTACACTATATGAACCCATGAATTTATCGAGTGTAGTTGCGTGCAATGACGTCAGCTGGAAATAAGAAATGTGGATGAAATAACTGAAGGATGAAAATTTTAAACTTAAAGTGTGTAGTTGTGTCAGATGCGCTGCGCATTCGCGCTTTATGAATTTATTTTTTTTCGTTTTGCATGGAGTGGGGGGAGTTGGGGGTTTGTCGGGTTCTGGTGCGGTTCTCATGGAAAACACGGCTAGTGTGAAATTATAATTGATTGTGTGTGGGCATTTGAATTTTTGTTTTGCCGGCTATTGGAAGATACAAAAAAAAAAAAAAAATAAGGAAAGAACTCAGTATAACTGTAAAGATGAAAGAGAAGCCAAATTTCTCTTGTGATTTTAATGCATTTGCTTTATGAGGTTATTTTATTTTTTTTTTTCTGGATTTTTCTCTCATAATTTTTGTATAAAAAAAAAACATTATTTCTAAAAATATTATACTGTAATATTGCGTTTTTATAAGAGACCTCGAATGTCCGGAAAATTCGATTATTCGGAAATTTGATCCCCCCAAGGTTCCGGATAAAAGAAGTTCCACTGTAATTTTACAGGTTTGCCTAAGTATGTGTTGTGTTTTGTAAGTTTAAGAATAAATAAAATATGTGATAAGAAATAAAATAATCTATAAAAAAAAAGAGTTTTAATGTATAATTATTCATAGATAAGTTGTAGAGATATGGTTTAAGGTGGCAGGGAATGATATATTCTGATGCTGTATTGCGTGTGGCTGAGGATGGGGAGGGATTTGCGATAAAATTTGCTATAATTTGGATATTGAAAGTCAAGAAAGGTTGGGGGTACATTTTAAATTAAACAGGAATACTAATTTTGTAATTTTAAGGTGTAACCTGTAACTAATTGTAGGGAATATGGAGAAATAAATTGAATAAATTTAAAATTGTATTGCTTTTATTTTAGTTTGTTTTATTATCAGGTGGAAGTATATTTTAGATTGAATATTAAGGTAAATGAAATTAAAGAAAATTCATTAAATTATAATTAAGTAAGTAACTCCTCTTCTGCGTCACTTTCAATTAAAATGCTTGAATCGGACTCCTCTAGCGAATATAATTCTGTGGCTGCATTATGTAGTTCCTTGCGGTTGGATAGCAGTGATCTCCATTCGTCAGAACTTTTATTATAATACTGCAAGTCGTGGCTTAGGGAATCGTTCAACGTAAAACAGGGTCGTCCTAGTTTTTTGGAACCGGCGGTATATCTTAATGCTGCACTTAAAATGTGTGTTGGGCCTCGGCGATGAATATGCCCCCAATAAGTGATCCTTTGAACCTTGATATGTTTAGTGATGGTCTTGCCTTGTAAGATCTCTTTCAGTTTTTGGGTGCGGGGTTTATCTGAACTAAACTTAATTAGTTTCTGTAAAATAAACAACTCGTATTGCCTCAAGCGACGGCGGTTTGCATATGTGAGTGCTGTGGTTTTTAAACCATATATTATCATAGGCACAATGGTGGAAGTATACATGCGCAGAACGGTCTGAAACGGCACTTTATGCTGCTTTATAAAAATCTGCATTTGCCGAGTAATTCCGAGTGCTTGATGACAACGTGTACGGATAGTGAGTGGTCGGCTTAGATTGGAAGACAGATGAGTTCCCAAATAGCGCATTAATTTAACTCGTTTGAAACTAATTCCTGCTAGGGTTATATTGGAGGGTAGAAGGGATGAAGGGTTTGGATCTCGAACAAGGGTGGTACATTTGTCTGGATTGACCGTTAATCCGGTTGTTCCCGACAATTCAATCAATTCTTTAAGAACTGGTTCCAGGAGTGGGAGATGGCGGGTGACGAGATAAACATCATCGGCATAGGCAAGAATCAAGGGTAGCTTTAGATTCTCCCGTTGCTCTAATTGAAGGTCAGGATATAGATCGGTGAGGGTCATGAGAACTTCGTTTAGAATAAAATTAAAAATGCGTGGTGAGATTGGACATCCTTGCTTAACTCCTTTGTTCTTCTTGACGCTGGTAGTCATTACATTGTACCACTTAATGGCAGTGTATTCCCAAAAACAAGTTTTCACTATCCTATTAACTAGGTAGTGGGGTAAATAATGTTGTAGACAATCGGTTACTACATTGAGATCTACAGTATCAAAAGCTTTTGCCAGATCGATGGACAAGACAAATACGCGATGGCCTGCACGCCATTCTTCATCGAGAACGCGTCGAATGGTAAACATATGATCTTCAGTTGATCGGTTTGCTAGAAAGGCGGCTTGATAGGAGGATGGAAGTTGTAGATGTTCATCTAGTCGATCAAGTAGCAATTTAGTATAGACTTTATATCCGACATTACATAAAGTGATCCTTCTATAGTCGGTCACATTTCTTGGGCATCTTACTTTTGGTATAGGAACCTGGATAGTGTGTATCCAATCGGCTGGGGGATTATTGGTAATCCATGATGTTTTAAATACTTCGTAAATGGCTTGAATTATGACATCTGGTGCGTGCTTCAATAACTCAATGGGTATTCCGTCCTTGCCGGGAGCAGTTCCGGAACGAATATGTTGGATGACGGCCCTTATTTCGTCTTTTGTTGGTGGGGGTCCCAAAGGATTATGGTCAGTCTCTTCTATCAGGGTTGGCCATTCACCCGTTGATCTTGACAATTCTTGGACCCAGGAAGAAATAGGTATGTAGAGTTTAGTGGGTTGAGTACTGTTTTTTTATAGCTCTTGAAAAAAGCAAATGTTCTGCGTAAGCGTTCGGAGGGCCTATAGCTGGTTATATTTTGGAAAAAATTCTTGCAGCTTCGAGCCCCATGGTTGGTGATAGCGTGGTTTAAAGAAGCTCTTAAATCCGATACCTGAGCGCGAGCGTTGGGATCTTGTGGATGTTTCTTCTGGTAATAAAGAGCACTTTTTAGCTTGGCCATCGCTTGTCTTCGTTTAGGTGTTAAGGGAGTGTTTGCAGTTAGGGTTTCTTGGGAGGAAATCTTGATACAATCAAGGATCTGTTGCCATTGGTTATAGGAGTAGACTATGGAGTTTGCGTTCTGATAGGATCTTGTGAGAAGATTTTGATAATTGTTTCGTACTGTTTCATCTTGAAGTAGTGCAAGGTTTAATGAGCTGAAGTTGTAGGTTGAAGGTGATGCGGTTGATGGTGAGATGATTGGTGGTGTTTTTGCTCTTGTTAAAGTTCGAGTCGATGGTGCTGATTCTTTGCGTCTATTACAAACAATCCAAAGTAAGCGGTGGTCGCTTAGTTCGGGATGAAATGAGTCGGCTTTAACAGATGAAACATATAATTGATGACTGTTGATCTTAGTCAAGATGTGGTCGATCTGTGAATACCTTCGGCCATCTGTCCAGGTGGTGGAGGTCCTTCTTCGTCCATTGGTTGTCTGAATATACAATTCAGCCAAGCTGGCAAATAGTTCTAAGGCAACACCATTGTCATTTGAAACTTCGTGAAGGAGGTTATTGCCGATGTTTTTATTGCCTCGGTTAGTGCCAAATCCAATATGGGCATTAAAATCCCCTAGTAACACTAAATCGGGTTTTGGGACAGCGATCAATAATCGAATGTAAAGTGGTAAAAATTCGGGATGATCGTTGTCGATTATAGCGAGAATTTTGAGGAGGAACATATACGGATATGAAGAGTATCTCACCAATGGCTGGAATATTGCTGTGAAGAGTGATGATAGAACCAAATAAGTGCTTAATCTGCTTTACTTGGATGGATGAAGATTTCCGAATGCAAAAGGATACACCTCTTCTACTGGTGCGCGGATCGTTAGTGTGGTACCATATATAATTTTTAGTGTTACAAGCCCCTGAGATTAGATTTGTCTCCTGAATGCTGCAGACATCAATGGATTTTTTTTCTAAAATGGCATCGATAGTGTTGCGCTTTTGTTCGCTGTTGAGTCCGCGTGTGTTCCAAGTACCAAAACAAAAGGTGGAGATAACGGAGGTGGTAAGAATTGCTGCTCCGGTGTGCTCCGGTGTATAGTAAATTAATTTCGTAAAGATAAGGTGTACTAGTTGGAACAAAACTTATTTGATTAGGAGTACCTGCTTAATGAACATTAATCTTTATATTACTTAAAATGGAGATTGCGGATAAACATTCTGCGCCGCCCCAGAAACCATCTTTACGTAGGTCGGATAAATATCTGTTGAAATAAGTAAATTAGATTAATATAATGTATGATTATGATGTGGAATTGGTGATTGGATAGGTTAAATTAGTTACCTGGTTATTAATTGATTCTCACTTAGTTTCGAAATAAGAGCTGGATCATATGCGAGGTGACAGGAATCCAATATAGTGGGAATAAAATCTTTAATACGTATATTTGATTGGATAAAGTTAACTGCATCAGATCGAAGCTCATTAGATGAATAAGAGGTATTTTGTGGGTCCTTTATACGTAATTGGTGAAGAATTGCGTGAAACAAACAATTACCATCGCCAGGAATTAGATGTATATTCATGGTTGCTAAATTGTGGAGATTTTGTTGGATTATTATATTTTGGAGCTAAAGGAAATAAATGTTTACTTACGTGTATTTTTATTTTTTTTATAAATGGAACTCATGGTTATAAATTTTATAGATCAAATTATTAAGTCGAAACACGATGGTGAGATTAATGGTTATGAAATCAAAATGAAATAGCTGTAAACAAATAACTGGATAAATGAGGTGTAATGAGTGTATTTAATGTTTTTGTGATGGGATCGGTTATGTTTAGACGATGTTCAAGTTGTGGTTGAAAGGAAAGTTTGGATGAGGTTGTATCAAAGATTAAATAGATGATAGTATAAAAGTTTGGATAAAAATTATAAAATTATTGAGTTATTAAGGGGTATGTGATATGTAGAAGAGAGAGCTATGGTAAGGTATGTGACAATTTTATTTCAGATTATTTTTGGAAGGATATTAGTATAGGATAGTACAATATTGTTATTTATCAATGTATTATCAATTACAAAGTAATGTATTCAAAAAAAAAAAAAAAAAAAAAAATTAAGAAAGTTCAAATTTTCAGATGAATAAATAAATTTATTGTTTCTGAAGGCAAGAATTAATGTATGAATATGTGCTAAATATGTATTAATATAATATAATTGTGGTGTTATACAGTTAGAATAAGGTAATTCAAATAAATATAAATCATTAAGGTTAAGCACAAGGAACTAAGATTTGAATTGGAATATTTATGTGAACCTTTAATAGATATTTAGGTTTAATTAATGTAAATTTTGAAGGATTGTTATTGGAAGATTTTAAATTTCAGAAACAAAAGAAAAAAGTATTAAGACAGTATGAGCGACAATCATGAAATTCTATAAATAGTAAGGTTTTATATTAACTATTTCATCAGTTATTGTACAAATAGCTAATACTTGATTTCGGCTGCTTAGGAGCATGGGACCATCAAATTTTATGATTTCATAAATTTTTGTATTTTTAAATGGTAAAAGAAAAGCAAAATATTTTGTAGGAAATTGCTACAAGTGATTATCGATCAATATTCAAGTTATTAATTTAAATTTTAATTTAGTACTCTAAGCTATTATTAATTAATACGCTTTTGCTTTGATTTTAAGCGTTTGGGGAAATAGGTAATTAATTTAACTTGGATTTTGTAAGTACAGCTATTTTCTGATATTATTACCTAATTAGTTTATTAATTGAATTTATTTTATTTTATTATTTTTTTTAGGATTTTAGGATGATTTGGTGTTTGAGGAAAAAAAAATAAAATGAGGATTGTTATTAAAATATTCTCAAGGGATTAATGCTTTATGTCAATTAAACCCGAATTTAGGCGAATTTAGTAATTTGGATATACATAAATAATAATTACTGTTGAGGAAATTATATGGATTTAAGTCTGAATAAGAGGGTAATATTGGAAGAATTAATAAAATAATTTTATATGGGACACCAGAAGTTGCTACCTACCGTTATAACGGTTCTCACTTGCACGTTTTTAATTGTTTTTGTATTGTTTATTGCACTAGTATATTTATTTATCTATTTATTTTATTTATTGTAAGATCACTGGCATTAACTACACTATATTTCCAATTTATTAAATTCACTTCACTACTTTTAAATTTAAACTTTATTTATCAAATATTTATCAAAGGTCACGAGTAATTTTGGTTTTTTCACAAACTTCAATTAAAGGCAAATGGTGAGGTTGCGGATAAACAAAGGCTTTATATAGCGAATATTTATTGTTTAAGATTTTTGACGATAGGTGTAACAACTAACAATTTTCATCAAAAAATGAGCGGAGAGACATCTATTAGAACTAGTAGAGTGTACTAATGGTTCAAAATTTTATTTCAGATGGGGTATGCTGGAGGAGGAAGAATTTAATATAATTGATCCTTAATGTAATTAATGCCTTAAGGCTTAAAATTGGATTACGATTAATAAATGCTAAGGTAATTTTAGGGAAGGGAACATCTTTACATTCGGACTTAGATTATATTATATTTATTGCTGTTTTAATATTGCTTTTAAGTGTTGAAAAGCTAATACTTTTTATTTTATTATTTACTGGAGGGCCATGTGGGCGACAAGCCACCTCGCACCGCGACCTAAAAGATCTATTGTGCTGGAAGCTAATACTTAAACAGTTAAAATTATAGAGAGGCTGGACAAAGTGAGAAATAAATAAATAAAGAATTTGTTTTTGATTTCAGAAAAACATTCGTAATATATTTTATCATCAATTTTGTTTATATCAATATTCCTTGGTGAAGGAGAGTTATGGTGTCGTGTGTGACATGGGTGTAGTGGGGAGGTATTCGCATTTATGATACGGGGGACGGGCTTTGTGCTTGACAGTACATTGCAAGCATTCAATCAATCAAGCATAACAATACCCGTATAAAGATAGTTAAAAATGTTATTCTAAGGTGACAAAAATATCTTCTGCTGAAATTAATCACTTTATTAGTGTTAAATTGTAATTTATATATGTGTATATGTGTGTGTATGTATGTATGTATGTGTATGTATGTATGTATTTGTATGTATGTGTGTATGTATATATATATATATATATATATATATATATATATATATATATATATATATATATATATATATATATATATATATATATATATATATATATATGTATATATGTATGTATGTGTGTGTATATGTGTGTATATATGTGTATATGTGGATTGAAACACTATACTGATTGAATGAACAGCATCGCACGTTATCTAGGATAGGGGAGAATTCCTTTTGTATGATATTGTGTACTACATTGCATTGCAAGAATTTTGAGGTATTGATGAAAACGTTTCAGCACATTTTGGTTGTTGAATTTAATTATATCAAAGTGTCATAGTTTGTTCAAGTACTTTGTCTGATGGTATGGTTGTGATGGGTTACACTAAATTATATATAATTGTTAGATCATCTTCAAACTGCAGAAATAATGGTGAATTCTCGCTTAACCCCCGCAAACGCCAAGCATTCAGCAGCTGTGTGGCGTGGAGGTTGATTAGCATGTGATATCTATTTTATTATTTATTTTATTACTAACTAAATTGTATAAGTTGATTGCTATTAATTAAGTAGTAAAGCAATTTAGTTTTCAGAGTAACCTGGGAAACTCTATTTGAGTCTTATTAGTAAATATCATATATAGATACAAGTAGTATTTAACTAAAAGATTGATATTCTAAACCTTTTCCGTAGTATATAATAATTAATTTAAACATCATTAACTGAGTAAATAAATAAGTAATTTAAGCATTACTAATATCCTTTTGCAAGATTTTTAGGAAATTGCCGATTAGTTGAATTTTTAATAGTATGGTTAAATATATAAAATATATATTTTTTCAGCTTCTATTTGTGAATCATCTAGTTGCAGTAAGTAAACCATTAATTAACTATTTACAGGAGAACGGTGTCTAATGAAACGAGTGCTGTGAATCTGAATTGTAACTTGGCAATTTATAATTTTTTAACATTCCCGTAGAATTTTATAGTTGATGTTGAATTATTCATATGGCTTAATATTATGGTTGAGGTTGGTATTGGTATTGAAGTGGGTGTTGGTATTGGTGTTCGTACTGGTGTTAATGTTCATACTTATTGGTATAATTGTTAATGATAGTTTTGGTATTAGTATTCATATTGGTTAGTTAAAATGGTTTTAGTTTAGAACACTCCTGAGAAACTCGACCAAGATGACAATGGCTGTGATGACAGCACGATGGCTAGAAGGTAGTTGGTTGAATGATTGTCAAACTATTAATGGTTATTTATTTGTGGTACATAGGGATTGATCTAGAATTTATTTCAGAGAATCAAATTTACACTCAACTAATTTTAAAATAGTTATTATAAAGAATTAATGCATATTTTAAATTTAGGAATGTCTTGAAGAACCTGAAACAACCTTACATGAGTTGGAGCAGTAGATGAACTTTAAATTGTGTTGTCTTGTGCTAAATAAATTACTAAAAATATATTAATAACAAATTTACTAACTATCAACTACTTAGGTGTCTGGAACCGGGTTGAGTCTTTGTTGCTAACATTCCTTTCCCATCCCTCGTTTTTGTTATATGTAAAAAGGTGTACGACGGCGGCCTGGCCAGGGGCGGATATCACAACTATTAGACTTATGTGGTTATCGATGTGGCGCCTTCCTTTATAGGGTGAAATATTGCTATGTTGGCTTCATGAAAAGCTGAGTATGATGGTACATATTTCCTTGGTAAGGGAGAGTTTATGGTGTCGTGTTGCAACATGGGTATAGTGGTGTGGTATTCGCATTTATAATACGGGAGACTTGCTTAATGATTGATCGTACATCGAAATCAATCAATCAATCAATCAAAGGGATCATATTAAAATATATTTCGTAATGTTTTTCGTAAAATTGAGTTAGAATATAAAATATTTTAATTTAATTAATAAATGATGAATTTATTATTATATGTAATTATTAACGTGAAAACTTGTGACCTTATACAATAACCCTCAATGAAATTTTTTTCATATAAAAAGCGTGATCCGAACGCACCTATCAAAAATAAAAATGCATTGTTAGATAATTGAAAAACAAAAATTTGGCGGGAATTTTCTCAGGGAAAAATTTAAACATGTTGCCATTTTTATGTTTTTTCCTTAATTGGATACTTTTACCTACAAAACGAGGTGTCTATCATAATTTTCCGATAACTACTTTTCATTTTACAGCCATAATTCCATTGCCATCTCCGCGATTTTTTCCAATATTTGACATCCAACAACAACCAAAAAAAATTGTCTCCCATAATATTTATTTAGTCAAGCGCCAAACAATGAAAAAGCCAAAAACATAAAACTTTGATATGACTTCTGGCTCGATATATTGAATTTGTGAGTTGAGGAATTTTGCACCATATATAGTATATACATACATACGTTATACAGGGTGTCCGGGTTTGGGATGCTGATCCGTCATGGGGTGATTCCTTGGTTCATTCTGAGAAACAAATCGTATGTGGAGGGGGGATCTATTTTTGATATCCTTTGAGATACAGGGTGTTTAAAAAATTTGGTTCAGAAAAAAAGTACACCCAAATATTAAACTGTAACTTCCAAAATATTTATCGGAGAGCAACCAACTTAGTCTTATTTGGTTGGTAATCGTATAGGCTATTATTAAGGTTTAAGTGGTTATCTTGTATCTGCATCCGTTTGAGAGCTATGGTGATTTAAAGTAAAAAAAAAATATTTGTTTTTTATAAAATCGAGTTTTTCTCAAAAAAAACTGTTATAATTTTTTCTTTTGTTTATTTAATTTTAATTTGTCATGATCTCCTATACAATCCCTCAATACAAAGTTTGGGTCGAGGAGTTATAAAAGGTGCTCAAAATGTTCTCCTTGTGATTGAATACTGAATATTCGTTTAAGTATGCCTTTGGTTATTTCAATTCTTGGTAATTCTTCCCTTATCTGTTGTGCTGCTGTGTGTATTCGTTGTATAAGTTCTTCTTTTGTTTCAATTTTTTGGAGTATACAAGCGCCTTCATCCTTCCCCATACATAAAAATCCAACACCGTAAGATCGGGGGATCTTGCAGGCCAATGAATTGGACCATTTCTTCCAATCCAATTATTTGGATAATTTTCGTTAAAAAAATTCCTAACATTATTATGGTAGTGACAAGGTGCACCATCATGTTGGTATGTATGCGAGAATCTACTTAAAATGGGAACATCATCAAAAAGGAGTGGCAAATCGTTTTGTAAAAATTGTAAATAACGTTTACCATTTAATCTAGGTGGTAATATGAATGGTCCAATTAATTTATCGCCAATTACACCAGCCCATACGTTTACACTGAATCTGTGCTGAAATGATATTTGTTTTTTCGAATGAGGATTTTCAGCAGCCCACGTGTGTAGATTGTGAAAGTTTGTTATGCCATCTCTTGTGAATTGAGATTCATCCGTCCATAGAATACGAGGGCGGATTGAAAATGAAGCTACCTAAGTAGGAAAACTATATTTTTTTTTGCCAAAAACCATTTGTTTCTCAACATAGTCTCCATTTAATTCGACACACTTAGTAAGACGATATTCCAACTTTTTTATACCATCTGAATAATACGATTTCGGGAACCCCTCAAAATACGCGTTAGTTTCGATAATCACTTCTTCGTTTGAGATGAATCTTTGTCCTGCGAGCCATTTTTTCAAGTTTGGAAACAGCAAAAAGTCACTAAGAACTAAATCTGGACTATAAGGTGGATGATCAACCAATTCGAAGTGTATTTCACGTAATTTTAGCATCGTATCTAATGCTGTGTAAACCGGTGCGTTGTCTTGAAGAAAGAGCACTTTTTTCTTCTTTAAATGTCGTCGTTTTTCCTTGATTGCATCAACCAATTGATCCAATAATGCACGATAATACTTTCCTGTGATTGTGGATCCTTTTTCAAGATAATCGATGAGCAATATTCCGTGTGCATCCCAAAATATAGTGGCCATAACCTTGCCAGCCGATTTCACTGCCTTTGCCTTCTTCGGAGCACTTCCACCAGCTTCCACCCATTGTTTCGATTGATTTTTGGTTTCAGGTGTGTAGTGGTGGACCCACGTTTCATCAACAGTAATCAATCGACGACAAAAATCAACAGGATTACGCTTTATCATGTCCAAACACCGCTGTGAAGTGGTCTGTCGAACTCGTTTTTGTTCGACACTGAGCAAACGCGGCACCCATCTTGCCGATAGCTTTTTCATATGCAAATGTTCATGCAAAATGTTGAACACACGTTCATATGATATGTTTACCATTTCAACAATCTCACGCAACTTGACTCGGCGATCATTCATAACGATATCGAGGATTTTCTTGATATTTTCTTCAGTAACCACCTCTTTTGGCCTTCCTGTTGATGGTATTGTTGCAGTGCTTCTTCGGCCGCGTTTAAATTCAGCAATCCAATATTTTACCATGTAATCTGACGGAGCAGACTCACCGTAATGTTTATCGAGCTTTTCTTTTGTCTCTTTCGCCGTTTTCCCTTTCAAATAATAGTGTTTAATCACTGCACGAAATTCGTTTTTTTCCATTTTTCAAGAAACACAAAAGTTGCTTACTTCAAACGACTACAACAAATAAACTAATCGATGAATTTGGGTGAAATTTTAACAGCTGACGTTTGACAGATCGCAATTTCTAAAAAACAAAAAAAATTTGTGTTTGTGCTGTAGGTAGCTTCATTTTCAATCCGCCCTCGTACGTTTCACAAAACTTGCATTGTCCAAATTCCTTTCCATCAACAAATTACAAAACTCCAATCTTGTAGTGCGGTCTATCGGTAATAGTTGTTGAACGGGTGTTGTATGGTATGGATGAAGATTCTCCTTGTGCAAAACTTGATGAATTCGATAGCGAGAGACGTTTAATTGTAAAGCGAGCCTCCTTATGCTAATAGAAAGATTTGCTGTTACATTACGGATTATACCTTCGTCGACATCTAAATGGTTTGGTGAGTCTGAATGGGGCTCCGCCCGGGTATTCGATCTTGTTACGATATTTGGCAGTCTCCTATGAATATTTATAAATACTCTTGCGTCAGGAATGCGACGTGTTGGAAATCTGAGTTGATATTCATTGCGAGCTCGTGCTGCATTACAATCGCAAAATCCGTAAACAAAATGGATATCAATGTACTCCTCACCTGAGAATTAATTAAAATTTTGATTCACAACACTAGATAATATCTCGAAACTAATGACTGAATCGGAAAATATTTAGTCTTTGATTTTTCAACATTTAAACAAATCAGTTGATAATCATCGCCTACTGTTTTACAGATCAAAATAAAATTGGTAAAATATTAACACTATAACATCCCTTAATTAGATTGAGAATAAACGGAATACGAAGAAAACTATGGCACGTGGGTACAGTAATGTATTGGGGGATTGTAGAGGAGATCATGACAAATTAAAATTAAATAAACAAAAGAAAAAATTATAACGGTTTTTTTTGAGAAAAACTCGATTTTATAAAAAACAAATATTTTCTTTTTTACTTTAAATCACCATAGCTCTCAAACGGATGCAGATACAAGATAACCATTTAAACCTTAATAATAGCCTTTACGATTACCAACCAAATAAGACTAAGTTGGTTGCTCTCCGATAAATATTTTGGAAGTTACAGTTTAATATTTGGGTGTACTTTTTTTCTGAACCAAATTTTTTAAACACCCTGTATCTCAAAGGATATCAAAAATGGATCCCACCTCCACATACGATTTGTTTCTCAGAATGAACCAAGGAATCACCCCATGACGGATCAGCATCCCAAACCCGGACACCCATGTTGAAAAATACGTCAAATCACAAATTTGGTATATGGGACCGGAAGTCGTGTTTAAATTTTTTATTTTTTATGTTTTCAATTGGTAGTACATACTAGTTAAAAAAAACATTTTGTAGAACGTGATTTTTTGTTGTGGTTGTTGTTTAAAATACAGTGTGTCAAATTTTGTGAAAAATGATAAACATGATGTTGTGTTTATGGCTATAAAAGGAAAACTAAACATCCGATATATATGATATAGGGCTCGTTTTAAAGGTAAGTTAATACGGAGTAATAAAAAAATATAAAAATGGTTAGGTCTTTAATTTCTTCATTTTCAAATTTCCCGCCAAAGTTTTATTTTTGAATTTTCTCAATGATCGTCCAATTTTTTTTTTTTAAATTTTACGTCCTTTAATTCTATTGAACATACTAAAAACTTGCGCTACCAAATTTTTCGTTTTCGTGCAAAATACGTTTAAGTATGACGATTTACCCGTTTTTGGAATACAAAATCAAATTGTTATATGTTACTTTCAATCTTTAACTAATTTACGCTCGACCTGATAATGTAATTGTTTAAAATTATTTCGTCGATCTTTAGTATATTCTTACTTCTAATAGAAAACTAAAAAACCAAGAGGAAAAAATTTGTAACAATCCGTTCATAAACTACGTCAAGTTATTTTGGCCCATTCTTAACTCCGCCTCTCTCTCCTTCATCACAAGTCGTCCCAACAACTGAATATGTGAGCAATGATTTAATCATTTAAGAACATGAAGTAAATGGTATATTAAAGAAATACGCCTCTAATGATAAACCTGCAAATTATTGTATTAGTAGCAGCATCCCAAACCCGGACACCCTGTATATATATTTATACATTTGGGGAATTCTATTTCAAATCGACCCCCCTCTGCCCATTTCAATTTTGTAGAAAAAAATTTTTTGAGTACACGAAAAAAATCGTCAAGAAGTTTAGTTTTTGATACCGTTAGGTGTTTAAAAAAGAAAAAAAAACTCTAACTTCAAAAAAACTATCTAAAGTGAGGTATCTCGCAATAAAAAGCCATTTTTTAGTCAAAAATGATCGAAAAAATTATAATTCCTCAATAATTTTGACCAAATTACTCATTAAAAGTATTTTGGGGGTCGCTGAACAAGAATCCGATATCAGAATTCAAATTAAAAATGGCGGATGCAAGATGGCGGACATTACTTATTTATCATCGAATTTATTCAAATTAACCGGCTTAAAATTCGAATTTCTCGAAATTATTTCGGGAGATGATTTATAAAACTATAAGGAGTCAGAAAATGTAAGAAAAAATTTTTTTTTTTTGAAAATTCTAGACCGAAATAATCCCTCAACAAAATTCAAAATAACGTTAATTGTAACGCTAGATGGATTTAAAACTAAATTTTCAAGTTTGGACACGAACGATCCTCTAAGAGTCAGGATTCTTATTATTGTTCCAACTTCATGGAGCACGAGAAAGATTGGTAAGGTATTTAATGCTTCAAGATATTTGGTTGGAAAGTCTAAAAGGCTGAAGTCGATGAATGGGGTTTTAAGTGAAACTGTTGCGAAAGCGGGTCATAGTTTACCCCAGGAATCGCTGAAAAATATTGAAGAATTTTACAATAACGATATGTACAAGTCGAATCATGCCATCAAAGAAAGACGTTGTTTCTGTAAAAAATAAAGATGACACAAGAGAAGAAAAACGTAAACGTCTATTATTAGTGAATATGAAAGAACTATATTCTTGTTTTAAAGAGACTGACCCGAAAATACAAATTTCTTTTAGTAAATTTGCATTTCTAAAACCAAAATATTGTATTCTTCCCGGAGCATCTGGAACGCATTCGGTATGCGTATGTACTATTCATCAAAATATGAAACTTATGTTAGATGTAATAAGCCTGAAGCAATTGATTCAAAATACAAGTACTCCTCTTTCTAATTATAAAGACTGCTTAGAAAAAATGTTTTGTTCTAATCCAACTTCCCATTGTTACATCGACAAGTGTAATAAATGTCCAGGAACTATGAAAGTTATATCTCTAATACGTGAACAATTAGAAGATTCTTCTATTTCTAACATAAAATATTCATCATGGACTGCAACTGATAGAGCAACATTAACCGAACAGACATCGAGTGTTGAAGGTTATTTATTTGATGTAGACAATAAGCTAAATACTCTGAAAATTCTATCTTACATAGCAAAGCAGCAGACTCAGTTTATAAATGAAAAAAAAAGAAAATCTTAGCCCACATGAAGTACTTGTAATGTTTGATTTCTCAGAAAATTATGCTTATGTGTGTCAGGATGCTTCCCGAGCTTTCCATTTCAACAATAACCAATGTACAGTGGTACCTGTGATTTTCTATTACAAAGAAAATAATGAACTTGAACATCAGAGTATGATTTTTTTGTCTGATAGGCTGAAACATGACACTGCAGCTGTATATTCTATTCAAACACTACTGATACCAGAAACTAAAAAAAAGTTAAAAGAATTCAAAAAATTTATTATTGTACTGACAGCGCTAAACATTTTAAAAATAACTTTCAAATAAACAATTTGATTAATAAAAAAGATTTTAATATTGAAGCAGAATGGCATTACACAGCAACTGCACATGGAAAAAGCACATCAGCACATTCATGATGGAATAGGTGTTACTTTCAAAAAAGGTCAGCCTACAAGGCAAGCCTTACGGCAAAACCGTCTGGGGCAATATTATCGCCCCAAGCCCTATTCAACTGGGCAAAAAAACATTTCGACAACATTTTATACTTTGATAAAGTATTTCATGACAAAATGAGGCGAAAATTGAATCGAAGATATTTTAATTGCGAGAGTGTTCCTGAGATTTCGAAAAATCATGGTTTTATCGTACAGAAAAATGGAATAGTTTTGATTCAACAATTTTCTAATGATTCGAAAGAAAATGCAAATCACTGGTCACCAGAAACAAAGAAGTAATTCATTGTAAAGTTTAATTAACATTTAAAAACACAAAAACAATCACAGACAGATGGACAGAAAGACGAAATTGACTTAGATAAGCTACATCTTGCAGATAGATGGGCAGACAGACAGAATTGACATAGACGAAGACAGACTCGGGTCGGGTTTACTAGTCCCGCATCGAGCGACTCCCTATGTGTTGGATAGGGGAAAGCCTTAACAAGAAAGGTACTGGGAAATGAGATCCCCGGGCGAACCAAAATTAGTAAATGCAGAGATCTATGAATAATCGATATTAAAATAATCTATCTACAATTAACGTTATTTTGAATTTTGTTAAGGGACTATTTCGGTCTAGAATTTTCAAAAAAAATAATTTTTTCTTACATTTTCTGACTCCTTATAGTTTTATAAATCATCTCCCGAAATAATTTCGAGAAATTCGAATTTTAAGCCGGTTAATTTGAATAAATTCGATGATAAATAAGTAATGTCCGCCATCTTGCATCCGCCATTTTGAATTTGAATTCTGATATCGGATTCTTGTTCAGCGAATATATATATATATATATATATATATATATATATATATATATATATATATATATATATTATATATATATATATATATATATATATATATATATATTATATATATGTATATATATATATATATATATATATATATATATATATATAAATTACATATCTATTTTGTGTTTGTTATGTTTTTATTATTTTAAATCCAAATGCGGAACTCGACCTAAACATCATAGAAGAGGTGAGAAAGGAAGGGAGAGAGTTCCTATATCAATTAGTCCACCAACACTGAAACGTGTAAAGAGAAATATCACCAATAAAATGACGTACAAAATAGTCAAATATTTTGAGCAAAACCAACAGCTACTAACTTCAACTCATAACTATGGTATTTTTCCTGTATCGCTCCCGATTTTGTGAACCAAGCTTAAGGGAATAAAAATATATATTTTAGATAAAAATAATGTTAACTATTGCCACGGTTAAAATTTTTTTGTAATGTTTCAAGTAAGAGTAGTTTACATGCACGAGAGTTTAAAACATAGAAATTAAAAAGTTAAATGTTGTCAGATCGTTGGGTTTTCAAGTTCAATATGTAGCGATCAGAAATAATTAATTCTGATTGCTCTTTTCAACTATTTTTTTTTCGACTTTCGTCATTCATTAAATAAAAATGTTACATTTATTTTAAATACAGTGTTTGGAAAAAAATAAATTGGTCAAAAAAATTTATTACAAATTGGACTCTTTTTTTGCTAAAATTACAAAAATTTTGAAAGCAATATTCTTTCATTTTAAATACATTTATGACTCAATTTTTCAACAAAAAAAAAATGTATCTGCAATTTAGAGGGAAAATCGAAAAATATCAACTTTATCTCAAAACATGCCTAAAAAATAAATTTCCAAACTTTTTGATTTTTTATGTTACTCTTTCAAATTCTATCTGACAATTCAAACAGGTGGCCGATATAACTACAAATATTGATGGTACTTTTACAAGTATTACCCGCATTTATTGGGGTGAAACGTTCTTTGTGTTTTTTGATTGCGAAATATTTTGTAGATGGTTATACCGAAACTGCCTATATCCTTTACAGAACGTAAAGTTGGCGCTGGCATGCTTTATCTTCAATTAAATTAGTAACAATGCATGTTAATATAGCCATTCTACTCACTAAGAGGTGAAAGTTTGCCGCCTACGCTCAATTTAACCTCTGATAGTTGTCATCGAGGGTTGGGTATGTAATATTGCATTACAAAATATTGCATTACAAAATTTTGCATTACAAAATATTGCATTACAAAATGTTGCATAATATTTTTCTGCACATTTATCGAATCGCGCGCGCGATTCGATAAATGTGCGGAAAAATATTATGCGAGATAACAAATCAGTTGTAATTCAATTATACTGTATTGTGATAATTGCAAGTGGCAATACAAGAACAGTAAAATGAAATCAATGTTACCAATTTTCCTTATCGTAAGTATTTTATATTAAAGTTAACTGTATTACTCTCTAGAAAAGAATATTTAAACAGTTGTCTCCAATAAAGGCAAAGATAAATTATTCATCGACGGGTATAGTTGTCACTTAGGGCGAAAAACGAAAAAAACGTTTAATTGGAAATGCAGCCAGCATCAGAAATGTTTCTGTAATGTGCGCGTTGTAACATGTTTATTAAATAATAAACATCAAACCATACCATCCGCACATTCCCATGCACCAATCACCAATGAAAAAGTTATTGCAGAAACCAACCAAAATATAAAATCTAGGGCTAAAAATACCGACTTACCAACGTCCTGTATAATTACAGAGGCAATTGTTGCTACATCTAGCGAATCACGGGTATATCTGCCTAGTAAAGAGTCGCAAAAAAATTAAATTCATCGTGCGCGTGCTGGTGGTACCACGAATGAGCCCAACAGTTTCGAAGAGATTGATATTCCTCAACAACTTCGATATCTCGAAGGAAAGTTATATGTATTAAACGAAGAAATTTGTGAGGGAGACAAAATTATTTTACTGGGCACCAGCTCCTCATTAAAGCTACTTTCGGAATGCAGTTGTTGGATTATGGATGGAACTTTCGATGTAGTTCATAATGCGGCAACTGTTTTCTATACATGGAAACATTGAAGGAGAAATAGTACCACTAGTTTTTTGCTTAATGAGTAAAAAAACAAAGAAATGTTACGACTAAATGTTTTTTCAATTAATGAAAATATGCCTTGAGAATGAAATCAACATTAATCCACAAAGAATTTTGTGTGATTTTGAAAAAGCCATTATTTCGTCGGCAAAGGTTTTTTCCCTCAGACATCGTTTAAGGGCTGCCTATTCCATTTTGAGCAAATTATTTGGCGTAAAGTCCAAAAAAGTAAATTAGCAGCCAAGTACAGTACTTCTGAGGATTTTTCTTTACAACTCCGAATGCTCAAAAGTCTCGCGTTTGTGCCACCAAACGAAGTGACCAGTTATTACTGCAGCTTAAGCAATCAGTTTGTAGACGATGATTAGAAAAAACTTGGGAGCTTGTTCAAGCGAAACTACATAGGAGATTTAAATCAACGGCCTAAATATAACCCTAAATTTTGGACTGTAGGGAGTGCAGAAACAGGCACGGAGTGTTTTCCCCAGAATAGTGTAGAAGCATGGCACCGTCGTCTAAAAGTTGTTGTGGGAAAACGCCATGCTGGGTTGTATAAGCTGATACAAAACCTTTCAAATGAGCTTAGTGTGGCCAAACATCGTGTGGAGAAAATTAAAAATGGGGAACAGCAACCTAAAAAAAAAATGGAGGTGTGGCCAACACACGACTTTCTTTTACGAACAGAGAATTTTGAGAAATTTTATTTTTTTTGTATCTTTTTTTTAATTTTTTTTATTTTAATTTTTAAATTTTTTTTTTTATTTTTTATTTTTTAGTTTTATTTGTTTTTAATTTTTGGAAACATTTTGTTTTAGTAGTTTTTTGTAAACCTTATACTTTTTAAGATATTTGCAAAATAAATTTTCTGGACCAAGGGAGTGACCACTTCCGGTCAGCCGATTTGGAGTAAAATTCACTGGGACCTCCCAATTTATCAAAAAAGCTTATATCTGAAGTTTCAGTTCGATTGGTTAAACCATCTGGGCTGTAGAGAGGACACCGACAGACTGACAGACAGACACCATTTCGAAACCCAATTTTTCGGACTCAGTGGACCTCAAAACAAATAAATCTCTAAAAATCTCAAGGTCCAAAATTTTCATGATTACTATACTTTATTTTACTAGAGTAAAAGAAAGTAATACACAATAACAAAAATAAACGAATAAAAAAAACTATGGAGAAACGAGAGAGACTTGGTAAAACAGCGTATTTAAAGAGAATTGCTCAAAATAAATTGTTTAACTTAAAATTAAATTTAAATTGTTGTATTAACTATTAATTTATTATGAATTTCAATAAAATAAAAATATGTTATGAATTTATAACCAAATTAAATATTTTTTAGTGACATCTACTAAAAAGAAAAATAATTGCACTACTTTGTTAAGCAAGTTTTTGTAATTGCAACATTTTATAGTTGCAACATTTTGTAATTGCAAGATTTTGATGTTGCAAAATTAATAAAAAAAGCAACATTTTGTTACTGCAACATTTTGAAATGCAATTTTTTATACCGATCCCTGTCATCGAATTAGCGTTTTCTTTAAAGTTAAATTATCCGCGAAGTCAAGTAACGGATCAAAAAATTAAAGTACATGAACAAAGACCTGAGCACGGATTTCGGTCGATAAATGAGATTTGAGAGTTACAATTTTCATCAACGCTAAGACGCGCCCTTGCACATACCGATGTACACGACCTGATAACGGATACTTTTTCTATTGGACTGGTAAACTTTTAATGAAATGTTTATATTGCCAATGTATCGTGCTCTAGATATCGTTATTTTCTAATAATCTTTCATTCATTTTAAATGTCGAAAATAATTTGAGCGGCACTAGAGTTCGCAACAATATTTAATTTTTTTTTTCTTTGAACTATTTTACATTTAATCACCAATCTATTTGCACTCAATTTCTTTATTCGATTAGATCATATCACACAATTATTATTTTCCTATTTTAAAATATAAAACATATTATTATGTATTATCTATGCTATTAATCACATTTTGTGTTTATAATCAAAACTTATATATTAAATCAACTTTATGCTGTTCGTATAGACAAAAAAAAACTACAAAATTTCACCTGACTCTCTCACAATGAATGATGCAGCAATTAAATTGTTCGAATACATTTCTCGATAAAATCAATTTAATTGTATTAAAAAAGGTTGTTAAATTTGTCTTCCTGAAAATTCTTTGAACCATAAATAATTTATTCGCGTTTTATTTCTGCTATTCATGAACTTCCATTAGAAATAAAAAAAAAAAAGTTTAATCAATATCAAAAGCTCTATTTATAATAAAAAACCATTTCACCCGAAAAAATAAAAATTATATAAATAATTGTATTTAACAATAAGAACCATTATTATTTATTTCTTAAAGAATAACGAAAAAATAATACAGAAAACAAAAAGATAAAAATAATAACAATAATTTAATTTTAAATATTTTTTTCGCGAGAAGTCAAAATAATATAAGAAAGAGTTTTTTTTTTTTTTAGTTTCTGTGGATTGCTATCATGCACTCTATAATTTATTCAACACTTTTTAACATATCCTCTGGGTTTAATGTACAGTATATTTCATTTTTAGTTAGTTTCTTCGTTGGGTTATATATAGTTTTTGTTGTAACATTAAAATGAAAGAAAATCATAGCAGTGATATTAAATTTCCTTGACATTTTATTTATATTTTGTTAAATTGCAAATAATTATGAGGTTTTTGCGCTCGACTCCTCAACAATTAACCAAACTAGTGCATACGGTTCCAAACAGCATCTGAAAAATAATATAATAATTATGACGTTTAATAAAACGAATTAAAATATTTTTTTGTTTTGTTGTTTAAATCTACTTAAATTGAAATTATTTGCGCTTGTTGCTGTTAAATGTAAATTGACACAACAACAATAATATTAAATTTTTGGTGGAAATAATTACTGAACGGTGTCAAAAGCAACAGTAGTTTAATTAAATGAATGGAAGCTATCGGATGAAAACATATGATTGGGTGTAATGGAAAAAAAATTGTTTTAAAATAATTTACATTGTTAATTTTGCATTTAAACTTTTTAATCTAAGGGTGGGACGTTGTACCATCATTTTCGATTCGATTTCGATTGAGTTTATGTAGTTCACGCACAAGGTTATTATATTAATACTCAATATACTCGTATAATTTTAATTATTATAAAATTTTTTTTTTTTTTTTTTTTTTTTAATAAATTACTTTATTAAAACTTTCTCCTTTTTTCAATATAATTTTTTGCCATATTTTCGGTTTTTTAAACCATTTTCAAGGCTATGAAAATTTAATTAAAAACTAAAAAATTATAAAAATTACAATTATTTACAAAAATTAAACATATATACAAGAATACCAATATTTACATAATGCTATACACAATATTTTTCACAACAACCGACAAATTTATTTTGTTTGTCTAGACAAGGAAAATCCTTGTTTGAAAAAAAAAAAATTATAAATAGGTCTATAATTGAGCCAAACATAAAAAATAATATAAAAGACCTAATTAGAAATAAACAAATAATTTTAATTTCGTAAATTTGTTAATATTTTAATTCGTTATATTTTGCATACACCAATAAAAATACTCAATTCTTGTATAAAAACAATAATAATATTCTTTACCACCAAAGGCGTAATAAAATATTTATAGAAAATTGCTACGGCCTAACGTTTGAGAGTTTCTAAACAACAATTTTTTGCATACTACGTGTACCGTACCAATTTTTTTTTGTTTGGGAGAATAAAGATTACCAATTGTTTTGTTTTTTTTTTTAAACTTTATCTTCATTCAATTTTTGTGTCGTATCAGAGTTTTGGCCTGGTTGCACATTTCAGCTAAGCTAAGCTAAACGATGTGGGCTAAGTGCTTAGCTTTCCGTTATAAATAAAGAGTTTTAATAGAACGTTGCACACTTGAGCTAAACTACTATGTGAGCTATGTTTTTTGTTTTGAGCGATGCAAACTATCTTAGCTCAAGTTGTCTTCGCCTAGCTATGTCAGCTAACATCGCTCACATATAGACTGATGTTTTTGTATATTTTATTATTAGCTCGTAAGGTTCTTAATTATATTAGGTATCGTGTCTTAAATCATATTAAATGAATTATGCACAAACATCAATGTATGTGTTAGCAATGTAATTAGCTCAAATGTGCAACGGAGTTAGGGGGCTACTGATATTGATTAAACTATGCTAATATAAACTAAGTTCCTTGATTAGCTTACCTGAATTGTACAAGGGGCCTTAGTGTTGCTCACGAGTTCACATACCTCTTGTTCCACTCGTGTTAAACCTAAAAATAAGATCACAGGAAATAAGGCTGTGTTTCAATCGGGTAAAAAGTTAAATTTTTTAACTGTGTTAAAAATATTAAATTGTCCTCATTTTTTAATCGTTTTGGTGTTTCAAATGAAACTGGTTAAAATTGTGACGTTTACGTTTTTTTTTTATTTTTCGTAGAGTAAAGCAAAATACAAGCTACAAACTTTTAACTGGTCCGTGACCAGTTAAATTTTTTGTGTTGAATAAAATGTCAAAAATTTAACTTTTTATGCGCTTTTTATTCGTTTGAAACACAGCATTAGAATCTTTTTATTCTGTTTGTATATTTCCGCGTTCACATCGTTGGAAAAAAAAATATAAGTCGAATTAAACGAGTAAATAATTATATAAATTAGATCGAAGGAAAACAAACTAAAAATGTGGTTACCTGTTACAGAAAGAACAACACCAGCCGGATCTGAGAAATCAACGACCGCCAGATGGTGTTTTTTTTTTTTTTTTGCATTTTTTGGGGTTTATTATTTTTTTTTTTTTTGATACAATTTTTTTGGTTGCATGCACGGTTAGTAGTATGAGGTGATCACGGATATGAGCATCCTGATCGACAAGGAGAAGTTAAGCTATATAAAGAATGGCAAAGTGTCACTCGGGACGAAAAAATTTGTATTAAAAAAACTAAAACCAAAAAAAGAAGAAAAATAGAATTGGTTAGGGCACAGAAAACGATATACAGATAAGTAAAGTTCATACTACTCAAATGTATATGAATGATATTACTTACAATTTTCGAACAGTAGCCAGAACTAACACGCGAGAACGAGAGGTTTGTGTCGTTTAATTTATAATGTTTTCTCTTTTTAGTTTCTCACAGTTAAAATGCAATCGTGCTTGCGGTAGCAAGATCGTTTTTTTTATATATACGTACGTAAATAAAATATATTTGTTCTACTTTATATTAGATGTTTTCATGTATATAACCATTTCAAAAATTTATTTTTAAAATACAAGAACAATTTTATATTTGCTTATTGTGAGTACATTTAACGTTTCCATACATTTTGAGGTATTTATTATTATTATTATTATTGAAGGGCCATGTGGGCGGTTAGCCACCTCGCACTGCGACCTAAAAGATCTATTATGCTGGACCCTGCTTAATTATCCGTCCGGCCTCCTAGATGTTGCAGTCTTTGCTGGAAAATAGCTGGCCATTGGCACAGAACATGTTCCGCTGATTCCGCTTCCAGATCGCAGAAGCGGCATCCATCTGTCATACTTAGCCCATCTTCTTAACACATTCGCGGTCACACTTTTTTATTGAGGACTACTTAGAACGTCACACACTGGAACTCTGGTAATTTTGAAGATAATTTAAATCTGATTGAAGTTTTTTGTATTAAATGGTTTGTAGAGAATTTTGCAATAATCAGTGTATTTTTGCAAATACCACTGCAGATGCAGTGGTGACTCCCCATTTCATTTTATTTCATCTAGAGGACAATACTGCATTAGAAGTGAGACTGCAATTGCAGTGCTGGGACGAATAAAACTCTCTGTAACTCGTAAATCGCTATCACTGCATTAGCAGTATAATCAAAAATCAAAATTAAAAAAGAATAATTAATCAGTTTCATTCTTTTATTAAACAATTTTAAACAATAAATAACAAAAATAGCAATAATTCATCAGAACAAAATAAAATTGTTCTAACTTAAAATAAGTCTTATCTGGTTTTTAGGCTTCAAGAGCTGGATTAGCCCTGACTTTTGAGTCAGTTGATCATGTTTATTTTTTATTTTTATTTTTCCTTAAATTATTTTATGATAATTATATTTTTTTATTATATTGTGCAAAATATTTATAATGCTAAATTAGCCATAACTTAGAGATCAAATCATCAATCTCCTATCATCACGGTTCCTAACAAATCCAAATAATAAAATAATTGGGCTATTAATACAATACGTCCAGGGATTGGAATAGTGAGGGAGATATTTAATCCGAAATAGAGGCTAACCAAGTTGAGTAACTATGCTGTGATCTTAGCTGAATATAGGATAAAACATCCCTAAATGTTGTTAGCCCAGCCCTCAATTTAGCCTACTCTTCGACGCAGTGTTTACTGGTGCCGAACGAAAGGCTTCTGCTTGGCAGCAATTCGAAGCAGAAAATTTTCGTTTTTTTGTTAAATTTTGCAATTTGTTTTTTTTGGTATACTACATTGTAAATGAGCTTTTGCTCAAAATAGAATATACCAAAAGCTATTTAAATTAATCGGTAAATAAATAAATAAAAAATAAATAAATAAAGATTATGAATGGCCGAGTTATGCCAAGATTCGCAACAATTCAGACACAAAGGTGGATTACCTGGACATTGCTTACATTGAAATGCCGTTTGTTTCCGTTTTTTCGATAGAGTGCAACATCTGCAATCACGAACACTTTTTCAAGAAAATGTTGGCTTGATTAGGATGTTGATGCTGCTGATGCCTCTGGAAATATTGGAATGTGTGCTGCCCTGCTTGGTGGGATTTTCAGATTGCGTCCATTAGGTATGTCTTGGACATTCAAAAATGAACAAATGAGGGACTCTCTAAATTTTAAAAATGTTATCATAGGAAACTTTTTTTTATAAATAAAGTAAGGATTAAACACAGCTATATCTATAATATGAAAGATAACTTTTTTATACCACCGAACAGTTTTTCGAGGACATGAATAGTATGATACCAATTGATCTAGTCTATCAACATATTTTGACGGGCATATTTTGGTTGTATTACTCGACTTCGACGGGTTTGTTTCGTTCTTTACCGTAACTGTTTGTGGCCATTCCTGGGTGTTATGCGTATTTATACAGAGGACATCCCTCTTGTCTTTCCATTTGGAGACATAGATATTTCCTTTCCGTAACCGGACATGCTCATTTTTTAAAAGTTTTTTTGCAATAAGTTCCTTTGGGTTTTCTTTTCGGTTTTATGAGATAATAATACGTTACATAAAGACACACTATTATAGTAATTGTCCATAAAAAATGTGTGGCCTTTTTCCAGGCATGGCTTCATTAGTCTTAATACCAAAGAATTAATTTTCGAGTATGTTGGATCTGTATTTTGTTTTCCGCCATATATTTCCAGATTAAAAAAAAAACATATCCATTTGGATCACACATAGCTCAAAAAATTTTATGACGTACCTAGATTTTTTATTTTTGATGTACATCCTAAAATGTAAGCGACCGCGAAACAACAACAAAGACTCATCCACTATCTGAGAATTAATATTGAAGCATTTTAAAATTTGCTCAAAGCGACGTTCCGACATAGTGCTTGGAAAAACTGTGATGATATACAACGGATGCTTGGAAAATAAATGTTGCATTTTCGGTGGTTTAATTTGACCTTGTAAAAGGCAAAGACGCATTAATTTCAGCATTTCGGTTAAATTGATTGCTTTGAATTTCGCAGCGCGTGAATATCTCGTTGAGCGTTGATCAATGCAGTCTCCCAACTAACATTTTGCCACGTACGTGAAGTTTGTCCTAAGTTGCCTTAAGTTGTCCTAAGTTATCCCAAGTATGTCCTAAGTTTTTTTAAATGTGTTGGTGTAAAAATTTCGTTATTAAGAATTTATTTAATTCATATTGAAATAATAAAAATTGCGCTGAGAAACTGTCAGAAAACCTATGTTTAATCGTGTTTGTTTTCGAATTTTCTTCTGAAAATCCTAGGAAGCGGCCACCAAAATGTGGACAATTCTAAATTGTCATACTGTCTTATATATTCGAAAAATAATTCACTTTTAAAAAAATAGGGGATTAGGGTATTTAGGACAACCTTTTTGACATAATCTCTTCTGATACATCGAATATACATATGTATAAATGATTTTCCGAATTTTTCTTGAGAAAATTATAGGAAGCGGTCACCAGAATGCTCTATATTCTGAGTTGTCGTAAGGTCTTCATCTATTCGAAAAATACTTCACTTTTGAAAAAAGTAGGGGATTAGGGCATTTAGGACAACCATGTTTGATATATTCTAAGTTCGAAGGTCTTATCTATTCTTAAAATACTTCACTTTTGAAAAAAAGTAGGGGATTAGGGTGTTTGTGTTTTATAGTAATCATTTTTATAAATAGTTTCCTTCTCTTTGGTTCGTCTGTATTGAATGTTTAACCATTTTTACTTACTTTATAAAAATTTATTACGCCGATATTACACTATAATATTTCTTCATCTTAGAAATAATTTAATATTTAATGTGATATTCTAATAAGAATATATTAAACTATTTGTCTGTTGTAGTATTTTTTTTTTTATGATAGAAAAGCTTCGTGATAGTTAGCTTCATGAAGCTAAATTTTACAATATTTGTCTGACAGCTGCTCAAAATGGACGAAAGAAACGATTGTCGAATGGGGAATTACCAAAAAAATGTAATGGAATATGGAAACTAGGAATTGTTTGACAATTTTGTTTAACCCTTTTTTGTGGAGTTTTGTGCCAAGGTTTCATCCAGC